>CM038145.1:76111498-77311498 GCA_021437245.1 Aegilops speltoides | reverse complement strand
CGGTAGGATTTGTAATAACTTAGGCGAGCACTGGGCTGCAGCTAAGCCCCCGAGTGGAAGTCCGGCTTACCACTCGGTAGGATTTTTAATAACTTAGGCGAGCACTGGGCTGCAGCTAAGCCTCCGAGTGGAAGTCTGGCTTACCACTCGGTAGGATTTCTTTTAACTTAGGCGAGCACTGGGCTGCAGCTAAGCCTCCGAGTGGAAGTCTGGCTTACCACTCGGTAGGATTTCTTTTAACTTAGGCAAGCACTGGGCTGCAGCTAAGCCTCCGAGTGGAAGTCTGGCTTACCACTCGGTAGGATTTCTTTTAACTCAGGCAAGCACTGGGCTGCAGCTAAGCCTCCGAGTGGAAGTCTGGCTTACCACTCGGTAGGCCACTCGGTAGGATTTGTAAAAAACTTAGGCGGAACGGATTCGCGCCTAAGCCACCCACTGGGGGAAGTGAAAATTTTACTCGACGTAAAATAAAGAGTGACAAAAATTATGAAGGAATTGTGACACTATTACTTCAAAGCTCGTGAGCTACAAGAGTACTTTATTACAATTCGTCCGAGCGAAAGACTTTAAGTGTAAAGCGGGCGGAGCAGATCCGCATTCAAGCTCGGGGCTCATCGATATCGTGTTCGACATTGTAGAGGCGATATGCCCCATTGTGGAGAACCTTTGTGACGATGAAGGACCTTCCCATGAGGAGCAAGCTTATGTTGTTTCTGCTGATCCACCGAAGGACCAGATCTCCTTCTGGAAGGCTCGACCTCTCACATTTCGGCGTCAGCGGCGCAAGTCTTTTTGGTAAATGGTCGGCGGATCGAGCCATTTCCGCTCCTCTTCCAAGAGGTCGATTGCATCTGACGCGCTTGCTCAGCTTCGCTTCATTATCTGATTCAATTCGTGGAGCATTGTGAAGGAGGTCACTTGGTAAAACCGCTTACGCCCCATAGACCAGGAAAAAGGAGTTCTCGATCGACCGATTAGGCGTGGTCCATAAACCCCAAAGCGAAGGAAGTTCGTCGACCCAAGCTCCGGTGCATGCTTGAGATCTCGCATCAAGCGGGGCTTCAGACCCTTGAGGATTAATCCATTGGCTCGCTCTGCCTGTCCATTCGACTGTGGATGGGCGACTGAAGCATAGTCGACTCGTATGCCTTGGGAGTTGCAGAAGCCCTTGAATTCTTCCGAGTCAAAGTTTGACCCATTGTCCGTGATAATACTGTGCGGGACTCCATATCTGAACGTCAACTTTCTGATGAAAGAAACGGCAGTACCAGCGTCGAGTTTTTTGATTGGCTTAGCCTCAATCCACTTGGTGAACTTGTCGACCGCTACCAGTACATGCGTGTAACCACTCCGACCCGTTCGTAAGGGACCGACCATGTCCAACCCCCATACAGCGAAAGGCCAAACGAGCGGAATGGTCTTCAAGGCTGACGCAGGCTTGTGTGACATATTGGAATAGAACTGGCATCCTTCGCACTTATCCACTATTTCTTTCGCCATCTCATTTGCTCTTGGCGGTAAAATCCAGCTCGGTATGCTTTGGCTACAATGGTCCATGAGCGCATGGTGACCACAGGTCCCAGTGGATATCATTGAGAATGACTCGACCTTCTTACGGCGCTATGCATTTTTGTCCGACCCGCCGGCTTTTCTATATCTTGCCCATTGATAGCGGTAAAGGCTTTGGATCGACGGACGATCTGCCGAGCCTCTTCCTCATCTTCCGGGAGTTCCTTTCTCGAATATAGGCAATGTATGGAATTGTCCAATCGGGAGTGACAACAAAAACCTCCATGACCAAGTCGACCACTGCTGGGACCTCTACCTCAGTCGAGTCCGTGGCACTCTTGGGTTGTGGAGCTTCCTCTGTGTAGGATCTTCTTTGGTGACGGAGTGCGTATATGTTCCAAAACACGCCACTCGGAATGGCTTCCTCTTGGACCCTATCTTCGCGGATCATCTGCTGCTGATTTTTTGATCGGGGATGTGATGGAGTTCAACCCCTCAAACTTCTTTTCCGGCTTCCTCCTTTGCATTGCGATATCCGGTCATAATTTGGGCTTCTCACGTCCTCCTTCATCACTTGATTGACCACCAAATCTGAGTCGCCATAAACCATCAGGCGACGGACGCCGAGTGAGATGGCCATGCGCAATCCATATAAAAGGGCTTCATATTCTGCCTCATTGTTGGAGGAATCAAAGTGAATCTGGAGCACATACTTAAGCTTATCTCCTCTGGGGGAAACTAGAACAACCCCAGCACCAGAACCATTCAACATCTTGGAGCCGTCAAAGAACATGGTCCAATGCTCGAGTGAACTTGATCGGTTCTTTGTTGTTCAATCCACTCGCAAGGAAATCAGCTATAGCCTGGGACTTAATGGCTTTCTTTGCCTCGAATTTGATATCAAGGGGAAGAAGTTCAATCGCCCACTTCGCCACTCGACCGGTTGCGTCTCGGTTATGCAAGATCTCTGATAAAGGTGCGTCGCTGACGACTGTGACAGAATGATCAGAGAAATAATGAGCAACCTTCTTTGTGGTCATGTATATACCATACACAAGCTTCTGATAATGAGGGTATCTCTGCTTGGATGGAGTCAAAACTTCGGACAAATAATACACCGGGCGTTGAACTTTGAAGGCCTTTCCTTCCTCTTCCGCTCGACCGTAAGCCTGAGGCCCGACAACTTGTCCGATGGCTGCGATGTAAAGCAACAGAGGCTCTTTGCTGATTGGAGCAGCAAGCACCGGCTGGGTGGAAGCGAGCTTTAGCTCGGCAAATGCTGCATCGACTTCCGGAGTCCACTCGAACTGTCGGCCTTCTTCATCGATCGGTAAAGGGTAATGCCTTTTCACCGAGTCGTGAGATGAATCGACTTAAAGCGGCCAAGCATCCGGTAAGCTTCGGGCGTCGTGCACTTTCGCCGCAGGCGTTTCATTCGGAGAATAGTGCCGATCTTCTCGGGTTAGCGTCGATTCCTCGTTGAAAGCGAAAACCGAGTAATTTTCCACCAGGAACTCGAATGTGCACTTGGACGGATTGAGCTTGATATCGTACCTTCGGAGGTTGGCAAATGTTTGGCGAGGTCGCGAGCAGGTCGGAACCTTTTCGCGACTTAACGACGATATCATCCATATCGCTTCCACATTCCGGTGATCTGGTGAAGACACTTCGAATCATTCGCATAAATGTGGCTCCGGCATTCTTGAGGCGAATGGCATGGTGATATAGCGAAGCACCGAATGGAGTGATGAAAGCTGTTTTTATTTCGTCGGGTCCATACAGACGGATCTGATGATACCCGGAATATGCATCTAGAAAAGACAACCTCTCACACCCCGCGGTTGAGTCGACAATTTGATCGATGCGGGGGAGAGGAAAATGATCCTTCGGGCAGGCCCGATTAATGTGCTTAAAATCAATGCACATGCGGAGTGAGTCATCCTTCTTGGGGACCATGACAACATTAGCGAGCCACTCGGAATGGTAAATCTCTCGGATAAATCCTGCTGTCAACAGTCGAGCCACTTCTTCTCCAATAGCTTTTCTCTTCTGGACGGCGGACCGTCGCAGATGCTCTTTGGACTGGTTTATTTGACTTGTCGACTGAAGGCGATGCTCAGCCAGTTCCACAGGAACACCGGCATGTCGGTGGCTTCCATGCAAAGATGTCCCGATTCTCACGGAGGAGGCCGGATGGCGCTTCTTCCTATTTCGAGTCGAGTGTTGTGGATATATGGGTCGGAGCTGCATCGGGGTCAGTCGGATGAATATGGACGGGCTTTGTTTCTCCAGACGACTTGAATGCAGACTCTATGGCTGGCTTCTTAGATCGCAGCAAATCACTCGGATCTGCGTTTTGCATGTACTCGTCGAATTCGGCTGCTGACACTTGGGAGTCGGCAATCTTTGAGCCCTTCTGAAGGCACTCTTCCGCCGTCTTCCGATCTCCGGTGACAGTGATCACTCCCTTGGGCCCTGGCATCTTCAGTTTGAGGTACACGTAGCATGGTCGGGCCATGAATCGTGCGTAGGCGGGCCTCCCCAAAATGGCATGGTATGCGCTCTGAAAATCCACAACCTCAAAGGTCAACTTTTCTTTGCGGAAGTGTTTGGAATCACCAAAAACCACGTCCAGGGCTATTTGGCCGAGTGAGTTGGCCTTCTTCCCTGGTATGACTCCGTGGAAACTCATACTGCTGGCGCTTAATCGGGACATCGGAATGCCCATCCCTTTCAAGGTATCCGCATATAACAAATTCAGCCCACTACCACCATCCATCAGCACCTTTGTCAGTCGAGTGCCTTCGACAACTGGATCGACCACCAACGCTTGCCGCCCAGGGGTGGCGATGTGAGTCGGGTGATCAGATTGGTCGAATGTGATGGGTGTCTGGGACCACTTCACATAACTTGGCTTAGCTGGGGCAACCATATTCACCTCCCGATTGATGACTTTCGACGACTTTTGCTCTCCACATCCTTGAAGATCATCAGTGGAGTTGACATCGGGTATTCCTCCTCCTTTGTCCTCTTTGTCTCCGGCCTTGTCGGCTCCTTCTCCTTGTCCTTAGACTGTTTGCCTGGCTTCTTTGGATCGAGTCGACACTGGCGTGTGGTGTGCTTCGGGTAAATAATGTTGCCCTCTTCATCTTTCTTTGTGTGAATATGGCATGGCATATCCATCACGTCATTTCCTTCCTTATCTTTCACTTTCTTAGGATTCCAGGATCCTTTGGGTTTCCCCTTGAATTTCCCCTGGGTGACGGCCAGGGCCTCTCCAGGAGCTGCTGGCTCGGCTTTGCGCTTTTGCTTCCGACTGGAATTGCCCTTCTCCGACTGACTCGGCTTGTACTTGCCGCTTCGGAGTCGGTCTTCTTCCTCGCCGTTGGCGTACTTGCTAGCAATCTCCATCATTCGACTCAGGGTCATATCCCCGGTTCGACCGAACTTCAGACTCAATTCTCTGTTTTTGACTCCGTCTTTGAAGGCGCAAACCGCCTGATGGTCAGACACATTTTCCACAGTATTGTGTAAGGTAATCCACCTCTGAATGTACTCTCGGAGAGTTTCATTGGTCTTCTGCACACAAACTTGCAGTTCTGTCAAACCAGCCGGTCGCTTGCAAGTCCCTTCAAAAGTCCTGACAAACACTCGGGATAAATCTTCCCAAGTGTATATGCTGCTGTGAGGTAATTGACTCAACCATGCTCTTGCAGAACCTTCCAACATGAGGGGCAAATGTTTCATGGCCACCTCATCATTCCCTCCACCAATCTGAACAGCCACTCGGTAATCTTCGAGCCAGGTTTCAGGCTTAGATTCCCCAGTGAACTTGCAGACTCCTGCTGCCAATCTGAAATTGGGAGGGATCACTGCGGCTCTGATAGCCCTGCTAAAACATTCTGGACCGGAGACATGCACTCGACTGCTGGTGGGTGCATCCCTCTCGGGTCCTCCTCGATGGGCTCTGTTCCGGTCGACCAAGCCTTGCACGATAATGGATCGCGCATCAAAGCCCGGTTCTCTGGGGTCGACTGGAACCCTTCGCCCTGTACTGAACTGTCGTCTGTCATCTTGCCGCCGAGGAGCGTATGACCCTTCCCTCGGAGGGGAAAGGGGCATTCGACGCCTGTCATCTCGGTCGGAACGGTCTCCGAGCTGCTCTCGCCGGTTGTCGCGCCCTTCCGCCCTTGGAGGCGATCTGGGGCTGTGAGCCGGTATGCAGATGTTCGCAGCGACGGATCGGTTGTGAATCTGTTCTTGCGCTGCGACACGGCTGAGTTTTGATTACCCGCTCGGAGTAAATCTACGATCTGCTGCAAGCCTCTTCCGACTTCCGGTGGGGCGGCTGAATAGATTACGCTATCTGAGTTGCATTTGCTAAATTCTGAATTGGCGTGCGGTATACGAGTCGGCGGGAAAAGCCGGCGTCCGACCGATTCAGGGAGTCGTTGTTGCAGCGTTCGTCAAGTGCTCGCTGAAGATTCTCCAAACGAGCGCGCTCAGCCACATTGGCCAAACGTGCTTCCTCCAAGGCACGAGCCTCAGGGGTCTCTTCGGCGATAGGAGTATGTAGTGCATCCATGTTCCTACGACGAAGCTCTTCTCTCTGTAGAGAGTCGAGTGTCTTGGGCCGGTACTCCTCGTGTTCTTGCACGGGTCACCTCGGCGTGACCCGCGCCATTGGTATGGCCGGGAGGACTGTGAGGGCCGTCGACCATGAGGACCTCCGCCGCGGATCACTGCTATCACACTCGGATGCGCTCTCTACGAGCCGGTCGACAGATCGAGCAGGCCGTAGAGAGATTCGTCGGGCTCAATAATCAGAACAGGCGGTGGCTGTCTGGCGAGCCACCGTGCTTCACCCACCGCTGAAGCCTCGACCTACCAGGCGCTTATACTGGTGGGAAACAGGCGAGGCGATCGATAAGGAGTCGACCGATCTGGTCGGCGGTTGCCGCAGCAAAACGCCGCGAACACATGCGAAGTCGTCGCCCATGCAGACGGGAGCGCCTCGATGTCAAGAGGGCCTCCACGGAGCCATCTTGAGTCGTCGGCGACGAAAGTGAGAGCACCGAGATGGATCTCGTGCCACTTTTAAAACTCCGAAGTCATCATGATGAAGGTACTGAAGAATCTGCAACTCCTCCACAAATCGCTAAAACACCTGCCCCACGGTGGCGCCAACTGTCGTGGTTCTAAGTCGGCGGTAGAAGTAAGGGTAGGTTAAGGAGAGGCGATGTCCTAGCTATGGAGCGGTTGTGGTGACAAGGGATGTCTGAGTTCAGCCCTTCTCGGAGAAGTAACAGCCCTACGTCTCGGAGCCCTGAGGCGGTCGAGTGGATTATGAGTATGAGTATTACAAGAATCTGAACCCTTCTCCCTGTGGAGGGGGGTGGCTTATATAGAGTGCGCCAGGACCCCAGCCAGCCCACATAATGGAGGGATTAAAGTACATTAAACTAGGGGGGTTACTGGTAACGCCCCTCATAAGGTGTCTTAACTATCATCAAGTCTATTCAATAGCACACCGTTACGCTGTGGAGTGCCTTTTGACCTTCTGGTGGTCGAGTGAGTCTTCACGGTCGAGCGGGTCTCCCATGGTCGAGTGCTTCCAGTCTGGTCGAGTGAATTCTTCTTTGGTCGACTGGAAGACGATCTCTTCTGTGAGTACCCTTGGGTAGGACGTTTAGGTCAGGCCTATGACCCTACCCTAGGTACATGAATCCATCACAGCCCACCTCTTGCCTCCTCTCCTCTTCTCCCTTAGGGCCCATGAAGGCCCAATAACCCCCGGGAGGGTTCCGGTAACCCCCCGGTACTCCGGTAAAATGCTGATTTCACCCGGAACACTTCCGATGTCCAAACATAGGCTTCCAATATATCAATCTTTATGTCTCGGCCATTTCGAGACTCCTCGTCATGTCCGTGATCACATCCGGGACTCCGCACAAACTTCGGTACATCAAAACTTATAAACTCATAATGAAACTGTCATCGTAACGTTAAGCGTGCGGACCCTACGGGTTCGAGAACTATGTAGACATGACCTAGAACTATTCTCGGTCAATAACCAATAGCGGAACCTGGATGCCCATATTGGCTCCTACATATTCTATGAAGATCTTTATCGGTCAAACCGCATAACAACATACGTTGTTCCCTTTGTCATCGGTATGTTACTTGCCCGAGATTCGATCGTCGGTATCCAATACCTAGTTCAATCTCGTTACCGGCAAGTCTCTTTACTCGTTACGTAATGCATCATTCCGTAACTAACTCATTAGCTACATTGCTTGCAAGGCTTATAGTGATGTGCATTACCGAGAGGGCCCAGAGATACCTCTCCGACAATCGGAGTGACAAAACCCAATCTCGAAATACGCCTACCCACCATGTACCTTCGGAGACACCTGTAGTACTCCTTTATAATCACCCAGTTATGTTGTGACGTTTGGTAGCACCCAAAGTATTCCTCCGGTAAACGGGAGTTGCATAATCTCATAGTTACAGGAACATGTATAAGTCACGAAGAAAGCAATAGCAATATACTAAACGATCAAGTGCTAGGCTAACGGAATGGGTCATGTCAATCACATCATTCTCCTAATGATGTGATCCCGTTAATCAAATGACAACACATGTCTATGGTTAGGAAACATAACCATCTTTGATTAATGAGCTAGTCAAGTAGAGGCATACTAGTGACGTTATGTTGGTCTATGTATTCACACATGTATCATGTTTCCGGTTAATACAATTCTAGCATGAATAATAAACATTTATCATGATATGAGGAAATAAATAATGACTTTATTATTGCCTCTAGGGCATATTTCCTTCATCTCCCACTTGCACTAGAGTCAATAATCTAGATTACACGGTAATGATTCTAACACCCATGGAGTCTTGGTGCTGATCATGTTTTGCTCGTGGAAGAGGCTTAGTCAATGGGTCTGCAACATTCAGATCCGTATGTATCTTGCAAATCTCTATGTCTCCCACCTGGACTTGGTCCCGGATGGAATTGAAGCGTCTCTTGATGTGCTTGGTCCTCTTGTGAAATCTGGATTCCTTTGCCAAGGCAATTGCACCAGTATTGTCACAGAAGATCTTCATTGGTCCCGATGCACTAGGTATGACACCTAGATCGGAAATGAACTCCTTCATCCAGACTCCTTCATTTTCTGCTTCCGAACCAGCTATGTACTCCGCTTCACATGTAGATCCTGCCACGACGCTTTGTTTAGAACAGCACCAACTTACAGCTCCACCGTTTAATAAAAACACGTATCCGGTTTGCGATTTAGAATCGTCCGGATCAGTGTCAAAGCTTGCATCGACGTAACCATTTACGACTAGCTCTTTGTCACCTCCATATCGAGAAACATATCCTTAGTCCTTTTCGGTATTTGGGATGTTCTTGACCGTTGTCGATGATCCACTCTGGATTACTTTGGTACCTTCTGCCAAGCTTATTGCTAAGCACACGTCAGTGTCGGTACACAGCATTGCATACATGATAGAGCCTATGGCTGAAGCATAGGAACATCTTTCATTTTCTCTCTATCTCTTTGTTGTGGTGGGCATTGAGTCCGACTCAACTTCACACCTTGTAGCATGGGCAATAACCCTTTCTTTGCACGATCCATTTTGAACTTTTCAAAACTTTATCAAGGTATGTGCTTTGTGAAAGTCAATTAAGCGTCTTGATCTATCTCTATAAATCTTGATGCCCAATATGTAAGCAGCTTCACCGAGGTCTTTCATTGAAAAACTTTTATTCAAGTATCCCTTTATGCTATCCAGAAATTCTATATCATTTCCAATTAATAATATGTCATCTACATATAATATCGAAATGCTCTGAGCTCCCACTCACTTTCTTGTAAATCTGAGGCTTCTCCAAAAGTCTCATATAAAACCATATGCTTTGATCACACTATCAAAGCGTTTATTCCAACTCCGAGATGCTTGCACCAGTCCATAAATGGATCATTGGAGCTTGCACACTTTGTTAGCACCTTTTGGATCAACAAAACCTTCTGGCTGCATCATATACAACTCTTTTTACAGAAATCCATTCAAGAATGCAGTTTTGACATCCATTTGCCAAATTTCATAATCATAAAATGCAGCAATTGCTAACATGATTCGGACAAACTTAAGCATCACTACAGGTGAGAAAGTCTCATCGTAGTCAACCCCTTGAACTTGTCGAAAACCTTTCGCAACAAGTCGAGCTTTATAGACTGTTACATTACCATCAGCGTCAGTCTTCTTCTTAAAGATCCATTTATTCTCAGTGGCCTGCCGATCATCGGGCAAGTCAACCAAAGTCCATACTTTGTTCTCATACAAGGATCCCATCTCAGATTTCATGGCCTCTAGCCATTTTGCGGAATCTGGGCTCATCATCGCTTCCTCATAGTTCGTAGGTTCGTCATGGTCAAGTAACATGACTTCCAGAATAGGATTATTGTACCACTCTGATGCGGATCTTACTCTGGTAGACCTACGAGATTCAGTAGAAACTTGATCTGAAGTTTCATGATCAATATCATTAGCTTCCTCACTAATTGGTGTAGTTGTCACAGAACCAGTTCTTGTGATGAACTACTTTCAATAAGGGAGCAGTCTGATTACCTCATCAAGTTCTACTTTCCTCCCACTCACTTCTTTCGAGAGAAACTCCTTCTCTAGAAAGGATCCGAATTAGCAACGAAAATCTTGCCCTCGGATCTGTGATAGAAGGTGTACCCAACAGTCTCTTTTGGGTATCCTATGAAGACACATTTCTCGATTTGGGTTCGAGCTTATCTGGTTGAAGTTTCTTCACATAAGAATCGCAGCCCCAAACTTTAAGAAACGACAACTTTGGTTTCTTGCCAAACCACAGTTCATGAGGCGTCGTCTCAACGGATTTTGATGGTGCCCTATTTAACGTGAATGCGGCCGTCTCTAAAGCATAACCCCAAAACGATAGCGGTAAATCAGTAAGAGACATCATAGATTGCACCATATCTTGTAAAGTACGATTACGACATTCGAACACACCATTTAGTTGTGGTGTTCCAGGTGGCGTGAGTTGCGAAACTATTCCACATTGTTTCAAATGTAAACCAAACTCGTAACTCAAATATTCTCCTCCACGATCAGATCGTAGAAATTTTATTTTCTTCTTACGATGATTTTCCACTTCACTCTGAAATTCTTTGAACTTTTCAAATGTTTCAGACTTGTGTTTCATTAAGTAGATATACCCATATATGCTCAAATCATCTGTGAAGGTGAGAAAATAACGATACCCGCCGCGAGCTTCAACAAACATCAGTATGTATGATTTCCAACAAATCAGTTGCTCGCTCCATAGTTCCAGAGAACGGCGTTTTAGTCATCTTGCGCATGAGGCACGGTTCGCAAGTACCAAGTGATTCATAATCAAGTGATTCCAAAAGCCCATCAATATGGAGTTTCTTCATGCGCTTTACACCGATATGACCTAAATGGCAGTGCCACAAATAAGTTGCACTATCATTATCAACTCTGCATCTTTTGGTTTCAACACTATGAATATGTGTATCACTACTATCGAGATTCAATAAAAATAGACCACTCTTCAAGGGTGCATGACCATAAAAGATATTACTCATATAAATAGAACAACCATTATTCTCTGACTTAAATGAATAACCGTCTCGCATCAAACAAGATCCAGATATAATGTTCATGCTCAACGCTGGCACCAAATAACAATTATTTAGGTCTAAAACTAATCCCGATGGTAGATGTAGAGGTAGCGTGCCGACCGCAATCACATCGACTTTGGAACCATTTCCCACGCGCATCGTCACCTCGTCCTTAGCCAATCTTCGCTTAATCCGTAGTCCCTGTTTCGAGTTGCAAATATTAGCAATGAGAACCGATTATCAAATACCAGGTGCTACTACGAGCATTAGTAAGGTACACATCAATAACATGTATATCACATATACCTTTGTTCACTTTGCCATCCTTCTTATCCGCCAAATACTTGGGGCAGTTCCGCTTCGGTGTCGATCGCTTGCGTAGTAGCACTCGATCTCGGGCTTAGGTCCGGACTTGGGTTTCTTCTCTTGAGCAACAACTTGTTTGCTGTTCTTCTTGAAGTTCCTTATTCTCTTGAAGGAAATATGCCCTAGAGGCAATAATAAAGTTATTATTTATTTTCTCATATCATGATAAATGTTTATTATTCATGCTAGAATTGTATTAACGGAAACAAAATACATGTGTGAATATATAGACAAACAGTGTCACTAGTATGCCTCTACTTGACTAGCTTGTTAATCAAAGATGGTTATGTTTCCTAACCATGAACAAGGAGTTGTTATTTGATTAACAAGGTCACATCATTAGTTGAATGATCTGATTGATATGACCCATTCCATTAGCTTAGCACCCGATCGTTTAGTATGTTGCTATTGCTTCCTTCATGACTTATACATGTTCCTATGACTATGAGATTATGCAACTCCGTTTACGAAGGAACACTTTGTGTGCTACCAAAGCGTCTGGCGAATCGGGTGATTATAAATGTGCTCTCTGGTGTCTCCGAAGGTACTTGTTGAGTTGGCGTATTTCAAGATTAGGATTTGTCACTCCGAATGTCGGAGAGGTATCTCTGGGCCCTCTCGGTAATACACATCACTTAAGCCTTGCAAGCATTTCAACTAATGAGTTAGTTGCGAGATGATGTATTACGGAGCGAGTAAAGAGACTTGCCAGTAACGAGATTGAACTAGGTATTGGATACCGACGATCGAATCTCGGGCAAGTAACATACCGATGACAAAGGGAACAACGTATGTTGTTGTGCAGTTCGACCGATAAAGATCTTCGTAGAATATGTAGGAACCAATATGGGCATCCAGGTCCCGCTATTGGTTATTGACCGGAGACATGTCTCGGTCATGTCTACATTGTTCTCGAACCGTAGGGTCCGCACGCTTAAGGTTTCGATGACAGTTTCATTATGAGTTTATGTATTTTGATGTACCGAAGGTTGTTCGGAGTCCTGGATGTGATCACAGACATGACGAGGAGTCTCGAAATGGTAGAGACATTAAGATTGATATATTGGACGGATATATTTGGACACCGGAAAGGTTCCGGGTGAGATTGAAATATCGGAGTTCCGGAGGTTACGGAACCCCGGTAAGTATATGGGCCTTATTGGGCCTTAGTGGAAGGGGAGAAGGAGCAAGGGAGGCGCGCCCCAAGCCCAATCCGGTGGGAGGGGGCCTGCCCCCTTTCCTTCTCTCCTCCCCTCTTCCTTCCTTCTCCTACTCCTAATAGGAAAGGGGGCCAAACCTACTTGGAGTAGGTTTGCCCCCCTATGGCGCGCCTCATCCCTAGGCCGGCCTCCTCCTCCCTCCCTCCTTTATATACGGGGGCGGGGGGGGGGCACCCTAGACACACAAATTGATCATTGAGATCGTTCCTTAGCCGTGTGCGGTGCCCCCCTCCATGATATTACACCTCGGTCATATTGTAGCGGTGCTTAGGCGAAGCCCTGCGACAGGAGAAAATCAAGATCGCCACCACGCCGTCAGGCTTGACAGAACTCCTCCCCGCGCCTCTGCTGGATCGGAGATCGGGGTGCGTCATCGAGCTGTACGTGTGTCAAGAACTCGGAGGTGCCGGAATAACGGTGCTTGGATCGGTTGGACCGGGAGGATGTACGACTACTTCCTCTACGTTGCGTCAACGCTTCCGCTTCGGTCTACGAGGGTACGTAGACAACACTCTCCCCTCTCGTTGATATGCATCACCATGATCTTGCGTGTGCGTAGGAAAATTTTGAAATTACTACGTTCCCCAACAGTGGCATCCGAGCCTGGTTTTATGGTTTGATGTTATATGCGAGTAGAACACAAGTGAGTTGTGGGCGATATAAGTCATCTTGCTTACCAGCATGTCATACTTTGGTTGGCGGTATTGTTGGATGAAGCGGCTCGGACCGACATTATCGCGACGCTTACGCGAGACTGGTTTTACCGCCGTGCTTTGCACACGGTGACTAGCGGTGTCGGTTTCTCCAACTTTAGTTGAACCGAGTGTGGCTCGCCCGGTCCTTGCGAAGGTTAAAACAGCATCAACTTGACAAACTATCGTTGTGGTTTTGATGCGTAGGTGAGATTGGTTCTTGCTTAAGCCCGTAGCAGCCACGTAAAACTTGCAACAACAAAGTAGAGGACGTCTAACTTGTTTTTGCGGGGCATGTTGTGATGTGATATGGCCAAGACATGATGCTATATTTTATTGTATGAGATGATCAAGTTTTGTAACGAAGTTATCGGCAATGGCTGGCAGGAGCCATATTTTTGTCGCTTTATTGTATGAAATGCAAGCATACTGTAATTGCTTTACTTTATCACTAAGCGGTAGCGATAGTCGAGAAGCTATAGATGGTGTAAGCGACAACGATGCTACGATGGAGATCAAGGTGTCGCGCCGGTGGCGATGGTGATCATGATGGTGCTTGGAGATGGAGATCACAAGCACAAGATGATGATGGCCATATCATATCACTTATATTGATTGCATGTGATGTTTATCCTTTATGCATCTTATCTTGCTTTGATTGACGGTAGCATTTTAAGATGATCTCTCACTAAAAATTATCAAGAAATGTTCTCCCTGAGTATGCACCGTTGCCCAAGTTCGTCGTGCCCAGACACCACGTGATGATCGGGTGTGATAAGCTCTCGTCCATCTACAACGGGTGCAAGCCAGTTTTGCACACGCAGAATACTCGAGTTAAACTTGGCGAGCCTAGCATATGCAGATATGGCCTCGGAACACGGAGACCGAAAGGTCGGCGTGAATCATATAGTAGATATGATCAACATAAGATGTTCACCATTGAAAACTACTCCATCTCACGTGATGATCGGTTATGGTTTAGTTGATTTGGATCACGTGATCATTTAGATGACTAGAGATGTCTGTCTAAGTGGGAGTTCTTAAGTAATATGATTAATTGAACTTAAATTTATCATGAACTTAGTACCGATAGTATCTTGCTTGTCTATGTTGATTGTAGATAGATGGCCCGTCTTTGTTGTTCCGTTGAATTTTAATGCGTTCCTTGAGAAAGCTAAGTTGAAAGATGATGGTAGCAACTACGCGGATCGGGTCCGTAATTTGAGGATTATCCTCATTGCTGCTGAAAAATTACGTCTGGAAGCACCGCTGGGTGCCGAGCCTGCTGCTTGATGCAAGTGGCGGCGTTAAGAACGTCTGGCGAGCAAAGCTGATGACTACTCAATAGTTCAATGTGCCATTCTTTACGGCTTAGAACCGGGACTTCAACGGCGTTTTGAGCGTCATGGAGCATATGAGATGTTCGGGAGTTGAAGTTAATATTCGAGAAGAATGCCGGATTGAGAGATATGAAGTCTCCAATAAGTTCTATAGCTGCAAGATGGAGGAGAATAGTTACTGTCGGTGAGCACATACTCAAGATGTCCGGGTATTGTAATCACTTGATTCAATGGGAGTTACTCTTCCGGATGATAGCGTCATTGATGAATTCTCCAATCACTTCCACCAAGCTACAAGAGCTTCGTGATGAACTATAATATGCAAGGGATGGATAAGACGATTCCCTAGTTCTTCGCAATGCTAAAGGCTGCGGAGGTAGAAATCAGAAGGAGCATCAAGTGTTGATGGTTAACAAGACCACTAGTTTCAAGAAAAAGGGCAAAGGGAAGAAGAAGGGAACTTCAAGAAGAACAGCAAACAAGTTGCTGCTCAAGAGAAGAAACCCAAGTCTGGACCTAAGCCCAAATCGAGTGCTTCTCCGCAAGCGATAGTCTTTGGAAGCGGAACTGCCCCAAGTATTTGGCGGATAAGAAGGATGACAAGGTGAACAAAGGTATATGTGATATACATGTTATTGATGTGTACCTTACTAGAGCTCGCAGAGCACTGGTATTTGATCTGGTTACATTGCTAATATTTGCAACTCGAAGCAGGGACTACGGATTGCGAACACGGCAAAGGACGAGGTGACGATGCGCGTGGGAAATGGTTCCAAAGTCGATGTGATCGCGATCGGCACACTACCTCTACATCTACCTTGGGATTAGTATTAGACCTAAATAATTGTTATTTGGTGCCGCGTTGAGCATGAACATTATATCTGGATCTTGTTTGATGCGAGGCGGTTATTCATTTAAATCGAGAATAATGGTTGTTCTATTTATATGAGTAATATCTTTTATGGTCATGCACCCTTGAAGAGTGGTCTATTTTGATGAATCTCGATAGTAGTGATACACATATTCATAGTGTTGAAGCCAAAAGATGCAAAGTTGATAATGATAGTGCAACTTATTTGTGGCAATTGCCGTTTAGGTCATATCGGTGTAAAGCGCATGAAGAAACTCCATACTGATGGACTTTTGGAACCGCTTGATTATGAATCACTTGGTACTTGCGAACCGTGCCTTATGGGCAAGATGACTAAAACGCCGTTCTCCGGTACTATGGAGAGAGCAACAGATTTGTTGGAAAACATACATACAGATGTATGTGGTCCGATGAATGTTGAGGCTCGTGGCGGATATCGTTATTTTCTCACCTTCACAGATGATTTAAGCAGATATGGGTATATCTACTTAATGAAGAATAAGTCTGAAACATTTGAAAAGTTCAAAGAATTTCAGAGTGAAGTTGAAAATCATCGTAACAAGAAAATAAAGTTTCTACGATCTGATCGTGGAGGAGAATATATGAGTTACGAGTTTGGTCTACACTTAAAACAATGTGGAATAGTTTCGCAACTCACGCCACCCGGAACACCACAACAGTAATGGTGTGTCGAGCGTCGAATCGTACTTTACTTGATATGGTGCGATCTATGATGTCTCTTACAGATTTACCGCTATCGTTTTGGGGTTATGCTTTAGAGACAGCCACATTCACGTGAAATAGGGCACCATCGAAATCCGTTGAGACGACACCTTATGAACTATGGTTTGGCAAGAAACCAAAGTTGTCGTTTCTTAAAGTTTAGGGATGCGATGCTTATGTGAAAAAGCTTCAACCTGATAAGCTCGAACCCAAATTGGAGAAATGTGTCTTCATAGGATACCCAAAGGAGACAGTTGGGTACACCTTCTATCATAGATCCGAAGGCAAGACATTCGTTGCTAAGAATGGATCCTTTCTAGAGAAGGAGTTTCTCTCGAAAGAAGTGAGTGGGAGGAAAGTTGAACTTGATGAGGTAATTGTACCTACTCCCTTGTTGGAAAATAATACATCACAGGAACCAGTTTCTGTGACGTCAAAACCGACTAGTGAGGAAGTTGATGATGATGATCATAGAACTTCAGATCAAGTTAGTACAGAACCTCGTAGGTCAAACAGAGTAAGATCTGCACCAGAGTGGTATGGTAATCCTATTCTGGAAGTCATGCTACTAGATCATGATGAACCTACGAACTATGAAGAAGCGATGGTGAGCCCAGATTCCGCAAAATGGCTTGAAGCCATGAAATCGAGATGGGATCCATGTATGAGAACAAAGTATGGACTTTGGTTGACTTGCCGATGGTCGGCAAGCAATTGAGAATAAATGGATCTTCAAGAAGAAGACCGACGACGGTAATGTTATCGTCTACAAAGCTCGACTTGTTGCAAAAGGTTTTCGACAAGTTCAAGGGCTTGACTACGATGAGACCTTCTCACCCGAAGCGATGCTTAAGTCTGTCCGAATCATGTTAGCAATTGCCGCATTTTATGATTATGAAATTTGGCAAATGGATGTAAAACTGCATTCTGATTGGATTTACGGAAGAAGAGTTGTATATGATGCAACCGAAGGTTTTATCGATCCAAAGGAGCTAACAAAGTGTGCAAGCTCCGGCGATCCATTTATGGACTGGTGCAAGCCTCTCGGAGTTGGAATAAACGTTTTGAGAGTGTGATCAAAGCATTTGGGTTTATCTGAGACTTTTGGAGAAGCTTTGTATTTACAAGAAAGTGAGTGGGAGCTCTGTAGCATTTCTAATATTATATGTGGATGACATATTATTGATTGGAAATGATATAGAATTTCTGGATAGCATAAAGGGATACTTGAATAAAAGTTTTTCAATGAAAGACCTCAGTGAAGCTGCTTACATATTAGGCATTAAGATCTATAGAGATAGATCAAAACGCTTAATTGGACTTTCACAAAGCACATACCTTGACAAAGTTTTGAAGAAGTTCAAAATAGATCAATCAAAGAAAGGGTTCTTGCCTGTATTGCAAGGTGTGAAGTTGAGTAAGACTCAAAGCCCGACCACTGCAGAAGATAGAGAGAAAATGAAAAATGTTCCCTATGCTTCAGCCATAGGCTCTATCATGTATGCAATCTTGTGTACGGACTGATGTGTGCCTTGCTATAAGTCTAGCAGGGAGGTACCAAAGTAATCCAGGAGTGGATCACTGGACAGCGGTCAAGAACATCCTAAAATACCTGAAAAGGACTAAGGATATGTTTCCCATATATGGAGGTGACAAAGAGCTCATCATAAATGGTTACGTTGATGCAAGCTTTGACACTGATCCGGACAATTCTAAATCGCAAACCGGATACGTGTTTACATTAAACGGTGGAGCTGTCAGTTGGTGCAGTTCAAAGCAAAGCGTCGTGGCGGGATCTACGTGTGAAGCGGGATACATAGCTGCTTTGGAAGCAGCCAATGAAGGAGTCTGGATGAAGGAGTTCATATCCGATCTAGGTGTCATACCTAGTGCATCGGGTCCAATGAAAATATTTTGTGACAATACTGGAGCGATCGCCTTAGCGAAAGGAATCCAGATTTCACAAGAGAACCAAGCACATCAAGAGACGCTTCAATTCCATCCGGGATCTAGTCCAGGTGGGAGACATAGAGATTTGCAAGATACATACGGATCTGAATGTTGCAGACCCGTTGACTAAGCCTCTTCCACGAGCAAAACATGATCAACACCAAGACTCCATGGGTGTTAGAATCATTACCATGTAATCTAGATTAATGACTCTAGTGCAAGTGGGAGACTGAAGGAAATATGCCCTAGAGGCAATAATAAAGTTATTATTTATTTCCTCATATCATGATAAATGTTTATTATTCATGCTAGAATTGTATTAACCGGAAACATAATACATGTGTGAATATATAGACAAGCAGTGTCACTAGTATGCCTCTACTTGACTAGCTTGTTAATCAAAGATGGTTATGTTTCCTAACCATGAACAAGGAGTTGTTATTTGATTAACAAGGTCACATAATTAGTTGAATGATCTGATTGACATGACCCATTCCATTAGCTTAGCACCCGATCGTTTAGTATGTTGCTATTGCTTCCTTCATGACTTATACATGTTCCTATGACTATGAGATTATGCAACTCCCGTTTACCGGAGGAACACTTTGTGTGCTACCAAACGTCACAACGTAACTGGGTGATTATAAAGGTGCTCTAAAGGTGTCTCCGAAGGTACTTGTTGAGTTGGCGTATTTCAAGATTAGGATTTGTCACTCCGAATGTCGGAGAGGTATCTCTGGGCCCTCTCGGTAATACACATCACTTAAGCCTTGCAAGCATTTCAACTAATGAGTTAGTTGCGAGATGATGTATTACGGAACGAGTAAAGAGACTTGCTAGTAATGAGATTGAACTAGGTATTGGATACCGACGATCGAATCTCGGGCAAGTAACATACCGATGACAAAGGGAACAACGTATGTTGTTGTGCAGTTTGACCGATAAAGATCTTCGTAGAATATGTAGGAACCAATATGGGCATCCAGGTCCCGCTATTGGTTATTGACCGGAGACATGTCTCGGTCATGTCTACATTGTTCTCGAACCGTAGGGTCCCTGCGCTTAAGGTTTCGATGATGTTTCATTATGAGTTTATGTATTTTGATGTACGAAGGTTGTTCGAGTCCCGGATGTGATCACGGACATGACGAGGAGTCTCGAAATGGTCGAGACATAAAGATTGATATATTGGACGGATATATTTGGACACCGGAAAGGTTCGGGTGAGATTGAAATATCTGGGAGTTTGAGGAGGTTACGGAACCCCGGTAAGTATATGGGCCTTATTGGGCCTTAGTGGAAGGAGGAGAAGGAGCAAGGGAGGCGCGCCCCAAAGCCCAACCAAATTGGGAGGGGCGGCCCCCTTTCCTTCTCTCCTCCCCCCTCTTCCTTCCTTCTCCTACTCCTAATAGGAAAGGGGGGCCAAACCTACTTGGAGTAGGTTTGCCCCCCCTATGGCGCGCCTCCTCCCTAGGCCGGCCTCCTCCTCCCTCCCTCCTTTATATACGGGGGCGGGGGGCACCCTAGACACACAAGTTGATCATTGAGATCATTCCTTAGCCGTGTGCGGTGCCCCCCTCCACGATATTACACCTCGGTCATATTGTAGCGGTGCTTAGGCGAAGCCCTGCGACAGAGAACATCAAGATCGCCACCACGCCGTCGTCTTGTGAAACTCCTCCAGCGCCTCTGCTGGATCGGAGATCGGGTGCGTCATCGAGCTGTACGTGTGTCAAGAACTCGGAGGTGCCGAATGCGGTGCTTGGATCGGTTGGACCGGGAGGACGTACGACTACTTCCTCTACGTTGCGTCAACGCTTCCGCTTCGGTCTACGAGGGTACGTAGACAACACTCTCCCCTCTCATTGCTATGCATCACCATGATCTTGCGTGTGCGTGGGAAAATTTTGAAATTACTACATTCCCGAACATCTTCCCTTTGCCCTTTTTCTTGAAACTGGTGGTCTTGTTAACCATCAACACTTGATGCTCCTTCTTGATTTCTACCTCCGCGGCTTTTAGCATTGTGAAGAGCTCGGGAATAGTCTTGTCCATCCCTTGCACATTATAGTTCATCACGAAGCTCTTGTAGCTTGGTGGCGATGATTGAAGAATTACTGTCAATGACACTATCATCGTGAAGATTAACTCCCGGTTGAATCAAGTGATTATTATACCCGGACATTTTCAGTATGTGTTCCTTGTGTAACTATTCTCCTCCATCTTGCAGCTATAGAACTTATTGGAGACTTCATATCTCTCAATCTGGGCATTTGCTTGAAATATTAACTTCAACTCTGGAACATCTCATATGCTCCATGACGTTCAAAACGTCGTTGAAGACCCGGTTCTAAGCCATAAAGCATGGCACATTGAACTATCGAGTAGTCATCGACTTTGCTCGCCAGACGTTCTTAACGTCGTCGGTTGCATCAAGCGCAGCTGGTGAAAGTGCAACTAATCCCCGGTGGTTTTGGTAATTAATAACAACATATATATCATTGAACTAATAGTTTCTTGAGAACATTTCAGAAAGTTCATTGATATGGGTATGGCAATGATGAAGAAGTGGACCCTCAAAATGCTAAGGAAAACATTGGCAAAAGCTCAAGACTCCATTTTTGGTTTAGTGATCCAAGATCACATTGAGTCTATAGGAAAGCCAATACTATTAAAAGGGATGAGGTTATGTTAATGATCTGGTTGCTCAAAGTGCTTAGTGATACATCTCCCAAACCATCAGCAATATTTCATTCCAACATACACTCATAAGTAATCTCGGTCCCACCGATTCCATAAACTTCACCACACCGAGATGAACCACCTCACCATATAGCCAAACCCTAGAAATTTCGGATTTTCGATTCGAACTCGGTCTCACGAAACTAGTGTTGCCAAGCTTCAGAACCTACGTCATCAAATCGGTGTCACCGAGATGATAAAGTCGGTCCCACCGAGATTGGCAAACCCTAGTCTTTGGAAGAATCGGACTCACCGAGATTGTATTTTCGGTCCCACGAAAATCCCAACGTTCACATGTTTTGAACTTTCGGTCTCACCGAGTTGTCAACTTCGGTCCGACCGAGATTGGTCAAATGTGTGTAGCAGTTGGATTTTTGTGGAGGCTATAAATACCCTCCACCTCCTCTTCATTCGTGGAGAGAGCCATCGAAAGAACTACCACTCCTACCTTACATTTCGAGAAGAAAACTACCTACCCTTGTGTTGAGATTAAGTTGCTCCACTCCCACCATATGAAACTTGATTTCTAGCCTTCCCAAGTTGCTTTCCACTCAATCCTTTCTTCCACCACAGCCAAATCGGTGAGGAGAGTTGAGTGTTGGGGAGATTATCATTTGAAGCACAAGAGCAAGGAGTTCATCATCATCAACACCATCTATTACCTTTTGGAGGGTGGTGCCTCCTAGATTGGTTAGGTGTCGCTTGGGAGCCTCCGTCAAGATGTGGAGTTGAACCAAGAAGTTTGTAAGGGCAAGGAGATCGCCTACTTCGTGAAGATCTACCCCGAGTAAGGCTAGTCCTCCGTGGGCGTATGCCATGATGGCATAGACAAGGTTGCTTCTTCGTGGACCCTTCGTGGGTGGAGCCCTCCGTGGACTCTCGCAGCCGTTACCCTCCGTGGGTTGAAGTCTCCATCAACGTGGATTAACGATAGCACCACCTATTGGAACCACGAGAAAAAATCTCCGTGTCTCCAATTGCGTTTGCTCTTCTCCACCTCTCTTTACTACATGTGCAATTTACTTTCCGCTGCCAATACTCTAGAATTGCATGTGTAGGGTGATACTTGACTTGATCATCATTGTGAACTTGCCAAAAACTTGTCTTTATCTAAAGGCTGAATTTTTATATTGTCAAGTAGTCTAATCACCCCCCTCTAGACATACTTTCGATCCTACAAGTGGTATCAGAGCTTTGGTCTCCATTGTATTGGTTTCCATTGCATTGGACTCCATAAGCTTGGTTTCACAACCTAGGAGAGTATGGCGTCTAGTAATTGTAATTTTCGTAGAGGTCCTAACTTTGATGGTTCAAACTTTGCTAGTTGGAAGCATAAAATGAAAATGCATATTCTTGGACATAACCCTGCCGCATGGGGCATTATTTGTGTTGGCTTGCAAGGTGAGTTCTTCGAGGAAGGAAAAGTTCCGGATCGTGAAGCTACAGCGGATGAATTGTGGATGTTGCAAAACAATGCTCAAGCTTGTGACATTCTCTTCAATGCTTTGTGTCGAGGAGTTCAACAAAATCAGCCGTCTTGAGAATGCAAAAGAGATTTGGGATACTTTGGTGAAATGCACGAAGGTACCAAGTCCATGAAGGAATCAAAGCTAGATGTTCTTCAAGGTCAACTTGACAAGTTCAAGATGAAGGAAGGTGAAGAAGTCGCTGAAATGTACTCTAGGCTTGCTCTCATCACAAATGAGATTGCCGGCTTAGGAAGCGAAGAAATGACCGACCGATTCATCATCAAGAAGATTCTCGAGCTTTGGATGGAAAGTATGACACCGTGTGCACTTTGATCCAAATGATGCCAAACTACAAGAATCTCAAGCCTACGAAGTCATTGGAAGAATTGTTGCTCATGAGATGACACTTAAAGATAAGGAAGAGCTTCACAACAAGTCAAGTGGTGCTTACAAAGCTACATGTGATGCTCCCACAACCTCAAGTGACAAGCTATTTTCCAATGAAGAGATAAGCCTAATGGTGAAGAACTTCAACAAATTCTACAAGAGTAGAAGCAAGGAAAGAAGCTCAAAGTCTAGATCATATGATGAAAAGAGATCTTCAAGTCGTGATCGAAGCTGCTACAATTGTGGAAGACCGGACACTACTCAAATGAGTGTTGGCTCCCCACAAGAGAAGAGAAGAATCTCCAAGAAGAAGAAGCTCAAGAG
This sequence comes from Aegilops speltoides, assembly GCA_021437245.1. Lineage (NCBI taxonomy): Eukaryota > Viridiplantae > Streptophyta > Magnoliopsida > Poales > Poaceae > Aegilops > Aegilops speltoides. The sequence goes on along the minus strand of CM038145.1, from coordinate 77,288,216 downwards.
AAGAGTCACCTCGGAAAGAGAGAAGGAGTAGAGATGATCGTTATGAGCGAAGATCCTCCCGGAGAAGCAAGGATTCGGAGAGGAAAGACAAGTCATCAAGGAGCTATACAAGAAGAAAACATCAAGCTCATGTAGGTGAATGGGTCTCGGCTCCGACTCAGACAATCACTCGAAAGAAGCTATCACTCCAACTCCGAATCTGATCAAGATGAAGGTGTTGCGGTCTTGCTCTCGTGTCCTCCAACTCCAACTCCTATGACTTGTTTGATTCACCAAATGAGGGAATTGGAAGATGCTTCATGGCTAAAGGCCCTAAGGTATCACACCCTGAATTTATTGACTTTGATAGTGATGAGGATGACTTGCTTGGTGAAGATGAGCTTTTACATGACAAATCTAGTGAGCCTAGTAATGATGAACATGCTAGTAGTCTTTATAGTCGAGAAGAGTCGAATGACAATGCTATGAAGGAGATTGAGCGTCTAACTAAAGAACTAAACACTCTTAAGTTAGCTCATGAAACAACTCAAGAAGATCATAGAGAGCTCCTAAGATCTCATGAGAAGCTACGCTCGAGAAGCTCAATCTAGAGCAAGAACATGAGTTTCTAAAAGCTATCAATGACGATCTTGAAAGAAGAGTTCTTCATATCTTGCCAAACGACTTCTCTTGTCTAATTTCTTGCCACCTATTAAAACTAAGCATGACAAGCATAAGAAAAATTCTTCATCTAGTAGTAACAATAACCATGCTAAATCCAATATTGTTGCTTCTAGTAGTTCTCTTGATTCCACTAACAATGTTTCAAGCCAAGTTACACTTGAGCAAGAAAATAGTTTATTGAAAGGGATTATAGAGAAAGGTGTCTACAAGAGCCTTGCGGAAGCAAGAACTTTGAGGAAATTGTTCGCAAGCAAGGAAGGCACCGGAAGAATCAAGGAATTGGTTTTGAGCGAAAGTTCAACGCCGAGGGTGTTGAATGGGAAGAAGGTCAATATCCCACTCCAAAGTTTGTTTCTCAAAAGGAGAAGTATGATCCTACTTCTTCCAATGTGGAACAAGCTCAAGATGATCTTCCACCACAAGACCACAAGCTAAAAGGCAAGGACAAGCTTCAAGAGGAGATTGATGCATTTATTGAAGCACCTAAAGCCATGGTCAAGTGGGTTCCCAAGGAAACGTCAAGTTCTACTTCGTCAAGCTCAACTACTACCCCAAGGATTCCCATCAAGATGATGTGGATCCCGAAGAAGAAGAACTAGAGAGTTCTTGAGGGTGACTCCGCCAACATACTCCACTCACATTCATTTTGGCAAGAACTTGTGCAATCAACTTCCACATCTTGCACTAGTTCATGGAGTCACAAACCCTCTTGTTGGTAAGTCAAGGGACAAGGTAATCATTGCTTTCATGGACATCATCAATTGTGTACTTCAATCTATGTCCATGGATATCCTTGTTTGTTCCTTGTGGGACTAACCCATGTAGGTATTGAAAGTGCCCGAATCCAAAGGATTGCTCCCAACTCTTGATGATCTTCATCAACATTGAGCATCCACATCTTCAACATCTACATGAAGTCTTCTCGACAACCCAAGGTTAGTTTGACCCTTTAAAAGGGTTCTCACATCAAGGGGAGCTTTGCTCTAAAGAATTGAGCTAAAGTATCTTCAAATGATGTGAACACATCAATGCTTTATGTAAAAGTGGTAACCCCACTTGTGCTTAAACGATGAGTATGACCTATGATCAAATGTTCTCATTTGACTCCTAAGTCAATATACTCATATATAGATGACCTAGTCATCGACAAATTGTGTGATAGTAGCTAGAGTTTTGTTTGTGCATGTTTGACACATATTTCATTTGCTATCTTATTGTGTGAGCATGTTGGATGCATAATTTTATCCATTCAAGGACATCCATTTGTTGCTTTGGTCTTTTGGAGTTTTTCTGACCAAATGGATGGACAAGAATGCCTAAGTACCTCCCCTAGATATCTATGCTTTCTTGTCTCAAATTCTATTCATGCTAATATCACAAACTTTGATCAAGTCATTTTCGGACACACCGAGTGAGGAGCACTCGGAGCCACCGATCCGTCTAAGGCTAAACTTCCAAAACCTTCTAAGTAATTTCGGTCAGACTAACCCACTCAAACTCGGATAGACCGAAAGCACTTGGATTGATCTAGGTTTTCACCTCGGTGAAACCGAGTTGCAATTTTCGGCGTGACCGAAGTGAGTAACTGCTTGCAGTTATCCATCTCGGTGCCACCGAGTTTTACAACTCGGTCCCACCGACAGCAAAAGGGTATATATATCCGAGGGCAGCGCGCGTTGATTCCTTCTTCAAAACGCCTCGCCCCCAAACCCTCTGCTGCCGTCGCCGTGGTCTCCGGATCGTCTCCGTCGTCGCCTGTGCGCCCTCGCCGCGGGTCTCCGTCGCCGTCAACGGACATTCTCTCCGCGCCGTTGCCGCCGTAGAGGAACTCCACCAAGTTAGGGTGAGTTTCGATCCCTCTCGTGCTTCAATCTCCGACTCTATACACGATTGGTTTGCCTAGCATCTTGCCATGTTTGAGATCTTCCTATCCAGCAGATTAGTTCTTAGAACGAAATTCGAGTAAAAGTTTTAGGGTTAGGTTTCCGCCGAACACATCTCGGTGAGACCGATTCTACATTCTCGGTATGACCGATTTGGCCTCTGGCCATTACCTTTGCACCTTCGGTCCAACCGAAGTTGTGCAAATCGGTGCGACGAAATGAGGATTTAGTGAAACCCTAGTGTTCTCGGTAAGACCGAAACCCACATCGGTCCCACCGAAAGTGGTGTAAATGGTTCTGTTTGAACACTTGGATTCACGAATTTTAGACTCGGATCGACCGAAATGCATTCTGTGAAAACCTAAAACTGAAATTTGAACTCATTTTTTGCAAAATCTTTCGCAGTTTGTGATAACTCTTCTATTCTGCCTACACCTTATCTATTCACGGGTTGTCGGCCATGTCGGATGCCGGTGACAGCGAACAGGTCCGAATCACCAATTGCTGATATTCAGAGGCAGGCACTAGTCCCGAGGCCAGCAGCTTTTAGGATGATGGTGAGAGGAGCACACCAAGTGGTTTGCCTCCTGCAGCCACCGGGGCGGAAGAAGAAGAACTCGATGAAGAAGATTCGATTTTATTCTTGAGGAAGAGATCTCCTCTAAGCCAAAGAGGAAAGTGGTTGCCAAAGAGCATCAAGGGCAACAAACCAAGAAAGGCACCGATAAAGTGAAGAAGTCCACTTTGTTGCCAAGAAGCTGAGTATGGAAGAGGAAACTTCCAGCAAGGTGAAGAAAACTTCCAAGAGGAAGAGGATTGTGCATGATGAAGCAGCAGATGATGATGATGATGAGGAAGCACCCCAGCCTCCTCAGAAGCCTAAGTTGATGGGTGATGCCATCAGGGCAGGAGCACCTTCAAAGCCCAAGCCATCTGCTCTAGCAAAGGCAGCTCAAGCCAAGCCTGCTGCCAAGCCCAAGAAAACTGTCAGAAATATCCCAGCTTCAGAGAAGAAGAAAGACAATGTGCCACCAGCTGAGTCAGATGATGAGGCACCTGTATTGCTGAAACTGCGTCAGAAATTGCCAATTCACAATGATGCTCATCCTCGAGCTGAAAACATGAAGGAAAGAAAGGATAGAGGTCTCAGGCTATGGAGGCAAGCTGATCCATATGCTGTGAGGAGAAGGACTGCTATAGACCCAAGGTTCCACACCAGAGAGCAGCAAGATTTCTATGAGACTGTGCTTATGGACAAGAAGCCCATTGTTGCAGACACTCGCTATGTTGATCGGGCATATATTGTGATGAAGAGCACAGAGACTTCTTTCCACATGTGCATGAGAGCTTCCTTGCATGTGGTGTTGCAGATTTCGTTGGTCGGTCGATGACTTGGAATGATGAGATGATCATGCGGTTCTATGCCTTTGCTCATTTCTATCCAGATGGTAAGATCACATGGATGGTGAAGGCCAAAGATTCTCTTCAACTGTTGAAGAATGGGCAGCTCGCTGAATGCTCCAAAGTCTGAGAGAGGATGATGTTGATGTCTATGGTATTCCCAAGAAGAACCATGAGTCTATGAGAAATATGTACAATGAGGTACCAGCTAAGGATGTGGAAATCTGGAAGGTCGGCTCAGTGTATCATCTCGAGCAGGTCTACCTACCACAAACACAATTACGAGGCATACCTTGATGCCCAAGTGGAGATCATCGCATGATAAGAGGCTATTCTATCAACATGCTGCATATACTTGATCGAAGGCACCTTTCAAGGTGATGGACACGATAGTTGAGACTATCAAGAGGACTGCAGCTGACCAGAAGAGGTCATGTGGATTTGCCCCGCACATTCAAATGCTTATCAATGCCAAGTTTGGCACGGGCACCTACTTGTTGGATAGACCACACTTGCCACTGCAGCCTGAGCATGAGGACAATGAAGTTGTGATGACTGAGGATGATCCAACGTCTGTTGAAGGTCAAGCAAAGAGTGAAGCTGCTAAGCAAGCTAAAGCTGAGAAGGAAGCAGCAGCAGCAGCAGCTAAACCCAAGAGTGTTGGAGAACAGCTCCTTGAAGCTACCCAGAGGATTGAACAACGCCTGGCCAGCATTGTGCAGTCTTAAGAGAGTCTTGAGAGGATTGTTGAAGACAAGTTCCATGCTCTGGATGTCAAGCTGACTGAAGTGCAAGTCACTGTCAACAAGCTTGAGGCAGATATCGAGGAAGCAAAGAGGAGAAAGGCGAGCTCATGCGGGAGATGCGGGGCGATCTAGTCCAGATGATTATGAGCAGCCTGCTCCGGTTCCCACAAGACCCAGATCAGCTGCTATTCGATGGAGACACGGGACTACAGCCTCTGCACCTCCCACAGCTCCATCAGTTCCAGCTCCAGCTTCAGTGACCACTCCTCCAGCTCCACAGACATCAGCTGAAGCCTTTGCAGATGCAGCCATCTCAACTCCATCAACCCATACAGGAGCCGCCAGCAGAGTCCCTAGTGACGTTTAGCTCTATACCTTTCGAACTTTTGGTAACTTGTTGCCAAAGGGGAGAAATTGTATAGATCATAGGACTTCGAGAGAGAGTGCTCGCTTTTGCTCTTTCGTTTCATTTGCGGTCTTTTGAGATACTTTTGAGTTTTTGAGACATTCCGTGTGTTTGATACTCGTTTGCTCTACTTTGATGAGTGCTTGATCATACTATGCTTTAATGTGTGCTTAATGCTTATCATATGCTATTCATATCGTGTATGATCATTTACTCATGTCTTGGTGATTGGGTGCATGCTATTCATTCTTATCATTTTGTGTGCTCCACCAAGATGTATGTGACATGGAAGAGTGACCCATGATCCTAATCGATTGTGCATTTGCATTCAAGCATAAATCTTAAATAATGCACAAATTTAGGGGAGCTCTTGCTTATCACATACTTCTCAAAGCGACGATATTATTCATTGATTATATCATTTGTGAAGCTTTGATCTATATGTTGTCATCAATTACCAAAAGGGGAGATTGAAAGTGCAACTAATCCCGGGTGGTTTTGGTAATTAATAACAACATATATATCATTGAACTAATAGTTTCTTGAGAACATTTCGAAAGTTCGTTGATATGGGTATGGCAATGGTGAAGAAGTGGACCCTCAAAATGCTAAGGAAAACATTGGCAAAAGCTCAAGACTCCATTTTGGTTTAGTGATCCAAGATCACATTGAGTCTATAGGAAAGCCAATACTATTAAAGGGATGAGGTTATGTTAATGATCAGGTTGCTCAAAGTGCTTAGTGATACATCTCCCAAACCATCAGCAATCTTTCATTCCAACATACACTCATAAGTAATCTCGGTCCCACCGATTCCATAAACTCAGTCACACCGAGATGAACCACCTCAGCCATATAGCCAAACCCTAGAAATTTGGATTTTCCGATTCGAACTCGGTCTCACGAAACTAGTGTTGCCAAGCTTCAGAACATACGTCATCAAATCGGTGTCACCGAGAGGATAAAGTCGGTCCCACCGAGATTGACAAACCCTAGTCTTTGGAAGAATCGGACTCACCGAGATTGTATTTTCGGTCCCACGAAAATCCCAACGTTCACATGTTTTGAACTTTCGGTCTCACCGAGTTGTCAACTTCGGTCCGACCGAGATTGGTCAAATGTGTGTAACAGTTGGATTTTGTGTGGAGGCTATAAATACCCTCCACCTCCTCTTCATTCGTGGAGAGAGCCATCGAAAGAACTACCACTCCTACCTTACATTTCGAGAAGAAAACTACCTACCCTTGTGTTGAGATCAAGTTGCTCCACTCCCACCATATGAAACTTGATTTCTAGCCTTCCCAAGTTGCTTTCCACTCAATCCTTTCTTCCACCACAGCCAAATCGGTGAGGAGAGTTGAGTGTTGGGGAGATTATCATTTGAAGCACAAGAGCAAGGAGTTCATCATCATCAACACCATCTATTACCTTTTGGAGGTGGTGCCTCCTAGATTGGTTAGGTGTCGCTTGGGAGCCTTCGTCAAGATGTGGAGTTGAACCAAGAAGTTTGTAAGGGCAAGGAGATCGCCTACTTCGTGAAGATCTACCCGAGTAAGGCTAGTCCTCCGTGGGCGTATGCCATGATGGCATAGACAAGGTTGCTTCTTCGTGGACCCTTCGTGGGTGGAGCCCTCCGTGGACTCTCGCAGCCGTTACCCTCCGTGGGTTGAAGTCTCCATCAACGTGGATTGACGATAGCACCACCTATCGGAACCACGAGAAAAAATCTCCGTGTCTCCAAATTGCGTTTGCTCTTCTCCACCTCTCTTTACTACATGTGCAATTTACTTTCCGCTGCCAATACTCTAGAATTGCATGTGTAGGGTGATATTTGACTTGATCATCATTGTGAACTTGCCAAAAACTTGTCTTTATCTAAAGGCTGAATTTTTATATTGTCAAGTAGTCTAATCACCCCCCCCTCTAGACATACTTTCGATCCTACACCTGGCACCCAGCGGTGCTTCCAGGACGTAATTCTTCTATGTAGCAATGAGGATAATCCTCATGTTACGGACCCAGTCCGTGTAATTGCTACCATCATCTTTCAACTTTGCTTTCTCAAGGAACGCATTAAAATTCAACGGAACAACAGCACGAGCCATCTATCTACAACAAACATAGACAAGCAAAATACTATCAGGTACTAAGTTCATGATAAATTTAAGTTCAGTTAATCATATTACTTAAGAACTCCCACTTAGATAGATATCCCTCTAATCCTCTAAGTGATTACGTGATCCATATCAACTACACCATGTCCGATCGTCACATGAGATGGAGTAGTTTCAACGGTGAACATCAATATGTTGATCATATCTACTATATGATTCACGCTCGACCTTCGGTCTCCGTGTTCGAGGCCATATCTGTTATATGCTAGGCTCGTCAAGTTTAACTCGAGTATTCGCGTGTGCAACTGTTTTGCACCGTTGTATTTTAACGTAGAGCCTATCACACCGATCATCACTTGGTGTCTCGGCCACGAAGAACTTTCATAGCGGTGCATACTCGGGAGAACACTTCTTGATAATTTCGGTGAGAGATCATCTTAAAATGCTACCGTCAATCAAAGCAAGATAAGATGCATAAAGGATAAACATCACATGCAATCAATATAAGTGATATGATATGGCCATCATCATCTTGTGCTTGTGATCTCCATCTTGAAGCATCGTCATGATCACCATCGTCACCGTAGCGACACCTTGATCTCCATCATAGCATCGTTGTCGTTCGCCATCTATTGCTTCTCGACTATTGCTACCGCTTAGTGATAAAGTAAAGCAATTACGTAGGCGTTGCATTTCATACAATAAGCGACAACCATATGGCTCTGCCCGATTGCCGATAACCGGTTACAAAACATGATCATCTCATACAATAAAATATAGCATCACGTCTTGACCATATCACATCACAACATGCCCTGCAAAAACAAGTTAGACGTCATCTACTTTGTTGTTGCAAATTTTACGTGGCTGCTACGGGCTTAGCAAGAACCGTTCTTACCTACGCATCAAAACCACAATGATAGTTCGTCAAGTTAGTGCTGTTTTAACCTTCGCAAGGATCGGGCGTAGCCACACTCGATTCAGCTAAAGTGAGAGAGACAGACACCCGACAGCCACCTTTAAGCACGAGTGCTCGTAACGGTGAAACCAGTCTCGCGTAAGCGTCTGGCGTAATGTCGGTGCGGGCGCTTCATCTCACAATACCGCCGAACCAAAGTATGACATCTTTGGTAAGCGGTATGACTTGTATCGCCCACAACTCACTTGTGTTCTACTCGTGCATATGACATCTACGCATAAAACCAGGCTCTGATACCACTGTTGGGGAACGTAGTAATTTCAAAAAATTTCCTACGCACACGCAAGATTATGGTGATGGCATAGCAACGAGAGGGGAGAGTATGTCCACGTACCCTCGTAGACCGTAAGCGGAAGCGTTACGACAACGCGGTTGATGTAGTCGTACGTCTTCACGATCCGACCGATCCAAGTACCAAACATACGACACCTCCGAGTTCAGCACACGTTCAGCTCGATGACGATCCCCAGACTCCGATCTAGCAAAGTGTCGGGGATGAGTTCCGTCAGCACGACGGCGTGGTGACGATGATGATGATGCTCTACCGACGCAGGGCTTCACCTAAACTCCGCGACGATATGACCAAGGTGGAATATGGTGGAGGGGGGCATCGCACACGGCTAAGGAACGATCCGTAGATCAACTTGTGTGTCTTCTAGGGTGCCCCTGCCCCCGTATATAAAGGAGCCAAGGGGGAGGGGGCGGTCGGCCAAGGAGGGTGCGCCAAGGGGGAGTCCTACTCCCACCGGGAGTAGGACTCCCTTCTTTCCTAGTTGGAGTAGGAGAAGGGGGAAGGAGGAGGAAGAGGGGAAGGAAAGGGGGGGGGCGCCCCCCTCTCCTTGTCCTATTCGGACTAGGGAGGGGAGGGGGCGCAGCCCACCTCTTGCCTCTTCTCCTCTTCTCCCTTAGGGCCCATGAAGGCCCAATAACCCCCGAGAGGGTTCCGGTAACCCCCGGTACTCCGGTAAAATGCCGATTTCACCCGGAACACTTCCGATGTCCAAACATAGGCTTCCAATATGTCAATCTTTATGTCTCGACCATTTCAAGACTCCTCGTCATGTCCGTGATCACATCCGGGACTCCGAACAAACTTCGGTACATCAAAACTTATAAACTCATAATGAAACTGTCATCGTAACATTAAGCGTGCGGACCCTACGGGTTCGAGAACTATGTAGACATGACCTAGAACTATTCTCGGTCAATAACCAATAGCGGAACCTGGATGCCCAATTGGCTCCTACATATTCTACAAAGATCTTTATCGGTCAAACCGCATAACAACATACGTTGTTCCCTTTGTCATCGGTATGTTACTTGCCCGAGATTCGATCGTCGGTATCCAATACCTAGTTCAATCTCGTTATCGCAAATCTCTTTACTCGTTACGTAATGCATCATTCCGTAACTATCTCATTAGCTACATTGCTTGCAAGGCTTATAGTGATGTGCATTACCGAGAGGGCCAGAGATACCTCTCCGACAATCGGAGTGACAAAACCCAATCTCGAAATCGCCAACCCAACATGTACCTTCGGAGACACTGTAGTACTCCTTTATAATCACCCGATTACGTTGTGACGTTTGGTAGCACCAAAGTATTCCTCCGTAAACGGAGTTGCATAATCTCATAGTTACAGGAACATGTATAAGTCATGAAGAAAGCAATAGCAATATACTAAACGATCAAGTGCTAGGCTAACGGAATGGGTCATGTCAATCACATCATTCTCCTAATGATGTGATCCCGTTAATCAAATGACAACACATGTCTATGGTTAGGAAACATAACCATCTTTGATTAATGAGCTAGTCAAGTAGAGGCATACTAGTGACGTTATGTTGGTCTATGTATTCACACATGTATCATGTTTCCGGTTAATACAATTCTAGCATGAATAATAAACATTTATCATGATATGAGGAAATAAATAATAACTTTATTATTGCCTCTAGGGCATATTTCCTTCAGGTGTTGCTAACAAAAGGCATTGTTTCTTCAACTATGCAACACCACAAATCCAATTGGAAATGTGGTCAAGAATGGAGCCAAAACTTTGGAGGGAAGGGGGAGGGGTTGAACTAGGAGCATTACGACTACGAAGATCAAAAGTCTCGGATATCTTTTCAGAACTGAACTTCTACTAGTACATTTGCTAGGATGTAATGGCGAAGAAAAGTGTCCCCTATTTTAGTTCGAAGACGTGTCTTGACAAGTTTCATAGTAGAAATGGCTTGCTCTTTTGTTGAGTTGACACCGAAAAGTTATCACTAACCTTAATGTAACATCCCAAAATTTGCATTTCGGGATATAGCTATGCATACTTAAATGTGATCTTGCATTTGAGTGCCATTTGAATTTGGATTCCCATTTGAAGTTTTCTTTTGAATCCCTTTTCTTCTCTGAGTTAAGACTTTTCCATGTTCTCTGATAATTACAAAAAATATGAGTGATGGAACACGACCCTTCAAAACCAGAGACAAATTTGTAAAAACATTTGAAAAATAGAAACGGAAAAATGTTTGGAAACGGTTTGAAAATCAAATTCCTATTTTTTTTGAATTTTCAAAGAAAATATATTTTTAATGTATTTAATTTTGCTATGAAAAATAGTTCATATTTTCTATGTTCTATTTCAAGATTTTTGATATAAATTTTGTATCCTACAAAGTTCATTTTCTTCTTCTTTCTTTCCATTGCTATTTAAAACAACGCAAATAGCCCACGGGAGGCCGACGAGGTCGTCCTCAACCTCACAACTGGGCGTTCCAGATCGCCACCACACGCCATGGGCTGCGTGATCCCCGCGCCCTGGGGCCCCCTTTCCTTCTTCCCCTCACTGCACGTAGCTTCCTCCACGTAGGAAGAGTTTTGAGAGGCTAGGACTAGTCTTGAGGCTAAAAATTTTTAGTCAGAAGAAACCTACTAAAATATGGAATAGTCCTCTCTCCCTCATTTAACTCCTCTCCTTTAAGTCTTTAACACAGGCGAGTTCTGGATTGGAGGCTTTGGAGGATAATAAATGCTCATTAACTTGATTTTAGTCTCTTTAGTATTTGGATCCAAGCATGGGTGAGGCTAGCAAGTTTTACTCTCACTACTTTTAGTCATGGGACTAAAACGTATCCAAGCACCCTCTAATAGAGCTGCCCATGACCTTGAGGAAGGCATGGCTATTAATGTTGCCTTGAAGCTATCCAAATGATGCTTTGCTGATATGTATGTTTGTGTATGTCCTGTCGAACTTGAACCTATCTATGAACTAGTGTTAAGAGTTTATGTCATGCAAGAATTTATGCTTTGCGTGAACAATTTTTTTTTGCCGTGGTGATGCATTTCAGAATTAAACTTTATTTTTAATTCCTATATAATTATTCAATTGTAGTCATAGACTGTACACATTTTGTTTTGAGGCATATATGACAAAGCATAATCTTCATACTCAAGTAACAGGATTTGGTATCGAATCCTCGCTAGGATTAATTCCATGAGCCAATTAAGTGAATAACCAAACAAGCGAGCTCGTATTCATGCCCATTTTCTTTTCTTTGCTGAATTAGTATTCCAGCCCAATTCAATAGGGATCCCTCCAGTATATAGACATCTAAATGGAGCATAGGCCTCGTGACTTCACATCGGCCAGTTCATGAACAGGTGAGCACATCGTAAATCTTCAATCCCTTTGTAATACTCCTTTATATTTGATGTTACTTTTGCAGTTCCACCTAAGACAAAAAAAAAAATCCCTCTGATATCTTTTTCTCTAGGTTCGTTTACGGCCAAGAGCAATTCTCGAAAAAGGAATTGACAAGGTAACAAATTACGGTGAACCAAATTTGAAAGCTAGATCTAGTCTTTGGTTCAGTGCATGATTGTTGATTATACCGAGCAGGAGATGATTTCCACATTTTTGATATCTTATTTATTCTCGTAAAATTTGATTCAGGAATAAGACATGGAGTACTACCTACTTCCATTGTGTACAAGAAAAGAAAAGAAAAGAAAAGGGAAAACAGAGCCAGATGTTCTGCCTTACCAACAACAGCAATGAAGTGAGCAAAGCACAAACCAGTGCAGCATTTGCCTCAGTTCCCAGGCATCAGCAGGGCGTGTTTTCTATCGTTTCATCAAGAAATAAAAGGGCACTAGCAAGGTACAACCGGCTGAGCTAGCCTAGCGATGGAAGAATGCAGGAGATGGCAACAGGTGGGCGCTACAGTGCATAGATGCGTTATTGTGATCTGCAGCTCTATACAATCTTGCTATACAGAAGCCTGAACTGAATGCATGGCAACCATTCCGTTTGAAACGTAGGAATTTCTCAGCAAACAGTTCAATTGCCGCAAGAGTCAAGGGGGGAAGCCTTCTATACGGGGTCTAGCGTGTGTGATCATGGCGTGTGTGCCTCTCCCTCAGTCTCGGTCTCAGTGCTGCTGCTCCCTCTTGTGTCCTGTCGACAGAAAGAAGAAGAATGAGGTCAGCAATGGCGGTTTCAGGGGAACTAAATAGCCCGGAGGCATTGAGGCATGCATCTCATCGTGTGAGGTGGTCGATCGATCACCTTTGTGGAACCACGACCGGCGGCGGCCGGCTCGCCGGATCCGCTGCTCGTGGCTCTGCAGGAGCTCGTCGACGCGCCGCGGCTCCGACAGCAACGGCCCTGAGTAGTCCACCCTCTTCATCTTCCCCTTGTGCTTCTGATGAAACCACGACAAATGAGACAGCTCGTCAGCTCCAGATGATCAAAATAACCATGTGTTTGTAAGAAATTTTGGTGTATAGGATGATGAGCGTGTGACTGACCTTGCTGGTCTTGAGCTGCTTGGCGTCCAATGGCTCCCTGGTGGACCTGCTGTTGTAGGCTTCGGATGAGGTGAACGCCTCTGCGACCTGCGCCCACTGCTTGATCATCTCCTGCTTCTCCGCCTCGTATGGACCTGTGGTGGCGCTGGCCGTCGTTCTTGCGCTTGCGGCGTCGCCTCCGTCGGTGTTGGTACTTCTTGGTCCCCTGGGAGCGCTCCTCTTGGTCGTCGCCGCGTCCGGCACTCTGGGCTTCTTGGCCCAGGCGAAGCCGGTGGACGCGGCGAGCTGCACGGGGCCGCCGGAGAGAGCGAGGTGGTCGGGGAGCCGCGTCGGCGCCGGCGCGTCCTCCTCCTCCTGGCAGCTGCAGGGCGTCTGCCTAGTGCACGGCGGCTCCGGCTGCGGGGCATCGTTGTCGTGGCGCTCGCTAACGGTCGCCGGCTCGGGCCGCAGGCCGCCGTCGACTTCCAGGGGGAGCGACTCCTCGGCGTGGACGTGGCTGTGATGCCTCTGGCTGGTGTCCTGCATGCTCTTGTGCGCCCTTGACAGCCGCTTCGCCGGCGGCGGCGCGTTGTTCCTCCTCCTGGACTCTTCCCGGAACTTGGCGTCCATCTCCTTGTTTGGCGCGCACTTGGGCAGGCTTGACGGCTCGCATGCGTACGGCTCCGTGGAGAAGTAGTCGGAGGCGAGGGCGGTGGAGGCTGTGCCGCGGGCTGCGGGCTCGACGGAGAGGAGGGCGCCGAGGAGGCGGAAGGCGGCCTCGGGCATGGCCGAGCCGAAAGTCTCCGCGAGGCGGCTCTCGTAGGGGGCCTGCGGGCGGAAGACGGAGGCGTTGGACGACATGCCGGCGCGGTTCCAGTAGGCGTCGGGCGGCGAGCCGCAGAGCTTGAAGATCTTGTGGATCTGCTCGACCTCTGTGCGGCCCTGGAGGACGGGGCGGCGCGCGTGCAGCTCGGCGAAGACGCAGCCGGCGCTCCAGAGGTCGACGGAGGGGTCGTAGGCGGTGGCGCCCAGGAGGAGCTCCGGCGGGCGGTACCAGAGCGTGACGACGCGGCTGGTGAGCGGCTGCTGCGTGGGCGAGGTGGAGAATACGTTGGCGAGGCCGAAGTCGGCGACCTTGAGCACGCCGTCGCTGCTCACCAGCAGGTTGGCGCACTTGATGTCCCGGTGCATCACCCCGCGCGCGTGGCAGTGCTCCAGCCCCGCCAGCAGCTGCCGCATGTAGCACTTGATCTGCACCATCCAAATTCATCAATCAGTTAGTGTGATGGATGATTGGTGATGATAACAAGGCAATGCAATGCAATGCAATGTGCGTACCTGGGGCTCGGAGAAGGAGAGGTCGGGGGAGGAGGCGAGCCCGGCGAGGTCGTGCTCCATGTACTCGAAGACGAGGTAGATGCAGGCGGAGGAGCGGGAGGTGATGAGGCCATGGAGGCCGATCACGTTGGGGTGGCCCTGCAGGCGGCGGAGTACGATGATCTCCCGCGCCATGAAGCGCACGCTCTCCGGCTCCACGCTGTCGAACCGCACCTTCTTGAGCGCCACCAGGCGGCCCGTCTCAAGGCTCCGCGCGCGGAACACGCTGCTGTACGTGCCCTGCCCGATCTGCACCCACCACCAACAACAACCCGCCATTGATGAGCTTTCTTTCTTTCTTTCTTTCTTTCTTTCTTTCTAATTGCCGCGAGAGGAGTCAAGAGCGAGCGAGCGAGCGAGCTTGCCTTCTCGAGCTTCTCGAAGTTCTCGGCCTTGAGGGGGACCCAGCCCTGCACGGCCTCGGCGGCCACGGCGCTGAGCCACGCCGGCCACCCGGCCGCCACCTGCTCGCACTCGATGTAGCGGTGCAGGTTCCCCAGCCGAGCCGTGCCACCGACGACGTTGCCGCGCGCGCCCTTGCCCTCGTCATCCTCCCCATCCCCGCCAAGATCAAGCGCCTCCCGCCGCACAGGCCTGCTCCATATCGACGCCGACGCCGACGCCGACGCGCTCCCGGACACCACCTCGTACCCCGACGCCGACGACACCTCGTACCCGGGTGACCCTAGCGACGCCCCCTTGGACACGGCGCACCCCATGGCTCCGTGCCGTCGACCAAGAAAGAAACAAAGAGGCGAGGGGAGGAGCAAGAACCAACCAGGGGGAGGAGCAAGAAACAGGGGAGGGCTCCTCTGCTTTGGCGCCCCCCACCTTCTTCTTCCTCCTCCTCCTCCTCCCGCCCTGTCTCCTCTGCCTCCTCTCCACAAGGCACGAGCAATGCAAATGCGCAAATCCAAAGCGCCTACCTCTCCTCCTAAAGATAGAAAGGAAATCTAGATTACCACCACCACCACCAAGGCCAGCCTTGCTGCAGCTGCCTTTAATTGGGCTTTCTCCTCTTCTTCCTCCTCGTCCTCCTCAGCCTGTCTGTCCCCCCTTTTGCTTTAATTCCTTGTGCTGGCCTTGAGCCAAGAGAAGATAAAAATGGTGAGGGACATATGATTGTGTTTTCCCCCTATTACACCATGCTAAAGATAGCCAAAAGCTGGGCTGCCATGGTTAAGTGCAACAACCTCTCTTATATTCCCAGGGAAGTAAGAACAGGTGCAACTGATCCAGAAACAAGCCTCGTGTCTTACATCTACTCCCTCCGTTCCCAAATACTTGTCTTTCTAGGCATTTCAAATGGACTCAACATACGGATGTATGTAGACATATTTTAAAGTTAGATTCACTCATTTTGCGACGTATGTAGTCACTTGTTGAAATCTCTAGAAAGACAAGTATTTAGGAACGGAGGGAGTACACATATAATTTTCGCTGTTTTTGTTTTCACATAAAAATGTACCTCCATTATTATTTAGTTACTACAATGAGGTTACTGTAGGAAGTCAAAGAAATTGATGCGCATGCAAGTATAGGAACGTGGTGTCCGGGTTTTGGGCGGGAAATGTTCATGTGATTGCATTATGTCGCCAGGGAAGTGTAGGTGGCCATGCATGCGTGTACTAGCCGTTTGTATTTAAACCAAAAATGCTAGACATACAAAGACTTACAAGCTTTTACACGCTCCTTCCATCTAACAACCAATCACAAACCTCTCCCCCCCTGATTTTCAGGGGGGTGGGCCGCCCCGCTCACTTATTAACCAATCAAGATTAACCATCCTGTAAAAGCCTGTAAATCATTTGTACGTGTAGCATTGCCGGTATTTAAACCCTACGTTGGCCTACCTGGTTTTCTCCCGGTCTCCACTTTCTTGCACCGTGCGCTCAAAATTGAATCATCATGGCTAACGGATTTAATTAGCACCCTACTACTCCCTCCGTCCCATAATATAAAAACGTTTTTAACACTAATGTAGTGTTAAAAATGTTTTTATATTTTGGACAGAGGGAGTACCTGTTATGTGATGATGACGTTAATGCTAGGTTAATAACAGTGATGATTAATTAAGTAGTGCTGGTTTGTTTGGGAGAAACATGGTGGTACCATGTGATCACCATCTCTGTTAATCAGCCATAAAGAATTAGAAAGTGATGGTTCAGCACTTTAGCTGGTCTTGTTTATTTTTTTTCTTTCCCTTTTTGGTCTTTGTATGTGCTCCCAATGTTGCTGCCCCACCATTTTCATGGGACTTGGAGGGTGGCGTGTTAGCTCGGGGGATGCTTGACTATTGCGCCTATGGACATTATAGCAGGTAAGAAGATTTATGACAAGAATCGTCCAAGGAACAGTTGAGTTCTGATCCAATTTTGTTGGTGGAATTTGTTGTTTTGATGACCATCAAATCTGTATCACTCCTTTATATTCTCTTTAATCATGAACTAGAACAATGCCTGTGCGTTGCAAGGGGATATAAATATTCTAGCACGTTAGCTTGTGAGTTACCTGTCAATAATAATGCGATTGTGTAAATAAATATTCATCAAATTCTACACGTGAATTATCTTATATTTTGATTAGAAGTTTGGTAAGTAAAGTAAAATGGAGTTGGTTCAAAAGGTAAGTAATTTAAAGTGATTGATTATCATATACATGACAGTTGGACAAAGGGATGGTGAAAAAAAAAGATCAAATGGAAACCTTACATTCCTTTTAAGTAGTAGAGATGCATGATTTGAATTTTTCTTTGGACTTTACCTTGAATGTAATATTAACTATGCGTACACGCATATCATAATTTGTTAATGTGGACGTCGAGCGAGCTCAACTCGACTAAAAGAGATTCGTTAGTTAGCAAGTCAACGAGCTCAAAATCCCAATTCGGCTCAGCTTGGTAAATACTCGCTATTCTTTTTTTGGTGAACAGTAGGATTGTGATGCATGATTTTTTTTAAATATCTGTGCAATAGATAGAAAGTGAAAGAGAACCTAGCTATAGCAAGATAGCTAAAAGGGTTAGCTCCTTGGACCATATAAGGTTGAGTTTCTAGCTGGCGAAATGTTTTGTGTTGTGCTTATAAGTCCCATTTGATCAATTAAATGAGAGGAAGACGTGGAGCAGCAACCAGAGCCGGTGAGTGGAGTTACTATAGATGCATGTTCCCTATCTTCAAGCAACTCTAGCAGATTCTCCAAATCGCAGCCACTAGAACTGTTTTGGAGCACCTTCCATAAATTTAGAGTTTGGAGAGCCAATGTGCAAACTTTAGGTTCTCTAAAAACACTAGTACAATTAAGGTCTATGCACATAGTTCGAACCCCTATTGCACACTGTTCCAGGAACCGTGTGCTCGAGTTGATTGGCGATCGGGGTACCATCACACACCATAAGAAAACGAAACTGCCGTGCACGCGATGTTTCGTGGCCGATATGCACCCGACGCTTGAATCAAGCGAGGTAGAAGTACCGGCCAAATCCATCTCATTGTGGCCGCAACTTGTCGGTCGTAAGTCGGGCGCAACTTTGTCATTCGCATAGCAGCATTCTAAGAAAATTGCGTGCTATGGGAAGGGTGTTTTAAAATGGCCGGCAAAAGAGAATGGTGTACGATTCTAGGAAAGATCGCACACGTAGGAAAAACCGAAACCGTTTGGGATGAGCGATCTTTTCGAGAAAATTACCTTATTATTAATCGTGTCTGATGGTGTTATCACTCTCAAACGGTTTTTCAGGGTGAACTGTGTGTAACGTGTCCGGTATTCACACATGATTATGGATGCACAAATGTGTGCGATGAAGTTTTCTATCGCACTCGAGCACTTTAAAAGAAGCGTGTGCGTTGTTCGGAGGCTCACGAGTCTTTTTGTTAGGAAAACCATGTGCAATGTTATGTCCGAGCATTTATTTTTATATAATTTAATTGTTCGAATAGCTAATTCATAGGAAATTATATGCCAATTTTAATGTAGACATAGATGAACATCCTTCATATCATCAAACATACAATCAACATATGTTCAAGAACTAGAAGCATTAAATTAAAAGAAATACATCATCACCAATTTGACACTAAACATTTGGCAACAACAACTTTACAGACGCTAAAAAGAGAGTGGAATGACATTTGCGTTGTTGTTGAAGGTGATGCCCCCCTCCATGTGGAAGGCTTTAAGAACCTTATTATGAATTGTGAGTTTATGATCAGATCTATCCATGAATATTATTTGATTTTTTTACGAACTCTTTTATGCAAGATTGTTATAGCCTCGTATTTCTTCTCCGAATTATTGGTTTGGTTTGGCCAACTAGATTGTTTTTTCTTGCCATGGAAAGAGGTGCTGTGTGATGGGTTTGATCTTGTGGTGCTCAATCTCAGTGACATAAAGAGACATGACACACATGTATCATTGCTATTAAGGGTAACAATATGGGGTTTATTCATACGTGACTTTATCTTGTCTACATCATGTCATCTTGCCTAATGCATTACTCCGTTTTTCCATGAACTTAATACACTAGATGCATGCTGGATAGCGGTCAATGTGTAGAGTAATAGTAGTAGATGCAGAATTGTTTCGGTCTACTAATATTGGACGTGATGCCTATATACATGGTCATTGCCTTGGATATCATCATAATTATTTGACTTTCTGTTAACTACCCAACAGTAATTTGTTTACCCACCGTATGCTATTTTCTCGAGAGAAGCCTCTAGTGAAAACTATGACCCCCGGTCTATCTTTTATTATATAAAAATCCTAAAAATACCTTGCTGCAAGTTTTTAATTTTATTTTGTGTTTTAGTTAGATCTATTTATCCAATCCAATACAATTTAATCTTTCTCAATACCGTTGAGGGATTGACAAACCCTCTATGCGTTGGGTTGCAACTATTTGTTGTTTGTGTGCAGGTGCTGTTTACATAGTGTTGCTTGGTTCTCCTACTGGATTGATAACCTTGGCTTCATAACTGAGGGAAATACTTATCTCTACTATACTGCACCATTCTCTCATGTTCGGGGAAATGCCAATGCAGCTCACAAGTAGCTGCGATGCTTTGGGGGAGGGGATGGGTATGTGGTGGCTAGACGGTGTTTTGCAGGTGGCATTATTACATAGGCATGTATCGATTTGGAGGGAGTGAGTGGATCTTGAGGAGGCGGAGGGAAAATTACCTGAGTCGACCAATAGAAGTGGGAGGAGGACATGATGAGGGAGAACTGTAGGAGGGGGTTTGGACTTGGGGGGCGGGGTGGTGTAGAAGGGAAATGGGCGATATGGTGTGGATGGCGAAATTGTTTTCTAAAGTGAGGAAAATTGTCACGGGAGAAAAATACATATCGATCATGTTTGAAACACAAGCATCATGTGCATCAACAATCACCCGAGTTCAAAGTCTCCAAAATTTTAGGTTTCATTCATTGACTATGGGCAACCATCGGTCATTGTTTGTTTGGTACAAACGTGTGATATTGAGAAATTATCACAGAACAACACCTTAGTTGAAAAATGATTGCACACATTCTGGTTCACTCTCATACACAATTAACATAAACAAGATACTCATCATCGTTCTCGTATGTCATGACTGTCGGTGCAATGTTGAAATAATCCCTGCACTGAACAACATCCTTTCTCTAAAGGAAGGATCTAGATCCTTGTCGGCGTCGACCATGTCCTTGAACAATGCATAGGTCCATTCATTGCTCTTCTCGTCCTGCACACTGTCGATGAGCACGAAAAAGACAACGGACACGGTCGAATCCACGCGTGTGGAAGCGTCCGCGGCCAAATCGACGCATGCGACCGCGGCACAACCTTGAGTTCGTCGAAGACCTATGTTGCGCATGCATATACAACAAAGGTCTCATCCGCATGTGCCTTCGCATTTGCAGTAGCCTTAACCGTAATTTACTTTCACGACCGGGGCCTCATCTATGCGTGCCGCCGCAACCTTATCTGCGTAGGACACCGCTTCCCCAGTCTCATCCGGGCGTGCACCGTGGCCACTTCTGTGTGTGCCGTGATGACATCATACTCTTCTGCGAGTGAGAGGGAGGTCCGCCTTTCAGAGGCATGAGTTGTGTACAATGAGGAGGATTTGGAGGCGACGAGAGAAGAGGGAAGGAGATGGTGGGACAAGAGAATATTTATGTCATGAGACCTCTATTGTACACATTTTTTGCAAACTATGTACGTGCGAGTGACTCAGCAGTTATACATTGTTATCCGAGTTGAACCGTGTGTGATTGATTGCACAAGTTTTTTTGGAGCAAAATGGTTTGAGATAGGTTTGAATGATAATTAACATTTTCTTCGTCGTTTGACCTTGATTTTTTTAAAACTTGACATACACCATGTCATCATTCATGTTCAAATTTGGCATTTATCTGGATTAATTTGCTACATTTAAGTCATTTAGTGCATTTTATAGGCATTTAGTGAAAATAATTCAAATTTAAACTGCCGTACATGAATTATGTGCAGAAAAATGGTTTAAAAAATAGTATCTAGGGTCTTGTGTATATGTATATGTACATGAATAAGTGCAGAAATATGGTTTGAGAAGTGTTAAAAAGATAATCTCTAGGGTCTTGTGTATATTTATATCTAGGGTGTTGCCACCAGCACGCGTGGGCACTGGCTTCCGCCAAGACGCCGCCGCCTGTCACCTCACCACCCAGGTCCGCCGTCCCAGACTCCAATGCTCTCTGCTCAAGAAACAAAGCGACATGAGCCTTGCCACCACCTTCACCGGCGCACGTGTGAGTGTTTTCGGCGTCCCCCTCTGACGGCCATGAAGGAGATTAAGGAGAAAGGGTGGTGGTAGTGTCGCGAACCCTAGTCGCCCACGAGTCTCCCATGTGAGGAAGACGTGAGGGCCCAAATCATTTTTCGCATAAGGATATTAACGAGTTTATCGAGTACTCAAATTTTGGCTTGTTAAAGTTGTTTTCCTGGCGAGCTAAAAATGCTAAGTTGGTCCGACTCAGGTTTTTTTTATGAGGAAAACTTCCAATATGTTCATCAAACATCATGGAAGTAGAAAGAACACCAGAAGTAAAATAAATTACATCCATGTTCGTAGACCATCTAATGATGAATACAAGCACTGGGGCGAGCCAAAGTGGCACCACCGTCATCACCCCTCCCCCACGGGAGCCGGACAAACCTTGTTGTAGTAGACAGTCAGGAAGTCGTCGTGCTAAAACTCCAAAGGATTAACACACCAGAACAACAATCATCACCAATGAAGAGAAGTGTGGATTGGAAGGATCCACCTATAGACATATGTACATAGAGGAACGAAGAACGAATCGAAACAAATCCATCGAAGAAAAACGCCAGTTGAATCCCGTGAGATCCGTAAGAGGCACAACTCCACATGTCCTCCGATGACAGTAGACGCATCACCAAGATGGGGCTAGCCGGGAAGAACTTAATTCCATCATCTGGGAGCCGTCACTGCCACGCGTTCTTCAGCAGGACACAGACCCTATACAAACGCGAAAACAACACCTAAGAAGGGAGAAGGAGCCCTCCCGCCGGAAAAGCCAGGATCCAACATGCCTCCATGGCCCTAAGGCCACAAAAGATCGACAGTGGCGCCGACAGGAGGCGAGAAACCCTAGTTGGAGTTGCTCTTGGGCAAGAGGTGTTTTGGAGGCCCTAAGAATTATTATCATTAGGTAAGACATTGACATGTCTCCAATGTATCTATAATTTATGAAGTATTCATGCCATGTTTACAACAATTTTGTATGGTTTTGGTATGATTTGGATGGAACTAATCCGGACTGACGATGTTTTCAGCAGAACTACCGTGATGTTGTTTTTTGTGTAGAAATAAAAGTACTCCAAATGCAACAAAACTTTTTGACAATTTTTTTGGAACAAAAGAGGCACTAGAAGCTTCTTGGGAGAACCATAAGGTGAAGGAGGCGAGCAAAAGACACCTGGGTGCACAGGGAGGCCCAGGCACGCCCAGGTGGGTTGTGCTCACCTAGAGGCCCATCTTCGCTTGAGTCCAACGCTGAAAAATCCTATAAATAGAGAAACCAACAGAAATAACCCTAGATCAGAATTTCCACCGCCGCAAGCCTCTGTAGCCATGAAAAGGAAATCTAGACCCCGTTCCGGCACCCTGCCGGAGGGGGAAATCATCACCAGTAGCCATCTTCATCATCCCGATGGCCACCATGATGAGGAGGGAGTAGTCCACCCTCAGGGATGAGGGTTTGTACCAGTAAGTATGTGTTTAATCTCTCTCTCTCTCTCTCTCTCTCTCTCTCTCTCTCTCTATCGTGTTCTTGAGATGGCACAATCTTGATGTATCTTGGGCTTTGTTAATATAGTTGGATCATATGGTGTTTTCCGCTCTCTATCCTGTTGCGAATTGAGTTTTCCCTTTGAGATTTCGTTCTTATCAGATTGAATACTTTTATGGATTTGGGAACACTTGATGTATGTCTTGCTATGAATACCCATGGTGACAATGGGGTATCATATTGATTCACTTGATATGTGTTTTGGCACTCAATTCGTGGACCTGAGGTGACATTGGGGTAATCTATGCATAGAGGTTGATGCATGTTCTTGTCTTTGTTTCTCCGGTAGAAATCTTGGGGCACTCTTTGAGGTTCTTTGTGTTGGATTGAGTATTATGGATCTGAAATTATTTGGTGTTACTTTAGTACGAACTCTTGGATAGTTCGATCGAAAAGAATAGCTTCGAAGTGGTTTCGTACCCTAAAAATAATTTCTTCTTATGTTCTCCGCTAGATAGTAACTTTGAAATGATTCTTCATCGCACGTTGAGGGATGGTTATATGATCCAATTATATTAGCATTGTTGAGAGATTGCACTAGCGAAAGTACGAACCCTAGGCCTCATTTTAAAGCATTGCAATACCGTTTTTGCTCACTTTTGTTACTTGCTACCTTGCTGTTTTTTATTGTTACTATTACAAAAAACAATATCTACTATCATTACTACACTTGTATCACCATCTCTTCGCCGAACTAGTGCACCTATAGAAATTACCATTGTATTTGGTGTGTTGGGGACACAAGAGACTTTTTATTATTTGGTTGCAGGGTTGTTTGAGAGAGACCATCTTCATTCTACGCCTCCCACAGATTGATAAACCTTAGGTCATCCACTTGAGGGGAACTTGCTACTGTCCTACAAAACTCTGTGCTTGGAGGACCAACACGAGTCTACAAGAATAAGTTGTGTAGTAGACATCAAGCTCTTTTCTGGCGCCGTTGCCGCGGAGGTGAATGCTTGAAGGTATATCTTTAGATCTTGCAACTGAATCTTTTAGTTTCTTGTTTTATTAGTAGTTTGGTTTGTAAAAAAAAACTACAAAAAAATGGAATTGAGGTGGTCTCATTTATTCATCTTTATTATGTCTTCCTTGAAAATGATGGAAAGGAAAATTGTGCTCAATTGATAGAAGAAGAATTCTATAAAATGTTTGAATGATGAGCATGATTGCAATGTTGTTGGTATGAACTCTTTGAATATCCATGATACTAATGATATGCAAAGCCATAAGCTTGGGGATGCTATATTTGATGAAGATGATATTTTCAATCCCCCAAGTTTTGATGAGACAATTTATTATGATGATTGCATGCCTCCTATTTACGATGATTATATTGATGAAAGTTGATTTGGAGAGGTCATGACTTTATTAATGATGAATCCACTATTTCGGAAGAGGTTTCAATTGACTATTATGAGAACAAAGTTGCTATCTATGATGATTATTGTGATGACATGTATGCTATAAAGAATATGATAACCATGAATCTTTTCATCATAATTTTAATGCTCAAATTGATTATGTAAATCAAGTATCTCATGATAGTTATTTTGTTGAGTTTGCTCCCACTACTGTTCATGAGAACAAATTTGCTTATGTGGAGAGTAGTAAAATTTCTATGCTTATGGATCATGAAAAGAAAGCTTTATGTGATACTTATATTATTTAATTCATTCATGATGCTACTAAAAACTATTATGAGGAAGGAATATATGCTTCTACATATTTCGACAATATCAAGTTTCCTCTCTATGTGTTGAAAATTTTGAAGTCATGCTTGTTTTGCCTTCCTATGCTAGTTGATTCTTGCTCCCACAAATTATTTGTTCACAAAATTCCAATGCATAGGAAGTGGGTTAGGCTTAAACATGCTTTCCATGTGTTTCATGATGCTCTCATTATGTTTCAATTTTTATCTTTTATGCGAGCATCATTGAAATCATCGTGCCTAGCTAAACGTCATTAAAGAAAAGCGCTTGTTGGGAGACAACCCAACACATTTACCTACTGTTTTTGTGTGTTCACATGATTAAGCTACTGTAGTAATCATGTTTTATAGCTTTTGTTTCAATAAGTAAAGCCTTTGGGATAGTGTGGATGATAGTTGATTTGATTCTATGCAAAAATAGAAACTTTTGCGCCCAGTGATACGTCCATTTTGCATCATGCTTTTATGTCAATATTTATTGCATTATGGGCTGTTATTTCATGTTATGTCACAATACTTATGGCTATTCTATCTTATTTTACAAGGTTTACATGAAGAGGGAGAATGTTGGCAGCTGGAATTCTGGGCTGGAAAAGGAGCAAATATTGAAGGACTATTCTGCGCAACTCCAAAAGTCCTGAAACTCCACGGAATGTTTTAAAATAAATAAAGAAAAATCGTCACCAAAGATGAAGGACAGGGGGCCCACACCCTTCTCACGAGGGTGGGGGGCGCCCCTTCGGCGCGCCCCCTACCTCGTGGCCCCCCTGGTGGCTCTCCGACGTCCATCTTCTCCTATATGAAGTCTTTCAATGATAAAAAAATAGAAGAGAACCTTTCGGGACGAGACTCCGCCGCCACGAGGCGGAACCTTGGCGGAATCAATCTAGGGCTCCGGCAGAGCTGTTCTGCCGGGGACACTTCCCTCCGGGAGGGGGAAATCATCACCATCGTCATCACCAACGCTCCTCTCATCGGGAGAGGGCAATCTCCATCAGCATCTTCACCAGCACCATCTCATCTCCAAACCCTAGTTCATCTTTTGTATCCAATTCTTGTCTCCAAGTCCGGGATTGGTGCTAGTAGGTTGCTAGTTGTGTTGATTTATTTGGTGGAAGATCATATGTTCAGATCCTTTATGCATATTATTACCCCTCTGATTATGAACATGAATATGCTTTGTGAGTAATTACGTTTGTTCCGGAGGACAAGGGAGAGGTCTTGCTATTAGTAGTCATGTGAATTTGGTATTCGTTCGATATTTTGATAAGATGTATGTTGTCTAACCTCTAGTGGTGTTATGTGAATGTCGACTACATAACACTTCACCATTATTTGGGCCTAGAGGAAGGCATTGGGAAGTAATAAGTAGATGATGGGTTGCTAGAGTGATAGAAGCTTAAACCCTAGTTTATGCGTTGCTTCGTAAGGGGCTGATTTGGATCCATATGTTTCATGCTATGGTTAGGTTTACCTTAGTACTTTTGGTGTAGTTGCGGATGCTTGCAATAGAGGTTAATCATAAGTGAGATGCTTGTCCAAGTAAGGGCAGTACCCAAGCACCGGTCCACCCACATATCAAATTATCAAAGTACCTAACGCGAATCATATGAGCGTTATGAAAACTAGCTTGACGATATTCCCATGTGTCCTCGGGAGCGCTTTTCCTATTATAAGAGTTTGTCCAGGCTTGTCCTTTGCTACAAAAAGGATTGGGCCACCTTGCTGCACTTTATTTACTTTTGTTACTTGTTGCTCGTTACAATTTATCTTATCACAAAACTATCTGTTACCACTTATTTCAATGCTTGCAGAGAATACCTTGCGAAAACCGCTTATCATTTCATACGCTCCTCATTGGGTTCGACACTCTTACTTATCGAAAGGACTACGATAGATCCCCTATACTTGTGGGTCATCAAGACTCTTTTCTGGCGCCTTTGCCGGGGAGTGAAGCGCCTTTGGTAGGTGGAATTTGGTACGGAAAATTTTATTTAGTGTGCTGAAATTTTCTGTCACTTGTTACTATGGAAAGTAATTGTCTGAGGGGCTTGTTCGGGGTATCTTCACCCCGTCCAGTAGAGCAAAGAGTTGCTCCTCAACCCACTCAACCTACTGAACCTATTGAAAATGAAACTCCTTTTGAGATTCCTTCGAGTATGATAGAAAAACTGCTAGCTAACACTTTTGCAGGAGATGGAACAAAGCATCCTGACGAACATCTACGCTATGTGGATGATATATGTGGACTATTTAAGCTTGCAAGTATACCCGATGATGTTGTTAAGAAGAAGGCTTTCCCTTTACCTTTGGAGGGAGACACATTGACATGGTATAGGCTATGTGATGATATGAGATCATGGAACTATAAAAGATTGAAATTGGAATTTCATCAAAAGTATTACCCTATGCATCTTGTTCATCGTGATCGCAATTATATATATAATTTTTGGCCTCGCGAAGGAGAAAGCATCGCTCAAGCTTGGGGGAGGCTTAAATCAATGCTATATTCATGCCCCAATCATGAGCTCGCAAGAGAAGTGATTATGCAAAGTTTTTATGCTCGGCTTTCTGGTAACAATCACACCATGCTCGATAATTCTTGTGCTGGCTCTTTTATGATGAAGCCTATTGAATTTAGATGGAATTTATTGGATAGAATTAAACGCAACTCTGAAGATTGGGACCTCGACGAAGGTAAGGAGTCAGGTATGACACCTAAGTTTGATTGTGTTAAATCTTTTATGGATACCGATATTTTCCGTAAGTTTAGCACTAAATATGGACTTGACTCTGAGATAGTAGCTTCTTTCTGTGAATCTTTTGCTACTTATGTTGATCTCCCAAAGGAGAAGTGGTTTAAATATCATCCTCTCATAGAAGTAAAAGTAGCTGCACCTATTAAAGTTGAAGAAAAGATTGTCACTTATAATGATCCTATTGTTCCTACCTCTTATGTTGAGAAACCACCTTTCCCTGTTAGAATGAAGGATCATGCTAAAGCTTCAACTGTTGTTCGTAAAAGCAATACTAGAACTTTTACACCTCCTGAGCAAGTCAAAGTAGAACCTAATATTGCTATTGTTAAAGATCTCTTGTCTGATAATATTGATGGGCATGTTATTCAGTTCTCTGGTGAAACTACTAGAATTGCTAAACCCTGTGATAGAGATAAACATAGACCTGTGGTAGGCGTGCCCGTTATTTCTGTTAAAATAGGAGATCATTGTTATCATGGCTTATGTGATATGGGTGCTAGTGCTAGTGTTATACCCATTGACTTATACAAAGAAATTATGCATGAAATTGCACCTACTGAGTTAGAATAAATTGATGTCACAATTAAACTTGCCAATAGAGATACTATTTCACCAGTGGGAATTGTTAGAGATGTTGAAGTCTTGTGTGGGAAAACCAAATATCCCGCTGATTTCTTGTTCCCGGTTCTCCACAAGATAGCTTTTGTCCCATTATATTTGGTAGACCCTTCTTGAATACTGTTAATGCAAAGATAGGCTGCAAAAAGAATGTTGTTACTGTTGGTTTGGATGATATGGTTCATGAGTTTAATTTCTCTAAATTTAGTAAACAACATCATGAGGAAGAATTGCCTAGTAAGGATGAAATTATTGGTCTTGCTTCTATTGCTGTACCTCCTAGTGATCCTTTAGAACACTATTTGCTAGACCATGAAAATGATATGTTCATGAATGAAAGAAGGGAAATAGATGAAGTATTCTTTAAACAGGAACCTATTCTGCAACACAATTTTCCTGTTGAAATCCTAGGGGATCCTCCTCCACCCAAGAGTGATCCCAAGTTTGAGCTTAAACCGTTGCCTGATAATCTTAAATATGCTTATCTTGATGAAAAGAAAATATATCCTGTCATTATTAGCGCTAACCTTTCAGAGCATGAAGAAGAAAGATTATTGAAAACTCTGAAAAAGCACCGTGCTGCTATTGGATATACTCTGGATGATCTTAAGGGCATCAGTCCCACTCTATGTCAACATAAAATAAATTTGGAAGCTGATGCCAAACCAGTTCGTGATCCTCAACGATGTTTGAACCCTAAAGTGAAAGAAGTGGTAAGAAAGGAAATACTCAAGCTTCTGGAGGCAGGTATAATTTTTCCCGTTGCTGATAGTCAGTGGGTATGTCCTGTCCATTGTGTCCCTAAGAAGGGAGGTATTACTATTGTCCCTAATGACAAAGATGAATTGATTCCGCAAAGAATTATCACAAGTTATAGGATGGTAATTGATTTCTGCAAATTAAATAAGGCTACTAAGAAAGATCATTACCCCTTAACTTTTATTGATCAAATGCTAGAAAGATTATGCAAACATACACACTATTGCTTTCTAGATGGTTATTCCTGTTTTTCTCAAATACCTGTGTCGGCTAAGGATCAATCAAAGACTACTTTTACATGCCCTTTTGGTACTTTTGCTTATAGATGTATGCCTTTCGATTTATGTAATGCACCTGCTACCTTTCAAAGATGCATGATGGCTATATTCTCTGACTTTTGCGAGAAAATTTGTGAGGTTTTCATGGACGACTTTTCCGTCTATGGTTCCTATTTTGATGATTGCTTGAGCAATCTTGCTCGAGTTTTGCAGAGATGTGAAGAAACTAATCTTGTCTTGAATTGGTAAAAGTGCCACTTTATGGTTAATGAAGGTACTGTCTTGGGGCACAAAGTTTCTGAAAAAGGTATTGAAGTTGATAAAGCCAAGGTTGATGCTATTGAAAAGATGCCATGTCCCAAGGACATCAAAGGTATAAGAAGTTTCCTTGGTCACGCCGGATTTTATAGGAGGTTCATTAAGGACTTCTCAAAAATCTCTCGGCCTCTGACTAATTTATTACAAAAAGATGTACCATTTGTCTTTGATGATGATTGTGTAGAAGCATTTGAAATACTTAAGAAAGCATTAGTCTCTGCACCTATTGTTCAGCCACCTGATTGGAGTTTACCCTTTGAAATTATGTGTGATGCTAGTGATTATGCTGCAGGTGCTGTTCTAGGGCAAAGAGTTGATAAGAAATTTAATGTTATCCATTATGCTAGTAAGACTCTAGACAATGCTAAAAGAAATTATGCTACTACCGAAAAGGAACTTTTAGCAGTTGTATTTGCTTGTGATAAATTCAGGCCCTATATTGTTGATTCTAAAGTAACTATTCACACAGATCATGCTGCTATTAAATATCTTATGGAAAAGAAAGATGCAAAACCTAGGCTTATTAGATGGGTTCTCTTGCTTCAAGAATTTGATTTGCATATTTTTGATAGAAAAGGAGTTGAGAACCCCGTTGCAGACAACTTATCTAGGTTAGAGAATGTTCTTGATGACCCACTTCCTATTGATGATAGCTTTCCTGATGAACAATTAAATGTCATAAACACTTCTCGTAGCACTCCATGGTATGCTGATTATGCTAACTATGTTGTTTCTAAATTTATACCACCTAGCTTTACATACCAACAAAAGAAAAGTTTTTCTACGACTTGCGACATTACTTTTGGGATGACCCACATCTTTATAAAGGAGTAGATGGTGTTATTAGACGTTGTGTACCTGAGCATGATCAGGAACAGATCCTACGCAAGTGTCACTCCGAAGCTTATGGAGGACACCACGCTGGAGATAGAACTGCACATAAGGTATTGCAATCCGGTTTTTATTGGCCTACTCTCTTCAAGGATGCCCGTAAGTTTGTTTTGTCTTGCAACGAATGTCAAAGAATTGGTAATATTAGTAGACGTCAAGAAATGCCTATGAATTATTCACTTGTTATTGAACCATTTGATGTTTGGGGCTTTGATTATATGGGACCTTTTCCTGCCTCTAATGGATATACACATATTTTAGTTGCTGTTGATTACGTTACTAAGTGGGTAGAAGCTATTCCAACTAGTAGTGCTGATCATAACACTTCTATTAAAATGCTTAAGGAAGTTATTTTTCCGAGGTTTGGAGTCCCTAGATATTTAATAACTGATGGTGGTTCACACTTTATTCATGGTGCTTTCCGTAAGATGCTTGCTAAATATGACGTTAATCATAGAATTGCATCCCCATATCACCCGCAGTCTAGTGGTCAGGTAGAATTGAGCAATAGAGAGATCAAATTAATCTTGCAAAAGACTGTCAATAGGTCTAGAAAGAATTGGTCCAAGAAACTGAATGATGCATTATGGGCCTATAGAACTGCATACAAAAATCCTATGGGTATGTCTCCGTATAAAATGGTTTATGGAAAAGCTTGTCACTTACCTCTCGAACTAGAACATAAGGCATAATGGGCTATTAAAGAGCTCAACTATGATTTCAAACTTGCCGGTGAGAAGAGGTTATTTGATATTAGCTCACTTGATGAATGGAGAACCCAAGCTTATGAAAATGCCAAGTTGTTTAAAGAAAAGGTTAAAAGATGGCATGATAAAAGGATACAAAAGCGTGAGTTTAATGTAGGTGATTATGTATTGCTATACAACTCTCCTTTAAGATTTTTTGCAGGAAACTTCTCTCTAAATGGGAAGGTCCCTACGTTATCGAGGAGGTCTATCGTTCCGGTGCCATAAAAATCAACAACTTCGCAGGCACAAATCCGAAGGTGGTAAACGGTCAAAGGATCAAACACTATATTTTAGGTAATCCCATAAATATTGAAACTAATATTATTGAAACCGTAACCCCGGAGGAATACATAAAGGACACCTTCCAGAACGTTCCAGACTCCAAAAAGGAATAGGTATGTGGTACGGTAAGTAAACCGACTCCAAAACAATTTTTAAGGCAATATTTCTCCGTTTTGGAATATTTAGAAAAATAGAAAAATAAGTAGCAGTCCGAGGAGGACACGAGGCCTCCACGAGTGTGGAGGGCGCGCCCCCTACCTCGTGAGCACCTCATGTGCCCTCCGGACTCCGTTTCCTTGCACAATACGTATTTTGGTCGGTAAAAATTCATTATATATACTCCCAAAGGTTTTGACTCTCGTATCACGCAAATCTCCCCTGTTCTTGTTTCGAGCTGTTTTTCTGACAGGTCTAGATCATCATGACGACCCCAAGTGCTTCCAAGGACAAGTTCTTCGAGAAGGTGATCAACCCTTACCTCGCGGAGGTGCTGCGACACCCTCAAACCATTGAGATGCGTGATGGGTTGCTGCACATCCGCGATGTTGAGGGACCAAAGGGAACCAGGAGCGTGGAGTCGAGGCTCGAAGCAATGGAGCAACAAGTTTTCAAGTGCCAGGCGATGGTGAAGCGTGGAATCAACGCTACCCACAAGATGCTCGCGGAGTTCACCAACAACTACGAGCCGGATGCCAAAAAGACCGAGGAAGCCATCTTCAAGCTACATGAGAAGATCGAGCACCTCCAAGCCCAAATCTATGATCTGCAAAACCAAAACTGTGAGTATGAATATAGATTCAAAAGGATGAGTTTGGCCGCAGATTTGAGGATTCCGGAGACTCGATCATCCTTCTATGATGGTGAGCCTATGCCATGGAAGGTGGACGACAAGCTTGCATCATCATCAACACCTCCACCGCCAACAACAAAGGAGGAGACATAATCACATGGGTATGGGCACTCCCCTTGGCAACTGCCAAGCTTGGGGGAGGTGCCCTGGTATTGTGTCAC
This sequence comes from Aegilops speltoides, assembly GCA_021437245.1. NCBI lineage: Eukaryota > Viridiplantae > Streptophyta > Magnoliopsida > Poales > Poaceae > Aegilops > Aegilops speltoides. The sequence goes on along the minus strand of CM038145.1, from coordinate 77,256,151 downwards.
CATCACAACTCCTATCTTTACCGTTTTCTTAGTTCGATCCTATTAGTAGTATCTTGATTTAGTAGAATAAAGTCATGGCATGATCTAGTTTTGAGTTTTACTTTATGATCCTTCTTTGTAATCAAGTCCGTGAGCTATATAATAAAGATTAGTGTTGAGTCTAGGGCTTGAGTATTTTGCCATGATCTTGGGTGATTAGAAGAAAACGAATAAAAAGAATCGAAGGGTTCATATTGATCTTAGTGAACGTAATGACTCCACATAGAAAGAGTATGATGATTAAAAGTTGTTGGCAGTTGGCAAATATAGCTTTGGTCATTGTTGCAATTAATAGGAAGTAATAAGGAGAGGTTTCACATATAGATATATTATCATTGGCATCTTTTATGATTGGGAGCACTCATTAAAATATGACATGCTAAAGAGTTGAGGTTGGATGAGGAAGACAACATAATGAGTTATGTTTTCTTATATCTGAGATAAAGTATGTTGTCATGGATCCTCTACCATGTTGAGCTTGCCTTTCCCCCTCATGCTAGCCAAATTCTCAGCACCAAGTAGAAATACTACTTGTGCTTCCAAATACCCTTAAACCAGTTTTGCCATGAGAGTCCACCATATCTACCTATGGATTGAGTAAGATCCTTCAAGTAAGTTGTCATCGGTGCAAGCAATAAAAATTGCTCTTTAAATATGCATGACTTATTAGTATAGAGAAATAAGCTTTGTACGAACTTGTTGTGGATGCAATAAAAGCGACGGACTGCATAATAAAGGTTCACATACAAGGGGCAATATAAAGTGACGTTCTTTTGCATTAAGATTTTGTGCATCAACCCTAAACGCGCATGACAACCTCTGCTTCCCTCTGCGAAGGGCCTATCTTTTACTATTATCCTTTACCTTATGCAAGAGTCACGGTGATCTTCATCTTCTCCTTTTTATTTTATCTTTTGGCAAGCTCAGCATGTTGGAAAGAACATGATATATATATCTAGTTGGATGTGGGGGAGCATGAATTATTATTGTTGACATTACCCTTGAGGTAAAAGGTTGTGGGGCAAAACTATAAGCCCCTATCTTTCTCTGTGCCCGGTTAAAACTCCGTAACCACAAGTATTGCGTGAGTGTTAGCAATTATGAAGGACTAAGTGATAGTTGAGTATGTGGACTTGCTCTTAAGCTCTGACATAGACTGTTTCCGATGTTATGATAAATTGCAATTGCTTCAATGACTGAGGGTATAATTTGTCGGTGCCCAATAAGGTTTCTGATTCATACTTTGGCTTTGTGAAAAGATCATCACTTGAACATGAGTAATCATATGACAAAATCTATTTATGTTGCTGTTATGAATTAATCATGATGCCTTCATGTCCGTATTTTATTTTTATCGACGCCTCTACCTCTAAACATGAGGACATATTTATTGTTATCGGCTTTTCGCTTGAGGACAAGCGAGGTCTAAGCTTGGGGGAGTTGATACGTCTATTTTGCATCATGCTTTTATGTCAATATTTATTGCATTATGGGCTCTTATTTCACGTTATGTCACAATACTTATGGCTATTCTCTCTTATTTTACAAGGTTTACATGAAGAGGAGAATGCTTAAATTTGGAATTCAGGGTGGAAAAGGAGCAAATATTGAAGGACTATTCTGCAACTCCAAAAGTCCCGAAACTCCACGGAATGTTTTAAAATAAATAAAGAAAAATCATCGCCAAAGATGAAGGCCAGGGGGCCCACACCCTGCTCACGAGGGTGGGGGGCGCGCCCCCCCTTGGCGCGCCCCCTACCTTGTGGGCCCCCTGGTGGCTCTCCGACGTCCATATTCTCCTATATGAATTCTTTCGATGAGAAAAAATAGAAGAGAACCTTTCGGGACGAGACTCCGCCGCCACGAGGCGGAACCTTGGCGGAATCAATCTGGGGCTCCGGCAGAGCTGTTCTGCCGGGGACACTTCCCTCCGGGAGGGGGAAATCATCACCATCGTCATCACCAACGCTCCTCTCATCGGGAGAGGGCAATCTCCATCAACATCTTCACCAGCACCATCTCATCTCCAAACCCTAGTTCATCTCTTGTATCCAATTCTTGTCTCCAAGTCCGGGATTTGTGCTAGTAGGTTGCTAGTAGTGTTGATTACTCCTTGTAGTTGATGCTAGTTGGTTTATTTGGTGGAAGATCATATGTTCAGATCCTTTATGCATATTATTACCCTCGATTATGAACATGAATATGCTTTGTGAGTAATTACGTTTGTTCCCGAGGACAAGGGAGAAGTCTTGCTATTAGTAGTCATGTGAATTTGGTATTCGCTTGATATTTTGATAAGATGTATGTTGTCTAACCTCTAGTGGTGTTATGTGAACGTCGACTACATAACACTTCACCATTATTTGGGCCTAGAGGAAGGCATTGGGAAGTAATAAGTGGATGATGGGTTGCTAGAGTGACTGAAGCTTAAACCCTAGTTTATGCGTTGCTTCGTAAGGGGCTGATTTGGATCCATATGTTTCATGCTATGGTTAGGTTTACCTTAATTCTTTTGTTGTAGTTGCGGATGCTTGCAACAGAGATTAATCATAAGTGGGATGCTTGTCCAAGTAAGGGCAGTACCCAAGCACCGGTCCACCCACATATCAAATTATCAAAGTACCGAACGCGAATCATATGAGCGTGATGAAAACTAGCTTGACGATATTCCCATGTGTCCTCGGGAGCGCTTTTCCTATTATAAGAGTTTGTCCAGGCTTGTCCTTTGCTACAAAAAGGATTGGGCCACCTTGCTGCACTTTATTTACTTTTGTTACTTGTTGCTCGTTACAATTTATCTTATCACAAAACTATCTGTTACCACTTATTTCAGTACTTGCAGAGAATACCTTGCTGAAAACCGCTTATCATTTCCTTCTGCTCCTCGTTGGGTTCGAGACTCTTACTTATCGAAAGGACTATGATAGATCCCCTATACTTGTGGGTCATCACCCAGTAACAGAACTGATCTGCTCTGCTGGAATGTGATAAAATTCTGTTTTTTTACAGATGATTGATATACAAATTGTCTATGTTGTCCTAATTTTTCATAATTTTTGGATTTACAGTAGTATGGTAGTTGTCCCGATCATTACAGACTATTCTGTTTTTGACAGATTATGTTTTCAATGCATAGTTTGCTTGTTTCCTAGTTTCTATGGCTAATATTGCTCAATATGAATTGTGGAAATGATAAGGTACAGTAGGCATTGTATTAGAACAATTATGAATCGTCTTTGACAGTACCAAAGTGAATGGTTTGCTCTTTATCATACTAACCCATCTCACGAAGTTCCGTTAAGTTTTGTGTGATTGAAGTTTTCAAGTTTTAGGTGAGATATCAATATGAGGAGAATAAGGAGTGACAATACCCTAATACTGGGGATGCCCAAGGAACCCCAAGGTAATATTCAAGGAAGATCCAAGCAACTAAGCTTGGGGATGCCCCAGAAGGCATCCCCTCTTTCGTCTCCAACATTATTGGTAACCTCACTTATAGCTATATTTTCATTTGTCACATGATATGTGTTTTGCTTGGAGCATCATTTTATTTTGTTAGGATTTGCTTGCTTCTATTTATAATAATGCTTTATATCTTTTACTTCAATAAAAATGTCAAGTATAGCCTTTACCATGCTTATTTTGCAAGTTTATTTGTTGCTGTTTCAAAATAGAAAGTTTAGCGTCGTTGCAAAAATTCCCAAGAAAAGTCAGAATGTGATAAAACATCGAAAGTTTTTGAAAAATAAGCTATGATAAATTTTCTATAGTGTGGTAAAGTTTCAGAATTTTTAGAGTTACAGAAGTATTAATCTTCTTGCATTCTTTACAGTCTGTCCTGTTTTGGCAGGTTGTTGTTATGTTTGCATACGTTTGCATCTTTAATGATTCTATTTGAGCATAAGAGTATTAAATATGCAGGGGAATTTAGTATGGCATGTTAAATAATAATTTTAGCAATTTGCTACAGTAGATAATGATAAGGTTATTGCATTGATTTATACTAACTCATCACATGAGTTCTTGTTGAGTTTTGTGTGGACGAAGTTTTTAAGATTTAGGGAAACTGTGATATAAAAGGAATTAAGGAGACACAAAAGCTCAAGCTCGAGGATTCCCAAGGCATTCCAAGATTATATTTCAAGAACTCTCAAGCATCTAAGTTTGGGGATGCCTCGGTAGGCATCTGTAACACCCCGGATTCGATGCGCCAGGTGTCCGCCAGTTATTCGCCGTAGTTGCCTTGTCATTTTGCTTGCGTGTTGCATTTTATCATGTCATCATGTGCATTTCATTTTGCATACATGTTTGTCTCATGCATCCGAGCATTTTCCCTGTTGTCCATTTTGCAATCCGACACTCCTATGTCCCCGGTGCCCCCTTTTGCCTCTTTTCGTGTGCGGGTGTTAAACTTTCTCGGAATGACCCGAGGTTTTCCAAGCGGCCTTGGTATACCAACGGTAGACCGCCTTTCAAGTTTCATGCCATTTGGAGGCCATTTGATGCTCCAACGGTTAACCGGGTAACCGTAAAAGCCTCTTTATGTTGCAGCCCAACACCCCTCCAAAGTGGCCCAAAACCCATCTAAGTCTCTTCCATGCTCTCGGTCGTTCGATCACGATCGCGTGGCTGAAAACCGCTCCCCATTTGGAGTCTCCTAGCTCCCTCTACCTATATATATGTCTTCCCCTTCCAAAATCCCGGGTCAAAACCCTAGCCTTCTTCCACCCCGTGCCACCGGACACGTCCGGTCTGGCCGGACAGAAATCCCGCCGCCGCCCTCGTCCAATCGGGGCGCACCACGTCGCTACCCGGGCCACCCTACTTCACCGCGCCTCCACCACGGGCCCGCCTGGCCCGTGGCCGGCCCTCTTGCGCTTAACCAGGCCGTGCCCCTCGCCTCGCCCGCCGCCGGCCGGCGTGTCCCGCCGGCGCCTCCCCACCGCCGACCTTGCAGACGCCGCCGCGGTCGCCTCGCACCTTCCCGCCGCCGAAGGCCGGCCCCGCCGCCGCCACCCATCTCCCTCGCCGACCCGCCGCCCCAGATCCACCGCCTGTCTGCTCGCGGCGAGATCCGGCGCCTCCATGGCCGGATCGGCCGTCCCCATTCGCCGCCCGTCGTCGGCGTTCGTCGGCACCGTCGCGCCTCACCTCGGCCTCGGCAGCAGGTCGGGGCCGAGCTCCTCCCCCGCGTGGGCCTTGCGCCCCCACGGCCCAACCCCAGCCAGCCTGCATCCCCATCCTGGGCCGAGCCCACTGGTGAGCCACCAGCCTAAACCCCGCCCGCGCGTGATTTAGATATCCCGCGCGCACTCCGTTTTTTTTCAGAAAAACTGCCAAGTCCCTCAGTTTTGCATATTCTGGTGCCATCTTTGACCTGCCATAACTCCATGCTTATTGCTCCGTTTCGTGCGTGTAATATGTCAAATTGTTTGCCTCGACGAGTACTTCATTTCATTACATTGCATGATGTTCATTTGAGTCAATCTTGATGCCTGAATCATCGTTGCAAGTGTTATATGATGTTAATCTGCTGAAACTGTAATAACTTGACGTTTTGTCATTTTTATTGCATTTTGTGTGTGCATCCTATGAGCTTGAGCTCTACATGTGTTTTATGCTACATCATGCCATATTTACAGTGGTGCCATCCATGTATTTTTGTGAGTCTTGTACTGAGTGCATCAAGCTTGCTAAGTAGGGTACTTGCTGTTGCTGTTTTGCTAGGCTGGTTCTGTTATATTTTGTTGCTATGTAAACCTTTTGCTACAAGTCATTCTATGCATAATCTGGAGAAGTTCACTAAGGATGTTTTGTTATACATGCCATGACCTATCCATTCATGCCCCTGGTTGCATTTATAGCCTGCTGTAACTTGTTGTTATCTTGCTCCAAACTTGCTAAATAATGTTGCTGTCAGCCTGTTAACATTAAGTTCAATGTTGCCATGATTGTTGCTAGTGATCCATGCACCATATGAACTTGCTCTTGCCATTCTTAGCTTCATAAACATGTCTTATTACTGTTTGCTGCCTTTCTATGCCATGTATTGCTCTGTGGTGAGTGGTTCAAGCTCACCAACATGCCTACTTATTGTTGTTCCTGCCATGTTTGAATCTGTCATATCTTTTGCCATGTTTACATGGGTGCCATCATATCTTCTGTTTCTTTTTGGCTTTTGGTCAGTAAAGGACTTTTGTTCTATGTATTTAGTAGATTCATGCCATGCCTTTATTTGCCATGATAAGTTCCTGTAGCATGTTATTTGATAGCTCTAAACATTGCAACCTGATGTTATTTCTGTTAAGTCTGAAACTGTTATAATTTGCAATCTTGCCATGTCCTTTTGAGCATGTTCTAGTGTTCTCTGGAGATAGCTCAGTGTTCATGTTTTGTCATGATTTACCTTTACTTAATGCCCATGCCTTTTGTTCTTATGTTGGGGTGCTGTAGCTTATTTTTTTGATGCTTGCAAGATGCTTAGTTGCTGTTTTGGACAGTTTGTCCTTTAAACTTGTATAGAGTGTATGTGTTGAACCGTTGCTCCGTTTTGAGTGTGCTCTATATGAAACTTGCTTGATTTTGCATGTAGTTTCATATTATCATGTTGCATCCTTGTTTTGAGGTGTTTGCTTGATGTTTGTATGCATTTTGCATCAATGCCATGCTTAACTTGTTTTGCCCATATCTTGTAGGCCGTAGCTCCAAATCTAATGAACTTTATATGTAACTTGACTAGAATCTCGTGTAGATCATCTTGGTGCATCTAAAATTGATGTTTAACAACTTGAACATAAGGTTTATTCAGATCTGGACCAACTTTTAAACTTGCATATGAGGACTTACCGGAATTGTTATATGTTGTTTGCGGCCTCATTTAAACTTGCTTTGATGTGTTGCTCTTGTTTGCATCGTATCTTGCCATGAGTAGCTTCATGTAGCTTTGTCTTGCATCAGGCTTGAGTGTGCATCATGCCTTGTCTATGTGTGGTGTGTTTACCATGTTGTGTGCTTCTTCTCGATAGTTCCTGTTTCGTTGCGATCGTGAGGATTCGTTCGTCTACGCTTGGTTCGTCTTCGTGGCTTCATCTTCTTCATGGACTCGTTCTTCTTCCTAGCGGGATTTCAGGCAAGATGACCGCTATCCTGGATCTCACTACTATCATTGCTATGCTAGTTGCTTTGTTCTATCACTTTGCTGCGCTACCTATCATTTGCTCTTCAAGCCTCCCAAATTGCCATGAACCTCTATCCTTTGACACCCTTCCTAGCAAACCGTTGTTTGGCTATGTTACCACTTTGCTCAGCCCCTCTTATAGCGTTGTTAGTTGCAGGTGAAGTTGAAGATTGCTCCATGGTGGACAGGATTTTGTTGGGATATCACAATATCTCTTATATTATTAATGCATCTATATACTTGGTAAAGGGTGGAAGGCTCGGCCTTATGCCTGGTGTTTTGTTCCACTCTTGCCGCCCTAGTTTCCGTCATATCGGCGTTATGTTCCCGGATTTTGTGTTCCTTACGCGGTCGGGTGATTTATGGGACCCCCTTGACAGTTCGCTTTGAATAAAACTCCTCCAGCAAGGCCCAACCTTGGTTTTACCATTTGCCTCACCACCACCTACATTTCCCTTGGGAGTAATTAACCCGAGGGTCATCTTTATTTTAGCCCCCCCGGGCCAATGCTTGTCTAAGTGTTGATCCGAACCGAGTAGACTGCAGGGCCCCCTCGGGGAAACTCGAGGTCTGGTTTTACTCATAGGATGTCTCATCCGGTGTTGTCCTGAGAACGAGATATGTGCAGCTCCTATCAGGATTGTCGGCGCATCGAGCGGTCTTGCTGGTCTTGTTTTACCATTGTCGAAATGTCTTGTAAACCGGGATTCCAAGACTGATCGGGTCTTCCTAGGAGAAGGTATATCCTTCGTTGATCGCGAGAGCTTATCATGGGCTAAGTTGGGACACCCCTGCAGGGTATAAACTTTCAAGAGTCGTGCACGCGGTTTTGGGCATATGGGAATTTGTTAATGTCCAGTTGTAGATAACTTGACACCAGATCCGAATTATAACGCATCAACCGTGTGTGTAGCCGTGATGGTCTCTTCTCGGCGGAGTCCGGGAAGTGAACACGGTTTTTGGGTTATGATTGACTTAAGTAGGAGTTCAGGATCACCTCTTGATCATTGCTAGCTTCACGACCGTTCCGCTTGTTCTCTTCTCGCTCTTATTTGCGTATGTTAGCCACCATATCATGCCTAGTCGCTACTGCAACCTCACCAATTTACCCCTTCCTTTCCCATTTAAGCTTTGCTAGTCTTGATACCCATGGTAATGGGATTGCTGATTCCTCGTGGCTCACAGATTACTACAACAACAGTTGCAGGTACAGGTTATGCGATGATCATGACACGAGAGCGATGTTTGCTTGTTTTGGAGTTCTTCTTCTGCTTCTTCTTCGATTAGGGGATAGGTTCCAGGTCGGCAGCCTGGGCTAGCAGGGTGGATGTCGTTTGAGTTTCTGTTTGTGTTTCATCCGTAGTCGTATGGTGCTCTTATGTATGATGATATAGTATTCATGTGGCATTGTATGCTTTTTGTATGTATCCCCATCTATTATGCAATGTTGATGTAATGATATCCACCTTGCAAAAGCGTCTTCAAGATGCGCTTCTATCCTTGGTGGGACCTTCGAGTTCCTTTAGGATAGGGTCGCATCTTGGGCGTGACAAGTTGGTATCAGAGCCTCGACCGACCCTAGGAGCCCCCTTGTTTGATCGTGTAGTTTGGCCGTTGTCGAGTCTAGAAGAAAACTATTTTCAGAGTATAGTTATATTGGAGAGTAGGAATTCTTTTTACTCCTCAGCCTCTTCGTCGCTCTGGTAAGGAATCTTGACGTAGGTGTTTTGGACTACTTCTCTTCCCTTTCAAATTTTTTCTTTAGGATCACGTGGTTAGTTTTCGTTCGTTGGTTCTCAGCTCTTTTTATCCGGTGCATTTCTCGTCAAATCGACTCGAACCTCTTTGTCTTTCGCAAGATCAATCCTCAGTTCTTCCTCTGACGTCGTTGTTTTTTCCTGTCTGAAGTTGTCTTTGTTTTTCCCACCCTCCCACCCCTTTTTCTTCTTGGAGTCGGAGCCTGTAATCGAGTATCCATCCTACTCGTGCGAAGCCTTTTCTTTCTCTCCTCAATAATTTTAACCGTTGTTCTTCTCTTCAAGTTATTCATCGGTTTTTCCCCTTCCAAGTTGTCTTTGTTTTCCAGCCCTCCCACCCTTTCTTCTTACCGGAGCCTAAGTCTGTTTTCGGGCATCAATTTCATTCGTGCGGAGCCTCTTCAGGTTTTCCCTCAATTATTTCAACCGGTGAATCCTCGTCTCGTTCGCCATTCTTCATCTCTTTTTCTTTTCTGGTGGATTCAATTCAAGTTTTCCGTAGTGATTATATTCTTTCCCTCGGCTCAAGTGTTTCCCTGCTCGTTTGCCCCTCGCCAGTTTATCCTTCCGGAGTGCTCAAGACATCTCAGGAGATTCGGCTGTGTTCGAATTAATTCGGGGTTGTCACCTCATTCAAATATTTCAATTGTTCCGTTGCATCATCTATCTTTTCAACAACCCTTTCCAACGGTGTTTTCTTTGAGTGGGCCCTAACCCACAGGTCTTTTCCCAGGATCTTACCTGACTCTTCTAATTCCCCGGGAGTTATTCTCAATTCTTTTCAAGTGTGATGTAAGAATGGATCCCATCAGTCACTTGCCTTCTCCAAGATCTCTTTCAAATCATTTCATTGTTGGCTCAACCTCTTCGCTTTTCTTTCTCCCAGAGTATCTCAGTAACTTTGGTGGTGTTTTCCATCGACATTTAAAGACCGAAGAAGAGTTCTTCCTCTAAATCTTGTCTGTTCTCTCGAAGATTCGTGGTTCTAGCTTCAAGTTATCCTCGCGAATTATTCCATTTGGCAGATATTCTTTTCATCCATCCGGAGTATGTCAGGAGTTGTTTTTTCCATTTCTTTTCATCGGAGGCCATAATTCCAGAAGAATTCTTTAACTTCACATTTCAGCTACCGTTACCCAATTATCCCAGCGTTTCGCTCAAGTGTTCTTTAATCAGCTCATGATCTCTTTATCCTTTTGCATCTAAATCACCTCTAGCATATTTGTTCTTCTAATTCTTCCCGGTGATTCATTCTCTTTCGTCAGTCATTTCCGAATTCTAAGGGTGGTTCTTTCAGATTCTTTTTCCTTGATTACCATATTAATTCATTCGTTCTTTTCAATCCTACTGGTGATTCATGAAGACTTTCTCAAGTTTTGTGCTATACCCCCCTTAATCCTTTTTAAGAAGAATAAGTAGTGTGCAAAAATCCATTGCTTGTCAACAATTTAATTTGATGAAGGATAAGCATACAATAAATCTTATTCTTATTTCCTCCATGTGAGTAATCACTTCCTTTGGAGTTTGTTCTTGATGAATAAATTCTAGTTCCAAGTCTTTTCATCTTTTCTTTTCCGGAGTTCAAATTTCCTCGGCCATTTTGTCGGAAACTCCATCTAAATCATCGCAAGGCTCATCTTATTCTTTCATCCTTTATTCTATCCCATCATCCTTTTATTACCAGAGTTCTTCATGGTGGTTCTTCATGATTTAATTCTTTCTTCAAGAGTTCATCAAGATTTTGTTGGAGGAGCTCAAGTATCTTTCTTCTTGCATATCAAAGTGCAATTAATTCTCCGTATTCTTTTGAAGTGGAGTTTTGCATTTCTTCGTTCTTCTAAGCTATCCAATCACTTCCGTTTGTGGCCGGTTATCAGCTTATGATCTTGAGATGTTACCTATAAGACCACAACAAGCTTATTCTTTCGTTGTTGATTTTCTCAACAACTCCATTTAAACCTTCCTTCTAAAGATGCTTTCAATTTCATTCGTGGCACAAGTTGTCATTTTCTTCTCCGTTCTTTTCATTCAATTCTTTCAATTCTTCCGGAGGCATTGCGTTGCTTATGTCGTCAAGTAACATTCCATCCTCTCAAGCTCGTGTTCTATTCCTCCATGTTTCAGCTGGAGTGCTGCCTAAGTCTTTTCAGTCTTATTCGTTTCTTATCTCGTTCTAACCGGAGTGGTTTCATAGTCTATCTGATTTCGTGAGCTTTTGATTCTCGTAATTCTCGTTGTTCCTCTCTTCTTCTCGAGTGCCCTCGATTCCTTGCTTCTTCTCTTGAGTTCTTGTTTCACCTCATCCCTTTTCCCTTCTGTCTCGGTTCTAATATCTCGGGACGAGATCTCTTGTTAGTGGAGGAGGGTTGTAACGCCCCGGATTCGATGCGCCAGGTGTCCGCCAGTTATTCGCCGTAGTTGCCTTGTCATTTTGCTTGCGTGTTGCATTTTATCATGTCATCATGTGAATTTCATTTTGCATACATGTTCGTCTCATGCATCCGAGCATTTTCCCCGTTGTCCGTTTTGCAATCCGACACTCCTATGTCCCCTGGCACCCCCTTTTGCCTCTTTTCGTGTGTGGGTGTTAAACTTTCTCGGAATGACCCGAGGTTTGCCAAGCAGCCTTGGTATACCACCGGTAGACCGCCTATCAAGTTTCATGCAATTTGGAGGTCGTTTGATGCTCCAACGGTTAACCAGGTAACCGTAAAAGCCTCTTTATGTTGCAGCCTAACACCCCTCCAAAGTGGCCCAAAACACATCTAAGTCTCTTCCATGCCCTCGGTCGTTCGATCACGATCGCGTGGCCGAAAACCGCTCCCCATTTGGAGTCTCCTAGCTCCCTCTACCTATATATATGCCTTCCCCTTCCAAAATCCCGGGTCAAAACCCTAGCCTTCTTCCACCCCGCGCCACCGAACACGTCCGGTCCGGCCGGACATAAATCCTGCCGCCGCCCTCGTCCAATCGGGGCGCGCCACGTCGCTACCCGGGCCACCCTACTTCACCGCGCCTCCACCACGGGCCCGCCTGGCCCGTGGCCGGCCCTCTTGCGCCGCCAACCAGGCCCGTGGCCCTCGCCCTCGCCCTCCGCCGCCTCGCCGGCGTGTCCCCGCCGGCGCCTCCCCACCGCCGACCTTGCCAGACGCCGCCGTCGCCCTGCACCTTCCGCCGCGGCGCGCCGCGCCTCCGCCGCCGCCACCCATCTCCCTCGCCGACCCGCCGCCCCAGATCCACCGCTGTCTTTGCTCGCGGCAGATCCGGCGCCTCCATGGCCGGATCGGCCGTCCCCATCTGCCGCCCGTCGTCGGCGTTCGTCGGCGCCGTCGCGCCTCACCTCGGCCTCGGCAGCAGGTCAGGGCCGAGCTCCTTCCCCGCGTGGGCCTTGCGCCCCCCACGGCCCAGCCCCAGCCAACCTGCATCCCCATCCTGGGCCGAGCCCACTGGTGAGCCACCCGCCTAAACCCCGCCCGCGCGTGATTTAGATATCCCGCGCGCACTCCATTTTTTTTCTTCAGAAAAACTGCCAAGTCCCTCAGTTTTGCATATTCTGGTGCCATCTTTGACCTGCCATAACTCCATGCTTATTGCTCCGTTTCATGCGTGTAATATGTCAAATTGTTTGTCTCGATGAGTACTTCATTTCATTCCATTGCATCATGTTCATTTGGGTCAATCTTGATGCCTGAATCATCGTTGCAAGAGTGTTATATGATGTTAATCTGCTGAAACTGTTATAACTTGATGTTTTGTCATTTTTGTTGCATTTTGTGTGTGCATCCTATGAGCTTGAGCTCTACATGTGTTTTGTGCTACATCATGCCATATTTACAGTGGTGCCATCCATGTATTTTTGTGGATCTTGTACTGAGTGCATCAAGCTTCCTAAGTAGGGTACTTGCTGTTGCTGTTTTGCTAGGCTGGTTCTGTTATATTTTGTTGCTATGTAAACCTGCTGCTACTAGTCATTCTATGCATAATCTGGAGATGTTCACTAACAATGTTTTGTTATAAATGCCATGAACTATCCATTCGTGCCCCTGGTTGCATTTATAGCCTGCTGCAACTTGTTGTTATCTTGCTCCAAACTTGCTAAATAATGTTGCTGTCAGCCTGTTAACATTAAGTTCAATGTTGCCATGATTGTTGCTAGTGATCCATGCACCATATGAACTTGCTCTTGCCATTCTTAGCTTCATAAACATGTCTTATTACTGTTGGTTGCCTTGCTATTCCATGTGTTGCTCTGTGGTGAGTGGTTCAAGCTCACCAACATGCCTACTTATTGTTGTTCCTGCCATGTTTGAATCTGTCTTATCTTTTGCCATGTTTACATGGGTGCCATCATATCTTCTGTTCCTTTTTGGCTCTTGGTCAGTAAATGACTTTTGTTCTATGTATTTAGAAGCTTCATGCCATGCCTTTATTTGCCATGATAAGTTCCTGTAGCATGTTATTTGATAGCTCTAAACATTGCAACCCGATGTTATTTCTGTTAAGTCTGAAAATGTTATAATTTGCAATCTTGCCATGTCCTTTTGAGCATGTTCTAGTGTTCTCTGGAGATAGCTCAGTGTTCATGTTTTGTCATGATTTACCTGTACTTCATGCCCATGCCTTTTGTTCTTATATTGGGGTGCTGTAGCTTATTGTTTTGATGCTTGCAAGATGCCTAGTTGCTGTTTTGGACAGTTTGTCCTTTAAACTTGTATAGAGTGTATGTGTTGAACCGTTGCTCCGTTTTGAGTGTGCTCTATATGAAACTTGCTTGATTTTGCATCTAGTTTCATATTATCATGTTGCATCCTTGTTTTGAGGTGTTTGCTTGATGTTTGTATGCATTTTGCATCAATGTCATGCTTAACTTGTTTTGCCCATATCTTCTAGGCCGTAGCTCCAAATCTAATGAACTTTATATGTAACTTGACTAGAATCTCGTGTAGATCATCTTGGTGCATCTTAACTTGCTATTTAACAACTTGAACATAAGGTTTATTCAGATCTGGACCAACTTTGAAACTTGCATATGACGACTTACCGGAATTGTTATATGTTGTTTCCGACCTCATTTAAACTTGCTTTGATGTGTTGCTCTTGTTTGCATCGTCTCTTGCCATGAGTCGCTTCATGTAGCTTTGTCTTGGCCTTGTCTATGTGTGGTGTCTTTACCATGTTGTGTGCTTCTTCTCGATAGTTCCTGTTTCGTTGCGATCGTGAGGATTCGTTCGTCTATGCTTGGTTCGTCTTCGTGGCTTCATCTTCTTCATGGACTCGTTCTTCTTCCTAGCGGGATTTCAGGCAAGATGACCGCTACCCTGGATCTCACTACTATCATTGCTATGCTAGTTGCTTCGTTCTATCGCTTTGCTGCGCTACCTATCATTTGCTCTTCAAGCCTCCCAAATTGCCATGAACCTCTAACCTTTGACACCCTTCCTAGCAAACCGTTGTTTGGCTATGTTACCGCTTTGCTCAGCCCCTCTTATAGCGTTGTTAGTTGCAGGTGAAGTTTAAGATTGCTCCATGGTGGACAGGATTTTGTTGGGATATCACAATATCTCTTATATTATTAATGCATCTATATACTTGGTAAAGGGTGGAAGGCTCGGCCTTATGCCTGGTGTTTTGTTCCACTCTTGCCGCCCTAGTTTCCGTCATACCGGTGTTATGTTCCCAGATTTTGTGTTCCTTACGCGGTCGGGTGATTTATGGGACCCCCTTGACAGTTCGCTTTGAATAAAACTCCTCCAGCAAGGCCCAACCTTGGTTTTACCATTTGCCTCACCACCACCTACATTTCCCTTGGGAGTAATTAACCCAAGGGTCATCTTTATTTTAGCCCCCCGGGCCAATGCTTGTCTAAGTGTTGGTCCGAACCGAGTAGACTGCGGGGCCCCCTCGGGGAAACTCGAGGTCTGGTTTTACTCGTAGGATGTCTCATCCGGTGTTGCCCTGAGAACGAGATATGTGCAGCTCCTATCGGGATTGTCGGCGCATCGGGCGGTCTTGCTGGTCTTGTTTTACCATTGTCGAAATGTCTTGTAAACCGGGATTCCGAGACTGATCGGGTCTTCCTGGGAGAAGGTATATCCTTCGTTGATCGCGAGAGCTTATCATGGGATAAGTTGGGACACCCCTGTAGGGTATAAACTTTTGAGAGTCGTGCCCATGGTTATGGGCAGATGGGAATTTGTTAATGTCCGGTTGTAGATAACTTGACACCAGATCCGAATTAAAACGCATCAACCGTGTGTGTAGCCGTGATGGTCTCTTCTCGGCGGAGTCCGGGAAGTGAACATGGTTTTTGGGTTATGATTGACGTAAGTGGGAGTTCAGGATCACCTCTTGATCATTGCTAGCTTCACGACCGTTCCGCTTGTTCTCTCCTCGCTCTTATTTGCGTATGTTAGCCACCATATCATGCTTAGTCGCTGCTACAACCTCACCACTTTACCCCTTCCTTTCCCATTTAAGCTTTGCTAGTCTTGATACCCATGGTAATGGGATTGCTGAGTCCTCGTGGCTCACAGATTACTACAACAATAGTTGTAGGTACAGGTTATGCGATGATCATGATGCGAGAGCG
Organism: Aegilops speltoides; assembly: GCA_021437245.1. Classification (NCBI taxonomy): domain Eukaryota; kingdom Viridiplantae; phylum Streptophyta; class Magnoliopsida; order Poales; family Poaceae; genus Aegilops; species Aegilops speltoides. The sequence continues at coordinate 77,240,589 of CM038145.1, read as the reverse complement.
ATGTTTGCTTGTTTTGGAGTTCTTCTTCTGCTTCTTCTTCGATCAGGGGATAGGTTCCAGGTCGGCAGCCTGGGCTAGCAGGGTGGATGTCGTTTGAGTTTCTGTTTGTGTTTCATCCGTAGTCGGATGGTGCTCTTATGTAAGATGATATTGTATTCATGTGGCATTGTATGCTTTTTGTATGTATCCCCATCTATTATGTAATGTTGATGTAATGATATCCACCTTGCAAAAGTGTCTTCAAGATGCACTTCTATCCTTGGTGGGACCTTCGAGTTCCTTTAGGATAGGGTCGCTTCTTGGGCGTGACAGCATCCCACCTTTCTTCATCAACAATTATCGGTTAGTATCGGTTGAGCCTAAGTTTTTGCTTCTTCACATGATGTGTGCTATTCTTGGAATGTCATTTTATTTTTTGCTTGCTGTTTTAATAAAATATTTATATGTGAAAGTTTTTAAATAAGAGAGATCCCTCATTCGCTACCCCTTTACTTAACTAGTCGCTTGATCTTCACTTATATCTTTTTGGGGTAGTTTGTCATTTAATCTTGTGCTTCACTTATATCCTATGAGTAAATTGTTAAACGAATTGAATATCATGAAGTTGAAAATATATGTTCATATTATGCCTAGTAGTATCTTCACATTGGGTTTAGAAAGTGAAATATTTTGAAGCTTGACAATCACAATATTGGTCATACAAGCAATTCATGAATGATTACTATAAGGAATAGAACTTTCACATACAAATATATTATCTTGGACATCTTCTATGATTGTGAATACCCATTAATTATTTTCAAATTTGAGAAAATTAGTTGAAGTTGGACAAGGAAGACAACATAATGAGTTATGGTTGTGTATATTTGCATAGAAGTTATATTGTCATGGATCCTCCAACATGTGGTGTTTGCCTAGGATCTTCTGCTAGCCAAAAATTCATACTAACTAGAGGTACTACTTGTGCATCCAAAAACCCTTAAACCTAGTTTCTTGCCATGAGTGTCCACCATATCTACCTATGGATTGAATAAGATCCTTCAAGTAAGTTGTCATTGGTGTATAAGCAATAAAAATTGCTCCTAAATATGTTTGATCTTTTATTGTAAGGGAAAATTGAGCGTTGTCCGAACTTGTGATGGCAAAGTAATAAAAGCGACAGATTGCATAATAAAGGTTGCTATCATAAGGGGCAATATAACGTGACGTTCCTTTGCATTAAGAGCTTGGGCATCCAAATAAAAAGCGCATGAAAACCTCTGTTCCCCTCTGCGAAGGGCCTATCTTTTACTTTTCAGTATTTACTTTTATGCAAGAGTCAATATGTGGGGACCCCGACTCTTAAGTCGTGATCACCGAATGCACGTGTACAGTGATCCCAGAGATCAATGCTCACTGAACACACAGAAGCTGAATAACAAGAGTCTTACATCCATACATACCGTTTCACACAAGTAGGACCATTATGGTCGAGCCTTGAGTATAACATCGCAGCGGAAATCTTCATCGATAACTTGGACCCATGCCATCTGCCTTAACCCTACAGGCATTACGACCGAAGCGCCCTAGCTCGCATGCTCGTCACCGAAGTGCTCTTCATCACATCCTGTTCTTTCATGCCTGGTCAATGAAATAACCAGTGGCAAGCCAATGAGTACTTTGAATGTACTCGCAAGCAACCCATGTTTTGGTTCAAGGTACAACAATGCATGACATAGGTAAATTTTGCATAAAGCTAGTTTTGAGTGCAATGACATGTTCAACATCCTATAAAGCATGCATCAAGAGAATTTAAGTAACCATGAGATCTGGTCACGATATCAACATAAATAGAGTGGGCACCAACCCATTTATCATAAACAGAGTGGGCACCAACCCATCTCAGTCGTGTCAAGTCCTTTGACTTGACCCAAGTCATTTCCATCACCACACACGCTGGGTTTGGAAACAAGTGGACGTAGCCCAAGAGCGGTTACCCAACTGTCCTTGACCGTGGACACGGCTATTCGAATAGTTTTACACTCTGCAGAGGTTGCACACTTTACCCACTAGATCCGGGGAACTTCCGTGTCATCCACGACCCGCGGTACCTCAAGTACCCGGGGTAAGCACCCGATCACTACCTTTCCCTAGACGACACTAACATGGAGTCCACTCGATTAGCGATAACCCCGTGCCCAACATCTCACATAACAATTTCGTGGAGCCTTGCTCCCATATCCATCACATACCACCGCACGGGTACCAACGGTGTGTCCGGTGCCCCATAAAGATGGTCATGGCCGCCCTACAGCACGACCCGTCCCAAGAGAGAGCACCAACTCTCCCCCGTCACTAGTAATGCGGGCTCCAAGCTAGTATCCGACTAGGTACTCAATAATGCCCTTTCCCATATAAGGGTAGAGTGGTCGCGCATGTAAGGTTGGAATAACGGTCGCAACTCCGACCAATCCGTTTTGAAAACAACACACACCTTCCTTGGCACACCACTTCGCCATCAAGTGGTCACCCATCTCATCATCTCCCTCGGGCATAAGTGGCACCCGACGGGGTTTTCGAAAAGACTTTTGAAATCACATTGCCTCCTTCACCATGCACAAACCCATCCCATTTGCGTAGCATCTACATTTTGCATACTATCTACTCCCACCGGCATAACCCTCATAAGAAGGTAGGGCCATGCACAATGCAAGTATCAACGAGGAAGTAATCGTGGTAACCAACCCACATGGTTCACCATCTCATCATGATTCCGATGCATCGATAATAAAGAGCTAAAAAAAATGACATGCATATAAAGGGGTATCATAGTCATGGTCAAAGGGCTGCTTGCCTGTTCCTCGGAGTCTTCAAGTCTTCTGGTCCTTCTCCAAGTACTCCGTCTACTTCGTCAACTAACGTCGGAAACAAACACAATAAGCAACACAACAAGGCAAGAATAAATGTGCTCTAAAAATGTGAAGTTGACTTTTATTGGATACCTTTGGTCATATGAGGAATGACCAAAGTGATTTCATTGGAAGTGGATCAATGGACATCTCCGAACATTTCAATATGATGGAATCAAGAGGTTTATGGATTTGCTAGAAGTGTACAGAATTATATTTTTGAAAAATGAGCAAAGGCACCCATTTGACAAAGCATGATTTTAGGAGCATCTAGGAATTGGTTTCACTGGATTTGGAGTTCAAATGAATTTCCTATGAATTTGCAAAGCTGATAAATATGAAGAAATGGCTCAATAATTTATGTGGTACAGAAAGCATCAAGAAAAATGTTCATAAACTAGGTTATGAGCTTAGATTCATCTAGGGATTGGAATCATGGCATTTGGATCAATATTGTGCTCTCTGTGATTTTCTGAAGTTCATCACAGAAATGGAAAAACAAGATTTGATAAATGTTTGTGAGGAAAAAGTATCTGGAAAAATGTGCATGTTGCACCAACAGGTAGATCATCATTTATGGAGTCTATAGAAATTTGAATCATCAAATTTGGACTTAGAATAAATAATCTGTGGATTTTACAAGCTGTAAAGAAAAGAAAAAGGGAAAAGGGGTTATACCCAGATGGGCTGGATCTGGGCGGCGGCGGCGCCAAGACAGGCGAGGCTTAGCGGCAGCGCCACTGGGCCGACCAGTGACTCGGCCGACGCTGCTGAGGGGCCACGACGAAGACGGCCTCAGAAATACGCCCAGCGCATGGGAGGCGGTGAAGGTGGAAGGCGCTCCACTTAAACGGCGGGGCCCAGCCCGCTGGTCGCTGACGCTGGGCCCGCCTGTCGGGTTCTTTCTCAACCTCAGCAGCAGGCTGTCTGGGAGACAGAGGAGGCGAGGCCGGACGGTGCGGGCGCTCTCCCCGACGGTACGGGCCACCTCCGGCGACGCCCGGCGTACCGGAGCGCTCAGGAGGCCATGCCGCACCCACTCGTGGGTGGCACGGTCTCCCCGAGGCATCGGGCTGAGCAGGGCACTGGCCGCGGCGGACGAGGCTGACGGTGAGGTTGGGGGCACGGTGCTGCGGCCGCGGAGAAGAAGAAATGGAGTCCGGGAGAGGGCCGTGGGGGAGTGGGTGATGCTCTGGTGCAGGTAGGAGGGCGAGAGGAGCACCGGAGAGCTCAAATTTGAGCGGCGGCCGGTGGCAAGATCTCCAGCCATGGAGGTGGATGGGGGCACTAGGGGAGGAATGGATGGGCCTGGGGAGCGTACGGGAGAGAGAGAGAGCCAAAGGACTCCAGAGAGAGACCTCGGGTGGCCTTATATGGCGAGGCGATGGTGCACCGCGGGTTCGTGCGCCGGCGAGCTCGCACTCGTTGCCACGGGCCTCGGGATGGTGATGTACCGTGTCTAGGGCGTTCCTGGATTTGGTCCAGAGCTAGGGAAGGGAAGAGAGAGAGCAGGGGGGCCAGGGCACCACGCGTGTGAGGTCGCCCATTGGAGCTCTCGGGCGGACGGCGCGCGTGTGAAAGGGGCAGCAGGAGGGAGAGAGAGGAAGGGGACAGAGTGGTGGCGTGTTGCGGACGTCGAGGGGCGTCGACTGGCGCGCTTGGGCGGCCCGAGGTGGACGGGAGTGCGGCGGCAGGGCTCGGCCGCATCAGAAGCAGCTCAGGCGGGCTTTGGCCGGCATGAGTGCGCTTTGCGTGCTCTGCCGTGTCCACTTGTGTCTTGGAGCTTCCTTGGATGCTCTAGAGTGGTCGAGGAGCTAGGTGGGCGCTGCATATAGAAAGGAGAGAGAGGAGGAGTTGCCATGGGTAAAGAGAGAGAAAGGGATGGGTTTTTCCCCCAAATAATTGAGCTATTGAAGGAGGAGGGTTACTGGAGGTAGGAGATGGTCAGGAGGGGCTGTGGTAAAAAGTTGAGCTCCCCAAGAATAGTGGAAGTGGTCAAAATGATGATTTTGGAAAAATGGCAGAAGGTGTTTGTTGTTGGTTTGGGGAAGAAAAAGGGACTTCCCTTGCCATGAGGCTTGACAGGGTCAAATGGCATGAGAAAATAAGTTGTTCCACCAAGATTGAGCTCATTTGGGCAAAGTTGCCAATGCAACTTTGGTAAACCCTAGAATTTAGCAGAAATGAACTTGTGTAGATTTAGTTGAGCAAATCACTTTCCTTGATGCACCACTTGGTGTGGTGGCCTCATTTGGTCATGTGATCATGCTCACAAAAGTTGGGGTCAAGGAGAGAAAGTTGGTAATGCAAAGTTGTTCAAATATGGTTCTGGACAGAAAGAGTTTTGGGGCACTTTGATCAAGTTAACTTGCTCTCCAACTTGTGCCATTTGGTCCAGATGAATTATTAGACCATTTGAGAATGTGCACCAAGTTTGAGAGCATTTGGACATGTTTGACAAATGTAAAGCTGTTCAAACTTGAAAAGGATGAAGTGGTTTTGAGGGATTTGATGATGCTATCTTGTTCTCCAAGTCATGAGACTTGGCAAGATCACCAAATATGTCATACGTGACATGATAGAATTTTCTTGGAATATTTGGAGAATATTTCCTTTGTAAATATTTCAAAAGCTTGAAATATCCAGAAAGGGTTTTTGAGGGGTTTGACCAATATTTTAAACATAACCATGTGTTGAAACTCTTATATATGGACTATATATGTCCTATGAGTTTCCCTGAATTTTGTCAAATATTTTTGAAGCAATAAAATAATTTTTCTCTATTAAAGACCATTTCTGGCCTTAAGAAAAGCTTTTAAATAAAATAGTAAATTAACATTTAAAATTATATTTTTGTGGTTTCGGGTATCCTATATCTAATAGGAGTCAAATATAATTTTAGAAAGATTTTTGCTGCCCTTAACCAAGTACTTGCAAAGGCAAACCTCAATTCAGGGGTTTTGGAAAACTAATTTTGAAAATACTTTTGGCCAAATCATTTTGTAGGAAAATACTATATTGCTCTATTCACATGGCATGATCATTGGGAAAGATTTTGGATCAAGGAGATGAAGTATAGAAGTTGGAAGATTTATTTGATTTTTTAGAGCACTTGCAAACAGTGATCAAACACTCAATCAAAGCAAAGACAAAACACTCAAAAGTTTTTGTCAAACCACATTTTAGCATGATTATTGACTTAAGTGTTGTGCCATGAAAATCAGGGTGTGACAGACCTACCCCCTTACAAGAATCTCGCCCCGAGATTCCCTGACTAGGCGCGAAAGGAATCTGTAAACTTGATCCGGGGTAGTCTTCAAGTCTTCATGTTGCTTCGCTTCGAGTGGTGCTCCATGGAATCTTGAAGGACACAGTGTTGTGGCCGTGCATGACGCTCTTCTTGATCCAAGCTGCTAATGTGTAGCTCATGAGAGGTTAGATGGGGCTAGGGGTCTATGGCCCGGTGGTCAATGTCCTTATTAGTGCTTGGGCTAGCTAGGAAGTTGGAAACACTTTCGGGGTTGGGATGCATGGAAAGCGTTGTGCACCTCAGGTAGCTCAGGTGGCAACTCCAGCTGGTAGCCGTCTATTCTTCGTCTTGCGGTGATCCTGAGGGGGTTGTTAAATCTTGGAGTGATCTCGAAGAAGGCCGATGAATCTTGGGGCGAGCTTTCCTTTGACATGGAAGCGCTGGGTTCCTTTGAGAGGGGTCACCCGGAGATAAACATGGTCTCCAACCCGGAAGGTCATGTCTCGACGACATGAGTCAGCGTAGTTCTTCTGTCTTGACTTGGCAGTCTTCAAACGCTCTTTGACAAGCTGGACTTGCTCTTCTGCTTCATGAAGGATATCTGGCCCAAAGACAAGTCCTTTTTCCGGTCTCTGACCAATTGAGGGGTCTGCGGCACTTCCGTCCGTATAACACTTCAAATGGTGCCATCTGAAGGCTTGTCTGATGAGTATTGTTGTAGGAGAACTCGGCAAAAAGGGAGGCAATCTTCCCACTTAGCTCCATAAGCTAAGACACAGGCTCGGAGCATGTCTTCGAGTATCTGATTTACTAGATTACGTGTGACCTCCGATCTGTGGGTGGAAAGCAGTGCTGAGGGACAACTTGGTCAATTGGTCAACGATGACCCATATTGAGTCATGTCCCTTCTGAGCTTCCTTAATATCATCCATCAAGGTAGGCTTAACTTCGAGGTTGGCCAAGAATCCTGGTGCAACCAGTTCCAACCCGAAACTTTCAAGTTCTTCATGCAAGGCGGGTAGCTTGTCCTTAAGCACAGCATTCAAGGAACAAGCCTTCCTGCTAATGCATCTGCTTACCGCATTAGCCTTCCCAGGGTGGTATTGAACACTGAGGTCTTAGTCTTTGATCAACTCTAGCCATCTTCTTTGCCTCGTGTTCAATTCCCTTTGAGTGAAAATATACTTCAGGCTTTTGTGATTCGTGTACATCTCACATCCCTTCCGTAAGAGGTAATGTCGCCATGTCTTCAGGGCATGAACCACTGCTGCTAGCTCAAGGTCATGAGTAGCATAGTTTCCTTCATGAGGCCGTAGTTGCCTTTGAGAGGAGCGGCTTGCAGATATGCACGGCTTCAACGCGGAAGCCCACTCCTTGACGACGGTGGTTGGTATAGTTCTTCCTCCTTGACATGGCGGTCTTCGGATGTTCCCTAACCAGCTGATCAACTCTTCTTCCGTCTTCATGTGGATATTCGTGTCCTCAAGTAAGGATGATGATCAACTTGCCCAAGTACTTTATGAAGTATTTGGGGTACGCAGAGTGGGCTGAGGCATTGATGAGGGTCCCGGTTGAGCATTGGTCAAGATCTTTATTGATCTAGAGCCATGGCCCAAGGTCATGATCCAACCGTGTTGTGGCTTGGTAGGGCATAAGGGTTTCAAGGATTCTAGTGTGCGAATGAACATTTATCATTCTATCTTTGAGCACGGTTTCTGAGATGCCAGTAGTCTATCTCGTCCTTTACACCAATCACATCATATCACTGATAGCATCATTTCGTATAGGCCAACTCCAATCATCACTCATGCCACTCGTATCCTCATGACTCCCAAGAGGAGGTCTAACAAAATCATACATGTCTATAATCCCCAAACTCATATGTATGTCTACCCCTAAAAATCCATGGGTAGAACATATAAGTTGCTAAGCTTGAACGTGACAATCCCAGTGCTCGGCCTGGTCTCCCAAGGTCTACGATAAAGCATCTCTACCCTAAGGAAACACGTCGTAAGCCACTCCAAGATCTTGTTTCCTTTCTATGAATCGTCTCCAAAAGCCCATTAATCAACTCCCATCGATCACTACCCAATCCATTAATTCTACAAATCCAATGCCTATGCTGGTGTTCCCCATGATCTCCTAAAGTCCATATAATCCCCAAATGCTTGAAAGGGCTACCCTGCTATAGTCAGTCCACCAATTCCCGTTATCATGGTCGAGTAATACTCCAAGGTCAAGCTTATATAGATACCTAATTAAACTCTGACAATACACCCAATCTCCTAGTTTATTGTCCACCGAGAAACATGGTATCACGATCCAGATCATCAGTCTAAATCCGATTACTCCGAACCATGTAGACATACTCAACATCTATATTCAACTAGAATCACTTACTTAAATCCAAATCTTTTGTCCAACGAGAATTCCTACATGTTCCCCCAAGTCATTTACGTAATAACAACTGTCTCCTATCATCTTATCAACTCAAATCCTTGCACTTCCAGGAGTTTCAGCTTGCGATCACAATCGTCCCATAAATCCAATTTACTCAGGGGTAATGAAAGCTATGCTACTCTATAATCATGATCCCACCAAGTTCATCTACCAACATGGTAGCCTTATAATCCACCAAAGAATCTCAGATAATTCCCCAAGGTCATTGATATAAACTCATCGAGTCCTTTGCCCTCTATCCCTAATCCTTGAATTGGTCTCCCTATGGCATCGTCAGTTTTGGTGCTATCTTAGGAAGATAATGTGCTCGTTCACTATGTCCACTAGTTCCATAATGAACCCAGTGATAAGCAAGGTTACGGAGGCTTAACCGGTTCTCTTGCAATTCCGTAGGTTAAGCTCGTGGTTAAGGTTTCGAGCTGGGGTATCTCGTGAAGTCTCGAAAGGTCTAGGAATGGGTTTCTAGTCTTGAGGGTTAAACATAATTCTACGGGGTTTCACTTGGTCGAGGAGGCTGCAACAAAAGTCTTCATTTCTAGTTGGTTGCCGAAGCAGATTCCTTGGTGCATCTTGTTTTGCTGGTCTTCAGTTGAGGAGAGAGAGACGAGAGGGAAAAGTAGCATAGAGAAGGGGGAATGCCTAAGGGGGGGGGGTTCTATAGTGCAAGTGCAAACAAACAGATGCAAAAAGGGCCAAACAAAAGAAACAAGGTAAGGAAGGTGATATAGTCGCATACTTGTCGCCTAGGGCAAAAGTGCGACCCATATCAAAACACAAACAAATAAAAACAAGCAACACACAATCATGGTTCTGCTCGAACCATCATAAGGACTCGACTGCGCATAGGGGGTACACGACTCATCCTACCCTAGGGGTTCTCGGACTCCATAGTCGTGCCTTGTGACTCATGCAGTCTTCCGGGTTTTCCTCAGGTGCTGCTACGTCTCTTGTTTGATGAAACGATCCCGGTTGAGCTTGAAGAGTCTTCAACAACTTCTTGCCTGTTGAAGTGATGGGGTGAAGGTGGCTTCTCATAGCAGGCGTTGACTCGGTCTTCTGTTGTCTTCTTAATCATGACGATCCCTTTTTGTCTTCTAAGGTGTCGAAGGTGCTAAGTAGATAATCCTTTATGCAATGCCATCAACAACGCATAATAGAGGTCCACCATGTCGGTTACATTGTTGACAATATCGTCACCGAGAGCGGGGGATGAAGAGAACCGTTTTCCTGCTCACTATAGTGAGGCGGACCAAATGGCTAGGTTCTCATCCATCGGTGGTTGACGATACAACAACGGTAGTGACATGGTTACTCTATTAGCGATGTATATCATGATCTTGCATATTCTATCCCCTGGTCATCGTAGGCTAAGGTTGCATCATCCTGGGGCAGTGTCAAGGGTGTCACTATCTCCTGGGTCTTCGGGTCCTCATTCCTCGAGGATGTATCTTCTGTTGGTATTGTCTTGTTGTGATGTCACCAATCTTGTGTTCGGGAGATGTGGGTGAACGTCTGGCAAGACATCTTCCTCCTAGATTATCCACAAGGATTGCAAGGAATCCAGTGGTCAGGGGCATAAGGGTTCTGGCGACCAAAGGTTTTGAAGGGGAAGAGGAAGGTATATCTTAGTTTTTGAAAAACTGAGAAGAGAAGAGAAGTATAGATTGTTTTGAAAACTAGTAGCAGTTTTGGAAATATTTTTACCCTAACTAACGACCATGCTAACTAAGGCTTCCAACAGTCAGGATGGCTCTGATACCAGCTCTGTGGGGACCCCGACTCTTAAGTCGTGATCACCGAATGCACGTGTACAGTGATCCCAAAGATCAATGCTCACTGAACACACAGAAGCTGAATAACAAGAGTCTTACATCCATACATACCGTTTCACACAAGTAGGACCATTATGGTCGAGCCTTGAGTATAACATCGCAGCGGAAATCTTCATCGATAACTTGGACCCATGCCATCGCCTTAACCCTACGGGCATTACACCGAAGCGCCCTAGCTCGCATGCTCGCCACCGAAGTGCTCTTCATCACATCCTGTTCTTTCATGCCGGTCAATGAAATAACCGTTGGCAAGCCAATGAGTACTTTGAATGTACTACGCAAGCAACCCATGTTTTGGTTCAAGGTACAACAATGCATGACATAGGTAAATTTTGCATAAAGCTAGTTTTGAGTACAATGACATGTTCAACATCCTATAAAGCATGCATCAAGAGAATTTAAGTAACCATGAGATCTGGTCACAGATATCAACATAAATAGAGTGGGCACCAACCCATTTATCATAAACAGAGTGGGCACCAACCCATCTCAGTCGTGTCAAGTCCTTTGACTTGACCCAAGTCATTTCCATCACCACACACGCTGGGTTTGAAAACAAGTGGACGTAGCCCAAGAGCGGTTACCCAACTGTCCTTGACCGTGGACATGGCTATTCGAATAGTTTTACACTCTGCAGAGGTTGCACACTTTACCCACTAGATCCGGGGAACTTCCGTGTCATCCACGACCCGCGGTACCTCAAGTACCCGGGGTAAGCACCCGATCACTACCTTTCCCTAGACGACACTAACATGGAGTCCACTCGATTAGCGATAACCCCGTGCCCAACATCTCACATAACAATTTCGTGGAGCCTTGCTCCCATATCCATCACATACCACTAGCACGGGTACCAACGGTGTGTCCGGTGCCCCATAAAGATGGTCATGGCCGCCCTACCTGGCACGACCCCGTCCCAAGAGAGAGCACCAACTCTCCCCCGTCACTAGTAATGCGGGCTCCAAGCTAGTATCCGACTAGGTACTTAATAATGCCCTTTCCCATATAAGGGTAGAGTGGTCGCGCATGTAAGGTTGGAATAACGGTCGCAACTCCGACCAATCCGTTTTGAAAACAACACACACCTTCCTTGGCACACCACTTCGTCATCAAGTGGTCACCCATCTCATCATCTCCCTCGGGCATAAGTGGCACCCGACGGGGTTTTCGAAAAGACTTTTGAAATCACATTGCCTCCTTCACCATGCACAAACCCATCCCATTTGCGTAGCATCTACATTTGCATCCTATCTACTCCCACCGGCATAACCCTCATAAGAAGGTAGGGCCATGCACAATGCAAGTATCAACGAGGAAGTAATCGTGGTAACCAACCCACATGGTTCACCATCTCATCATGATTCCGATGCATCGATAATAAAGAGCTAAAAAAATGACATGCATATAAAGGGGTATCATAGTCATGGTCAAAGGGCTGCTTGCCTGTTCCTCGGAGTCTTCAAGTCTTCTGGTCCTTCTCCAAGTACTCCGTCTACTTCGTCAACTAACGTCGGAAACAAACACAATAAGCAACACAACAAGGCAAGAATAAATGTGCTCTAAAAATGTGAAGTTGACTTTTATTGGATACCTTTGGTCATATGAGGAATGACCAAAGTGATTTCATTGGAAGTGGATCAATGGACATCTCCGAACATTTCAATATGATGGAATCAAGAGGTTTATGGATTTGCTAGAAGTGTACAGAATTATATTTTTGAAAAATGATCAAAGGCACCCATTTGACAAAGCATGATTTTAGGAGCATCTAGGAATTGGTTTCTTTGGATTTGGAGTTCAAATGAATTTCCTATGAATTTGCAAAGTGATAAATATGAAGAAATGGCTCAATAATTTATGTGGTACAGAAAGCATCAATAAAAATGTTCATAAACTAGGTTATGAGCTTAGATTCATCTAGGGATTGGAATCATGGCATTTGGATCAATATTGTGCTCTCTGTGATTTTCGAAGTTCATCACGAAATGGAAAAACAAGATTTGATAAATGTTTGTGAGGAAAAAGTATCTGGAAAAATGTGCATGTTGCACCAACAGGTAGATCATCATTTATGGAGTCTATAGAAATTTGAATCATCAAATTTGGACTTAGAATAAATAATCTGTGGATTTTACAAGCTGTAAAGAAAAGAAAAAGGGGAAAAAGGGGTTATACCCAGATGGGCTGGATCTGGGCGGCGGCGGCGCGCACCGGGCGAGGCTTAGCGGCAGGCGCCACTGGGCCGGCCCAGTGACTCGGCCGCACGCGCGCAGGGGCCACGACGAAGACGGCCTCCAGGAAATACGCCTTCGCGCATGGGAGGCGGTGAAGGTGGAAGGCGCCTCCACTTAAGCGGCGGGGCCCAGCCGGCTGGTCGCCGACGTATGGGCCCGCTGTCGGGTTCTTCCCCAACCTCCCGCGCGGGCGCGTCGGGAGACAGAGGAGGCGAGGCCGGACGGTGCGGGCGCTCTCCCCGACGGTACGGGCCACCTCCGGCGACGCCCGGCGTACCGGAGCGCTCAGGAGGCCATGCCGCACCCACTCGTGGGTGGCACGGTCTCCCCGAGGCATCGGGCTGAGCAGGGCACTGGCCGCGGCGGACGAGGCTGACGGTGAGGTTGGGGGCACGGTGCTGCGGCCGCAGAGAAGAAGAAATGGAGTCCGGGAGAGGGCCGTGGGGGAGTGGGTGATGCTCTGGTGCAGGTAGGAGGGCGAGAGGAGCACCGGAGAGCTCAAATTTGAGCGGCGGCCGGTGGCAAGATCTCTAGCCATGGAGGTGGATGGGGCACTAGGGAGGAATGGATGGGCACTGGGAGCGTCGGGAGAGAGAGAGAGCCAAAGGACTCCAGAGAGAGACCTCGGGTGGCCTTATATGGCGAGGCGATGGTGCACCGCGGGTTCGTGCGCCGGCGAGCTCGCACTCGTTGCCACGGGCCTCGGGATGGTGATGCACCGTGTCTAGGGCGTTCCTGGATTTGGTCCAGAGCTAGGGAAGGGAAGAGAGAGAGCAGGGGGGGCCAGGGCACCACGCGTGTGAGGTCGCCCATTGGAGCTCTCGGACGGGCAGCGCGTGAAAGGGGCAGCAGGAGGAGAGAGAGGAAGGGGACAGAGTGGTGGCGTGTTGCGGACGCCGAGGCGTGACCGGCTTGGGCGGCCCGAGGTGGACGGGAGTCTGGCGGCAGGGCTCGGCCGCCATCAGAAGGCTCAGAGCAGGCTTTGGCGGCATGAGTGCGCTTTGCGTGCTCTGCCGTGTCCACTTGTGTCTTGGAGCTTCCTTGGATGCTCTAGAGTGGTCGAGGAGCTAGGTGGGCGCTGCATATAGAAAGAGAGAGAGAGGAGGAGTTGCCATGGGTAAGAGAGAGAGAAAGGGATGGGTTTTCCCCAAATAATTGAGCTATTGAAGGAGGAGGGTTCTTGGAGGTAGGAGATGGTCGGGGAGGGCTGTGGTAAAAGTTGAGCTCCCCAAGAATAGTGGAAGTGGTCAAAATGATGATTTTAGAAAAATGGCAGAAGGTGTTTGTTGTTGGTTTGGGGAAGAAAAAGGGACTTCCCTTGCCATGAGGCTTGACAGGGTCAAATGGCATGAGAAAATAAGATGTTCCACCAAGATTGAGCTCATTTGGGCAAAGTTGCCAATGCAACTTTGGTAAACCCTAAATTTAGCAGAAATGAACTTGTGTAGATTTAGTTGAGCAAATCACTTCTCCTTGATGCACCACTTGGTGTGGTGGCCTCATTTGGTCATGTGATCATGCTCACAAAAGTTGGGGTCAAGGAGAGAAAGTTGGTAATGCAAAGTTGTTCAAATATGGTTCTGGACAGAAAGAGTTTTGGGGCACTTTGATCAAGTTAACTTGCTCTCCAACTTGTGCCATTTGGTCCAGATGAATTATTAGACCATTTGAGAATGTGCACCAAGTTTGAGAGCATTTGGACATGTTTGACAGTGTAAAGCTGTTCAAACTTGAAAAAGGACAGAAGTGGTTTTGAGGGGATTTGATGATGCTATCTTGTTCTCCAAGTCATGAGACTTGGCAAGATCACCAAATATGTCATACGTGACATGATAGAATATTCTTGGAATATTTGGAGAATATTTCCTTTGTAAATATTTCAAAAGCTTGAAATATCCAGAAAGGGTTTTTGAGGGGTTTGACCAATATTTTAAACATAACCATGTGTTTAAACTCTTATATATGGACTATATATGTCCTATGAGTTTCCTTGAATTTTGTCAAATATTTTTGAAGCAATAAAATAATTTTTCCCTATTAAAGACCATTTCTGGCCTTAAGAAAAAGCTTTTAAATAAAATAGTAAATTAACATTTAAAATTATATTTTTGTGGTTTCTGGGTATCCTATATCTAATAGGAGTCAAATATAATTTTAGAAAGATTTTTGCTGCCCTTAACCAAGTACTTGCAGTGCAAACCTCAATTCAGGGGTTTTTGGAAAACTAATTTTTGAAAATACTTTTTGGCCAAATCATTTTTGTAGGAAAATACTATATTGATCTATTCACATGGCATGATCATTGGGAAAGATTTTGGATCAAGGAGATGAAGTATAGAAGTTGGAAGATTTATTTGATTTTTTTAGAGCACTTGCAAACAGCAGTCAAACACTCAATCAAAGCAAAGACAAAACACTCAAAAGTTTTTGTCAAACCACATTTTAGCATGATTATTGACTTAAGTGTTGTGCCATGAAAATCAGGGTGTGACACAATAGTATGCATTCTTATTTCAACCTCAATTATTCTCTAGTTGGCAAGCATCATGTGGTGGGGAAAGATCTAGGCACATATGACCAGCCAAATATATTTGATCATGAATTATTATTGTTGACAATTATCTGTATGATAAATGAGTTGGGAGGTGAAACATTAAGCCCCTATCTTTCTCTGTGTTCGATGGATGCCATTCGTTCTAAGAATATGATTTGAGTACTAGGAATCATGGAAGACTATATGATGATTGAGTATGTGGAGCTCTTACTTAGACTCTGTTGAATAAATTGAATTGCAATTGTTTGGTGACTAAGAATATAGGTTGAGTTTCAAGAGAATTCATTGTTTGAACCTTAACACGTGAATTGGTTGCTACTTTAACATGAGAAGTTTTATGAGAAATTATTGTTATGATGCTAGGAAAAGTGATTAAATTATCATTGATCAAACTTATGCACTATGCTAGCATTCACACTTCATAAATTATTTCTTTTATCATTTACCTACTCGAGGACGAGTAGGAATTAAGCTTGGGGATGCTGATACGTCTCCAACACATCTATAATTTATGAAGTATTCATGCCATGTTTACAATAATTTTATATGGTTTTGGTATGATTTGGATGGAACTAATCCGGACCAACCGCTGTTTTTAGCAGAACTACCGTGGTGTTGTTTTTTGTGCAGAAATAAAAGTTCTCCAAATGCAATGAAACTTTCTGACGATTTATTTTGGAACAAAAGAGGCACTAGAAGCTTCGTGGGAGGACCAAAGGTGAAGGAGGCATGCACAGGACACCTGGGCGCGCCGGGAGGCCCAGGCGCGCCCAGGTGGGTTGTGCTCACCTCGAGGCCCATCTTTGCGTGATTCCAACGCTGAAAAATCCTATAAATAGAGAAACCATTAGAAATAACACTAGGTCAGAAGTTCCACCGCCACAATCCTCTGTAGCCATGAAAAATCAATCTAGACCCCGTTTCAGCGCCCTGCCGGAGGGGGAAATCATCACTCGTGGCCATTTTCATCATCCCGACGGACACCACGATGAGGAGGGAGTAGTCCACCCTCAAGGTTGAGGGTTTGTTCCAGTAGCTATGTGTTTAATCTCTCTCTCTCTCTCTCTCTCTCTCTCTCTCTCGTGTTCTTGAGATGGCACGATCTTGATGTATCACGGGCTTTGTTAATATAGTTGGATCATATGGTGTTTTCCCCTCTCTATCTATTGTGAATTGAGTTTTCCCTTTGAGATTTCGTTCTTATCGGATTGAATACTTTTATGGATTTGAGAACACTTGATGTATATCTTGCTATGAATACCCGTGATGATAATGGGGTATCATATTGATTCACTTGATATGTGTTTTGGCACTCAACTCGCGGATTCCTGAGGTGACATTGGGGTAATCTATGCATAGGGGTTAATGCATGTTCTTGTCCTTGTTTCTCTAGTAGAAATCTTGGGGCACTCTTTGAGGTTCTTTGTGTTGTATTGAGTATTATGGATCTGAAATTATTTGGTGTTATTTTAGTACGAACTCTTGGATAGATCAATCAGAAAGAGTAGCTTCAAGGTGGTTTCGTACCCTACAAACAATTTTTTCTTATGTTCTCCGCTAGATAGGAACTTTGGAGTGATTCTTCATCGCACGTTGAGGGATGGTTATATGATCCAATTATATTACCATTGTTGAGAGATTTCACTAGCGAAAGTACTGACCCTAGGCCTCATTTTCAAGCATTGCAATACCGTTTGTGCTCACTTTTGTTACTTGCTACCTTGCTGTTTTTTTATTGTTACTATTACAAAAATCAATATCTACTATCATCACTACACTTGTATCACCATCTCTTCACCGAACTAGTGCACCTATACAAATTACCATTGTATTTGGTGTGTTGAGGACACAAGAGACTTTTTGTTATTTGGTTGCAGGGTTGTTTGAGAGAGACTATCTTCATCCTACGCCTCCCACGGATAGATAAACCTTAGGTCATCCATTTGAGAAATTTGCTAGTGTCCTACAAAACTCTGTGCTTGGAGGCCCAAAACGATTATACAAGAACAATTTGTGTAGCAGACATCAGTCATCATTGAAAATCCCTAAGAACTGCAGTGGAGAAGGCATCCCAATATTTACTTTTCCTATTCTTTGATTTTAAAATCCCGTAAACTGAATGAGTCCTTAAAGTGGTTTGCACTTTTAATCCCAATCCATTTGCTTTGGTTTTGCCTTTATTTTTCTTTTATTGTGTTGCTCTTGTAATCCAGGCTGGTTGATGTCGTTGTTAATTCACGTCAGGCAAGATTCGAGCCTTTCCTCGGGACCGGCCTCCGCCTTTTCTCTAAATAATGAGTCCTTAAAGTGGTTTCATGTTTCACCTATCTCCTAAATCTTTCAGTTTGCCTGGTCAAGTCTCGCATCAACTCAGAAACAACAACTTCGATTGGAGTAACAACAACCTAAACAGGCTAGTGAAAGTGCAACTATCCCTAGGTGGTTTTGGTAATTCATAACAACATATAGCTCACTGAGCTAATGCTATTCCAAGACTATTATTTCAGGAGAGCTCAATGAATGGCATGGCATGGATGATGAAAGTGGATCCCTCAAAATACTAAGGACAAAGGATTGGCTCAAGCTCAAAAGCTCAAGACTCTTCATTTTATATTTTAGTGATCCAAGATCACATTGAGTCTATAGGAAAAGCCAATACTATCAAGGAGGGATGAGGTGTTGCTTAATGAGCCTCTTGCTTCATGTGCTTAGTGATATGCTCCAAAACCCTCAGCTACTTTCTCACATCCACAAATGACCTAAACCTAAAGCCAAAATCGGTCACACCGATTCTTCCTATCCGCGCCACCGATTTCAAAAGTCATAGCCATCGCCACAAACCCTAAGCAAATCGGTTCTACCGATAGGGATCTCGGTCTCACCGAGATGGGATTATAATCTCTGTTTCCCTTCGTAACGTTTGGTCTAACCGAAGTGAGCGATCGGTCCCACCGAGATTGCAATGTAAACTCACTGTTTCCTTTTGTAACATTTCGGTCTCACCGAAAAGAGCAAATCGCCCCACCGAAGTTTACGACCAACTCTCTCGAAAGCTTATTACCAAAATCGGTCTCACCGAAGTTTGTATGTCGGTCTTACCGAGATTACGTTATACCCTAACCCTAACCGAATCGGTCTCACCGAGTTGCATGTCACCCCACGAAAATCACTAACGGTCACTAGGTTTACTAAATCGGTCCGACCGAGTCTGTTGAATCGGTCCCACCGAGTTTGGTAAATTGTGTGTAATGGTTAGATTTTGTGTGGAGGCTATATATACCCCTCCACCTCCTCTTCATTCGTGGAGAGAGCCATCAGACTAAACCTACACTTCCAACTTACCATTTCTGAGAGAGAACCACCTACTCATGTGTTGAGGCCAAGATATTCCATTCCTACCATATGAATCTTGATCTCTAGCCTTCCCCAAGTTGCTTTCCACTCAAATCTTCTTTCCACCAGATCCAAAACCTATGAGAGAGAGTAGAGTGTTGGGGAGACTATCATTTGAAGCACAAGAGCAAGGAGTTCATCATCAATGCACCATTTGTTACTTCTTGGAGAGTGGTGTCTCCTGGATTTGCTAGGTGTCACTTGGGAGCCTCCGACAAGATTGTGGAGTTGAACCAAGGAGTTTGTAAGGGCAAGGAGATCACCTACTTCGTGAAGATCTACCGCTAGTGAGGCAAGTCCTTCGTGGGCGACGACCATGGTGGGATAGACAAGGTTGCTTCTTCGTGGATCCTTCGTGGGTGGAGCCCTCCGTGGACTCGCGCAACCGTTACCCTTCGTGGCTTGAAGTCTCCATCAACATGGATGTACGATAGCACCACCTATCGGAACCACGCCAAAAACATCCGTGTCTCCAATTGCGTTTGAATCCTCCAAACCCTTCCCTTTACTTTTGTCACACCCTGATTTTCATGCCACAACACTTAAGCTAATAAATCATGATAAAATGTGGTTTGACAAAAACTTTTGAGTGTTTTGTCCTTGCTTTGATTGAATGTTGTCTGCTGTTTGCAAGTGCTCTAAAAATCAAATAAATCCTCCAACTTCTATACTTCATGTCCTTGATCCAAAACCTTTTCCCAATGATCATGCCATGTGTATAGAGCAATATAGTATTTCCTTACAAAAATAATTTGGCCAAAAAGCATTTTCTAAAATTAGTTTTCCAAAAACCCCTGAATTGAGGTTTGCACTGCAAGTACTTAATTAAGGGCAGTAAAAATCCTTCCAAAAATATATTTGACTCCTATTAGATATAGGATACCCAGAAACCACAAAAATATAATTTTAAAGGTTATTTTCCTATTTTATTTAAAAGCTTTTTCTTAAGGCCAGAAATGGTCTTTAATAGGGAAAAATTATTTTATTGCTTCAAAAATATTTGACAAAATTTAGGGAAACTCATAGGACATATATTGTCCATATATAAGAGTTTCAACACATGGTCATGTTCAAAATATTGGTCAAATACCTCAAAAACCCTTTCTGGATATTTCAAGCTTTTGAAATATACAAAGGAAATATTCTCCAAAAATTCCAAGAAAATTCTAGAATGTCACATATGACATGTTTGATGATCTTGACAAGTATCATGTCATGGAGAATAGTAAAACTCCATGAAATCCCCTCAAAACCATTTCTGTCCATTTTGAAGTTTGAGCAACTTTACATTGCCAAACATGTCCAAATGCTCTCAAACCTTGTGAACATACTCAAATGGTGTAATAATGCATCTAGACCAAATAGTAACAAGTTGGAGAGAATGTTATCTTGATCAAAGTACCCCAAAACCCTTTCTGTCCAGAATCAAATTTGAACAAGTTTGTACTACCAACTTCCTCTCCTTGACCCCAACTTTTGTGAGCATGTTCACATGACCAAATGAGGCCACTACATCAAGTGTTTCATCAAGGTGAAGTGATTTACTCAACTAGATCTACACAAGTTTATTTCTGCTAATTTCTAGGGTTCACAAAAGTTGCGTTGGCAACTTTGCCCAAATGAGCTCAAACTTGGTGGAAGGACCTAGTCTTATGTGTCATTTGACCCTGTGGAGTCTCATGGCAAATGGAGATCGTCTACTTGCCCAAACCAGCATCAAACACCTTCTGCATTTTTAACTAAAACCCTGTTTGGGCCTCTTCCACTAATCCAAATGAGTTCTCCTCTTTACCACACCTCCTCCTATCCTCCCTCTACCTCTGGCATTCAGCACAAGTCAATGCTTATTGATCAAGGGGATGGAACCACCAATTTTTCTATTCTGGACAGCCCCATTTCCACTCTTCTCCTTCCTCTCTCTTCACCCACTGGCCATCCAAAGCATCCAAGGCCAAGATCCCTTCCTTAGCACCCCCCAAATACTACTGGACATGCAAGGGCACGCCCACAAGCATAGAAAATGGCCCAGACAGCCATATGGGCTTGAGCTGGAGGCCTTCTGATCAGAGCTTGTAGCTCACCCATGCCAAGGGCATACGACAGCCTTGGGCGTCGGGGTGATGTCTCCCGAGGTGGCCTCGGCGTCCGGGACACGGCACGCTGCTGGCCCCCTCCAGAACCTCTCTCCTCTCCCCTCTATGAGCTCACCCGAACGCGTCCATGGGCGCTGCCCACGGTGCACCACGGCCACGCCCATATAAGCCCCTCCTGACCTATTCTATGGCTTCTCCCCGCTCCCCCTCTCTCGCTTACACCTCCCTGACAACCTCCCTCTCCCTCTCGCGCCCTCTTCCCACCTCCATGACCGGGGTGCCGCCGCCGTGCCCTCGGGCATAGCCAAGCCATCGTTGCTTTCCCACTCCCACTGACCCATCCCGAGGACTCCCACGACCCCAAGAAGCCTTTCCCGCACGCTAGAACCTCCCCCATGCGCCGCCTCGCCGTGCCGTCCTCGCCGTCGCCGGTCTCCGCCATGGCCGACGCCTTTCGCCTAAGTCTGGCGCTCTCGCGTCCATGCGACCACTCTGGCCTGGCGTGGAACAGGCATCTGCCTGCACCACCAGCCTGCCCCGGCGCGTGAGCGGCGGAATCGCCGGCCGGCTCGCCGTCTGTCCCCTGCCTCTGCCCATCGGGGCGAAGAAGGAGGAGGCGGGAGAGAGAGAGAGTTGGTGTGGGACCCGCAGGTCAGCGACCTAGCAGGCGGGCCCCGCCCGTTTAAGTGGAGACGGACCGGGTGTAAAGCCGCCTCCTGCGCAGTGAAGGCGTACTCCATCTGGGGCGCCTCCGACGTCACCCTCCTCGCCCGCGCGGCTGAGCCAGCGGGCTGGCCCACTTCTATCCTGCGCCCTGTGCACGCTTTGGGTAAACCCTAAACCTTTTTCTCTTTTTCTTTTTTTCCAGTTAACTTCAGAAATTCATAGACAATTCAAATTAACTCCAAATTTTATGATTCAAATTTTGAAATGTTTCTAAAATCATTCCCTATCACATGGTGCTATTTGCACATTTTTCCAGAATCATTTCCTTCACAAATATGTATCAAAATCCCATTTTTCTATTTCTGTGATGAACTTTAGAAAATCACAGAGAGCCCTTTTTTGATCCAAATTCCATGATTCAAAATCCTAGATGTCTATAAGTTCAAAACTTAGTTTTTGAACATTTTTGCTAATACTTTCTGTATCACCTCAAATAATGGTCTATTTCTTCATGTATAGCCAACTTTGCAAATTCATAGGAAAATCATCTCAACTCCAAATCCAGTGAAACCAATTCCTAGATGCTTCTAAAATCATCCTTTGTTAAATGGGTGCCTTTGCTCATTTTTCCAAAATATATTTCTGTACACTTCTTGCAAACCCATTAATCCCTTGATTCCATCATATTGAAATGTTCAGAGATGTCCATTGATCAAATCCTAATGAAACCACTTTGGTCATCCCTCATATGACCAGAGGTATCCCAGAAAAGTCCAACTTATATTTTTAGAGCACTTTTATTTTTGCCTTGTTGTGTTGCTTATTATGATTGTTTCCGACGTTAGTTGACGAAATAGACGGAGTACTTGGAGAAGGACCAGAAGACTTGAAGACTCTGAGGAACCAGGCAAGCAGCCCTTTGACCATGTCTATGAAACCCTTTTTATGCATGTCATATAGCACCATATTGTTGTTGCAACGGAATCATGATGAGGTGGTAACCACTTTGATGGTTTGCCACCGTACTTTCTCATTGATACTTGCATTGTGCATGACCCTACCTTCTTATGAGGGTTATGCCGGTGGGAGTAGATAGGATGCTAAAGTAGTTGCTACGCAAAAAGGGGCGGGAATATGCATGTGATGGAGGCAAAGTATTTTCAAAAGACTTTTCGAAAACCCCGTCGGGTGCCACTTATGCCCGAGGGAGATGTTGAGATGGGTAACCACTTGATGACGAAGTGGTGTACCGAGGCAAGTGTGTGTGTTGTTTTTGAAAATGGATTAGATTTAAGATTTGTCGACTGTCCCAACCTTACATGCGCAACCACTCTACCCTTATATGGGAAAGGGCATTATTGATTACCTAGGCCGATACTAGCTTGGAGCCGCATTACTAGTGACGGGGAGAGTTGGTGCTCTCTCGGGACGGGTCGTGCTGTAGGGCGGCCATGATCTGTCTTACAAAGACCGGACACACCGTTGGTACCCCGTGCTTGTGGTATGTGATGAATATGGGAGCGAGGCTCCACAACTTTATGATGTGAAATGTTGGGCTCGGGGGTTACTACCAATCGAGTGGACTCCATGTTAGTGTCATCTAGGGAAAGGTAGTGATCGGGTGCTTACCCCGGGTACTTGAGGTACCGCAGGTCGTGGATGACACGGAAGTTCCCCGGATCTTTTGGGTACAGTGTGCAACCTCTGCAGAGTGTAAAACTATTCGAATAGCCATGTCCACGGTCAAGGACGGTTGGGCGGTGCTGCTTAAACTACGTCCAGAGTTTTCAACCGTGTGTGTGTGTGTGTGTTGATAAAACTACTTGGGTCAAGTCAAGGGACTTGACATGATTGAGATGGGTTGGTGCCCACTCTATTTATGTTGATATCTGTAACCTGTCCTCATGGTTACTTGAATTCTCTTGATGCATGCCTTACAAGTTGTTGAACATGTCATTGCACTCAAAACTAGCTTTCTGCAAAAATTTACCTATATCATGCATTGTTGTGCCTTGAACCAAAACATGGGTTGCTTGCGAGTACATTCAAAGTACTCATTGGCTTGCCACTGGTTATTTAATTGACCAGGCATGGAAGAACCGGAGTTCGAAGAAGAGTTCTTTGGAGCGAACATGCGAGCTAGGACGCTTCCCAGTCAGAATGCCTGTAGGGTTAAGGCAGATGGCATGGGTCCAAGTTATCGACGAAGATTTCCGCTGCGATGTTATACTCAAGACTCGACCATAATGGTCTTACTTGTGTAATACGGTATGTATGGATGTAAGACTCTTGTTATTCAGCTTTTGTGTGTTCAGTGAGCATTGATCTCTGGGATCACTGTACACGTGCATTCGGTGATCACGACTTATGAGTCGGGGTCCCCACAACTTTCTTGCAAGTTGCATGCTTTAATTTCCGCTGCTCATATACTCTTTGCATGCTTGCTTGAATTGTGTGATGATTGCTTGACTTGTCCTAAGATAGCTAAAATCTGCTAAACTCTAAAATTGGGAAAAGGTTAAGTTTTTAATTGGTCAAGTAGTCTAATCACCCCCCTCTAGACATACTTCAAGGTCCTACAGCTAGCCTATGTGTTTTTTTTAGAAAAGTAGGAAGACCCCCGGCTTCTGCATCTGGCCGATGCATGTATCCACTTTATTAATTATTCACACATACCTTAAAAAAGTAATACATTAGTACTCCTGAAGTCACCATCTTGGCAACAACTATCCCTACTCCTATCCACTTGATAAAGGGGTGCCGATAGTCTAAGCCAAATACCAAAAAGACCTCACACCATAGCCTAACATCTAAAACCGGAGGCTCCAACCTAGCCACATTGCCGGATCTAGGGCACACACTGGTCTGGTGCACTCTCAGAGGCCGTTGCCGATGTCTTCCACCTTCAGGGTTCTACTAACGCATCGACCTTGCTAGGCCTAGCTACCGTCAATGCCACCATGAAGCCAGACAATGCCACCATCATGCGCTCGTCCATCATCACGCACCCACCACCGAGAACCTGCTCCTCCATGCCGCCAAGACCCACCGTTGTCGACATGCCATATGCCATGCCGCTCCCCCTTCATGAATACCACCTGCTGCAACTAGTCCCATCCCCTCCGTTTGCAGTTCCTCTAACTGAGCACCCGAATGCCCTAGGCGGCACCCCCAAGAAGGGCACAACACACGCAGTGCTGCCGCCGTTCAATCTGAGGAGATTTTGGGTCTTCCCGGGCATGGGGGCGGGGTGGAGGGCAGGTACCTTGACGACGCTTACACGAAGCAGAACAACGACCTTGGTCATTGCCACCGTCGGGATGAGCGAGTTATCTAGAGTTTCCTCCAGTTTGATGTCACCTGCACCAGCCCCCCGCGAACGCACCGAGGCCGACGACCGGGATCGCAAGCCACCAAGTGCAGCGGGAGAGAGCCTACAGTGGGGATGAGATCCACCAGCAACTCACTGCCCACGCGGTCAAGACACCGGTCATCCACCACCCGCGATTGTAGCCAGCCAAGGGCGCCATCGCCATGTCTACCGGGGCCGCCACCCCAGGTCCAAATTCCTCCACGATGACCAGATCGACGAGATCCGCTGCCGCGCGACCCACGTCGTCGCCCAAGCCTGCCGCCGCCCGGGCCCGATGCCACGCTGCCGGAGGACCCACACCCCATGGATCTAGGTGCCCGTGCACCGCCGCAAGCCCGCCACTGCCGGGAATCACCGTGCCGCTGGGAGGGCCGCACCCCGCGGATCTGGGCGCCCGCGCCGTCTGCACATCCAGGGGAGAGAGGAGAGGCCCTCCGCCACCGACATCGCACGCACGGGCTTTGCCTGGAGCCGACCACCGGCAGCGGTGGAGGGGGAGGTGAGCGCTGGGGGAGGACTAGGCGGCGGTGGTGGCTGCGACCTCCCGTGTCGCCCGCGAGGGGGGGGCTAGAGGAGGTCACTGCGACCAACTTAAAATGGGAGAGATTTTCACTTCCCTGCTTCCCAACTAGGGATACATACGACCATTTTAGTATGAGTACCAAGATAAACATGGTCTTTAAATTTTTTTAAATGAGTATCAAGATATTTCTTCATGAGTGGTCCCATCACACACCAAGCTTGATTCTCAATAAATGGAAGAAAACCCCCTGTGCATCACCTGTAAATTCTAGGAATCGAACCCGGGTTGTTAGCTGCCTTATGTACTTAAGATACGGATGTTACTGAAAACAAATTATAGGCAGCTCATACTACACATGGCAGGATGAATTGTGATCAATACGTTGCGAATGGACTGTGCATTCATGGCTGGTTCGCTTTCACTATGCAACCAATTCATTCTTCCTGTAGAAAGAGATTTATTTGCTGTTGACTGCCACTAATTAGTACCATGTTGCTCCCTATCCTATCCTATGCCTAGAAAAGGCACTAACTAATTACGCCACTGGCATAAAGAGTGCACTACATAGGACCGCATGACGAGCCGTGCAAGATTTAGTATTTATATTTTGCACCAAAGACACAAAGAACAGTTTTTTTTAGAAAAGGAGGTCATCCCGGCCTCTGCATCGGAGAGATGCATACAACCACTTTATTAAAGTAAGTTCAACAGAACAAATAGTCTAGTCTGCAAAGTACAACTCACAAAAGGAGCAAATAAAAGATAAACAACTCAAAATCACAACCGGCTTGACGAAAGGACATTAAGGACCTATCCTATTATGCGACCGCCATCCAAATTGATTAAAGATAGCCCGTGCTACAATCTCCCACCAGTTGCACCCAGTAGCCAAATGCTCCCTGAAGCCTGTAAGAATGAGTAACAACCACGTACGGATCCATGCCGTAGCCCTGAAGATAACCTGCAAGAAGTTAATCATATAAAGTCTGTTAAAAATCATATCGTTCCTGCAGTTCCATATGCCCAAAGAAGTGTGCATATTCCAATCCGGATATTTGACGCAATATCAAAATCCACTCCATTTAGCCACGTCCCAAACAACGCATCAATGCTAACTGAAGGAGAAATATTAAAAGCTAACAACTGCACTTGTGAGAGAAAGAAAAAATAAACTAGCATAGCAAAAAAGTACACTCATTGTCGGAAGTGGTTCAGTCTTTTGAGGTATTAAGATGTGATTGTTTCTTTGCTTTTGTGGTCTGTGTTATGTGCATTGGATTTTTCTCCTAGCGGGTAGGGTAATGTTTTGCGTATCAGTGCTATGTGCTCCATCAAGGTATATTGGGCCCGCTAGTATTTTGGATCAAATTTTGACCGTAAATTTAGCTAATAAAGTATGAACTATAGGATAAAAAATCATACCGTGGAAAACCTCTTTCGGACACAAATCCAATAGTATACCCTTTGTAGAATATACTTAATATTTGTTAATTAGATAGATGGTTAAAGTTTGACCTGAAATACAAGTGGACGGTGGCCGACAAGGGGGCCGGTTATCTATGACTTAAGAAAAGATTTTCTCTAAAGTGGTCGCATAGCCATGACTATGCATGCAGGTACAAATGGATGGGGATCGAGATGGGATCATATCATAAGATGGTCTTTCTTTCCTGCTTTATGCCATGCTACATTTGATATGCTTGTATTTTGTAATGCTGTCGTTTTGGTTTAGCTGCAGCTAATTGAGCTACCTAATGGCGTGTAGCCAGAAACCATTGGTGTATGTACTGTTATCACTGAACACTCAGATGATAACTAAAAAAAACACTCAGATGGCCCGCAAAAGACGGAGAAACATGGGAAAGACAAGAGCCAGCTACTAAGCCGCAGGTTCATCCGTGGCCTGCACCACCACGTGATATGGCTGCTCTGCCTGTTGATGGAGCGTTCTTGGAGGAAAATGCTACGGTGGTGGTGGGAATGATTCTTCGAAGACACGACGGATCTGTCATCTTCTCAGCGTATCGCTATTTATTCAACTGCAGTGACACACTGAAGACTAAGATTCATGCGTTGATAATTGGTGTGGCGCTTGCTCGTCAGCACGCGGAGCTACCGGTCATGGTTTAATCTGATTCATCGTGTGCTATTTCCTGTCTTTCCAGTTCTAGTTTAGATCGTTCAGTTTATGGTCATTTAGTAGCCGAGATTAAGTCCCTCATGATGGATAGAGTGTTTATTCCTTAGAAATTACATAGATCTCAGAATAGCGTTACAGATTGCCTGACAAGGTACAGTCGCTCTGAGCGAGCTATAACTGTGTGGCTCGGTAGAGGACCCCATGTATTGAGGAACTCTTGCCATTGGATTGTAACTATATTTTATTAGAATAAACTATTATTGATCTCACAAAAAAGAAGGTCAGAGACGTTTAGTCTATGGGTGCATATACACTCTATAAAAAAAGTAATTAAATAAAAACTTCAAAAATTCTGATAATATTTTTGAAATAAACGTGAACTCTCATAGTACTTGAAAAAAACTCACAAAAAGAAAAATAAAACATTGACTAATTAAAAATAAAAAATTGGACAAAATAATATGAGTAGTGACATATAATAGCAAATTATTTTAACTTTTGAGTAAACACTGATTTTTTATTTATGAAAATTTATATGCTAGTGCAAAAAAAAAGTCAAGTTTATTCTAAAAAACTCGTAAACTTTTTTGATATTTTTTATTTTTTTTTCTTATAGGTGTATATACACCCAAGAACCAAAGGGTATTTCCCCGCAAAAGGCGCCATACTTTACCTGGTCGACTTAACTTTGGAACTAGCTAGTAGTAGAAAACGAAAATCAATAGCATGCCATGGTCAACATAAGCGATTAACTACAACATAATGCAGATGCAGTAAAGCTCATTGTTTTATGTTTATGTTTTATCACTAGCTCTATCTTGGGCGACATCAAAATCTTGCCGGAGCAAAAGATTTTTCACTGATTTGATGCTTAATACAGGACAGCTTTGATTAGGAAGACTTTGTGCCCCCCCCCCCCCCACCCCTCTGGTTGCGGGCCCGGCGACAAAGTACCGTGCCATCAGCTTAAAACCCTCAGTGAATCCTACAAGCCGTATGTGTGCGCGTTCCCCATGAACGCAGCAGTTATGTGTAGCACAAGGAAAGGAACAAAGGGAACGCATGCTTGTAGGTACCACTTTGGCAAACTTTGGCAAACTTTGCCACGTTCTCTCTTCCTCTCTTTGGCAAACTTCGTAGGTGGTATCTTCATTCTTTATTTCGGAGCTTTTTTACTTTGGCAGTTAATTTAGTTGATTGAAGTGGTTTACCACTGCTTTACCGAGGTTCAAAATTCCAAAAATTCCGGAATAGGGTGAATCCCCAAAATTGGCTGTACCGGTCTGAAAATCGGGCCGGCTAGATTTTGGGCCCAACCCACTCACTTATATGACTCAGTCCAAAAGGTGTGACTATTAACGCTGATTGGTGCGGTTGCAGCAGTTTGCCGGGACAGGCATGGGATCTTCGTGGGAGCGTCCACAATCACCTTCCACGGCATAGATGACCCTGCGACGCTGGAGGCGTTGGCAATACGGGAATCACTAGCCTTGGCGGACGATCTTTATGAGCGCAGAATTTCAGTAGCCTCAGACTGCAAGGTAGTTGTTGACGATATCAGGCAAAGGAGTGCAGCGGCATATGGTGCTATCATTAGAGAGATTGTAGATCGATCAAAGTTTTTTATTTCCTGTCTTTTTAGCCATGAGTTTAGGAGCTCGAATGTCGAGGCTCACAATCTAACGAAGCATGTTTTCTCACTTGGGGTAGGCCGCTGTGTGTGGTTGGGCGACCCAGGTGATCTATCTTTCATCCCTGTAAACATTGTGACGACTTAAATAAAAGTTTCGTGAGATTGTCTCAAAAAAATTTTTAACGCTGATTCCCAGACTAAAGAACAAAAAATTAACGTCGATTCCCCGAGCCCCGGCCCAGCAGGGACATCAGGAAGACCCAAACAAAGTGTTTCAGGATATATTTTTTGATGGAATGTTCTAGGATTTTTTTCTCGTTTGAAATAATTTTTCTGCAAATGCTTATAGATTTCTTCTACGCACATGCAGACACAGGACAGCGAGTGTTAAAATTGCTAGGCCTCCTTTGGTTCATAGGATAGGAATGTTACAGGAATACGAAAATCATAGGAAGTGAGATGACATGCATCTCAATTCCTACAGAGAAAGAGATGTCATTTGATGCATATGATAGGATTTTTTTATTGAGTGTGATCTAATGTTTTTTTCCTTCAAAATGTGAAGGATTAATTCCTATCCTACATAGGAATAGGAATCCATTCCTACAAACCAAAGGGCTTCAAAGGAATTTTTTCTTTGCAAATCCTGTCCTATAGAAATCATATGAAATTCCTACAAACCAAAGGAGGCCTAAAGTGTCACAGGAAATTTCTAGTATTGGAAAATATAGGACACCTTGCTCCTTCGAACGGCAGCCGCTTCCACTCATGGGAGAGAAGAGAATGAACATGGAACAAGGGAGATCAAGGGTTGGGGTTTTCTATTTGATAGTGCGTGACGCCCCCGATTCAATCCTACACTAATCATACACGCAAATGTGTACAATCAAGATCAGGGACTCACGAAAAGATACCACAACACAACTCTAGACACAAATTAAAATAATACAAGCTTTATAAAACAACCTAGGGGGCTCGAGGGCTCGAATACATAAGCTTACAAACGAGTCAGTGGAAGCAATAATATCTGAGCACAGACATAAGTCAAACAAGTTTGCCTTAAGAAGGCTAGCACAAAAGCAACAACTATCAAAAAGGCAAGGCCTCCTGCCTGGGAGCCTCGTAACTACTCTTGGTCGTCTATGTCTCCACGTAGTAGTAGGCACCCTCAGGGTAGTAGTAGCCGTCTACGGTGGCATCTGGCTCATGGGATCCATCATCTGATTGCAGCAATCGGTGTCGTGGTCACTGGGGGCACGAGCACCTATGGGGCAGGGGGCCCCTTCTAGTCCGGCAAGGGAGCGGAGGGCGCACGCAGAGCAGATCGAGGCGACGGCACGCGGGGGCTTTTTACCCGGCCGGAGCTCTCCGAGAGATAAAACTCCTACTGCTGCTTTGTGTTTGTATTTGTTCTTGCTCGAGAGCGTGAGCGTGTAGTGGTGTTGGATGTGTCGAATGGACTGAACCCGCACCCAACCGAACCCCTTCTACGTGCGCATGGGCCTCCCTTTTATAGTCTAAGGGGGTCACCGACAGGTGGCAACGCAGAAAGAGGGGGTAAAAGAGTAAAAACGCAAGT
The DNA here is from genome assembly GCA_021437245.1 of Aegilops speltoides. NCBI lineage: Eukaryota > Viridiplantae > Streptophyta > Magnoliopsida > Poales > Poaceae > Aegilops > Aegilops speltoides. The sequence goes on along the minus strand of CM038145.1, from coordinate 77,209,971 downwards.
TGGTACAACAGTGTCCCCTACCTAACTCTGACGGTAGGGGACAAGGGCATTTAATGCCCGTCCGGTCGCCCCAACAGTGCAAGGAAACAACCGTTAGGAGCGCCACCGATCGCCACGATGGCCTCCTTGTCAGCTTCGCTTGCCACCTCGCACCGCATGGCTGCACAACGCCTCGCCACGTGCTCCTGGGATGGCCCTGGGGTGACACGTCGTTGGATGCGCTGGAGCTCGTGTGCAGAGTGGCAGCCTTGCCGCTGCAAGCGCCTTTGCCGCGTCGTCTTCTTTGGACTAACAAGCTTGTGTCGCCGTGCCTTGGTTGGCCTTCCGGCATGTTCCTCTTGCCGGGGTCTTTGTCCCTCCCGGCAAGCTCCTCTTGCCAGGGTCTTTGTCCTTCTCGGCAAGCTCCTCTTGCCGGGGCCTTGTTTTCTCTGCTAATACTTTGTTCTTGAATGGCGTAAGTGGAAATGCGGAGGGTCTTGGCGACGCCTTGGCGAGCCTTGCCACGGGTGTCAGAACCGCCCGCAGCACAAGTTCGGGTACTAAGGTACCCCTACTTTAGTACACCGACAGAGCCCTGTGGCTGGGCCATACACAGTGCCGAAGCGCTGTTGGGCCAGGCCCAAAATAGTGCACGGCACGCGCGCCTGGGTCCACACAAAACCCCTCCGTATCCACGCGTCCCCCGCGAGCGCGCGCGTCAATTGCGGCGTCGTGGGAAGAACGTGGTCAACACTTAATTCCGTGAAATGCGTAACGTTCGCATCCCTGTTTATAAGCAGAGGAAGCAGGCCGTTCCCCACTTTCGCCACTTGCGTTCCTTCCTTCGAAAGCTCCGCGCTCCCTCCGCTTCCGAAGTCGAAGAGAGCAGCGCCCACCGCCCATTATCGCCGTCGCCGCCGCCGCCTTCGCCTTCCCCATCGCTTCCGCCATGGCTCCGAAGACCGGGAAGGCTGCAAAGACTGCGAAGGCTGCGAAGTCGGCCGAGGCGCTGGAGATCGAGGCGCTGCGCAAGAAGTGAGTGCTTTTCCTCCCCGAGCTCACCCCGGAGGCGTTGCGGGCGGAGTTCTACCTCTTCTGGTCGAGGAGACGCGGGCGCATCCACGCACGCCGGTGCTTTCTGCTGAGGCTTCCAAATCAAAAAAGTGCCCCAGAGGGTACTACTTCTTCCCTGTGTTCTTCTATTGCGGGCTCTGCCCACCTTTTTCCGATTTTCTTTGCGACATCATGAACACCTACGGGTTTCATATTCTTGATTTCACCCCAACACCGCTCGACAATGGCGGTTTCGCACACCTCTGCGAGAACTTTGTTGGCATCCTCCCAATGTTGCTCTTTTTCGTCATTATTTCTCCCTCGGGCGAGAAAGGGAGCCACCGGTGGCGGAATCGCTGGACCTCCCGGATGGGCATGAAGGAGGTGTACTTGATGGGCGAGCTCCGCAGCAAGTGGGACGAGTGGAGGGCGGAGTGGTGCTGGATCTGTCATGCCAATCCACCGCCATTCACCAAACTGCACCAGACCCGGGTGGTGCGTGGCAGCGACTGGAGCGCTCTGTCGCCAGATGACGCCAAGCTGAAGATCGCCACCACCCGAATCCTCCGGCTCAGCATGCCGACTCACAACAGGCGGTTGGCGCGGATTTCTTCGCCGTCGCATCGCCCCTCTGCAAGAGAGGGGGAGGCCCGCTGGCGCTTTGGCAGCCCGGCGGATATCATGAGGCTGCGCCCAGGCCTCAACTTCAACTTCATGGTTACGGAGCTTGACGCAATCTTTGAGGAGATGTTCAAGCATGACGCCAACCATCCAGAGTGGTTCAAGTTGCCGCAGGGCGTCGTCCCCTTGTGCAACAACTCCCAGCGCGATCGCATCTGCGCAATGATGCTAGAGTGCGACTCGCACGGGATAAGTGCAAATTGGATAGAGCCCGCTGCGAGGTCGTGCAGCAATTCTTGATAACTTGGCGGAGGTGGCAGTCAACTCCGACGAGCAGAAGCTCCTCACCCCGCCACCACCGATAACGAGATGGCGACATCGCCAGCAGGTCAAGAGGCGGCGGCGGCAGCCGCCGCTGGCGAAGTTTGGCTTCACTTCGGTTGGCGAGGCGGATGCAATGAGGCGGCAAGCCTCGCCGACCGGGAAGATCTTGCCGGGGAGGTCGATGGCGAGGGGGAGCGCGAGGCTGGAACAAGCGAGCCCGCCGAGGGCGAGAGTGGCCAGCCGTCCTCGAGCAGCTTGCCGCAGGCGGGGCCCTCAGCAGAGCCCCAATTCCAGCCAAGAAGGCGCCTCCGTCGAGTTGGAGATATGGCAGAGGAGCAGGCCGACCAGCAGCCGCGGCGCCGTGGGACACGCTCCACCGCGGCAAGTACCGTTGCCGCGGGAGGGTCCCAGGCTACGCCGGCAACTGAGGCGGGGTCTTCCCGGGCCGCCACGCCAGATCCTGCCGTAGCCCCCGGCAAACGCAGAAGGGAGCCTACTCCTCCGCCACACCGCGTAGAGAGGGTACGGAGTTCGACCTCTCCGCGCTGAGCTCCGATGACGACGAAGAGGAGGAGGATGAGGAGGAGTAAGGCTTTCTTCTTACTGTACTTGTCTTTCTTTGATCCTTGTTGTTGTTTGCCTTGTATCTAATTTGCTTCTCTCTAAATCCCTGTTCTGTTTCAGGACTTTGGCGGAGAGGGCGGCGAAGAGGGCCAGGGTCCCGTGGTTAACATCGAGGACGATCCTGCGCTGTGAAGGCAGAGGATACGTCCGAGACCACCTTACTGCACCGGTCCCTTCTCCTCGCAGAAGAGCCCTCAAAGACAGCCCCCAGCGTAAGTGTTTTGGTTTACTTCCTGTTGTGGGGCGCGCATGGGTGCTTCTTCTTTTGCTGACATCTTGATTGTTGACTCATTTGTATAGGAGCAGAACAAGCCCACCAGGAGCAACCGGAGGCCGACCCGGAGGTGCTGTCTGCTTCGACTACGCCGCCCAGGGGCGATTCTCCGACAAGGGATCGCTCCCCGGCAAGGGAGGGGTTCCCGGCAAGGGGTGGAACCAGTGAGCCCCTGGTGGAGGAGCCCATGGTCACGGAGCCCAGCACAGGTAACCCTTCTTGCCGGGAATCTCCCCTTGGGTTCTTCCTTTGATCTTCTTTCTTCTTTTGGATATTTGCTTGACTTTTCCTCCCTCTTCCTATCCTCGGATCCCCTCTCAGACCCGATGGATACCGAGGCCTCCGGCGAGGAAGGCGACGTGCAACATGAAGATGTCGCCCGGGCGAGGAAGAGGCCGCACCGATGAACCCGCCGACGAGGAAGCCGCCAAGGCTCTTTGCCGGGCGCAGAAGTGGCGGGGTCCGCGATCATCGACGACGACCGGAGGACGCGCAGAGGCGCAAGGCGCTGCACCGTCGCCGACCCTTCCGCCGCTGATCTGTGCCGGGCTCCGACGAGCCCCCGGTAGCGTGACTTGAAGGCCGGCGGCGTGTACATCAAGCTTCCCAGGCGTCGAGCTGTGGCGCCGGTGGAAGGGGAGGAGTTTGACGGGGAAGTACTTGCCTCTGCTGGGCTGGCAGTGGTCGATAGGCCAAGCAGCAGCAGCGGTGAGTTTGAGGAGGAACAGCTGCTCCGAAAGCTGGTGTCGCTCTACCGCGCCCGGCAAGCGAAGCTTGAGTCCCGGGAAGCGCTTGTCGCGCAGGCGGGAGTTGACATAGAGAAACACGCGGAGGAGCTCAAGAGCAAGAAACAGAGGCCCTCCGGTCCATTACTAAGGAGAGGGCGCAGCTCGACGAGGCGAAGAAGGCGTTCATCCTGGAGAAGGCTGAAGCCGAAGAGCAGCAGAGGCTCGCCGCCGAGGAGCTGTCCAAGCGGGATGGTGAGCTGATACAGAAGAAGGTGAACTTGGACAGCCACGAAGAGGAGCTCGACGTCCGGGAGCAATCACTTGGCGGGGCACTCAAGGAGGCAAAGGATGCTGCCGCGGCCGCCGAGACCGCCAAGAAGGGATTAGAGGCGAAGGTGATGCAGCTGGAGGCGGACATGAAAAGGAAGAGCGAAGAGCTTGCCGCACTCCAGCGCGAACGCGAGAAGGATGCACGCGCCCATGGCGAGCTGCAAGTCCAGCTTGCCGAGAAGATCAAGGAGCTGAACGCCGCCAAAGACTCAAGTGCGGATCTAGAGCTGAAACTGGCCACCTTGGCGGGGACGCTGGACGCCGCCAAGAAGCGAGAAGATGACTTGAGGAAGGAGCACAAGGGCAACGAAGAGCTGCTGACGAGGGCCGCCGAGACTCAGAACACTTTTCAGGTCACGGTGGAGCTCTGGACGGAGGGCCTCGTCAACATTGCTGCAGTCATCAACGAGGAGTTGGCGGAGCTGGACTTGGCGGGCTTTGGGTACTCCACCAACAAGAACCTCTAGCCCAGCGCCAAGCTCACTCTCTTCTTCAAGGGCGTAGCGACGGCTCTCCAGCAACTCCGGGAAAGGATCCCGAAGAAGCTGGCGGACGAGTCGCGCGCAATCTACGCCAAGGTCTTGGAGAAGGTGCTGGTTAAGGTCCTCTTCCGCAACCCGGGCCTCGACCTCTCCCGCATCACCAAGAAGCTGCCGGAGGACGCTGATCTTGAGGAGCTCAGGGCCGTTGTCGCACCCATCGTGGACAAGGTGAACGAGGTCAGGAGGGTCGACGGCGAGCGCGTGGATTAGGCCGCCCTTCTTCTCCCTTTTTCTTCTTCTTTGTCGTTTGAGCTTATGAGAACAATCTAGTCGAGTGCCACAATAAGTCATTCTTGTAATATAACTTTATTCTGGGTACTGCTTGCTATGTTATTTCCTTTACTCTGTTACATCCCTTGTATGCTTTTACCCTACGCTTTGAGGGGACTTGCCGGCGCAAGCACACTTGCTGAGTGCGGAACATCAGCAGCCCGCTGGCGGTGCTGCCTCCGGCAAGAAACCTTGTCGGGGCTAGTTGCAGCTCACTTGCATTGTTGAGCGGACTCGAAAACAAATCAAGGGCGCAACTTAGCCATGAGTCAATTCCTCCGTGCACAGGTTTTCCATACAAGGCACGGACGTTTCAAGGAGTATAACTTTAAAAATTTAAAATTGACTATGCTCGAACTTTGGCAACTTAGCTTTTCTGTCGTCTGTGTCCCGGCAAGGTTAGATTCCCTTGAACGACGCCTGGTCCACACCTTTATCTTCCCTTCCCCCCGGTGAACTTGTGGGCGGAGGAATCTTCTTTTTTGAGAAGAAAGAAGAGAAAATAATGATATGGAACCTTAAGGTTCGCTATTGCTTACCGGGGGTAAGTGCTGCACAAAGTGTCAGATATAGATGCAAAAGAAAGGAAGATGCATTAAATTTGACAAGATGTGCGAGGCACATAAACTTTATTTACGCACGAGCTGCGCCCGCTTTGTACAAAGGGTTACATGCGACGGCAATGGCAAGGCTTGTACAAAAGGTGGTTGCGGAACAGGTCCGGCAATCGCGCATTTATGGGTAAAACTTGCGAAGATGCTCTATGTTCCAGAGTTGCTCACCGGAATGCCATCTCCGGTCTCAAAGCGGACAGCGCCGGGCCTAGTGACTCGTTTCACCCGATAAGGGCCTTCCCACTTCAAGGCCAACTTGTTTGAATTCTTGGCGGATTGAACACGCCAAGAACAAGGTCGCCTTCCTCGAAGCTTTCGCATTAACTTTGCGGCTATGATAGCGGCGCAAAGCTTGCCGATAGCGAGCAGCTCGCCTGACAGACTCAAGACGATCCTCCTCGAGGAGCAGCGTCATCTTGTCGCAGCTGCTCTTGCTCAAGCTCATCATAGCGAGCACTCGTGGCGATCCGTGATACTGAGTTCCATGGGAGAAGCGCCTCGCTCCGTAGACAAGAGCAAAGGGTGTCCGCGATGGCTCGACGGCATCGCCCCGATCGACCAAAGAACCACTAGCAGCTGCTCGATCCAATTTCTTCCAGACTTGTGCAGCCCGTCGAAAGTTCGGTCTTGAGCCCGCGCAGACTTCAGCGTTGCCCTCTCGCTTGACCGTTGCTTCTCGGGTGAGCAACGAAGCGGCGAGATCTTGGTGCCAAGATCTTGGACGATTGCATGAAGGTGCGGCTCGTGAATTGCGTGCCGTTGTCGGTGATGATCTGTTAGGGACCCCAAACGGCAAACAATTGACTCAAGAACTTGATGCGATCGTGTCTTGTCACCTTCCTCACTGGTTCCACTTCGCACCACTTTGTGAACTTGTCGATTGCAACGCATAAGTACTCAAAGCCCCGACAACTTCGGGAAAGGGGCCGAGGATGTCGAGCCCCGCATCAAAAATGGCGAGGATAAAGGGATTGTTTGGAGAGCTTGAGCTGGTTGAATCTGTTTGGAATGGAACCGCACGCTTCACACTTGGTTACTTGTGCAGTTGCATCCTGGAGGGCTGTCGGCCAGAAGAAGCCTTGCCGGAAAGCCTTGCCGGCAAGTGCTCTTGAGCCAATGTGGTGGCCACATATGCCTCCATGTATCTCCGCCAACAGCTCTTGTCCTTCTTCCCGGGAAATGCACTTCAATTTCACTCCGTTGAATCTTCTTCTGTACAGTATGTCATCGACAAACTGGTACATACTCGATTGCCGGGCTACTTTCTCCGCTACTTCTTGCTCCTCGGAAGTTCCCTGCTCAAGGAAATGGACGATCTCTTTGTGCCCATGCCGGAGCTTGTGGCTCGACGACAAGGACTAAAGGCGCAAATGTTGCTGCGGGAACATCCGCTTCTACGGCAAGAATCTGGGATTCTGCCGGAGCATGATGCTCCCCGGCAAGCGTGTCGGGACACAACTTGTCGGGAGCGTCTGCTTCAACGGCAAGCCTCAGGGCTTGTCAGAGCATACCGCTCCTCAAGACTTTTGTGTTGATCCAGGAACCTTCTTGGCGGCGGCTCCGGAGCTCTGCGGAAAGTGGTCGCCGGCAGCAACTTTCTCTTCTTGCTCTGTCCGCTTGATGGTGTGACGGATGGTTGAGTCAGCTTGAGCACAAAATCCCTGGTTCCACGAGCAATTTAAGTGCGGCACATTTTGATGAGCCATCCGCAATGTCATTCGAGCTCTTGGAACATGTTCCATTTGCAGGCCGTCAAAATGCTCCTCTAGCTTCCTCACTTCATCAATGTATGCTTCCATCAACGGACTCTGGTAATCTTTGTTGACTTGGCGGACGACAAGCTGTGAGTCACCCCTGACAATGAGCTTCTTGATCCCAAGTTCAGCTGCGATCCTGAGTCCGGCAAGCAAACCTTCATACTCTGCAGTATTGTTTGTTGCTTGCTCCTTGGGAAAGTGCATCTGGACCACGTACTTGAGGTGCTCTCCGGTGGGGGCGACGAGTAGTACGCCCGCACCGGCGCCTTGCAGCGAGAAGGCACCATCGAAGTACATGATCCAATCTTTGCTCGCTTCCTTGACGGGGATGCTCCTCTCCGGAGTTTCTTCATCGGGTGTTGGCGTCCACTCTGTTATGAACTCCGCCAATGCTCGGCTTTGAATAGTTGAGGTACTCTCAAACTTGAGGCCAAAGCTTGACAGTTCTAGTGCCCACTCGACAATCCTGCCCGTTGCTTCTAGATTCTGCAGTATCCTCTTCAACAGAAAGCGAGTGGCAACTGTGATCTCATGTGCTTGAAAGTAATGGCGCAGCTTCCTCGAGGCCATGAGAAGGCCGAAGCAACCGCACACCGAGTACCTTGATCTAGCCCCCCGCAGAAGGGAACCGACAAAGTAAACCGGGTATTGCACCATCTTCTTCTTTTTCTTCCGCAAGCTGCAGATCCATCCTTGGCGGAGCCAGAACTTGTCGGATCAGGGCTTGCCGGGCCAAAGCTTGTCGGAGAAGCCCCCTGCTTGTCGCTGGACTCGCTTGCCGCGGCCGCTGGCTCATCATCTGCCTCCCTCTCCGCCACTAACGCAACACTAACCACTCGATTGGTTGCCGCCAGGTATAGCAGCAACTTATCTTGTGGCTTAGGTGCGACAAGTGTCGGAGTGGAGGACAAATATTTCTTCAAGTCTTGCAGCGCAGCCTCCGCTTCCGGAGTCCATTTCATGGGACCCGCCTTTTTCAAGATTTTGAAAAATGGCAGTAGCGTTCAGCAGAACTTGAAATGAATCTACTAAGAGCAGCAACGCAGCCGCAAGCCTTCGCACATCCTTGACGCGCTTTGGTGCTTCAATTTGCTCAATGGCCTTGATCTTGTCGGGATTGGCTTCAATCCCCTCGAGACACAAAGAACCCGAGAAGCTTGCCGGAAGGAACTCGAACACACACTTCTCGGGTTCAACTTGAGATTGACCTTGCGCAGATTTGCAAAAGTCTCATCCAAATCTTGGATCAGAGTCTCTTTGTCCTTGCTCTTGACCACTATGTCATCCATGTAAGCTTCTACATTTACGTGCATTTGTGGCTCAAAAGCATGACCGACTACTCTTGCAAATGTTGAACCAGCATTCTTTAGTCCGAAGGCATCATGGCAGCGATCGTGCCACATGGAGTAATGAATGCGGTTTTCTTCATCCTCTTCTGCCATGAAGATCTGACGATATCCTGAGTATGCATCAAGGAATGAAAGCAGATCACATCCTGCTGTGGAGTCGACGATCTGGTCAATGCGCGGCAAGGGAAATGGATCCGTGGGACAAGCTTTATTAACATTAGTGAAGTCAATATAAGCCTCCACTTCCCGTTTGCCTTGCGCGCGACTACTGGATTGGCTAACCACGTCGGATGGAGCACTCCTCGGACCAGGCCTGCTGCTTCCAACTTCTTGATCTCTTCTGCAATGAACTCTTGTCTCTCCGCTGCTTGTTTTCTGACTCTCTGCTTGACGGGCCGTGCGTGAGGGCAGACGGCAAGGTGGTGCTCAATTACTTCCCTGGGAACACCGGGGATGTCAGATGGTTGCCATGCAAACACATCGACATTCACCCAGGAAAGCAACGAAGCGCTTTCCTATTTAGGATCAAGCGTGGCGCCGATGGTGAAGGTACCACCGGTGCCGTCCTCCTTGGCGCCACTTTCTTGGTCTCTGGTGAAGCTGTCTTTGCTTTCTTGCACTTGCGGTGGAGCTCGATGGTGCGTCCTCGACGGTAGCGCAGCACTCCAAAGAGGTGCGCTTGCAGAGTAGGCATCGAGCTACTCTTGCCGGACTTGGTCTTCTTCTTCCCCGGGAGCTTCAATGGCAAGTGGTTTGCGCTCTGCTGCGGCCGCTTTGCTTCCAGTAGATCTTGTCGGTGCAGATAAGTGCATCCTTCTTGTCGCCTTGGACAGAAATGACACTTATCGGGCCGGGCATCTTGAGCACATTGTAGGCGAGTGAGAGGCTGCCATGAACTTGGCAAGCGCCGGACGGCCAAGTATCCCATTGTAGGGCAATGGGAAATCAGCAACATCGAATGTGACTCTCTCGTCACGAAATTCAGCTCGCGCCAAACGTCCTTGGCGGTGTGATCTTCCCTTTGGCTTGCTCCTTCCTGGATTTATTCCCTGAAAGGTGCCGGTCTCTTCGAGCTCGCTGTCGGGGATCTGGAGTTTCTTGAGCACTGCGGAGGAGATCAGATTCAGGCCGGCCCCGCCGTCAACCAACATCTTCGTGACCTTGAGGTTGCGGATTGTTGGCGAGACCAACATTGGCAAGCACCCGACCGCAGTAATGCGATCAGGGTGATCCTCAACATCGAAGATGATGGGCGTGCTGGACCACTTCAGGGGTTTGCGCGATTCAACGGACGGTTCTGCTGCGCTCACCTCTCGCGCCCACTGTTTAAGTTGGCGGTGCGAGGTGTGCAGAGAAGCACCGCCGTCGATGCACAACACCTCCGTTGCCTTCTGAAATTCCTGGTCATCATTCTCATCTTCCTCCATCTCATCATCTTCATCTTGGTCTTCGTCCTTATCGCGGCCACGGGGAGGCCTATCTCCTTGCCGCGGCTTGGCCTTGCCGCGGCGCCCTCCCCGGGCGGGAAGCTTCTTGCCGGATCCTCCGCCACCTCCCTGGGCCCTCTCCTTGTCGCGGTGCTCGTACTCAGCTTTCTGTAGCTCCGCCATCTGCTCGACTTTCTTGCAGGTTTGGAGGTCATGGCCCTTGGTGCGGTGGATCTTGCAATATTGCTTGCAGGAGCCATCCTGCTTGTCGGCGGCTACCACAGCCTCGCCGGAGTCACCAGCTTTGGCCTTGTCGGAGCCGCCTCCGCTGCCGGAATGCTCGACAACTAGCACATCCTTAGCCTTTCTCTTTCTGTTGTTCCGCCTCCGGTTCTTCCTTGCCGGGGCGGCATCCTCACTGTCAGATCCTTCTGCTCCTGCAGTCTCTCCGGGGATTTTCCTCCCATCCTCAGCCCATGCACACTTGTCGGCCAGAGCGTACAGCTCGCTGACATCTCTAATCTTGCACATCGCCATCTCCTCCCTCATCCTGCGGTTACGCACGTTCTGATGGAACGCGCCGATAAGCGCGGCGGGGTGGACGTCTCGGGATGTTGCGCCGCACTGGCTGAATCTCTGTATGTACTTGCGCAGGGTTCTCCTCCTACGGGCGAGCAAGTGAAGGTCGCTCTCTGGCCATGAGGCTTGTGGTCGCCTGTGAAGGCGCCGACAAACTGATGGCACAGGTCCGCCCACGAAGAGATGGAGTTGTCCGGCAAGTGCATGAGCTAAGATCTGACGTTGGGCTTGAGCACCAGCGGGAAGTAGTTGGAGAGGATCTTCTCGTCGCGCCCTCCGGCAGCCTGCACCGCGATGGTGTAGATGCTGAGGAATTCCGACGGATGTATCCTGCCATCGTACTTCTCGGGCACGTCGGGCTTGAAGTTCTTGGTTCTGGGCCACTGGACTTGCCGCAGCTCACGGGTGAACGCAGGGCAACCTGCCGCGTACGGCAAGTTGCCTGGTTCCCCTGGCGCTTGCATATCGACAAAGGGCCCAGCGCGCTGGTCAGATCGACGTCGCGCTTCTCTTCTGCGCTCGATGCGAGTACGAGCGTCTTCGTGCCGTCGTTCTTGAAGAACTTGGCATTGATCACGGCGAGCTCGCGGGTCCGATGACGCGGTGGAGTCAGCGTCGAGGTTGGCCCGGTGAGTCGGCGATCTTGGCCTTCGGGGCTGGGAGTGCACGGTGGTGGCCCCCCCAACGGTCTTGTCGGTGTCGGCTTGCGCCTGAGCGTCTTGCCGCGGCTTTGACGTACTCGTTTGCCGGGGCTTATCGGCGTTGGCGAAGCCAACGAGGCTATAGATAGCGCCGGCCCGCCGATCGTCAATCTTATGCAGCCGAGGGTAATCCAATAGCCGGGCTCGGGCGGCGCTTCCTCTGAGTCTTAGGTGGCGGTGGTGGCGGCGAGATGCGAGACATGCTCAAACTTCTAACAAGTGTTAGAAGGAGCAGCATCTCGCCCAGTGATCGCATCGCGCTCGTGCAGCGTCTTTGGCGCGCATGCTGGCCTTGAACGTCCTGCGACCCACCAGCCTGGCCTTGCTCCAACGCGAGCACGGCGCCACGAGCGCCGTGGCGTTGTCGATCTTGCACCTCCGGGAGGAGGGTGCGGTGGATGTCGCGGACGTTGAACCTTGCGGGCCTTATCCTTGGAGCGGGTGACGATGTGAGTCCCCGTGGCGCCCGCTCCTCCGCGGCGTCCACCCCCCGCCGCTGTTGCTCGGTGGCGGGAGGGCGATCGCGAGCGGGCGGCTACCTCCGAAGTTTTCTTCTTCGGTGCCATGTCGATGAAGATGCCGATGTAGCGCGCTTAGACGCCGGATCAGATGAGCACGACCTCGACGCCCCCTTCCTGGCGCGCCAAAGATGTCGTGGTCGCTGGGGGCACGAGCACCTATGGGGTAGGGGGCCCCTTCTAGTCTGGCAAGGGAGCGGAGGGCGCACGCAGAGCAGATCGAGGCGATGGCACGCGGGGGCTTTTTACCCAGCTTCGGAGCTCTCCGGAGAGATAAAACTCCTACTGCTGCTTTGTGTTTGTATTTGTTCTTGCTCGAGAGCGTGAGCGTGTAGTGGTGTTGGATGTGTCGAATGGACCGAACCCGCACCCAACCGAACCCCTTCTACGTGCGCATGGGCCTTCCTTTTATAGTCTAAGGGGGTCACCGACAGGTGGCAACGCAGAAATAGGGGGTAAAAGAGTAAAAACGCAAGTTGGTACAACAGTGTCCCTACCTAACTCGACGGCAGGGACAAGGGCATTTAATGCCCGTCCGGCCGCCCAACAAATGCTAGGAAGCGACCGTTAGGAGCGCCACCGATCGCCACGATGGCCTCCTTGTCGACTTCGCTTGCCACCTCGCACCGCATGGCTGCACAACGCCTCGCCACGTGCTCCTGGGATGGCCCTGGGATGACACGTCGTTGGATGCGCTGGAGCTCATGTGCAGAGTGGCAGCCTTGCCGCGGCAAGCGCCTTGCCGCGGCCGTCGTCTTGCTGGACTAACAAGCTTGTCGCTCGCCGTGCCTTGGTTGGCCTTCCCGGCAAGTTCCTCTTGCCGGGGTCTTTGTCCCTCCCGGCAAGCTCCTCTTGCCGGGGTCTTTGTCCTTCCCGGCAAGCTCCTCTTGCCGGGGCCTTGTTTTCTCGGCTAATACTTTGTTCTTGAATGGCAGTAAGTGGAAATGACGGAGGGTCTTGGCGGACGCCCGGCGAGCCTTGCCACGGGGTGCTGCAACCGCCCGTGCACAAGTTCGGGGTACTAAGGTACCCCTACTTTAGTACACCGACAATCGGGTATGGGGAAAAAAGAGGTAGCAAAGCAACCGTGAGTACTCATCCAAAGTACTTGCAAGACATACATCAGATCTAAACTATGCATCAGTATCAAAGGAATGGGTTGTATCTGTGGACTAGACTGCAAAATACCAGAAAAGGAGGGAAAGCCTAGCCTATCAAAGACTAGCATCTTCAAGCATCTTGCAACATCAGAAGAGATAAGAGTAGCATATTATATTTAACAAGTATGATATAGCATTAACGCCCCGAGATAATTTCTCGACTCCCAGCAAGAAAGCAATCCCGGAGCCATCATATCCATTTCACATCTTAGTATCTATTTCTAGATGTATAGGTCAGGATACAACTCCAAGTCGTCTTGTTACTGTGGACACGACTATTCGAATAGATAAACTTCCCCGCAGGGGTGCACCACATTACCCAACACACTCGATCACTTTGGACGGACACACTTTCCTGGGTCATGCCCGGGCTCGGAAGATCAACTCATCACAACCCTACCTAGGCTCAACAGAGAGGCCAGCATGCCAGTCTAAATCCTAAGCGCGCAGGGGTCTTGGGCCCATTGCCCATTGCACTCCTGCACGTTGCAAGGGCGGCCAGGATCAGTCCTAGAAACCTTCATTACAAAGGCATGTGCTTTACGCGGACCACCCGGGCGTGCGCCCCTCAGTTGCTGACGCCTGGAAAGCTTCGACTGATACTACGACGCCGGTTGCCCATATCTTGTCCCACGCGGCGGTTAGTGCGTATATAGCCGACGACCAACTCAGATCAAATACACAAATCCACTAGTCTCTTGGGAGCGCGCGGTAACGACCAGAGACTCACGATCATGTGACCCCGTCGCTCCGTCTCGTGGACTTCGCCCAGAATGCCCGACCGTGCCACATAGAGATCTCGCAGGTACCCTCAAGGTCAACCCAACTGCGCATCAACTCGCGGGTACCCCTCAGGGCCGACCGGACTTCAATATGGTTCTGTGGTAAAGTCAAAGTAATCATGTGTCCAAAACACCAAAGGGAATCCGAGGAATCACCCTCGATGGAATCCACCTGATGTAATCGTCAAAGTGAACTAAAGAGGAATCACCCTCGATGGTTCACACTTGAGGGGTTGCACGACAAAGTCATTACCAAGGATGGTGAAGGAGGAACCACCCTCGAAGACCACGACCGATTAGCTATACTACAGAGTTAACATCAGAAGTGCCATACGAGGTATCACCCTCGGCACTCGATAGTAACTCTATAGAGTCATACAACTAAGCGGGGTGTGATGTGATATGTCGGCTCTGGACGTCGATCACGTTGACCAAGTCACCTAGTAATCCAGCGGGGGCAACAAGGACATGGTGAGGGGCCTCAGATGGATCACTAACCAATCTATACTACGCAGTTTAGGATAAGCAGGTAAGGTACAAGAGCAGCTTACGAAAGTAGGCTATGCATCAGAATAGGAGCAATCAAGTACAGTAGCAAAATCTAATGCAAGCATGAGAGAGAATGGAATGGGCGATATTGAAATGATCAAGGGGGGTTTGCTTGCCTGGTTGCTCCGCAGACTAAAGGAATCTTCGGAAGCGTAGCCGTAGTCGAAAACTGAAGCATCAACGGTCTCGGGGTCTACTAGAGAGGAAGGAGGGGAAATAACAATAAATAACAGGCATACAAAGCAATAGAAAGCATGACATGACCGTAAACAGTGCTAGGGGTGTGCTAACGCGATACTACACGTTGCAGACGAAGAGGGAAAACATTTAGAGGGGTTTTCCCGACGTTTGGCATTTTTCGGACAGATGAAAGAGAGGGGACGGTTCCACGTTTGCTATGCTAGGGGCACGTGATAGATGAACGGAGTGCATATTCGGATTCGTCGTATTTTTATGGTTGATTTCCATATATAAATTTTGTTAATCCGAGTTATGGTTTATTTTATATGAATTTTCAAAGGTTTAAATATTTCCTGAAATTATTTATTATTTCGAAATAAACAGGAAATTTGCTATGGGTACCTAGGAATGTACCTAGTAGAAAGGTTGTGTGACTGACAGTGGGGTCTAGTGGCAGAGTTAACCGAGTTAAAGGTTGACTGGTCAACTGCCACTGTTCATGGGGCCCACCTGTAAGTGCCTAATATAATTTTTATACTTATATTTTTTCCTATTCCTTTTTTTTATGTGGGCGGTCCCACTGGTAGTGGCCCATTCGGCCTTGAGCTTGCCGAAGGCTTAATCTGGCGCCAGTGAGGGCACACCAGCGGGCTACACATGGCCGGCCGGACGAAGCGGGAGGGTCGGCCGCCCGACAGCGGCAGGCTGCCATATGTGGTGAAGCGTAGCGGTATCGCGATCGCGGCACGAGCAACCGCGACGCGGCTTAAGAAGCGAAGCAGAAGACGCAAGGGAAAGCGCGCCGCAGACGGGCGGGCATACCAGTAACGGTGCGCTGCTTCGGATGCTGCCCGGGGCGCGGTAGCAGGAACTCGAGCGGTTGCACGGACGCGGCGAGCTCAGCGGCGGGCGACGACGACGGGTGCGGGAGGAGGCGATACCAAGGCGGGCGCGCGTGAGGTGACAGAGACTGCGGGTATAGGCACGGGAAGCGGCGGTCGGGGGAGGCCAGGGAGGGTGGGCGCGGCGCGGGACAGGGCCTGGCACGAGATGGCATGTCCAGGGGCGGGCGGAGCAAGCTACGGGCGCGACCAGGGCGTACCGGAGCACGGGGCCGGAGCGCGGACGCGGGATGGTGAGCGCGAGCTCCGGGGAGCTCGGCCACGGGGGGAGTTGGCGCAGGGGCGCGCGCGAACATATAAGGCAGACGAGAGGATAAGGGGCTCACCGGGGAGTCAACAACGAGGTCAAGGGGGGCCGAGGATGCAACGGAACAGCAGGTCGGAGTGGTGGCCGAGGCGGACGCCAACGGAGGGGAACGAACGTGGGCATCGGCGTAGAGGCTTACTGGCTCCGATCCAGCGGCGAGGGAGGAGAAGCAGGTGACGGTGGTGCTTCCCGACATGAAGACGAGGCGAGGGAGTGGATGATGTCACGACAACGGCGACGACACGGTGACTGCAGCGGGCGGACGAGCTCATGGCGAAGAAATCGAGCGAGGGAGAGGGGATCTGGGGTGCTAGGATTTCGGGGGAGGATGAGAGGGGCACGGAGAATCACCCTTATCCAGCAGGGGAGCCGGGGGTTGGCCGCACGTGGTCGGGGGCGCCATGGATGCGTTCTACCTCTTTATCGGGGTAGAAGACAAGGGTGATGGTAGGCTGGGCCTTATACTGTAGAATTAAGCCCAACTTCACAGTACGTTCTACCTCTTTATCTTTTCTTTTTCTGTTTGGTTTTTCTACACAGTTTTGCATTAAGTAAAGCCACCAATTGGTTTTTTTTAGAAAGTGTAACTTGCCACATAATTACAATTGCATTAAATGGCACTGCCACAAAAAGTTTGAACCTCATTTGAATTCATTTGATTTCTGGTTTGAATTTAAAAGTGCTGGAAGGGTGTTGTTGGGTCATTCAAAAATAGCTAGGGGCATTTTTGGAGTCTCAATTAATGTTGGATTTGTTTTTATAATATCTTTAGAATTTTTTTCAATATTACAAACATTTTAGTTTTACTGGTTGAAGAAATAATTTAATTTAATTTATTTTAAAATTGAAAAAGGCTTTGATTTTTTTATCAGGTGGCAATTTGGCTTAGCTAAACTTGCTGACATGTCATCTTAGTGGAATATTACTGTAGCAAGATTCTCGGGGTGTTACACTATGGGGTGAGCGAGTGAGGGACGGGTGTAAAACATTGTGAGGGTCTTGGGGTACGTGCAAAGGTGGTTGGTTTCATATATGAATTTACAGCGGACAAGTGAAAACGAAAACTTGGAGAATACAATGGGAATCTAATTGTCAATATCCCCGCCACAACCCTTCTCACCAACTATTCCAAAATTGGCTATCCCATGACCCAAACGTGCCATCGAACGAACGACCTACAACAGACCTAGCCTATGACATGTTTACCATGAAGAGATGTGCTTCCATACCCCTTCCCCCTTGAAACATGTAAAGGGTATTCCATCCATCCAATTAATCATCTGATTTGTTAGGCAATTAATCAGGGCTTACAATCCTCTCCTAGAAAAAATCACACCTTCATGTGTGGTTTACTAGTTTGATGTCGCGTCGTACTTGCTAGTTCCCACCGGTCGGGTGGCCGGCCCTGCACCCGTTTTCGGCTTGCTACCCCAGCCCACCACACTCCGCCCACGCATCCTTGCACAACAGATTCCCTACCCGCTCACCACCACACCTTACCCTCCCTCTCCTTGTGGATTCACACATGCGTGCCAATGCTCAGCCGCTTTGGCTCCGTGAATACCTTGAGGAGGCTCAGGAGTCCTCCAGCCAAGAACAAGAAGCTCTGAAAGTGGCACAACCCCGCGCTGCTCCTAACAACATCCAGATTCCAGAGGAGAGTATTACACATGAATTTAGGTGTCAAGTTAATACTTTCTTGGACCAATGATCTCTCTATTTTCCTAATTGATTGAAATTCTCCTGTCTCAATTAAGACAAGAAAAATCTATACTTCAATTTGAATAAGAACACCACCTTGAGCACGACGCCGAAGAACTACACTTCAGGGCGGATGGCTAGATGAGTGTGAATTGGTTATCGATCAAGACCATTAGTAGGTTGTCTAGTGACGCGTGCTAGTAGGACATGGCATTCACTCCCAGCATGCCCAGCAACCGGACAAGGACCACCACACCCGAATTTCTGTGACATTGCGTTGGGCTACAGTTGCTTGGATCTAAGTTACCGTTCACAAATTGTCAGCAAAACATCGTCTGCATTGCAGCGCTTGTTGCTTTTAACATGTAAATCGTCTATAACTTCCCCTTTGAAGTGAGATGTAAGTTTTTAATCTAGACCATAGATATGTGTCGGTTACTATAAATTTTTCTAAGGGGGTCGTGTACCAAACCATATCTCTATGATGAAGATGGAAAGTACTAAGAATGGCAACTTGGCATCATCAGTGAGTTAAAATACGATTGGAGTTTTCTACTTGATCCTGGGGTGAGCCTATCATGGTGCGTGTGCTCAAGTGGTTGGCTTCGTACTTCAATTTTTGGCACACTAGCGTAAACAAAATCTTAGGGAATAATTTGTGAATATGGTTGCTCGTATCCCTCCACACCCTTTCTCGCTAACCATTCTAAAATTAGCTATCCCATGAATCAAATAGTGTCTTCAAAATGAACCACCTCCAGTAGACCGTACCTATGACATGTTTACCATGAAAAGTACTAAAAATGACAAATTGACATCATCTGTGAGTTAAAATAGCATCGGCTGACCTTTGTTCTCAAACAATTCAAGACATCAAAGAACATCAGCATGCATGAGTTCTAAATGAAATTATCAAATCAATCAAAAGTGATCTTACAACATTCTTTGACAAAATAAATCTCAAACAAGAGTTCGATTTGAAATAAACATGACAAGATGTTTTGATCCAATGTAGGTTTCTGGAGACCATATTAGAGTTTTGAACCATACAAGATGTTCCTTAATTATTGTAAGCTACTAGTTCCTTAATTCTCAGAAAGTTCATCATCGAAAAACTATTTTTATGAAGTTCTCATGAGCGAAGAAATCTTAATTTCTCTTTGACCTATGGTAGGCATCATCTAGAATCCTGGGTACCTGGCATAACATCCTTCCGGAGGTGTTGCTGCACTTGAATTGGATTTGTCAGGGACATTCTAGGTTGAAGCTGAAGCAACACCATGGTCTTCGCTCCTCTTATTCTCTTTGGATAATAGAGTTGAGCTGCTAATGCAGTGTTTGGTTTTAAAGAGTTGCTGTTTCATGGCTTTAGAGTCATCACCATTGTTATTACCTTCAGGTAATCCTGCTTGGAACCCAACCTTATGCATGGCCATAAGATTCTTTGCAGCAGTCACAACATGATCTTCATTAGAAGAATCATCTGGTTCTTGAGGAATAGTGTCGCTTTCTGGCGCATGGGCATCTATCTCCATTTCATCCATGAAAGGTAGTGCAACATTCAGGTCAATGAGATTCCTGGCATTGGTGTCATCCTTGTTATAGAATTGCATTTCCATGTCAGCTACACCCTTACTCGAGGATGTGTCATCTGTGCCCTTGTGCATAGTGCATGAGAGTTGAGGATCTTTCTCAGTGGTTGTATTAATAGGGAAACCAAGAATTTTTGAACTATCTTCTGAGTAAGCCATGGAACTAGGCAAAATCTGGGAATGCCCAGTTGCATAATTTGATGGAACTTGTGACTTCTTCATGGAGATTCCCTTCCTCATGTTTAGCAACTTCTTTCTGACCCACGAGATTTCCATTGGGGTATCCTCTCTTGCTTCTCCCGGAGTGGCAGTTGCATCTCGAGGACCATTGCTCAGATTCATGTCCTCTACACAATTATAGAATTTGGATTGCTTTTGATATTGACCCCCTCCAGGTTGTGTAATCATTGGTGTTGGAAGGTGGCAATATTCTTGTAGTGTTGGAAGGCGACCATTCTTGTAATCTTTAGTGTTGCTTTTCCATAGAGATTTTGATGTAGCATTGGAGCTGGATGCTACAAATGTTTTTGGATTGCGGATGCTACAACTGGACAGATCCTTTGTGGTTGAGGAATCAACACTTTTTTTCTCATGTGCGAAGCATTCCATGACATTGCCTCGATCTAGAAAAGGAAAAAAATGTTACACTTGCTCTGCATTGATGCTTACATACAGCTATAACAGCTGCAAAATAAATCAAGAAAATCTTACCATAATTTTTGTGGATGTATGAATTGTTATGTTGTGTTTCCTCATTTGCAACCAAGAAGTTTGAATCAATGGTTGCACCCACATTCTTTCCTTTCAAGGTATCTTCTAAGCTTGGGAGGTTCAGGTCCAATCCTAGCGATGAATAACACTGGTTTTGGGAACTGGAGGCACCCGCACTTGAGAAGTCTTCTATTTTCATACTACTAGATGACCCTATCACTTTTGTATTGAAAGCATTCAATGTTGAGACATGTGATTGTTGTAAACCACTAACATTGTTCTTTTTCACATGCGAGGATGGCTCAATTTCAAGCTTCACATTTGGGAGGTTCAGGTTCACTCCTGTGAATGAATAGACCTGGTTCTGAGAACTTGAACTTCCCACACTTGGGAAGTTTGTTGTTTCCATATTACTAGATGGCCCTTCAACTTCTTTGTTCAAAACATTCGTTGTTGATACATCTGATGGTTGTAAACTATTGATCCACTTCTTATTCATGCGTGAGGAGCCCTCACTGTTAAGCTTAACATTTGTACCAAGAATTGAACCATTGTTTCTTGGCAAATTGTCTGCAGACTTCTCTAATAGTATCACCACATCATCATCACAATCATAAACATGTGCACCGGTTGGAACCAGAATGGTATTCACATTTGTACCAAGAATTGAACCATGCTTTCTTGGCAAACTTTTTGCAGGCTTCTCTGACAATATCACTACATCATCATCATTATCATTTGCATGTGCATCAGCTCGAACCTGAAGGTCCTTCACATTTGTACCAAGAATTGAACCATTAGTTATTGGCCACCTATCTGTAGGCTTCTCTAATAGTATCACCACATCATCATCATTGTCATCGTCATGTGCATCAGCTGGAACCTGAAGGTCCTTCACATTTGTACCAGGAGAGGAACCTTTATTTCTTACTGGAGTATTTGCAGGCTTCTCCGAGAGTATCACCACATCATCATCACTATTATTGGCATGCGCATCATCTGAAACCTGAAAGGCCAGTTTTTCTTGTGTGGGACTACTACTGCTATGCCTCATAGAAACTCTGTTTGAACTACACACTAAATCTTTTCCCTTCTTGAATTTTTCAGATGGTTTCTTCATATCATGTCCAGCAGGAGGCTCAACTTGCCGGACTGTTCTTATACCCCCATATGGTGATGAATACATTTTCTCTTGAGAATGTTTACTTAATTCACCTCTTTGGCATTCTAATCCCATTAGGTTCTTTTGAACGTTGTACACACGATGAAGTTCTATGACCTATAAAGATATCAAAACTTTATAAGAAATGAGAAACAACTACATCCATGGATAAGTATAAGAAAAACACACATCATTTACATATCTAAGCAATGTTTTTTCTCCATAGACTACTCAAAGCATATTAAAATCGCAACCTACCTGTTCCCGGAATGTAGCTTCTTGTGCAAGTATGGTCTGCTTTATCGTCTCATTGTCAAGATATCCAGACCCATTTGTGGGTGGTATTGTGAATTTGTTACTGAGATGCTCGCTTGGCTTGTTCTCCATGTGTTATGATAACCAGTTGCCTTTCAAGTGTACATAAGAATCTGTAATGGCCAATTATCCTACAAGATAGATCTTGCCTTCAACTTCCATTCCCAATGCTAATAAATATAAACAAATAAATGATGGCTTATTACAATATCATATATATATATATATATATATAATGGGAATACATTAAGTTGGTATTATTATTGTTTTTATTGGTTATGACATCTTCTCATTCAAAGCATTAAAATGGTTCTACTTGTGGACTCTGGAAATACTCATGCATGTGTGAATTGTACACTCATACTAAACCATGGTGATTAAGGCTTTAGGAACCCAACCAACAATGACTTTGCACCACCGAAAACATTGCATTAACCGATAAACACCTGGATAATTATGATCAACAAGTGATAAAAACAAGAAAGGATATCACATACTTACAAAGATCTCAGTGCAAAGCAATGTTGTATATGGAGTTTTCTCCAGACTAGAGTCCTTAGCCAGCAAGAAGTTGGTTGTTGTCTGTTGCTAGATCAATTCGTCTTTACCTAAAGCAGACAAACGGTAAGCTATGTCAGCAATAGACCTCAAATTTGGCATTTGCGAAAAGTATGAACGCATATGAAGATGCAAAACATGCAACGGAGGAATGGTAAACAAGATCAAGAGCTCTAACAAATTGTGATGGGAGAATGATTCCAAGAAGAAAAATTAAAATAACATAACTTCACAAAGAAATTCCGCGAATCTTCACCTCCATATACAAACTCCCATGAATTAAATACATAAGAAGAGGGATCAAGGAAGGACCTACTAGCAAGGAAAAACAGAACAATCTCACTGCGTCCCCATACCTTTTTGTGAAAGCGTACCGAAAGAGCATAATGAGAAATATATGAGAGAGAACAGATTTCTCATGAACAAATCAAGCATAACAACACAAAAAATCAGGAGGGGGAACTCCCAAGAACAAAGTCCCTGACCACATTTCCTGAAACATAGCCAGCGGGAGCAATACTATAAAGAGGGCAAGAGTACAGAATTTTCTACTCACCTTATCACCAAGACAAGCCCATGGTACTGATGGAATATGTCTAGCCTTTTTATAGATAAGCTTGAGGTGTTCCTTCATTTATTAGGAGCAATTTTTAGATTACGATTCAATGACAAGGAGTCGACATGCACACTTACGATCTCAATGCATTTATTTCTAGTGCTATGTAGTGTATTCTTCAGTGATACATTATGTCATTTTCGTGTTGGATTTTTAGCACATTAAATTATATAATCGACCAATTGCTTTTATTTTGAAGGAATTTTCTCCCCCGGGTGGTTGGTATGACACGTGTGACACCCCTATGTGCCACGAGGCACTTGCTTTGTGCCAGGTCTGAATGTGAGTGACATTTCCACGTGCAAGGCTAGACAACTGGGCAACAACTTACATGCATAGCCAAGAAATTACTCACTTCACATACTTTATCTGTAAGCTATAAATTCTTATACTATTATTCCTAATAAAATTTCCAATCAAGGAGCTGTGAAAAAATTATTGTAGCCAGTCAATTACCATCATGGATGTACACTTATTGCACACCAAGAATAACATGTTGTAGTTTACATACATACATACATACATACATACATACATACATGCATGCATGTATACATACATACATACATACATACATGCATACATACACAACAATTGAGAAATGGCTAATCCGAGTAGTGTTGGTTGCCTGCAAAGGTGGCCAAATGGGTCGTTCTTAGCATGGCGACCTGAAAGGTCGCATGCCCGATCAATGGAGGGCCTGGCCCGACACGTTTATAATTGGGCCATGTCAGCACATGGCCCGCCTAGGGCCGCGCCTAGGCCATGAGAGTGTCGACACGACACGACCCATTTACTTTTTTTATTTTTCAGATTTTTTAATGTATTAGCCCGCAAGCCGGCCTAGATAAGCCCAAAACTTCCCAAAATGGGTGGTCTGGTGGGCTAAACATGTCGGTGGACTGGTCCATTTCCTTGTTGTGTCCTACCTGGGCCAGGGAACGCAACACGAGTTTCGGCCCGACACAACGCGCGTATTAGGTGTGCATGGCCCATTTATGCCAGGGCGGGCCATGCCGTGCTGGCCCATCTAGCCTGGCCTGGTTGTTAGATAATTTGTTTACTGCACCAGATTATGCAAGGTGTACCATCTAAAAGATTCTATGTAGATCCCTAGGATGGCCACTATGTAGATTGATATGTCTCCCATGTATCTATAATTTTTGATAGTTCCATGCTATTATATTATCCATCTTGGATGTTTTATATGCATTAATATGCTATTTTATATCATTTTTTGGGATTAACCTGACCTAGTGCCCAGTGCTAGTTATTGTTTTCCCCTTGTTTTTATCTTCTACAAAAAATCAATACCACACGGAGTCCAAACGGAATGAAACTTTTTGAGGATTTTTCTTGGATCAGAAGACAACCACGAAGCTTTGGGAGGAGGCCGGGAGAGCCACGGGTGGGCCACAAGCTCACAGGGCGCGGCCCAGGAGGGCGCCCTGCAAGCTTGTGGGCTCCTCGAGGCTCCCCTAACACTAATTCCATCTCTATAAATACCCAAATATTCCTCACATACCAGGGGGCACACCAAAAATACTTTTCCGTCGACGCAAGCTTCTATTCTTGTGAGATCCCATCTTGGGGTCTTTTCTGGCCCTCTGCCGGAGGGGGATTCGATCACGGAGGGCCTCTACACCAACCTTGCTGCCCTTCCAATGATGTTGGAGTAGTTTACCATGGACCTATCGGTCCATAGCTAGTAGCTAGATGGCTTGTTCTTTCTCTTTGATCTTCAATACAATGTTCACCTCGATGTTCTTGGAGATCTATTCGATGTAATCTTCTTTTGCGGTGTGTTTGTTGAGATCCGATGAATTGTGGATTTATGATTAGATTATCTATGAATATTATTTGAGTCTTTTCTGAATTCCTTTATGCATGATTAAGATAGCTTTGTATTTCTCTCCGATCTATTGATTTGGTTTGGCCAACTAGATTGATCTATCTTGCAATGGGGAGGTGCTTTCTAATGGGTTCAATCTTGCGGTGTCCTCACCCAGTGACAGTAGGGGTAGCGAGGCACGTATTGTATTGTTGCGATTAAGGATAAAAAGATGGTTTTTATCATATTAAATGGATCTATCCCTCTACATCATGTGATCTTGCTTAAAGCGTTACTCCGTGCTTGTTAACTTAATACATGATGTCGCTTGAACTACGTTGGTATTTCCCCAAACAGGAAGGGATGATGCATCATAGCTACGGTAGGTATTTCCCTCAGTTATGAAACCAAGGTATAAATCCAGTAGGAGAACCAAGCAACACTATGTAAACGGTACCTACACACAAAGAACAAATACTTGCAACCCGACGCTTATGAGGGGTTATCAATCCCTCTTATAGGTAACGGCGTAGGAAATTGTCAAGTTGACGGGATAAAATTGTGATAGATTGAATGAATAGATCTCAAATAAACACGAAATAAAATATGCAAATAAAAAGTGCAGCAAAGTATTTTTGGGTTTTTGGAATAATAGATCTGAAAATAAAAGCAAATAAAAATATATCTCAAAGGCAAATGATAGATCAGAAAGCAAATATGATAAGAATAGACCCAGGGGCCATAGATTTCACTAGTGGCTTCTCTCAAGAAATAGCACATGGTGGGTAAACAAATTACTGTTGGGCAATTGATAGAACCTCAAATAATTATGGTGATATCCAGGCAATGATCAACATATAGGCATCACATCCAAGACTAGTAGACCGACTCCTGCCTGCATCTACTACGATTACTCCACTCATCGACTGCTATCCAGCATGCATCTAGCGTATTAAGTTCATGGAAACAGAGTAATGCGATAAGAATGATGACATGATGGAGACAAGATCTATTCATGTAGGAATAGACCCCATCTTGTTATTCTTAATAGCAACGATCAATACGTGTCTTGCTGCCCCTTCTGTCACTGGGAAAGAACATCACACGAGCAAACCCATCATAAAGCACCTCTTCCCATGGCAAGAAAAATCGATCTAGTCGGCCTAACTAAACCAAAGATTCAAAGAAGAAATATGAGGCTATAAATAATCATGCATATAAGAGATCAAAACTCAAATAACTTTCATGGATAAAATAGATCTGATCATAAACTCAAAGTTCATCGGATCCCAACAAACACACCGCAAAAAGAGTTACATCAAATAGATCTCCAGGAGACCATTGTATTGAGAATCAAGAGAGAGAGAGAGAGAGAGAGAGAGAGAGAGAGAGGAAGCCATCTAGCTACTGCCTACGGACCCGTAGGTCTACAATGAACTACTCACACATCATCGGAGAGGCACCAGTGAGGATGATGAACCCCTCCGTGATGGTGTCTAGATTGGATCTCGTGGTTCTGAAACTTGTGGCGGATGGAATTGTGTTTCGTCGAATCCCCTAGGGTTTCTGGAATATTTGAGTATTTATAGGGCGAATAGGTCATGCGGGAGGCCACCGAGGTGGGCACAAGATCCAATCTAGACAGCATGGAACACTCACGAGATCCAATCTAGACACCATCACGGAGGGGTTCATCATCACGAGATCCAATGAACTATGTCAAAGGTGGGCACCCCTTTGGTACTTCTTTGGCCCATCTTGTGTCTTCTGGTCCAGAAAAATTCTCCAAAAAGTTTTGCTGCGTTTGGACTCCGTTTGGTATTGATTTTCTGCCATGTAAAAAACAAGCAAAAACAACAACTGGCACTGGGCACTATGTTAGTAGGTTAGTCCCAAAAAATGATATAAAGTTGCTATAAAATGATTGTAAAACATCCAAGAATGATAATATAACAGCATGGAATAATTAAAAATTATAGATACGTTGGAGACGTATCAGTGTCCCCAAGCTTAATTCCTGGTCATCCTCGAGTAGGTAAACGATAAAAACAGAATTTTTGATGTGGAATGCTGCCTAACATGTTCATCACATATTCTTTTCTTTTGTATCATGGACATTTGGAATTTTATATGATTCAAAGCAATAGTCATGAAGATTTCAATACTCAAGCATATCAACAAGCAACCATGTCTTTGAAAATATCAACACTAAATAAAGTTATCACTAGCCCATCATCATTGATCCATTCATGAAACACACTCGCATATTAGCTACATCCAATGCTCCAGTACGATCATAGTGCCCCTTAGTTGGTGCTTTATATGAGAAGATGGAGACTCAAATAAAAATAAAATTTGCATAAAGTAAAAAAGAAAGACCCTTCGCAGTGGGAAGTAGGTATTTGTAGAGGTGCCAGAGTTCAAAGCTTAAATTGAGAGATAAACTTTTTGAGAGGCATACTTTTCCCGTCAATGAAAACAACCAAGTAATTCCCAACACTTTCCATGCTAGATATATCATAGGCGGTTCCCAAACATAAAATAAATTTTATTCCCTTTTCCACCATTCTTCCACATTCCACGGCTAGCCGTATCCACAGGTACCGTCCATACCAACACTTTCCAAGGAATTTACTATTTGACAACATAAAGTAAATTTCTTTTTCATTTCGGGACTGGGTATCCCTATTACCGCCGCACTCTCGTGCGACAAGTGAATAAACACTCATCTAGAGAATAACACATCTAGCATGGAAAATATTAGCCACCCCTGCCGCTTCATGAGCAGTACGAGCACACAAAAATGATATTTATTTTTGAAAATTATATATGGCACGTACAGATTTGCATAGAACAGCACGGAAATACCGCATATAGGTAGGTATGGTGGACTCATATGGCAAAGCTGAGTTTAAGGATTTTGGATGCACAAGTAGTATTTCTGCTTAGTACAAATGAAGGCTAGCAAATAGATCGAGAAGCATCCAACCAAGAAATGAAAAATCACATAAGCGAGCATTAAGCATAAGTAACACCGAATAATGCACCACAAGAACGATGTAATTTCATTGCATAATTGTTGACTTTCGTGCTTGCATAGGGAATCACAAACCTTGACATCAATAATCTTACTAAAGCATAATTACTCATCAACATGACTCACATATCACTATCATCATATCTCAAAACTACTACAAAGAATCAAGTTTTGAAAGTGTGTTAGTCGACTAGAGGGGGGGAGGGTGAATAGGCGATTTTTATAAATTCTTCACTGAGGAATTTCAGGGTGAGGGAATTCCTAAGCAAAGAACTACTTGCAGTGGAGTAAGTACTCAGGTATAAGCATAACAGAGCAACAACATAGTCATCATGATGAAATGAAAGAAAAAACACAGAGTGCAGAAAGCGTAAACACAGGATAAGCAGGATGAAGACAAACTGACTGAAGAAATAGGATTGAGGAATTAGAGTAAGTCTTCAGTCAAAGTCTTCAAACAGTAATGATTAGGTTCATCAACACATAACTAAGGAAATGAAAGGGTTGAGGAAATAGAACCAGTATGCTTGGTGAAGACAATGATTTGGTAGACCAGTTCCAACTGCTATGACAGTTATACGTCTGGTTGGAGCATCTGAGTATTTAAACTCGAGGACACACAGTCCCGGACACACAGTCCTCACCGTATTCTCCTTGAGCTAAGATCACACAAACCTCGCCCAACAGTAGTGGTAAGTCTTCACAGGTGACTTCCAAACCTTCACAGACTTGGTCACTCGGCAATCCACAATTCCTCTTGGATGCTCAGACCATGACGCCTAACTGTCTGGAGGATACACAGTCCTCAAAGGTAACAAGCGTCGGTTCCACACAGGAACAATCTCTTTAGTGATGCTCAATCACTTTGGGTTTGTAGGTTTGGGTTTGGGATTTGAGTTTTCCTCACTTGATGATTTTCGCTCAAAGTCCTCGGAGGATGGGATGCTCTCAAATGACAAGTGTCAGTTTCTCTCGGAGCAGCCAACCAGCTAGTGGTTGTAGGGGGCGGCTATTTACAGCCTAAGGAGCAGCCCGACATGATAAGACATAAATGCCCTTCAATGATATGACCGTTAGGTGGTAGGATATTTTGGATAGCTGGCGCGTGGCATAACAACGGTCGGATTTGAGGTTCGAATTCCTCAGGGCTATCATGTTCCTCACTGTGTAGGCAATCCGTACTGGCAAATTTCTAACTCCTCAGTCAGAACAAATTCCTCAGAGACTAGAAGATCTTCGTCTCTATCACTGAAGAAATTGACTGAACTGATATGAGATTTCCAATGGCTTCACTCGAAGGATTGGGTAGGTGTAGGATTTTGAGATGAGCATCACTTGGAAATCAGTTTCCGTAGTATTACCTCGACCCCCTTTAACAGTACGGTGTTTCCTATGAATCAAGAAGAAGAAAATGAAACTAAGAAAACAAAAGTCTTCACGCTTCAAAGTCCTCGTATGAATATCCAAGTCTTCACGGTCACACCAATTTCTTCACTTTCAAAGTCTTCAGGAGAACCAAAGTCTTCAGCCGAAGACATTCATTTTTAGGGGTCGACTTTCACTGTAAATATCAAACTCCTTGTCGGTGTCAAAACCGGCGGATCTCGGGTAGGGGTCCCGAACTATGCGTCTAGGCGGATGGTAACAGGAGACAAGGGACACAATGTTTTTACCCAGGTTCGGGCCCTCTCGATGGAGGTAAAACCCTACTCCTGCTTGAATATATTGATGATATGGGTAATACAGGAGTAGATCTACCACGAGATCAGAGAGGCTAAACCCTAGAAGCTAGCCTATGGTATGATTGTTGTTCGTCCTAAGGACTAAAACCTCCGGTTTATATAGGCACCAAAGAGGGTTAGGGTTACACAGAGTCGGTTACAATGGTAGGAGATCTACATATCCGTATCGCCAAGCTTGCCTTCCACGCCAAGGAAAGTCCCATCCGGACACGGGACGAAGTCTTCAATCTTGTATCTTCATAGTCCAGGAGTCCGGCCGAAGATGATAGTTCGGCTATCCGGACACCCCCTAGTTCGGGACTCCCTCAGTAGCCCCTGAACCAGGCTTCAATGACGATGAGTCCGGCGTGCATATTGTCTTCGACATTTCAAGGCGGGTTCCTCCTTCGAATACTTCATAGAAGATTTTGAACACAAGGATAGTGTCCGGCTCTGCAAAATAAGTTCCACATACCACCGTAGAGAGAATAATATTTACACAAGTTCAATCTGCTGACGTATTTCGTGGCGTGACATCACACCACGGCCAAGCCTTTATTCGAATTGTTTTTACTGTTCCACCTCAGCGTGTTTAGCGAGGAGGTTTCCTTGGCACGTCTTGTCAAAGCAGATATCGTGTCCCCTTATTCCGGGATCCTCATCAATACGGGCGTGGGTAACCCAACCGCGCCATTGATTACGGCGCTTGGGAGATAAGCGAGTTTTACCAGGCTGGTGAGGACGCATAGTTTTGTCTGTCCATATAAGGGGATAAGGATCCACTTTTCACACACGCCTTCTTCCTCCTTTGCTCATCCATCTCCGCGTACTCGAGATCCAGCGCCCAAGTCTGCAAATCTCGCCTCCACCTTCCCCAGCCATGTTCGGAGCGGGAGGCAAGTGGATGGCCTCCTCCGTCACGGAGGGGCACATCAAAAGGCTGCGGAAGGCCGGATACTTGTCCAGCGACATCGTGCATCGGCTTCCCGACAAGGGGTAGCTCATCCCCACCCTCGGGCCCCATGAGAGGGTGGTGTTACTCACCCACTTCCTCCGCGGACTAGGTTTTCCACTTCACCCATTTGTGCGGGGGCTCATGTTCTACTATGGCCTGGATTTCCACGATCTGGCCCCGAATTTCATCCTCAACATCTCAGCGTTCATTGTCGTGTGCGAGGCCTTCCTCTGCATCCAGCCCCACTTCGGCTTATGGCTGAAGACCTTTAATGGCAAGTCGAAGGTAGTGGGCGGCCGCCAAGCGGAGTGCGGAGGTGCCATGATGGGCAAGATGCCCAACATCCTATGGCTCGAGGGCTCCTTCGTGGAGACCATAAAGGGGTGGCAATCGGGGTGGTTCTACATCACCGAGGCGCATGACCCTAAATGGGTAGCGGCCCCCGAATTCCGATCTGGCTTCCCTACATGGCTCACCTCTTGGAAACAGAAGGGCCTATCATGGGGTGATTCGGAAGAGCTGACCAGACTCCAATCCTGCGTCAAAACCTTGGTGAACAAGAAGCTCAAGCTCGTCAACGTAGTCCAGGTCATGCTCATCCGCCGGATCCTCCCGTGCCAACGATGGGCCTTTAATTTGTGGGAGTTTGATCCGGCACAGCACCAAACCTTGAGCAGGCTCTTCGATACTATGTACGAAGATGCCTGGAAGGTGCTGTTCAAGGGCGCCGAGGCTCCGCATCCGCTACGAGATCGCGGATTTAGCTTCAGCGTCAAGCCGGCGAGTAAGCTATTTTAACCTTCTGAGACACTTGTTTTCATAGTTTGACTCTATCACGGGATCTAAAACTCCCTTTACCTTTGACATGCACGGCAAAAGACGTCCGGGCAGGTTAACTGTCCGGCTCCCTTGCCAGAAGACCCAGCGGACGCCCAATTAATGGGGCTGCTGGTTCCGGCGCCTTACGTGGTGCCGGAGAAGAAGGCCAAGAAGAAGGCCGCAGGAACTCGCAAGAGTTCTCGGCGCCAGGTGTTGTCGTACTCATCGTCCGACGACTCTGAGGTTGACTCCTCCCACGAAGGCGAGGAGGAGGAAAAAGAGGCCTCTCCCCCAGTGGGGGGAGAGAAGAAAAGGAAGGCCGCCCCAACGGGGGAGGCTAAAGGGTCCAAGAAGGGAAGGACCCTCCCTCCGGACTACTCCACCAACACCGACGACGATGAAGAGGAGTGGCCACCGAGGACTAAGCTCCTGGCGACTTCGTAAGTGTCCGGACACCAGAATAACTCATGGCATTTCGTTTGTCCCATAGAATCTCCTAACACCGAATATAACCCTATAGCCCGCCCAAGGACGGGCTCGACACTTCAACGAGCGGCTCCCTGGCATCGTCGGACATGAATAGCACTTCGCTTCCGGCCGTCTCCTCTCCTCACGCTATGGATGACGCCGAGGTGGGGTCCCAAAAGGGGCCCATCTAGGAGGAGGAGGTCCCGGAGGTGCCGCAAGGCAACCTCCCGGACTTTGGGCACGAGGGGGATCGAACCCCGAAGGGTTCGAGTTCGACCTGGGCGGACTCCGCACCGAACCTTCGGTGGTTCCGAGTTCTGGCGGGCGGTCCTTCGTAAGAAGAAGGGCGAGACTGCGACACCGGTGACCTCCGCCCAACCGGAGGCACGGATAATTCTTGAGGCGCTTAACGGCGCCTCCATCGACGAGGAGCACCACCTTGTTATGAGTGTGGTGATCCGAAAAGATTCGATCTGCCAAGGCGGGCTGGTGAAGCATGTGCCACCTTCTAATAGGCTTTGAGGTATGTATTTAAGATATGTAAAAATATTACCGCATAGGCAGTAGCCTCGATGCTTAGTTTGGTGTTCGGAAAGAAAAGCCAAACTGAGGATCTAAAAAGATATACGCAGGAGTCTAACATAAACATGTCGATATGGGAATGCAGGCTGCTACTGATCTCTGCCGCACTGACTGCGAACGTCAATGCATTGAAGCAGAGCCTCGAGCGGTCCAAGAACGAGCTCGGCCTTGCCAAGAAGCAGATCGAGGACAAGGAAGGTAAGTAATACCTTATGGAAGTATATAAAAGATGTGGTTGCAAAAAATAACAGGAATAATGTGAGAATTGCAGGGGCCACGTACGAGGTGGCAACCCTGAAGGAAGCGTTGTCCAAGGCCGAAAGCAATGCGGCTGCGGAACGCACCGAGCGAGAGAAGCAGGAGGTGCAGGTGGCGGAGGTGCGGCAAGAGATCCAGGCTCTCGTGGAAAAATACGAGAGTTTGGAGCGTGACTCAAAGACTCGAGAGTCCGAGCTCGCCTCGGCTCTTGAGAGCGCCAAAGTCGCTAAGGCCGAAGCCCAAAAAGCCCTCCAGAAAATTGAGGCAATAAAGAAGATAGCGTGGATAAGGCATTCTTCATGCAAAGCAAGCACGTGAAAGTGAATTACTTGTTACTTACCCGAATCCGAAGCTCTCCAGGAGCATTCGCAGATCTGCCCCATAGTGTGTCCGGCGCGGCCGCGTTCTACCAGGCTAAAGAGGGGAGCTTGATGGAGAAGGTATTCTGGTCTCAGTATGCTGAGGCCGGACACCCGGTGCCCTTGAGCGACCAGCTGAAGTAGCTGGTCGAGCTCCATAAGGTGGCCGAACAGGCCATGAAGGGCCTCATAGTTGGTTGTGGCCTAAAGAAGCCATGCCTGGGAGCTACTTCGGGCTGGTGAGGCGGCTGGTGGACGCTTGTCCATGGATTGAAGTCGTCAAGTGCTCCGTCTGCATCGAAGGTGCCCGTAGGGCCCTTGCCCGTGCTAAAGTGCACTGGGGCAAGATGGACACTGAGAAGCTTGTGACGGACGCTCCACCGCCGGTCAGGGAGTATTGCACGCCCGAGATGTATTATCTTGGCGTCTGAAGGGTGCCGCCTTATAGCGGGCGAATGCTCAAAGATGTAATTTTGAGTAAACTTCGCATTTGTTATCACATGCGCTTGAAAACTTGTTCATATCGCTAAGCAACGCTTGTGAATTTAAAATATTACCTTCATGCGGCCGTTTATTAAATTTGAGAGATGGCGAGTCGTCGGCTTTTGCCCCATGCCACACAATCTTTGGGGTGTTAGGGATAAACTTGGCGCTCTTTTCCCATTCTTGGGTCCTTGAGGCGCTCAACACAACGAACAAGGCAACCGGACTATAATGCTTGAACACTCCCACTTAGCCATAGAATTCTATAATTTTAAATTTCGGTGAAGCCCCTAGTATTCGGAAGACCGAATACGGGGCGCTATCCACGCCTGGGCCGGACAAAGCCGACTCCTCACTCTAAGCGGCATAAGTCTTTAGGGACTCGAAAAACCTCTGGAACAGCGACCGGCTCTCGCCCTATCATGACGGTCTGTTTTAGCTTTCTCCACTGAGGTGCTCAACCCAGCTCAACCGGGGCACAATCGCAGTGGTTGTCCCAGCGCTACCTTAGCCGATATAACGGAATGTAAGGTACCAAAACATGGGAGCCGGGCAAACCCAACTATTGACCCAAGACATGATTCAGAGCCGATGCATATAATTCTATAAGTTCGGGGTGCCGCACTTGTGAAAGTGTTCGGACTTATCAGACCATATTTTGGGGTACTTAAACCCCTGGTGTATTTGGCCGTACCAAAGCGTACGGATGCAACATGTCATAAGTGAACATATATAGATAGAAAAAGGAATGCAATAATAGGCAGAAGCTATGCATTGTTTATTCAAAAAAAGCTGCGGTAAAAGCAGAACGATACAAATAGTGCGATAAGCAAGGGACAGGACTATTTTACATGTCTCCCTCCAGGAGCGAGCTGCGGGATGATATATAAAACAAGTATACTGCTCGTTATAGAGACCACCTGGACACTCGACGTAGCTTTCTGCTTCCCTGGCTGTTGCATCGTGTGTTCGGAGATTCTACTACCGGACAGGGCTTCTTGAGAAAGGAGTCCTGAAAGTAAGAGAAAAAAGAAGAATGACACAATTGGGGCCCACAGTGCGGTTGAGCCGCGTGCAGGTCTGCCGTGGTCGTGCCCTCCCCAATGCCCATGGTATCTCCAGGCGTAATTATCTACGCGTGGGACTGGTTCGCAATTTCGCGAGGGCTGGGGTTGGGGCTGCATTACTCTGGCGATGCTCGGGCGTGCGAGCGGTCTTGTTGTAGGTTACTCAGGGCGCGCTTGACGGTGTCCGGACATTTAATAGCCGGACTCGAGAATTGCCTTAAGAGGCTGCTTTGTACTTCTGCCGCTAGGGCCGCCGTATGCTCCTCCGTTCGGAGGGAGCATTCAGTGTTTCCGTTGACCGTAATGACTCCTCGAGGGCCTGGCATTTTGAGCTTGAGGTATGCGTAGTGCGGCACCGCATTGAACTTTACAAATGCGATTTGTCCGAGCAGTGTGTGATAGCCGCTGCGGAACGGGACTATGTCGAAGATTAATTCCTCGCTTCGGAAGTTATCCGGTGATCCGAAGACCACTTCAAGTGTAACTGAGCCTGTACAGTTGGCCTCTACACCTGGTATGACGCCTTTGAAGGTCGTCTTTGTGGGTTTAATCCTTGAAGGGTCTATGCCCATTTTGCGCACTGTATCCTGATAAAGCAGGTTCAGGCTGCTCCCACCGTCCATCAGGACTCTAGTGAGGTGAAATCCGTCAACGATTGGGTCTAGAACCAATGCGGCGAATCCGCCATGGTGGATACTAGTGTGGTGGTCTCTTCAATCAAAAGTGATCGGGCAGGAGGACCATGGATTGAACTTTGGGGCGACTGGCTCCATCGCATATACGTCCCTTAGTGCACGCTTCCGCTCCCTTTTGGGTATGTGGGTTGCGTATATCATGTTCACCGTCCGCACTTGTAGGGGGAAACCCTTCTGTCCTCTATTTTTTGGCGGCCGGGGCTCCTCCTCGTCGTCGCTATGCAGCCCCTTGTCATTGTTTTCGACATTTAACTTGCCTGCCTGCTTGAACACCCAACAATCCCTATTGGTGTGATTGGCTGGTTTTTCGGGGGTGCCGTGAATCTGGCACGAGCGATCGAGTATTCGGTCCAAATTGGAGGGGGCCGGAGTATTTCTTTTGAATGGCTTTTTCCGCTGACCGGGTTTAAAGCCTCTGAATCCGGCATTGACTGCCATATCTTCAGCATTATCGCCATTAATGCGGCGCTTGTGTTTGTGGCGACGCGACCTGCCGTTGCTGTCCTTGGTATCCGAACTACCAAGGATCTTGGTCATGTTGTTACTACGAGCTAGCCAACTGTCCTCTCCCGAGCAAAAGCGGGTCATATGTGTTGTGAGGGCTGCCATGGATTTCGGCTTTTCCTGTCCTAGGTGCCGGGCAAGCCACTCGTCGCGGATGTTATGTTTGAAGGCTGCAAGGGCCTCTGCATCCAGATAGTCGACGATTTGATTTTTCTTGGTTAGGAACCGTGTCGTAATTGTCCGCCAATTCTTACGGCTGCTGAATTATGTGGCTTAGGTCATCGGCGTCGGTGGTCGCACATAAGTGCCACAGAAATTGTCGAGGAATCGGCTTCGGTCTTCCCAACAACCAATTGACTCTGGCGGCAAGCTGTTAAGCCGATGCCGAGCTGGCCCTTTAAGCTTGAGTGGGAGGTATTTGATGGTGTGTAGGTCATCACCGCGGGCCATGTGGATATGAAGGAGGTAGTCCTCGATCCAGACCGTAGGATCTGTTGTGCCATCGTATGATTCAATGTTTACGGGTTTGAAACCCTCGAGTTTGATGATCCATCACTTCGTGCGTGAAGCATAGTGGGTGTCTTGGCGCCCTGTATTGGGCTATATCACGGCGTAGCTCAAATGAGCTTTGTCTCTGTGTTCGCCCGGCGAATTGCCATATCCGGCGTGACGGTTATCATCACGCATCATGGGGCGCCCACGCAATCCGTAGATCGATCTTGTTTGTCTTGCCTTGTCCTCAAATATGTCTCGCAGGTCTGGCGCATTTCCTCGCGCCTTGGTATTTTTTGAGCGGCGCCGGGGTGCGGCTTGAGTGGTGGGCCGAGAGGCCTCTCTGTCGCGGCCACGAGGTGGCCGGTCGGCCATATTATGCGCTGGTGATGTAGGTTTGGGCGCTTCCTCCTCTAATCGGAGTAGCAGCCTGCGTTTTGGGTAGATCTTGGAGGGGCGTTCGAGTTCATACTCTTCGGCCGCAAGGACTTCAGTCCATCTGTCGGCTAGTAAGTCTTGGTCAGCTCTAAGCTGTTGCTGCTTTTTCTTGAGGTTGCTTGCTGTGGCCATAAGCCTGCGTTTGAAACGCTCTTGTTCGACGGGATCCTCAGGCACAACAAATTCGTCATCATCGAGGCTTGCCTCGTCTTCGGAGGGAGGCATGTAATTATCGTCCTCTACCTCTCTGTCTGCCGCTCTCTCATGAGGGCTGGCTTCTCCATCCTCCTGCGCTGAATCCTGCTGGAGGGGTTGTCTTCGACACTGTCCGGGGTGTTATTATCTCCCGTGCCAGAATCACCGTTTTTGCTGTGGCGGGATTTAGATCGGCGCCGCTGACGCCGGCGCTTAGGCTGTTTCTTGGATGGGTCATCCTCCATTGTTCCATCGCCATTCCCATATTTTGGGATGTCCACCATGTAAATGTCGTATGACGGGGTGGCCTTCCAGTGCCCTGTAGGCGCTGGTTCTTGGTCATCTCCTGCATCGTCGTCCATACCGTCGATGTCTTCAGAGTTGAAGTCGATCATGTAGGTTAAGTCATCGACAGTGGCTATGAAGTGGGTGGTGGGTGGGCTTTGAATTTCTTTGTTGTCCGCATCCCAACCGTCCTGACCATAATCCGGCCAGGGCTCTCCTGATAAAGAGAGAAACTTTAGCGAATTCAGGATGTCGCCAAAGGGCGAGTGCTGAAAGATGTCCGTAGCAGTGAACTCCATGATCAGCGCCCAATCAGATTCGATTGGCAGGGGTGCGAAAGGTTCGGAGTCCGGAGAGGAGTCCGACACCTTGGAGTCGCGAGCTTCGCAAAGGACAGGGTTGGTGTTCGGCTCAATCGCCGTAGGGATAGCAGCCCCCGAGGCGGTGTCCAGCCACCCATCCTCGATCAGCGCAGTCGGCTCCGAGCTAAGGGTCGGAGCGGACACTTGTGTAGCCTCCAGGGCACTGTCCGGCAGCAGAACTAGATCATGCCCACCGTGATAGTGTGGCGCGCTTGGCTGTGGCTCGAACCCGTCGAAGATCAAGTCTCTACGGACGTCAGCCGTATAGTTCAAACTTCCAAATCTGACCTGATGGCCAGGGGCATAGCTTTCAATCTGCTCCAGACGGCCAAGCGAATTGGCCCGCAGTGCAAAGCCGCCGAATACAAAAATCTGTCCAAGGAGAAAAGTCTCACCCTGGACCGCATCGTTGTTGATGATCGGAGGAGCCATCAGGCCTAAAGATGACGACACAGAGGAACTCTCAATGAAATCACCAATGTTGGTGTCAAAACCGGCGGATCTCGGGTAGGGGGTCCCGAACTGTGCGTATAGGTGGATGGTAACAGGACACAAGGGACACAATGTTTTTACCCAGGTTCGGGCCCTCTCGATGGAGGTAAAACCCTACCCCTGCTTGATTGATATTGATGATATGGGTAATACAAGAGTAGATCTACCACGAGATCGGAGAGGCTAAACCCTAGAAGCTAGCCTATGGTATGATTGTTGTTCGTCCTACGGACTAAAACCCTCCGGTTTATATAGGCACCGAAGAGGGTTAGCGTTACACAGAGTCGGTTACAATGGTAGGAGATCTACATATCCGTATCGCCAAGCTTGCCTTCCACGCGAAGGAAAGTACCATCCGGACACGGGACGAAGTCTTCAATCTTGTATCTTCATAGTCTAGGAGTCCGACCGAAGATGATAGTTCGGCTATCCGGACACCCCCTAGTTCGGGACTCCCTCACTCCTCATTGACTTATAGAGCCTGTGTACACTCACAAACATATTAGTCCCTTAACCTATAAGTCTTCAATACACCAAAATCACTAAGGGGCACTAGATGCACTTACAATCTCCTCCTTTTTGGTGATTGATGACAATATAGGTTAAGTTTTCAACGGGGATAAACATATGAATTAAAAGTGCTCAATATTGAGGAATTTGATTACAAGATATAGAAGAACTCACCTTGAAGATGTGCATAGTGAGGAATTTGCTTTTGAAGCAATGCACATTTGAAGAGTAGAATCATGGAGATCCCCCCCTATATCTTGTAATTCATACACGCATTTAACATACCGAATGAAGAATTTGAAATGCATGCTGAAATATGGTGACTGAAGTAATTCAGCATGCATGCATAGCATGCAGAAAACAAGGTAAAAGTATCAGGTCACCATCGGACTTAAGTTTACAACTCAATCAACAAACACTTCAGAAGAGCGAGAGTTGTAAATTAACAAAAAAAATGCCCATATAGATAGACCCGCTTGAAGACTAACTCAAATTTCTCCCCCTTTGTCAACAAATGACCAAAATTGACGAAAAGTGAGGACTAACACCCTTGAAGAATTTCATCACGAAGTCGATGGAGGAGCGCCAGTGTTGTTGGGGTCGGTTGTTGGAGTAGGGCCTATCGTAGTGTCGTCCAGGTCTTCATTTTCATCAGTCTCGCGCGATGAGGAATATGAGCTGGGCACCAGAGGAGGAACTTCAACCTTCTTGAATTTATTCACTGGAGGCTTGGACCAGCTGAAGTCCTGCTTGAAGCCCATCTGCTTGAGATCTTCATCACCGTAGAGATGAGTCAGGACATCCCAGGTGCGATCAAAAACTTCATTGAGGTAGTAGTGGTTCTTCTTCACGGAATTATATGTGGCAGTCATGTTGTGAAGAATTTAACCAAACTGACGTTTGACCCATTATGATTGCGATCCACCTTCTGATGAAGACTAAGGAGAAGCTCACGATCAGTCAGCACCCTTGGAGCTGTTTCCTGAGGACTTTGCTTTGAGGCATTAGCGACAGAGTCATGAGTAGCAGAGTCATCATTGGTGGAATATGAGGCAGCTTTGCGGAACTGTCCATCCAATGGACGATTGCCCTCATCAATAATTGCAGTGGTTTTGCCCTTTTCATCAGCTGGGGAGAATGTCCGCTTGAGGACTTCAATGGGGGGCAAGAAACTGCCATGGTTGAGTGTGTCCACTTTGTACTTGAGTGAAGACCTTGATCTGAGGAATCTCATAATCCAAGGAGCATAAGGCTTCAACTCAAAAGGAGACATCGCAACATTTGCCAAAGTCCTCATGAAGAAGTCATGGTAGTTCACTGGAATACCATGCATGATATTGAAAAGCAGATTCTTCATGATGCCAACAACTTCTTCATCATTTGAGTCGTGGCCTTTGATAGGACTCAGAGTCTTAGTCAGAATGCGGTATACGGTCCTTGGCACATATTGCAATTCCTTCACAAGGAACTTTGTCCTTGAGGCTTGACCAGGCTTCAATGGCTTCATCAGAACTTGCATGAAGTGATCAGACAGTTCAGTTTCATTGTAGATGAGACGCGCACCTTCTGGGGGAGGGCTGACAGGCATGGCATGCATGAAGCAATTCAGAGGCCGGTGCTTTAAAGTGGGTATTTTCTGTCATCCAGTCCAACACCCATGAGTTCATATCTTCAACATTGCCAGTGATGTGCAGCATCGCATAGAACTGAAGAATGAGTTCTTCATTCCAATCACAGATATCAGTGCAGAAATTGAGCAATTCAGCATCATGAATAGTACTGAGGACTGGTGCGAAGCATGGCAGCGATTCCATATCCACATGAGGAATATGCTCATGGTCGAAGACTTTGTCTTTGTTGAAAAGCACCGAGGAATATAAGTTGGCTTGGCTAGCAGTCCAGAAACGCTTCCTCCTTAGACGAGCAGAGTCATATGTATTATAGTTAGTGAAGAACACATGCTCATTGAAGAAGGCATCAACCTTGAATTTTGGAGTCTTGGAGAAGGGATTCTTCGGCTTTGGCTGAGGAGTATCGGTCAGTTGAAGAATAACCTCAAGAATCTCAATCTCCGGAGCCGCCGGCTGAGGAATATTGATATCTACTACACAACCTTCTTCTTGTAGACGTTGTTGGGCCTGCAAGTGCACGGGTTTGTAGAACAGTAGCAAATTTCCCTCAAGTGGATGACCTAAGGTTTATCAATCCGTAGGAGGCGTAGGATGAAGATGGTCTCTCTCAAAAAACCCTGCAACCAAATAACAAAAAGTCTCTTGTGTCCCCAACACACCCAATACAATGGTAAATTGTATAGGTGCACTAGTTCGGTGAAGAGATGGTAATACAAGTGCAAAATAGATAGTAGATATAGGCTTTTGTAATCTGAAATAATAAAACTAGCAAGGTAACTAATGATAAAAGTGAGTGTAAACGGTATTGCAATGATAGGAAACAAGGCCTAGGGTTCATACTTTCACTAGTGCAAGTTCTCTCAACAATAATAACATAGATAGATCATATAACAAGCCCTCAACATGCAACAAAGAGTCACTCCAAAGCCACTAATAGCGGAGAACAAACGTAGAGATTATGGTAGGGTACGAAACCACCTCAAAGCTATTCTTTCGGATCAATCTATAAAACAGTTCGTACTAGAATAACACCTTAAGACACAAACCAACCAAAACCCTAATGTCACCTAGATACTCCATTGTCACCTCAAGTATCCGTGGGCATGATTATACGATATGTATCACAAAATCTCAGATTCATCCAATCAACATAAAAGTAGTTCAAAGAGTGCCCCAAAGTTTCTATCGGAGAGTCAAGAACGTGTGCCAACCCCTATGCATAGGTTCCCAATGTCACAAAACCCGCAAGTTGATCACCAAAACATACATCAAGGACATACATCAAGTGTTCTCATAAAAGACTCAATCCGATAAGATAACTTCGAAGGGGAAACTCAATTCATCACAAGAGAGTAGAGGGGGAGAAACATCATAAGACCCAACTACAATAGCAAAGCTCGGGATACATCAAGATCGTGCCATAGAGGGAACACGAGAGAACACGAGAGAGATCAAACACATAGCTCTTGGTACATACCCTCAGCCCAGGGTGAACTACTCCCTCCTCGTCATGGATAGCGTCGGGATGATGAAGATGGCCACGGTGAGGGTTCCCCCTCCGGCGGTCTTGAGCAGGCTCGAGATGTTTTGGTGGCTCACGGAGGCTTGCGGCGTAAGAACTCGATCTATCTTCTATTCTGGAAGTTTTAGGGTACGTAGGTATATATAGGTGCAGGGGGTACGTCGGTGGACCAACGGGGGGCTGACAAGGTAGGGGGGCGCGCCCAGGGGGGAGGGCGCACCCCCACCCTCGTGGGCAGCCCGGGGATCCCTTGACGTGCACTTCAAGCCCATCTGGTTGGTTTCCTTCCAAAATTAACTTCTCGAGTTGATTTCGTTCTGTTTTGACTCCGTCTGATATTCCTTTTCCTTGAGACACTGAAATAGGCATAAAACAACAAATCTGGGTTGGGCCTCCAGTTAATAGGTTAGTTATAATATAAAAGTGGACAATAAAGCCCAATATTGCCTAAAACAGTAGATAAAGTAGCATGG
This sequence comes from Aegilops speltoides, assembly GCA_021437245.1. Taxonomy (NCBI): domain Eukaryota; kingdom Viridiplantae; phylum Streptophyta; class Magnoliopsida; order Poales; family Poaceae; genus Aegilops; species Aegilops speltoides. Next base: position 77,168,567 of record CM038145.1, on the reverse strand, counting down.
AGCAATCAAAAATTATAGATACGTTGGAGACGTATCAAATATCAGCTTCTACTTCAGTAGCAGCCCGGGCCTCCATTTCTTCATCAGCTTGGTCATTAGCACTAGTGGCTGGAATTTCTTCATGAATGGAAGGGGCAGTATGAATTTCATCAGAGCCCATCTGTACTTCAGTGGAGACTGGGAACTGAGGAATTTGTTGTAGTGGTGTGAACAGAGGAGAGTTGGGGTGCTGACTATCCCAAAAGTCATCGTTCCTCACAGGTGTGGTGCTTCCAATGTCCACACCCTCATACTCTTCCATTTCTTCAACGCCGGCCTCTTCAGCTGTGAACTGAGGCGATGGCGATGATACCTGGGGAGTTGAAGTGATAGCATCCACTTCAATTTCTTCATTCATCTGCTCTGTGGAAGCAACAGAGGGATCTTCTTCAGCAGATTCTTCAGGAATCTCATAATCTACACCAAAAGGAACAAGTTCCTTTGATGGCATGCTTGAGAGAGGAACAACATCAATAGGTTTCTCAATTGAACTTGTCAAAATATTCGCCTTCTTGGGTGCAGAAGATTCTAAGGAAATTGATGCTTTCCTTTTCTTCAGAGCGGCTCGCTCCACAGCTTTTATTTTCTTCACTTCCAGAGCAGAAGGAAGAATTAGGCTTGGTGTTGGTGCATTCGAAGCAGAGGAATTTGGATCAATTTCTCCAGGCACAACTGATGCAGTTGGCCTGTCTTGTGCAATTTCTTCAGGCACAACTTCAGATTCTTCAGCTGTCCTGACTTGTTCTTCAGGCACAACACTAGTGATTGCCCTGGCAGTTTCAGCAGCGGCTAGTATTTCGTCAGCCCTGGTGCTAGCAGTTTCATCAGCAGCCTGATTTTCATCAGCGGTGTTGGCATGTTCTTCAGTCGGCTGGGCAGATGCTTCAGCCGAGGGAATCTCAATGTGCGATGGATCAACAACATTGGAGGTGAATTTCTTCGCCATTTTGACGAATCTGACCTCGGCTCCTAGCCATTCTGCCTTATAGGCATCAAATTCATCACTGAGCTTCTTGATCTCAGATTGTAGTGCAATGAGCTGCTCAAGCAATATCCTCAGAATGTTATCCTTCAGATAGCGTTGCTTATTGTACCGGGCTTTCTTAGCAACTCTGGCTTGATCATATTTCCATTTTTCTTTAGCAATGAACACCGTCAACATGTGACTTTGTCCAGGAGTGAGGTCTAGCTCAGGCAATGGAGTGTTTGCATCTTTGTGCCAGAGGTCAATGAAATCCAGGATGTTCTTCGGATCCAATAGAAGAGGCACAACACTTCCTTTGGCTCTAGCGGCCCTTTGCTGTCTATCCTTGATGATTTTAGCCAATTCATCATCATCAACCTCATCATCATCAAAAGGCACTTGAAAAGCAACTTGTTTCTTGTGAGGACTTGGTCTAGTGCCTCGTCCTGCAGTGGCCTTGGTCTTCAGCAAAGTTGGGCTCTTTGAAGACAGATGAGGAACTTAAGAACTTGCAGAAGCTCCTGAGGAAATAGAGATGCCTGTGGTCCTTTGGCACGTGGCGAGATGCACAGCTGCTAAGAACTTTGTCAGAGGAGCTGAGGGTTTTGAAGCCCGAGGAACTAGTGCAGCTTGAGGAACTAGGGCAACTTGAGGATTTTGCCTTGATGGTACAGTGGAGCTTGGCCGTGAGGGCATTGCAGAGGAACTTGGCGTGAGGGCATTGCCGAGGAAGTTGGTTTTCGAGCAGGCTTCTTGGGCATAGCCTTCTTGCTTGTGGTGGCCTCAGCAGCGGCAGCAGCAGAATCTTCATTGAATTTCTTCACTACTTTTTGGCCTGCCGGGCCAACTTAGTTTGCCGCCTGGCCCGTTCATCAGCGTAATCCTCACCACTTTTAAGGCTTGTTGGATCAGCTCTTTGGCCAGGTGCCAATGGAGGTCTTGGGCATGGAGGGTGAAGAGCGAATTTCTTCATGTATTTAGGAGTGACATATCGGTACTCCCTCCATTCTCGTGCCCATCTTCGTTCAATCCTCTGTATGTGCACTTTGCGCTCATTCTTAGTTTCTTCCCCGTGAGTTACCTCATCAGGTGTACAGTACCCTGCGTAAATGTCATCAGGGATCTCAAAGGCAGTGTTGACTTCAAGCTTCTTTCCTCCTTTCCGAGGCCTTTTACCATCTGCCATTTTCTTCAGCTGAGGAATTTGAACAATAGAGTTCTCTAAGGAAGTATGCAACTTTTCTTCGAGGAACGCTGCAAATGAGTTAAGTTGATGAGAACCTAGTGATTCAGCAGCAGACATGTGTACCTGTGAATAGAGTATAGGTGCGAAGAATTTGGAGAGGTCATATGCGTTCTCAGAAGTTTTTGCAAGACGGAACAAGTTTGAAGAAATTGACCAGTTGTGTCTTGAAGAATTTCACTAAGCGTTCTTTGACTTAGGTTCGAGAGTTGTGCGGATTGTGAGATTCACACAATTGAGGAATCATGAAGAAAAACGTCACTTAGAGAAACATATCAAGAGCAAAAGATTGTGCAAGGTGTTTAGAGTGTGGAAGTTGAAGAATAAACACCTTTTGAAGTTTTGATGAAAATCATCAGTAGTAATAAAGGCAGTAAAAGTAACTTTTAATTACCCTTGACGAAGAACACGACAAACTGGAAGTGTAGATTGAGAAGTTCATCAGTCCAGATCTTCCATGCCCTAACTTGGCGTCGGAAGACGGCTACGGCGGTGGGGAGACAAGATGTCCACGGCCGATGCAAGTACGATGACGATGAGGTTGAGGCAGTGAAGCTCTTCCTCACTGGCAACGATGGAAGTAACGGCGGCACTAGGTTTTGAGAGCTCGAGCGAGGGAGTGAGGTCGAGCGGAGTAAAAGCAAAGTGAGGAGGGGAGGGGGTATTTATAGCTGAGGTGAAAAACCGCTCGTTCAAAGAAATTGGACGAACGTGCCCCTGACCCTTCTCATTCGCGTGACATGTGTCACCCATGTACTGAGAGGTGGCGATCGTGTGAGATCTTGGGTGAATAGATAAGTTTATCGTGGGATGTGTAACGATTTGAGCGACAAAAAGCTGAAAATTCAGATAAGAATATTTTAAAGTTTCGTTTGCAATTTCTTCAGCTGACAAGGACACAGTGAAGAATTTGAATGAGTTTCAAGTAGAACGCACATGAAAAATTTGTGAACAGACTGGGTTGAGTTTAGCATAGAGGGGGAAAGGGTCCGATCACATTCACTTACCAGAAAAGTCAACTTGAAGAATTAGCAATAAGTGAATGTTGTAGAGGACATAAAAACTCAAGTATATATATATAGTCAATGAAGAACAACAATAGAAGGAGTGAAGACAATGCAAAGTTGAAGAATTTAAAAAAACTGAGGAATTTCAAAAATGAAGAAAAACTCAAATTGAAGATTTTCAACTTTGGTTGGTGGCATAACCCACCGTATAAGAATGATGATTTCAGACACCGCGTACAATTGTCGTAGGGTTCTGAGAATCAATTTCTTCATTAATTTCTTCACACTTAGAGGGTTAGTCTTCATTGATTGAATAAAAACGTTACTTCGTGTGTTGCACATCTAAGTCATCAAGTCAGCATAAGTGTTAGGATGTGTGTCCTTTTCAAAGAACATTCGAAGATTCTAGGATATTTAGCTCACACCGCAACTTGCTAAATCTCTTCTCATCCAAGGGCTTTGTGAAGATATCAGCCGGCTGGTCTTCAGTATTTGTGTGGTCGATGGAGATGTCTCCCTTTAACACATGGTCATGAAGAAAATGATGATGAATCTGGATGTGCTTTGTCTTCGAGTGCTGAACTGGGTTGTGAGCAATCTTGATAGCACTCTCATTGTCGCGGTAGAGTGGCACATTCTTCACATTGATGCCATAGTCCTTGAGGGCTTACTTCATCCATAGCAATTGAGCACAGCAAGATCCAGCAGCAATGTATTCAACTTCAGCAGTGGAGAGTGATACGCAGTTCTGCTTCTTCGAGGACTAACATACCAAAGATCGTCCGAGGAAATGACATGTGCCTGATGTTGACTTGCGGTCCACCCGATCACTAGCATAGCCAGAGTCTGAATATCCAATGAGATCAAAGGAAGAGCCCTTGGGATACCATAATCCAAGTGTTTGTGTGTGAGCTAGATATCGAAGATAATACCAAATTATGTGACTTTTCCCATACCAATAATGATGATTTCCCTAGCACTCCGATTGCTCCTCTTAATGATGTTGAGTCTTGTGAAATCAATGCTGCTTTGCTGAATCTTGTTATGAAAGATCAATTCTTCAGCCTTCCTAGTGAAGATGCCGCTACCCATCTAAACAACTTTGTTGATTTGTGTGAGATGCAAAAGAAGAAAGATACGGATAATGATATTGTTAAATTGAAGTTATTTCCGTTTTCACTTAGAGGTCGTGCTAAAATTTGGTTTTCGTCTTTGCCTAAGAACATTATTGATTCATGGAATAAGTGCAAAGATGCTTTTATCTCTAAGTATTTTCCTCCCGCTAAGATCATCTCTCTTAGGAACGATATTATGAATTTTAAACAACTTGATCATGAGCATGTTGCCCAATCTTGGGAAAGAATGAAATTAATGATTCACAATTGCCCTACTCATGGTTTGAATTTATGGATGATCATACAATTTTTTTATGCCGGATTGAATTTTGCTTCAAGAAAGCTTTTAGATTCGGTCGTGGGAGGCACTTTTATGGAAATCACCTTAGCAGAAGCTACTAAACTCCTTGATAATATTATGGCTAATTATTCTCAATGGCACACCGAAAGATCTACTAGTAAAAAGGTGCATGCTATAGAAGAAAATAATGTTTTGAGTGGAAAGATGGATGAACTTATGAAATTGTTTGCTACTAAGAGTGCTCCTATTGATCCCAATGATATGCCTTTTTCTACCTTGATTGAGAATAATAATGAATCTATGGATGTGAATTTTGTTGGCAGGAATAATTTTGGTAACAATGCTTATAGGGGAAACTTTAATCCTAGACCGTTCCCTAGTAATTCCTCTAATAATTATGGAAATTCCTACAACAACTCTTATGGAAATTTTAATAAGATGCCCTCTGATTTTGAGAATAGTGTTAAAGAATTTATGATCTCTCAAAAGAATTTTAATGCTTTGCTTGAAGAAAAATTGCTTAAAGTTGATTATTTGGCTAGGAACGTTTTTTGACCGTGGACTGTGGGGTAAAACCCCCACAGCAATTCAAAACTTTATTGAAGGCAGGTAACAGTTACAACAACACGATTAAAAGAGGTAACCGAATAAGAAAAAACAAAAAAAGCAAAGGGCAAAATTAAGGGGGCAAGAAGGAAATCCACTTGAGTAACTCATCCTTGTACCCAGACTTGATTCTATCTTTGCATCGGAGAAATGTCATGCTGAAAGCTCCTCTCCATTTCTGAAAACTTGCCCTTTCTCCTCTGAACACCTTTGCATTCTGATGATCCAAATATTCCAGCGAGCAATAAAAACAACTTCGGTGAAAAAGGGTTTATCAAAACTTCTCTTTGCCTGGATGACAAGGTCAGACATTGAGGTTCCAGATGACCAATCAATCTGCAAATAATTCCAAACTCTGACACTGAAATTTCAGTTGAAGAAGAGATGGTCTCTGGTTTCTCGCACTTGCAGGGGGCAAAGCCTGCAAGAAACACCATCATCCATGTGCCAGTGTCTTCTAGCAACCATATCCTTGGTATTAAGTCTGTCCATGGTGAGCATCCATACAAAAACCTTGATCTTGATAGTGCAAGAAGATTTCCAGATCCAGCAGAGCAGATGGTTGAATGTTTCAGTCTGAAATACATGATTATAGAACAACTTAGGTTTGTAACCCTTGGTGGAACCCTTCCATAACCATACATCCTTGCTGTTGCCAATTCTGGTATGGGAGGTCATCATATTTCTTATCAAATTCAATTCATCAAAAGCTTGGGCAGATAAAGGTAGATGAAAATGCTGGTATAAATCAACTGAATTGAAGATGTCATACAGAAATCCAGGATCCTTGGCAAAAGAAAAGTCTAGGGAATCTAGGCGCAAGGTGGAAACTTGAGCCAAGATTCGGATATCGGACCAAAAAAGAGCAGTGTCTCCTGCATTGACTTGCACCCAGGAGCAGTCCCTAAAATTCTGCAAAACTTTGCAAATATCCTTCCACCTAAATGAGCCACAAGCAGTTGTTCCTTGGGGTATGCCATCATGATAATATGAATCCCAAATTAAGGACACCCAAGGTAGATCTTTCCTGTTGAGAAAATTGCTAGCATGCTTAAGGAGCAAAGCCACATTTTGAACACCCAGATTCAAAATACCAAGACCACCCTTACTTTTTGGTCTGCAGATCAAATCCCAAGCAGCAAGAGATGGAGCAGGCTCATCCCTATTTTTTCTCCACAGACACTGCCTTTGAATCCTTTCTAGCTGCTTTAGGATTCCAGCAGGCACAGCCAGGCTGCCCATAAAGAAGATTGGCATGGATGACAAAGCAGAGTTTAGGAACTGTAATATCTCACCTTGAATAAGGAATGATGAACTGGCAGTCATTCTTCTCTCCATCTGATCCACGGAGGCATAAAGTCAACCATCTTGGGCCTTGTGGTACCCACAGGCAAACCAAGGTAAGTAAAAGGCATCTTCCCAATTTGACATCCAAAAGCAGAAGCTAGCTCATTCATGGCTGCATGTTCAACATTAATAGGAATGATAAAGGATTTATGATAGTTAACATCAAGACCTGTGGACTGAGAGAACACCAACAACATCTCCTTCAAAGCTAGAAGTTGCTGCCTGTCAGCAGGGAGGATGATCAAGGTATCATCAGCATATTGAATGATAGGGTAGTCTTGATCATGGCAAGGTATAGGTAGCCTTAGGATTCCCTTTCGAACATATCATTAATGATTTGTTTGCAAAAGATCGCAGCTATCACAAATAAGAGAGGAGAAAGCAGGATCCCCCATCGACTCCTTTTTGCAAATAAACTTCCTTCCAGGCACACCATTTAGAAGGACAGAAGAGGTACCAGTGGCAAGGAGCTGCTTCATCCATAAAATCCACTTTTCATTGAAACCTTTGTGTTTGAGAATTTGGAAGATAGCTTCATGCTCAACAGAGTCAAAAGCCTTCTCAAAATCCAATTTGAGGATGACAATGGGCCTCTTAGACTGATGGCATTGATGCAGATACTCAAAGGTCCAACCAATAAAGTCTTGAATTGTTCTACTTTTAATGAAACCATATTGGTTCTTGTGAATGCATTTCATAATTATCTTCTGAAATCTATTGGCAGCCATCTTAGAGAGAAACTTCAGGCCCATGCTTGTGAGAGAAATGGGCCTATAATCTCCCACTTCCTCAGGTGACAGTTTCTTGGGTATCAGAGTAATGAAAGAGCTATTAATGTTTTCCAGCACTGCTGTCCCCTCATGAAAAGCATTAGCCAAATCATAGAAATCACCTGAAATGATGTGCCAACACCTCTTGAAGAATAGACCATTAAAACCATCAGGTCCAGGTGCTTTGTCAACAGGCATGTGCTTGACCACCTCATCCATTTCCTCTTTTCCAAATGGCTCAGTAAGCACATCCAGGCCCTCTACTGGTGATAAAAGAGATGCTAGATCAAATCCCATGACAATCCCTCTTGAGGTGCCCATTCTGTTTTTAAAACAGCTCCAAATAATGCCAGCCATTTGCTCATGGTCAGAAACCACAGAGCCATCAGGTAACTTGAGACTAGCAATTGAGTTTCTCCTGTGCCTCTCAGTGGCCATGGCATGAAAAAACTTGGTATTTTCACCCCCAACCTTAATATACCTGATAGTGCATCTCTTCTTCCAGTACATACAGTGCAAGTGAAGAAGCTTTTCCAAATGGACCTTCACAATTTTCTTGAAATTGAACTCCTGCCTAAACAGGGGTCTCCATTCCTCCAACTCATCTAAAAGAAAGATCACATGATTACACTTGGTAATTAACAGTTTTAACTTGGAAACACTCATTTGCCATCTCTTAAGGCACATTCTCAGATGTTTAAACTTATCGACAATCTGGCGATAATGTGTGACTTTCTAGAATTTACTAGCCAAGATGATTCCACACACTCCATAAAGCCCTGTAGTTCCAGCCAATAGTTTTCGAACCTAAACAGGTTTGATTTTGGTATGGTTGTCTTGATAGATACTAGATAAGGGACATGATCAGAGGCTGTTCTGGCTAGAGGCAGCACTTCAGTCATTGGATAATCAGTGATCCAATCTACTGAGGTGAAAAACCAATCTAACTGTTCCAGAAGAGGAATGTCTTGCATATTAGACCAAGTGTATGATCTACCTTTAATTGGCAATTCAAGGAGACCCAAATGCCCAATGATCTCATTAAAAATGAACATATCATTGATGTCCCCCCCAGGTAGGTTCCTATTGTCCACTGACCTAAGAAAGTTAAAGTCACCAAGCAGTAACCAATGCTCATTAATGGGAATATTGAGATTATATAGCCAAGTAACAAAATTATCTCTGGCTTCCCCCTGGCAAGGACCATAAACAACAACTAAGGTCCAACTTTCATTATTCTGCCTGGAAGTAAACTGAATCACTATAGCAAATTGCTGAACTTCAATGAGGTTTCCAATAAACATATTTGAATTCCAAACTACCAGAATACCACCAGAAGCCCCTATTGAAGGAGAGCAAGCAAAAGAATCAAATCTTTTAGGGCAGAAACTTTTGATTGATCTAGAATCAAAGGATGAGCATTTAGTTTCTTGCAAGCAGGCTATAGAGCATTGACTTTCCTCCATTTTCTGTCTGACAGCTCTCTGCCTAGCATCAGAATTCAAGCCTCTAACATTCCAGCACAACACATTCCAGTTTCTACATGAATTACTCATTAAAACATAAAGTAGAGTGCATAACCCACATGACACACAGTGTCACATGTCCAAAACAGAACAAAGTCTGACCCATCACACAGAAATAACAAAGTTTATGACATAACTGACGGGCATATAGCATAAAAGCAGCCAAAATAGGGGCCTGCCACACCCAAAAGTCTTTAAGCCGGCTAAACATCGGGATCGACGGATGCAGAGGCAAGTGGGTCCACCATAAGTGCATCCACCGTGAGAAGAGTGGCATCAATGTCCAGTTCTCTCCCAATTTCCTGAAGCCGCTCAATTGGAGTCGCCGGGGGGATGTCTTCAGAGGCCTGCTCATCAGATTCATGGGCCATGAAGGGCTTCGCTCTGGGCTTCTGCTTCTTGGGCTGAATAGCAAGCTCATGAAAAACAGGCTTGAAACCATCCCGCTTGACAGAACTCCGGGTGCAGCGTCTGACAACAGTCTCCACAAGTGGAGTTGGCGCGAGAGGTTGCCGGGGCTTTCGTGCGATTGCCACGAGCCTGCAGGAGTATCCACAGGAACCACTGGCGGTATAGAATCAACAAATAGAGCTCTAGCTCTGGCCTGGCCACTTCTGATCCTTCCAAGTAAGGCGAGGTAAATCCGGATCGAGAATGCAAAATCCCAACCGCTGGACAGAATGATGAGCGACAGAGGCTGCATTGCAACTGGCTTGGGGACAGAAATCACCATAGGAGCTTGGAGCAGAGCCTCAAAAGATCGTCTCCAAATTAATTCATGAGGAAGAGGCGGCCCATATGGCACAGCAGGCAAAGCAGGCTCCTCCCTAACCACCGGAGGCTGATAGACCACCAAGGCCCACTGATCAGGAGCAAAATCCTCATTGGGTACAGGGGCCTCAGGCTGCTCGTCATCGAGAACAACCACAGGCGTCATCGGGGCGTCAGCAGCCGAGCTTGGTTGCGCAGATAAATCCACCACCATGGACTCCTGGTCTTGCACAGGTTCAGGATCAACAGCATCATCCCAGTTTCCCCAGTTATCGTTGGCAACCTCATTGACCACGGGAGGAGGTGGAAACCGCATTCCATCCCAGAGCCGGAAAAGCAGGTAAGTTGAACGGAGGCAGCTCAGGAAAAGGAACCCCAGGCACTGGATGCGGATTGCCATTGATAGGCATCCAGTCCTCATCTTGCGGCATCTGCTCAGCAAAGTTAGCCCCCAAGATGTACAGAGGAGCCGTCCAAGAAACTCTTGCACCTCCATAGGGTGCAAAATCCATAAACACAACATCCCGTGGCACGAATGTCTTACGGGAAAGAAGCAAAACCAGCGATCGACCAAGTAGGGATCCTCGCTAATCCAATGATGAAACTTACCAAAAGTATTGACAGCAGCCCTTATACGATGCGTATTGCGAAGATCAAAAGGATGCCCAAGAACATGAGAAGGCCCTAACGGAAACCCTGAACTCCGGAAGTTTTCACCCTCATCATGCTTCATAAAAGCGCAAAGCGATCATTGCCCTAACGGCTGCGGCGATGAGTTGCAGCAGATGAAAACGGACAGCAGACATCTCGGAGCTCAAAAAGCCCAGAAGCGAATCCATGGCTGAGCCGATCTAACCAAAACTCCATGCTCTTGTAACCTTTGAACTACAGCCTCTCTAGCAGCCCCTATCTCATCTGGTTGGGGATAGGCATTACCTCGACAAGCATGAACTCCTCATGGCGGCGCAATTGGGGTATGTGGCGAGGCGAAGGTTCTTGAAGGCGATCTTCGCCTCCGTCGATGACATGGTGGCCCTTGAGGGACGTCTGGTGAGGTCCAGATGGAAGTTCGCCATCGGGACGAGTGCTCTGCCTCGAGCGATGGCGAGTGCAGTGGCGGAGGAGGGTTTCAGCGGCGAGGCAGAGGAGTCTTGGGGCCAGGGTTGATGGGCTGGACGAGGAGTTAATGCGGAAGAGGAAGGAGGTCCAAGCTTGGTAAAAGCGTTGTCGAGAGATATTCTCGCAGGGCTCCTCGGAAGTCGTGGCGTTAGCGGTTTTGGGTTGCCAAGCGAGCCCCAAAACACGAGCAAATCTATTGCAATCCTTCTGATGTGACCCGACCTAAAGGCAACCGATGCACCGCAGCTTGGGCGTCTGCGGCGACGCAAAGTGTCCCTTCCTCAAGCATTTTTGGCACGTGAGAACTTCATCGACCATATTCAAAATTAAATCCTCAAAATCTTCCCTTGCTTGCTGAGAGGAAGGAATATCCAAATTGATAGCAGAAGGAGTCGGCTCAGCCCGTTCAGACCCATCGGGGAGCGGCCCATTACCCGTGGCACGTGTTGGCACGTCCACATTCAAAGAACCAGAAATCCCGCCCGAGATAGTCGGCGAACGATCAGATAACGGCAGTAGATCTTGAACCGTACCAAAGGAAATAGATGGCCTCGCCGACGTCCATCTCAGGCTCACCGGCGGCGCAGGATGAATGACCACTCTCTCATGTGGTGGGATATCATAACCAACATCTTTAGTAGTTTGAATACAATTTTGTGAAGCCGGATACCGGTACCCACTACATGCATTATAATTTTGAAAGACCGCAAAAGATAATTTCTTGCCAACTGAATTAGAAGACTTGAAAGAAGATTTTGATGGCCTAGAGTGCATTGATAGAACCCCAAGAGCTGCACGACGCTTAGAAGGACTAACTAGGATCCACTCAGCATCACATTCCAAATTCTAGATCCTAAACTCACGACTCCAATTCGGGCCACCGTTACTCCAGAGATGAAAGTAACATTTGAAATGATCACAAGCAAAAGATCAAAGACTAAGAATGATCATGGCGACAGCCTTGCACGATACCTGAAAGCCAAATACCTTATCCTTGATCAAGAACACCATAAGATCAATGCCCGAGCCACCAATTGCTGCCTCAAGAGCTGCTGCCACCGAATCTTCATTCAAACGGAAGGAATGACGTCCAAAAGAGACAAACATGGTGAAGATCTCCGAGTCTTCCATGGGGTGCACCGAAAAACCCGTAGATTGAAAAACCTTCTCGGCGAAAACCAAACCCTTGGAGAAATCCAAGCCAAGGGTGGATCCATCATTGAAACCCATGAAAGATGGGTATAGACGAGTAGATCTCAAGACGCCGGAGAGATCTAGCGGAGAGAAACTAAAATTTAGTGGCTAGGGGTGGAGATCGCCGGAGGTGGTGGGAGATCGCCGTGGAGGGGTGGGGTGGGAGCCATGACTTGATCACAGATGTGCTATCTTGCCGGTTCTGGCTAGGAACGTTGATAGAGTTTCGCTTGATGTTGATTCTTTGAAACTTAGATCTACTTCTCCTAAGCATGATATCAATGAGTCTCTCAAAGCCATGAGAATTTCCATTTATGAGTGCAAAGAAAGAACCGCTAGGTTGCGTGCTAAGAAAGATTGCTTTGTAAAAGCATGGTCTTCTAGTTTCCGTGAAAATAATGATGAAGATTAAAAGTTATTGATGTGTCCCCTATTAAATCATTGTTTTGCAATATGAATCTTAATAATGATGGGACTAGAGATGAGTCAACTTTAGTTAAAAGGCGTCCCAATGATTCGGAGTTTTTAGATCTTGATGCTAAATTTGGTAAAAGTGGGATTGGAGAGGTCAAGACTTTAAATAGCATTGAGCCCAATATTATGGATTTCAAGGAATTTAATTATGATAATTGTTCTTTAATAGATTGTATTTCCTTGTTGCAATCCGTGTTGAATTCTCCTCATGCTTATAGTCAAAAAAAGCTTTTACCAAACATATCGTTGATGCCTTGATGCAATCTTATGATGAAAAACTTAATTTGGAAGTTTCTATACCTAGAAAACTTTATGATGAGTGGGAACCTACTATAAAGATTAAAATTAAAGACCATGAGTGCTATGCTTTGTGTGATTTGGGTGCTAGTGTTTCTACGAATCCGAAAACTTTATGTGATGTGCTAGGTTTCCATGATTTTGATGATTGCTCTTTGAATTTGCACCTTGCAGATTCCACCATTAAGAAACCTATGGGAAGGATCAATGATGTTCTTATTTTTGCAAATAGGAATTATGTGCCTGTAGATTTTATCGTTCTTGATATAGATTGCAATTTTTCATGTCCTATTATTCTTGGTAGACCTTTCCTTAGAACGATTGGTGCAATTATTGATATGAAGGAAGGGAATATTAGATTCCAATTTCCATTAAGGAAAGGCATGGAGAACTTTCCAAGAAATAAAGTCAAATTACCTTATGAATCTATCATGCGAGCTACTTATGAATTGAGTGCCAAAGATGGCACCACTTAGATCTATCCTCGCTTTTATGCCTAGCTTGGGGCGTTAAACAATAGCGCTAGTTGGGAGGCAACCCAATTTTATTTTTGTTTTTTGTTTTGATTCTGTTTATTAATAAATTTTTCATCTAGCTTATGTCTATATGTGTTTTTATGTTTTAATTAGTGTTTGTGCCAAGTAGAACCTATAGGATAACCTATGGTGATAGTTAACTTGATTCTGCTGAAAAACAGAAACTTTGCACACACGAAAATAATTTTAGTAATTCGCAGGAACGTGATTTTGCATTGATTCTTTTTTATATAGATCAACAGACAAATTGCCCAGGACATCCTATTTTGGTAGGATTTTTAGAGTTACAGAAATATTCGAGAGTTACAGATTTCTACAGACTATTCTGTTTTTGACAGATTCTGTTTTTCGTGTGTTGTTTGCTTATTTTGATGCATCTATGGCTATTATTGGGGGGTATGAACCATAGATAAGTTGGAATACAGTAGGTTTAACACCGACATAAATAAAGAATGAGTTCATTACAATACCTTATGTGGTGGTTTTTCTTTCTTGCACTAACGGAGCTTATGAGATTTCCTGTTGAGTTTTGTGTTGTGAAGCTTTCATGTTTTGGGTAAAGATTTGATGGACTATGGAATGAGGAGTGGCAAGAGCCTAAGCTTGGGGATGCCCATGGAACCCCAAGATATTCAAGGATAACCAAAATCCTAAGCTTGGGGATGCCCCAAAAGGCATCCCCTCTTTCGTCTTCGTCTATCGCTAACTTTACTTGGAGCTATATTTTTATTCGCCACATGATATGTGTCTTACTTGGAGCGTCTTGTATGATATTAGTCTTTGCTTTTTAGATTACCACAATCATACTTGCTATACACACCTTTTGGGAGAAGCCCACTTGATTAGAATTTATTATAATACGCTATGTGCTTCACTTATATCTTTTGAGCTAGATAATTTTTGCTCTAGTGCGTCACTTATATCTTTTTAGAGCATGGCGGTGGCTTAATTTTGAAGAATTGTTGATCTCTCATCCTTCACTTATATTATTTTGAGTGTCTCTTAGAACAGCATGGTATTTGCTATGGTTATAAAATTGGTCCTAGAATGATGGGCATCCAAGTTGGGTATAATAAAAACTATCATAGAAAGTGAATTGGATGCTATGATCAATTTGATGCTTGATAATTGTTTTGATATATAGAGGTGGTAATGTTAGAGTCATGCTAGTTGGGTGATTATGAATTTAAAGAATATTTGTGTTGAAGTTTGTGATTCCTGTAGCATGCACGTATGGTGAACCGCTTTGTGATGAAGTTGGAGCACAATTTTATTTATTGATTGTCTTCCTTATGAGTGGCGGTCGGGGACGAGCGATGGTATTTCCCTACCAATCTATCCCCCTAGGAGCATGCGCATAGTACTTTGTTTTCAATGACTTGTAGATTTTTGCAATAAGTATATGAGTTCTTTATGACTAATGTTGAGTCCATGGATTATACGCACTCTCACCCTTCCACCATTGCTAGCCTCTCTTGTGCCGCTTTAACTTTCGCGGTACCATACACCCACCATATACCTTCCTCAAAACAGCCACCATACCTACCTATTATGGCATTTCCATAGCCATTCCGAGATATATTGCCATGCAACTCTCCACCATTCCGTTTATATGACATGCATCATCATTGTCATATTGCTCTTTGCATGATCATGTAGTTGACATCGTATTTGTGGCAAAGCCACCTTCATAATTTTCATACATGTCACTCTTGATTAATTGCATATCCCGGTACACCGCCGGAGGCATTCATATAGAGTCATATCTTGTTCTAAGTATTGAGTTGTAATCTTGAGTTGTAAGTAAATAAAAGGGTGATGATCTTCATTATTAGAGCATTATCCCAGTGAGGAAAGGATGATGGAGACTATGATTCCCCCACAAGTTGGGATGAGACTTCGGACTTTACAAAAAAAAAAGAGGCCGAAGAGCCCACCAAATAAAAAAAGGAAAGGCCAAAAACATTGAATGAGAGAAAATGAGAGAAGGGACAATGCTACTATCCTTTTTACCACACTTGTGCTTCAAAGTAGCACCATGATCTTCATGATAGAGAGTCTCCTATGTTGTCACTTTCATATACTAGTGGGAATTTTTCATTATAGAACTTGGATTGTATATTCCAATGATGGGCTTCCTCAAATTGCCCTAGGTCTTCGTGAGCAAGCAAGTTGGATGCACACCCATTTAGTTTCTTTTGCTGAGCTTTCATACATTTATAGCTCTAGTGCATCCGTTGCATGGCAATCCCTATTCACTCACATTGATATCTATTAATGGGCATCTCCATAGCCCGTTGATACGCCTAGTTGATGTGAGACTATCTTCTCCTTTTTGTCTTCTCCACAACCACCATTCTATTCCACATATAGTGCTATGCCCATGGCTCACGCTCATGTATTGAATGAAAGTTGAAAAAGTATGAGATTACTAAAGTAGGAAACAATTGCTTTGCTTGTCATCGGGGTTGTGCATGATTAAATACTTTGTGTGATGAAGATAGAGCAACAACCAGACTATATGATTTCGTAGGGATAACTTCCTTTAGCCATGTTATTTTGAGAAGACATGATTGCTTTATTAGTATGCTTGAAGTATTACTATTTCTTATGTCAATACGAACTTTTATTTTGAATCATTTGGATCTGAACATTCATGCCACAATAAAGAAAACTACATTGAGAATTATGCTAGGTAGCGTTCCACATCAAAAATTCTATTTTTATCATTTACCTACTCGAGGACGAGCAGGAATTAAGCTTGGGGATGCTTGATACGTCTCCAACGTATCTATAATTTTTGATTGTTCCATGCTATTATATTACCCGTTTTGGATGTTTATGGGCTTTAATTTACACTTTTATATCATTTTTGGGACTAACGTACTAACCGGAGGCCCAACCCAAATTGCTGTTTTTTTTGCCTATTTCAGTGTTTCGAAGGAAAGGAATATCAAACGGAGTCCAAACGGAATGAAAACTTCGGGAGCGATCTTTTTGGAACAAACGTGATCCAAGGGACTTGGAGTGGACGTCAAGCAACAGAGGAGGCAGCCACGAGGGTGCCCGCGTGCCCCCTAGGGGTGGGCGCGACCCCACCCTCGTGGGCCCCTCGAGCGTCCACCGACCTACTTCTTCCTCCTATATATACCCACGTACACTGAAACCATTAGAATAGACCATGAAAACCTGATTCCACCGCCGCAACCTTCTGTATCCGCGACATCCCATCTTGGAGCCTTCGCCGGCACTCCGCCGGAGGGGGAATCGACCATGAAGGGCCTCTACATCATCTCCAAGGCCTCTCTGATGAGTTGTGAGTAGTTTACCACAGACCTTCGGGTCCATAGTTATTAGCTAGATGGCTTCTTCTCTCTCTTTGAATCTCAATACAAAGTTCTCCTCGATCTTCTTGGAGATCTATTTGATGTAACTCTATTTGCGGTGTGTTTGTGGAGATCCAATGAATTGTGGGTTTATGATCAAGTTTATCTATGAGAAATATTTGAATCTCCTCCGAATTCTTTTATGTGTGATTAAGTTATCTTTGCAAGTCTCTTAGAATTATCAGTTTGGTTTGGCCTACTAGATTGATCTTTCTTGCAATGGGAGAAGTGCTTAGCTTTGGGTTCAATCTTGCGGTGTCCTTTCCCAGTGACCGCAGGGGCAGCAAGGCATGTATTGTATTGTTGCTATCGAGGATAAAAAGATGGGGTTTATATCATATTGCATAAGTTTATCCCTCTAGATCATGTCATCTTTCTTAATGTGTCACTCTGTTCTTTATGAACTTAATACGCTAGATGCAGGAAGGAGTCGGTCGATGTGTGGAGTAATAGTAGTAGATGCAGGCAGGAGTCGGTCTACTTGTCACGGGCGTGAAGCCTCTATACTTGATCATGCCTAGATAATCTCATAACTATGCGCTTTTCTATCAATTGCTCGACAGTAATTTGTTCACCCACCGTAATAATTATGCTATCTTGAGAGAAGCCACTAGTGAAACCTATGTCCCCCGGGTCTATCTTTTATCATATAAGTTTACCATCTACTTTTATTTGCATCTTTACTTCTCCAATCTATATCATAAAAATACTAAAAATATTTATCTTATCACATTTTCTCTATCAGATCTCACTTTCGCAAGTGGTCGTGAAGGGATTGACAACCCCTTTATTGACATGGTTGCGAGGTTCTTGTTTGTTTGTGTAGGTGTGTGGGACTTTTGAGGAGCCTCCTACTGGATTGATACGTTGATTCTCAAAAACCGAGGGAAATACTTACACTACTTTGCTGCACCACCCTTTTCTCTTCAAGGAATACCAAAGCAAGCTCAAGACATAGTAGTAGGACACCCAGACGAGACCTTGATCATACTTGCAGTCGACATAACTAAAACTCTAGATGGTTAGACCAAAATCACACAGAACAAGGGAGTGCCTTGCTCTGATACCAATTGAAAGTGTATTACATCGACTAGAGGGGCGTGAATAGGCGATCTTTATAAATTCTTCACTGAGGAATTTCGGGGTGAGGGAGTTCCTAAGAGAAGAACTACTTGCAGCAGAATAAGTACTCAGGTATAAACATAATAGAGCAACAACATAGTCATCATGATGAAATGAAAGACAAAACACAGAGTACAGAAAGCGTAAACACAGGATAAGCAGGATGAAGACAAACTGACTGAAGAAATAGGATTGAGGAATTAGAGTAAGTCTTCAATCAAAGTCTTCAAACAACAATGATCAGGTTCATCAACACATAACTAAGGAAATGAAAGGGTTGAGGAAATGGAACCAGTAGGCTTGGTGAAGATAATGATTTGGTAGACCAGTTCCAACTGCTGTGACAGTTGTACGTCTGGTTGGAGTGGCTGAGTATTTAAACTCGAGGACACACAGTCCCGGACACACAGTCCTCACCGTATTCTCCTTGAGCTAAGATCACACAGACCTCGCCCAACAGTAGTGGTAAGTCTTCATAGGTGACTTCCAAACCTTCACAGACTCGGTCACTCGGCAATCCACAATTCCTCTTGGATGCTCAGACCATGACGCCTAACCGTCTGGGGGATACACAGTCCTCAAAGGCAACAAGCGTCGGTTCCACACAGGAACAATCTCTTCAGTGATGCTCAATCACTTTGGGTTTGTAGGTTTGGGTTTGGGATTTGGGTTTTCCTCACTTGATGATTTTCGCTCAAAGTCCTCGGAGGATGGGATGCTCTCAAGTGACAAGTGTCAGTTTCTCTCGAAGCAGCCAACCAGCTAGTGGTTGTTTGGGGCGGCTATTTATAGCCTAGGGAACAACCCGACATGATAAGACATAAATGCCCTTCAATGATATGACCGTTAGGTGGTAGGATATTTTGGACAGCTGGCGCGTGGCACAGCAACCGTCGGATTTGAGGTTTGAATTCCTCAGGGCTATCATGTTCCTCACTGTGTAGGCAATCCGCACTAGCGAATTCATAACTCCTCAGTCAGAATAAATTCCTGAGGGACTGGAAAATCTTCGTCTCTGTCACTGAAGAAATTGACTGAACTAATATGAGATTTCCAATGGCTTCACTCGAAGGATTGGGTAGGTGTAAGATTTTGAGATGAGCATCACTTGGAAATCAGTTTCCTTAGTATTACCTCGACCCCCTTTAACAGTACGGTGTTTCCTATGACTCAAGAAGAAGAAAATGAAACTAAGAAAACAAAAGTCTTCACGCTTCAAAGTCCTTGTATGAATATCCAAGTCTTCACGGTCACACCAATTTCTTCACTTTCAAAGTCTTCAGGAGAACCAATGTCTTCAGCCGAAGACATTCATTTTTAGGGGTCGACTTTCACTGTAAATATCAAACTCCTCTTCGACTTTCAATGTAAATATCAAACTCCTCATCGACTTATAGAGCCTTTGTACACTCACAAACATATTAGTCCCTTAACCTATAAGTCTTCAATACACCAAAATCACTAAGAGGACTAGATGCACTTACAAGTTTATTTTGTCCAATGGTCTTCATGAAAGTTTTTATTATACCCCCTTGAATATCTATCAGTTTGGGACTATTTGCATATGTTGCTTTTGATAAGCTCAAACAAATTTAAGTGAAGAACATGAGCATAAAAATTTTCTTCTCTCAAAATAATGTAAGTGAAGCATGAGAGAGTTTCTTCAAGAATTTACTAACTCTCAAATAAATCTAAGTGAAGAATGAGAGCATTTCTTCAAAAATATTAAAGCACACCATGCACAAAAAGATATAAGTGAAGCACTAGAGTTATTCCATAGCTCAAAAAATTTAAGTGATGCACTATAGGATCGAAAGTATGTCTAGAGGGGGGTGATTAGACTACTTGACTAAATAAAAACCTAACCTTTTCCCAACTTTAATTCTTGGTAGATTTTAGCAAATTAGCACAAGTCAAGCAATCACAATACAATTCAGGCAAGCATGCAAAGAGTATATGAGCAGCGGAAAGTAAAGCATTCGACTTGCAAGAAAGTAAATGGGAGGAGTTTGGAGGGAGCAAACACAATGTTGACACGGAGATTTTTGGCATGGTTCTGATAGGTGGTGCTATCATACATCCACATTGATGGAGACTTCAACCCATGAAGGGTAACGATTGCACAAGTCCACGGAGGGCTCCACCCATGAAGGGTCCACGAAGAAGCAATCTTGTCTATCCCACCATGGCCATCGCCCACGAAGGACTTGCCTCACTTGGGCAGATCTTCACGAAGTAGGCGATCTCCTTGCCCTTACAAACTCCTTGGTTCAACTCCACAATCTTGACGGAGGCTCCCAAGTGACGCCTAACCAATCTAGGAGACACCACTCTCCAAAAGGTAATAGATGGAGTGTTGATGATGAACTCCTTGCTCTTGTGCTTCAAATGATAGTCTCCCCAACACTCAACTCTCTCTCACAGATTTGGCTATGGTGGAAAGATGATTTGAGTGGAAAGCAACTTGGGGAAGGCTAGAGATCAAGATTCTTGTGGTTGGAATGGAATGTCTTGGTCTCAACACATGAGTAGGTGGTTCTCTCAGAAAATGAATGGTGGAAGTGTAGGCACGTTCTGATAGCTTTCTCCATGAATGAAGAATGGGTGGAGGGGTATATATAGCCTCCACACAAAATCTAACTGTTACACACAGATTCCCAAACACGGTGAGACCGAATGGTAAAACTCGGTCAGACCGATTCAGGTCAAAATATGAACGTTAGGCTTTTTGGTGGGACTGATACAATCAACTCGGTGGGACCAATGCGCTAGGGTTAGGGCATAACGTAATCTCGGTGTGACCGATCACATGAACTCGGTGGGACCAATTTCAGTAATAGGCACATAGAGAGTTGGTCAGGCAAACTCGGTGGGACCGATTCGCTCATTTCGGTGGGACCGAAACATTATGAAAAGGAAACATGCAGTTTGCATTGCGAACTCGGTGGGACCGATTCGCTCATTTCGGTGGGACCAAAATGTTACGAAAAGGAAACAGGGAGTTTGCAATCCCATCTCGGTGAGGCCGAGATCCCTATCGGTGAAACCGAAGTGACTAGGGTTTGTGGCAGTGGCTATGTCAAATGAACTTGGTGGCGTCGGATATATCAAATCGGTGGGGCCTAGTTTGACTTTTAGGTTTAGGACATATGTGGATATGAGAAAGTGGCTAAGGGTTTTGGAGCATATCACGAAGCATTTTGAGAAAAATCCATTAAGCAACACCTCATCCCCTTTTAGTAGTATTGGCTTTCCTATGGACTCAATGTGATCTTGGCTCACTTAAATAAAAATGTAGAGTCTTGAGCTTGTTGCCAATATGTGTCCTTAGCATTTTGAGGGGTCCACATCTCTAGTCCATGCCATGCCAATCATTGAACTTTCTAAATGATCATCTTGAAAGAGCATTATCTCAATAAGGTCTATGTTGTTAAGAATTACCAAAACCACCCAGGGATTAGTTGCACTTTCAATCTCCCCCTTTTCGGTAATTGATGACAACATATAGATCAAAGCTTTGACAAATCATAATAAGAATGGAAAACATCGTCGCTTTGAGAAGTATGTGATAAGCAAGAGCTCCCCCTAAATTTGTGCATTATTTAAGATTTGCTTTTGAATGCAAATGCACAACCAATTAGGATCATGGGTTACTCTTCCATGTCACATACATCTTGGTGGAGCGCTCAAAATGATAAAAAATAGGAACAAGCACTCATCACCAAGGCGAAGTGAATGATCATACAATAAAGATAGAGAATATCATCATCCAAGAACAAGCATTAAGCATGATATGATCAAACACATGAACATACAAAGTGTCTCATGCACATAGACATAAAGTATCAACCAGGCAAGAAAGCAAATAAGTAGCAAAAGAAGCAAAGCCCTCTCTCCCTCGAAGCCTATGATCTATACACTTTGTCCCCCTTTGGCAACAAGTTACCAAAAAGCTTGAAAAATGCATAGTGCGGCTCTGTAAGCTTGATCTTCAGGAGGTGGTGTTGAGAGGACTCCAAGGATGAAAGCATCTGTTGAAGTTGATGGAGCTGGTGGAGTTGCCACTAGAGGGGCAACTAGAGCTGTGGCTGCAGGTGCTGATGCTGTAGCTCTAGTGTCTGGCACTGGCACTACAGCAGACCTCTGTGCCCTAGGCACTCTCTGAAACACTTTTGTAGTTGCTTTCCCCTTCTTCTCTTCTGCTTTTTCTTGGATCTGCTCAACTGCTATTTGTATCTCTATCACCTTCAAGTCAAGATCATAGAATTTTGTTTCAATGATCCTCTCTAAGCTCTCTTGGTTCCGAGTCAGGGTTACCAATCCTTTCTTAATTCTCAAGGTAGCTTGAATAAGATATCCAAGTTGGTCTTGCTTTGACTTGAGGAACACTTGTGAAGCTTCTTTAGCACTTGGCATCTTTGCTGCCTTCTCAGCTTTAGCTTTCTGCCTCTTCTCTTTAGCCTCCACAGATGTGGGATCTTCAGCATTCATGACAACAGTGTTGTCCTCAAAATCAGGCCTCAAGGGAAGATGCTCTTTGTCCAACAAATACACTCCTTAGGGCATCTTGGAGTTTATCAACATCTGTATGTGTGGAGCATATCCACATGACCTCTTCTGGTCAGCAGCTGTTCTCTTGATGGTCTCATCAATCAGACTCATAACTTTGAACTTCTGGGGCAAATCAAAAGCTGGAGTAAGTTGATGGAATGGCCTCTGATCATCCAGTGATATCCTGATTTGGACAACAAGGTGTGCCTCATAATGGTGTTCATGGTGGCCAATCCAGACATCAAGTAGTACACTAATCCTAGCTTGTGTGTCTCCAAGGTTCTGTCACGTATCTCCTTGTACATGTTGGCCATGGAGTTGTGATTCTTCTTCTTCTCAGCATAGACATCAATGTCTTTATCAGCTTCTTTGGGGGCATTTATGAGCTTGGCCCACTCATCAACAGAAGATTGGTACCTTGTACCTTCAAACATCCAAACTATCTTTCCATCAGGATAGAAATGAGCTGTTGACTAGAATTGCATAATGAGCTCATCATTCCATTTGGTCAACTTCTGACCCACAAACTTGTCAAATCCATTGAGCTTGAAGCTTTCATGCACTCCTGGAAAGTGATCTTCATTAGCATCAATATATTTCCAATCAACCCACTTCATATCACACACTATGGGCTTCTTGTCAAGCAACACTGTCTCATAGAAATCTTGTTGTTCTTTGGTGTGAAACCTGTAGTCCACAACAGTTCTCCTCCTCACAGCATATGGATCAGCTTGTGTCCATAGTCTGAGACCTGCATCCTTTCTCTCCATGTTTTCTTCCACTGGATGATTGCCATCATGGTCTGGTATCTTTGGCTTGAGTTTTCGAGCACTTGGGCTTCATCATCTTCTTCTTCAACCTCAGGAACTAGGGCCTTGTTCTTCTCTGCAGCAGGAATGTTCCTGGTGCTTTTCTTGGGCGTAGTCTTGGAGGCCTGAACTGGAGCTTTGGGGGCTGTCTTGGGCTTTGACGGAGCAGCCCTAGACTTGATGGCATCCCCCATCAGCTTTTGAGACTTGGGAGGAGGTGCAGCATCCTCTTCCTCCTCTTCTCCTGCAGAATCTCTCCTCATTGAAGGATTTCCAAGCACTCTTACAACTGTTTTCCTGACCCTTTTTTTCTTTTCTTGCCACCCTATCTTCTCTGGACTCAAGAGTGAATTCCATTGTCTCTTGTGTTGATGCCCTAGCCTTTGACATAGGCACTCTCTTGGCACGTGCTTTCTTGTTCTGGCCTGGCTTGGTGGAAGCAGCAACAACATATTCCGTTTTGAGCAGCTTCTTCTTTGAAGTCACTTCCTCAACTTCAAAGTCTTCATCCTCTAAATCTAAAGTTTTCTTCTTTCTCTGCCTAGTTGTTGCCTTAGGCAGATTGCTTGGTGTGCTCCTGCTACCCTCATCAAAGCTGCCAGAGGGACTAGTGCCCTCACTTAGGTCCATCTGCTCCTCAGACTTGTTTTGGCTATCACTCTGATCAGCATTCTGACACTGCAAACTGAGAGCTGACCCTGTGAATAGTTATAGATGAGATAGAGTAGATGAGCATCAGAAAGTGCAGAATTTTTGCAAAAAGAATGAGTCAAAAACTTAGTTTTAGTTTTCCACAGGAAGCATTTCAGAGCTACCGATTTGTAAAACTCGATGACACCGAAGCAACTTTGGAGTCTAAACTAGTGTCATCGGTTAGACTGAGACATAGTTCGGTCTCCGAGTTTGCTAGGGTTTCATAAAGTCCTGAACTCGGTCACACCGATTTGCAATTTTTGGTCACACCGAAAATCACATGTGCAATGGCCTAAGCAACATTGGTGAGACCGATTTCTACAATTCGGTCGATCCGAGATGAGTTCGGCGGAAACCTAACCCTAAATTTTGAATCAAAACTAATCTGAAGGATGTTTTCTGTGGATAGATTGATCTCATACTTGGAAAGAAACATGGCATTGTCATTGTGCTAAGAATCGGAGATAAAAGATTGCACAAAGTGTCAAACTCATACCCTAACTTGGCGATGAGCTCACCAAGGCAGCAACGGAGGTGAAGATTCCCATTGATGGTGGCGGAGACCAGCGGTGGCAGGTCGCTGGCGACAAGAGGACGATCCGGAGACCCGAGGCAACAGAGCAGGACACGCGCAGCGAAGAGGTTTTGGAGAAATTTCCAAAATTTGACCTGTCGGTATATATATCCTGACACTTTCAGTGTGACCGAGTGGAACAACTTGGTGGCACCGAGATGCAGAATCGCAAGTGGTTACTACAACTTAGTGTGACCGAAAAGTTCTAATCGGTTGCATCGAGATTGAAAACTAGATCAACTCAGTGAACTCGGTATGACCGAAAATGATGAATCGGTCAGACCGAAATGCATATAGAGGTTTTGGAAGTTTAAGTCTATGATGAATCGGTGACTCTGAGTGCTTCTCACCCAGAGGGTTCGAATTTGACTTGTTCAAACTTTGTGAGGTAGCATGAATAGAGTTTGAGACGAGAAAAGCATAGATAGCTAGAGGAAGTTCTTAGACATTCTTGTCCATTCATTTTGAAAAAGAAGAAATGCCAAACAATCAAAGCAACAAATGGATGTCCTCGAATGAGAAAATATCAAATCAACATGCTCACACAATAAAATGGAAACTGAAATATGTGGCAAAGCATGCACAATCACTCTAGCATCTGTCAAGCAACTGGCGATGACTAGGTCATCTATATGAGTATATTGACTTAGGAGTCAAATGGGAACATTTGATCATAGGTCATACTCATCATTTAAGCACAAGTGGGGTTACCACTTTTACATAAAGCATTATTGTGTTCACACCATTAGAGTTGCTTTAGCTCAATTCTTAGAGTAAAGCTCCCCCTAGATGTGATACCCCCCCTAAGAGGGATGAACTAACCTTGGGTTTTGTCGATGATGACTTCATCTAGATGTTGAAGATGTGGATGCTCATTGTTGATGTAGATCATTTGGAGCAATCTATTGGAGTGAGTCGCACTTTCAATACCTACATGGGTTAGTCCCACAAGAAACAAACAAGGATATCCAAGACATAGAGTGAAGCACACACATGATAATGTCCATGAAAGCATTAGATTACCTTGTCCCTTTTCTTACCAACAAGAGGGTTTGTGACTCCTTGAGCTAGTGCAAGATATGGATGTTGTTTGCACTTGTCCTTGCCAAAATGAATTTGAGTGAAGAATGTTGGCGGAGTCACCCTCAAGAACTCTCTAGTTCTTCTTCTTCGGGATCCACATCATCTTGATGGGAATCCTTGGGGTTGTAGATGTACTTGATGAAGTAGAACTTGATGTAGTCTTGGGAACCCACTTGACCAAGGCCTTTGGAGCATCTTCAAATGCATCAATCTCCTCTTGAAGTGTGTCCTTGCCTTTTATCTTGTAGTCTTGTGGTGGAAGATCATCTTGAGCTTGTGTCCCCTTGAAGGAAGTAGGATCATACTTCTCTTGTTGAGGAACAAACTTCGTCTTGGGGTATTGATCTTCTTCCCACTCAACTCCATTGGCATTGAACTTTCATTCAAAACCAACACCTTCATTCTTCTGGTGCCTTCCTTGCTTGTGTACAATTTCCTCAAATTGCTTACGTCCAGCAAGGCTCTTGTAAACACCTTTCTCTATAATTCCCTTCAATAAGCTATTTTCTTGCTCAAGTGTAACTTGGCTAAGAGAATCATTAGTGGAATCAAGAGAACTACTAGAAGCAACAATATTGGATTTAGCATGATTATTGTTACTACTAGAAGAAGAATCTTTCTTACTCTTGTTGCTAGATTTTACTTGTGGCATGTAAGTAGACAAGAGTAAACGCTTGACAATGTAAGAAGAACTTTTCTTCCGATGATCATCATTGATGGCTTTTAAGAACCCATGTTCTTGCTCAAGATTGAGCTTCTCGAAGCTTAGCTTCTCATGAGTTTTCAAAAGTTCTTGATGATCTTCTAAAGTAGTTTCATGAGCTAACATAAGAGTGTTTAGTTCTTTAGTTGGACGCTCAATCTCTTTATTATCATTGTCATTCGTTTCATCTTGATTAGCATGATTAATAGCATTTTCATCATAGTATTCATCACTAGAGTTCTCAACAAGTAAATCATCATCACCTAGCAAGTCATGTTCATCACTATTGAAATCAACATATTCGGGGTATGTTACCTTGGGGCCTTTAGCCATGAAGCATCTTCCAATTCCTTCATTTGGTGAATCAAATATTTCATAGGAGTTGGTTTACACAAGTGCTAGACCGGCAACACCTTCATCTTGAGTATATTCGGAGTCAGAGTGATAACTTCTCTCGGATTGGTGGTCGGAGTCGGGGCCGGATACCCATTCACTAACATGAGCTTGATGTCTTCGTTTTGTGTAGCTCCTTGATGACTTGTCCTTCATTTCCGAATCCTTGCTTCTTCGCGAGGTTCTTCATTCATAGCGATCATCTCTACTCCTTCTCTCTCTTGGAGGTGATTCTTCCCTTTTGCCTCTCCTTTTAGGTGAGTCTTCTCTTCTTTTGTAGCGAGCCATACACTCATTTGAGTAGTGTCCGGGTCTTCCACAATTGTAGCAATTTCGCTCACGACTAGAGGATCTTTTGTCATTGTAGGATGTTGACTTGGAGCTTCTTTCCTTGCTTCTACTATTGTAGAATTTGTTGAAGTTCTTCACCATTAAGCTCAATTCTTCATTGAAGGCTTGTTTCTCACTTGATGATGTAGGAGCATCACATGAGGCTTTGTAAGCACCACTAGACTTGTTGTGAAGCTCTTCTTTATCCTTGAGTGACATCTCATGAGCAACAATTCTTCCAATGACTTCGGTTGGCTTGAGATCTTTGTAGTTTGGCATCATTTGGATCAAAGTGCACACGTATCATATTTTCCATCCAAGGCTCTCAAGATATTTTTGATGATGAAGTTGTCTGTCATCTCTTCACTTCCTAGGCCGGCAATCTCATTTGTGATGAGAGCAAGCCTAGAGTACATTTCAGCGACACCTTCACCATCCTTCATTTTGAACTTGTCAAGTTGACTTTGAAGCACATCCAACTTGGATTCCTTGACGGAGTCGGTACCTTCGTGCATATCAATCAAAGTATCCCAAATTTCCTTTGCATTCTCAAGATGGCTAATTTTGTTGAATTCTTCGGGGCACAATCCGTTGAAGATGATATCGCAAGCTTGAGCATTGTATTGCAACATCTTCAATTCTTCCGCGGTAGCTTCACTATTCGGTTCTCTCCCATCGAAGAATTCACCTTGCAAACCAATACACACAATTGCCCAAGCTGCGGTGTTATGTCCAAGAATATGCATTTTCATCTTATGTTTCCAACTGGAAAAATTAGTACCATCAAAGTAAGGACCTCTATGGTGGTAATTTCCCTCGCTAGACGCCATACTCTCCTAGGTTGTGAAACCAAGGCTATGATCACCAAAGCTATGGAAATCAAGGCAAATGGAGACCAAAGCTCTCGTACCACTTGTAGGATCGAAAGTATGTCTAGAGGGGGGTGATTAGACTACTTGACTAAATAAAAACCTAACCTTTTCCCAATTTTAATTCTTGGCAGATTTTAGCAACTTAGCACAAGTCAAGCAATCACAATACAATTCAAGCAAGCATGCAAAGAGTACATGAGCAGCGGAAAGTAAAGCATGCAACTTGCAAGAAAGTAAATGGGAGGACTTTGGAGGGAGCAAACACAATGTTGACACAAAGATTTTTGGCGTGGTTCTGATAGGTGGTGCTATCGTACATCCAGTTGATAGAGACTTCAACTCACAAAGGGTAATGGTTGCGCGAGTCCACGGAGGGCTCCACCCATGAAGGGTCCACGAAGAAGCAACCTTGTCTATCCCACCATGGCCATCACCCACGAAGGACTTGCCTCACTTGGGTAGATCTTCACGAAGTAGGCGATCTCCTTGCCCTTACAAACTCCTTGGTTCAACTCCACAATCTTGACGGAGGCTCCCAAGTGACACCTAACCAATCTAGGAGACACCATTCTCCAAAAGGTAATAGATGGTGTGTTGATGATGAACTCCTTGCTCTTGTGCTTCACATGATAGTCTTCCCAACACTCAACTCTCTCTCATAGATTTGGCTATGGTGGAAAGGTGATTTGAGCGAAAAGCAACTTGGGGAAGGCTAGAGATCAAGATTCTTGTGGTTGGAATGGAATGTCTTGGTCTCAACACATGAGTAGGTGGTTCTCTCAGAAAATGAATGGTGGAAGTGTAGGCACGTTCTGATAGCTTTCTCCACGAATGAAGAACGGGTGGAGGGGTATATATAGCCCCCACACAAAATCTAACCGTTCCACACAGATTCCCAAAATCGGTGAGACCGAATGGTAAAACTCGGTCAGACCGATTCAGGCGAAAATATGAAAGTTAGGCTTTTCGGTGGGACCGATACAATCAACTCGGTGGGACCGATGCGCTAGGGTTAGGGAATAACGTAATCTCTGCGTGTTCTATCACATGAACTCGGTGGGACCGATTTTAGTAATAGGCACACAGAGAGTTGGTTAGGCAAACTCGGTGGGACCGATTCGCACATTTCAGTGGGATCGAAACTTACGAAAAGGAAATAGGGAGTTTGCATTGCGAACTCGGTGGGACCGATTTGCTCATTTCGGTGGTTCCGAAATGTTACGAAAAGGAAACAGGGATTTTGCAATCCCATCTCGGTGAGACCGAGATCCCTATCGGTGACCCCGAAGTGACTAGGGTTTGTGGCAGTGGCTATGTCAAATGATCTCGGTGGCGCCGAATATATCAAATCGGTGGGGCCGAGTTTGACTTTTAGGTTTAGGACATATGTGGATATGAGAAAGTGGCTGAGGGTTTTGGAGCATATAACTAAGCATTTTGAAGAAATCCATTAAGCAACACATCATCCCCTTTTAATAGTATTGGCTTTCCTATGGACTCAATGTGATCTTGGATCACTTACATAAAAATGTAGAGTCTTGAGCTTGTTGCCAATATGTGTACTTAGCATTTTGAGGGATCCACATCTCTAGTCCATGCCATGCCTATCACTGAACTTTCTGAAATGATCATCTTGAAAGAGCATTAGTTCAATGAGCTATATGTTGTTAAGAATTACCAAAATCACCTAGGGATTAATTGCACTTTCATGCACATAGATAAATTCTATCAAATCATAGCATAATTTTGGCTCTCTCAAATAGGTGTGTACAGCAAGGATAGATGACACAAACTAAAAAGAAAAACAAGCAAAGACTCATATAATACAAGATGCTCCAAGCAAAACTCATGATATGTGACGAATAAAAACTATAGCTCCAAGTAAAATACCGATGGTCGTTAGAAGAAAGAGGGTATGCCTTCCGGGGCATCCCCAAGCTTAGTTGCTTTTTTCTCTTTGGATAATAACTTGGGGTGCCATGTGAAATCCCCAAGCTTAGGATCTTCTTACTCCATATTCCTTCATGCATCGTGATCTCACCCAAAACTTGAAAACTTCAATCACACAAAACTCAACAAAACTTTCATGAGATCCGTTAGTATAACAAAGCAAATCACCACTCTATGTACTGTTACAAACCCATTTATATTTTATTTTTGCATTATACCTACTATATTCCCGCTTTACCATGGATTATACCCTCCGATACAAACCATATATTCATCAAAATAAGCACTTAACGCAAAGAAAAACAGAATCTGTCAAAAATAGAACAGTTTGTAGCAATCTGAAAATTTCGTGTACTTCTATAACTTGAAAAGTTATGAAAAATCAGGAAAAAGTATGCAATTTGTATATCAATCTTGTGTAAATATTTCAGAAATTTATCGTGCTCCTGTGATTTATTAAAATTATTTTACTGGGCGCAACAGTTTCTGTTTTTCAACAAGATCAAATCAACTATCACCAAACATGATCCCAAAGGCTTTACTTGGCACAAACACTAATTAAAACATGAAAAACACACTCATAACAGTAGTATAATTGTGCAAACACTCAAGAACATGAATAAAGAGGCAAAAATAAAATTTATTCGTTGGGTTGCCTCCCAACAAGCGCTATCGTTTTATGCCCCTAGCTAGGCATAATGCATAGATTCAAGTATTGTCATCTTTGGGTCTAGATCCATAGGACGCCCTCATGATTGATTCATATGGTTGCCTAATTCTTGTTCTAGGGAAGTGTCCCATACCCTTTCTTAGTGGAAATTGAAATTTAATATTCCCTTCTTTCATATCGGCACCTATAGTGCGTAAAAACGGTCTACCAAGTATGATGCGACAAGACGGATTGCAATCAATATCAAGAACAATAAAATCTATGGGAACATAATTCCAATTTGAAAGAATAAGAACATCATTAAGTCTTCCCATAGGCTTTTTAATAGTAGAATCCGCCAAGTATAAATTAAGAGAACATTCTTCAATATCGGTAAGACCAAGCACATCACATAAATATATTGGAATTGTGGAAACACTAGGACCCAGATCACATAAAGCAAAACAATCGTAATTTTTAATCTTGACTTTGATAGTAGGTTCCCATTCATCATGTAACTTTCTAGGAATTGAAATCTCTAATTCCAACTTTTCTTCTAAAGCTTTCATCATGGCATCTATGATATGTTTAGTAAAAGCTTTATTTTGTTCATAAGCATGGGGCAAATTTATCATGGATTGCAACAAAGAAATACAATCAACCAAGGAAAAATTATCATAATTAAAGTATTTGTAATCCAAAAGAGTTGGTATATCACTAGTTAAAGTTTTGACCTCTCCAAACCCACTTTTATCAATTTTCTCAACAAGATTTTCACTCTCCGAATTATCGGACGCCTTCTAGCTAAAGTTGACTCTTTTTCAGTCCCTTTTTCATCAATCTTAATTTTACAAAACAAAGAATCAATAGATGAAACACAAATCATTTTAAGATCTTCAACATTTTTAGAAAATGCTGTTTCTAAAAATTCTCCTTTAGCTCTAACCATATCAGTTCTTTTCTTACTTTCATCCATAGAAACATATAAACTTTAATTGATTCCTCAACCTTGGGCACACAAATTTTGACCTTGAGTTTTTCTATGTCATCAGAAATTCTATCAATGCTTCTAGACATATCATCAATCTTATTCAATTTTTCTTCTATCGTAGTATTGAAAGCTTTTTGAGCATTGATAAATTCTTTAATATTATTCTCAAGATCATGGGTGTTCCTATTATTATTGTAAGAAGAATTACCATAGGAATTACCATAATTATTAGAGGAATTTCCTGGAAAAGGCCGAGGCTTAAAATCACCTCTATAAGCATTGTTATTAAAATTGTTTTGCGAGAT
The DNA here is from genome assembly GCA_021437245.1 of Aegilops speltoides. Classification (NCBI taxonomy): domain Eukaryota; kingdom Viridiplantae; phylum Streptophyta; class Magnoliopsida; order Poales; family Poaceae; genus Aegilops; species Aegilops speltoides. The sequence continues at coordinate 77,136,847 of CM038145.1, read as the reverse complement.
AAAATTTACATTTACGACATCACTATTTTGCTCAATCAAAGTAGACAAAGGCACATCATTAAGATCAATAGGAGCATTTTTATTTGAAACCACCTTCATAAGAGCATCAACCTTTTCACTCCAAGTAGAAATTTCTTCAATATAATAAACCTTCTTACTAGTAGGTGCTCTTTCGGCATGCCATTGTGAATAATTAGCCATAATGTTATCAACCAATTTAGTAGATTGCCCCAAAGTAATGTCCATAAAAGTGCCACCCGCGGCGGAATCTAAAAGATTTCTAGAGACAAAATTCAATCCCGCATAAAAAACTTGTATTATCATCCAAAGATTTAAACCATGAGTAGGACAATTTCTTAGCATCAATTTCATTCTTTCCCAAGATTGTGCAACATGTTCATGCTCAGGTTGCTTAAAATTCATGATTTGTGTCCTAAGGGAAATAATTTTCATGGGCGGAAAATACTTAGTAATAAAAGCATCTTTGCACTTATCCCAAGAATCGATACTATTGCGAGGCAAAGAAGAAAACCAAATTTTTGAATGATCTCACAAAGAAAACGGAAATAATTTCAACTTCACAATATCATTGTCCACATCTTTTTTCTTTTACATCCTCATTAGGAGTACCGGAAAATTGATCTTTCATAACAAGATTCAACAAAGCGGCATTAATATCACAAGACTCCGCACTAGTGACCGGAGGAGCAATCAGAGTGCTAATAAAATCATTATTATTGGTATTAGAAAAATCACACAACTTGGTATTTTCTTGAGACATCGTGACTACGCAAACATGATTGCACACAAAAACAGATCTGACAAGAAAAGGACGAACGAAAAAGAGGGCAAATAAAATGACAAATGTTGTGAAGTGGGGGAGATGAAAACGAGAGGCAAATGGCAAATAATGTAAATTTCAAGGACATGAGATTTGTGATTAGGAACCTGATAGATGTTGATGATGTCACCCTGGCAACAGTGCCAGAAATTGGCGAGTTGTCGGGAGACTATCTTGACTTGATCCAACTTGGCAACGGTGCCAAAAATTCCTTTTGATGTCGCTTGAACTACGTCGGTATTTACCCAAAGAGGAAGGGATGCTGTAGCACAACTACGGTAGGTATTTCCCTCAGTTATGAAACCAAGGTATCAATCCAGTAGGAGAACCAAGCAACACTATATAAACGGTACCTGCACACAAAGAACAAATACTTGCAACCCGGCGCTTATGAGGGGTTGTCAATCCCTCTTACAGGGTAACGGCATAGGAAATTGTCAAGTTGTGTGATAAAGTTGTGATAGATTCGATAAATAGATCTCAAATAAACAAGAAATAAATGATGCAACTAAAAAGTGTAGCAAAGTATTTTTGGGTTTTTGGAATAAAAGATCTGAAAATAAAAGCAAATAAAAATATATCTCAAATGCAAATAATAGATCTGAAAGCAAATATGATAAAGAATAGACCCGGGGTCGTAGATTTCACTAGTGGCTTCTCACAAGAAACATCACATGATGGGTAAAGTAATTACTGTTGGGCAATTGATAGAACCTCAAATAATTATGATGATATGCAGGCAATGATCAATATATAGGACTACAGGAATCAGCTGATTTGCTGCATGCCGCTGTCGGCAAACTTTTCCAGCACTGAAAGTTATGGTAAAGAGCCTCTTTGCCGTCTGTTTTAGCACATCAGACGACAAAGACCTTTGGAGTCAGCTTTCCTAGCCAAGCAAACAACACAGAAAGTGGACGCAAAGAATAGACATTAGCCATGTTAGGTGGCTAACGGGAATCTTTGCCATCCGCCGGCTGACGGCAAACATGCCCTCCCCTTTGTCATCTGCTTCCTAACGTCAGCAGACCCTTGGTTAACATCACTCCTCCCCAGTCTTTGTCGTCTGCTAGAAGATGGCAAAGAACCACTCGCCTTTGCCGTTTGCCAGCGGATGACATAATGACTAAATGGGGCAGACCCAGTGCTCCCAGGTTGCACAGGTTGCGGCCATGTGTCACCTTTGCCACCGGTGGCAGACGGCAAAGTGCCTATATTGCCCTTTTTATTCTGTTTTTTTGTTATATCCAAGCATTTTCACAGCAAATATATGATAGGGAAAATTCATCCTACCACCCGGTGGTAGTTACCCCATATATCTCATATACTACCACGTGGTAATATATATACTATTTTATTATTTTAAATATGTTCATATACTATATCTAAGATATTTCAAAGCAAGTTACATGAAAAATTGCATATGAGTCCATAGTTTATGTTGTATTTGTGAAATATGTACATATTTGTTCGTAAAAAAGAGCATACTCAAAATATGGTACATACTACCCAAAAATTAGTATATATACTACCTAATCATTGAAATTTACTACATACTATACGTATGTACTCTCGGTTTCGACAGATACTACATACAACATACAAAATGCAAGTGGTGGTAACCACCACTGCTTGTAGCAAACATTTGTCCTATATATATATATATATATGTATATATATATATATGTATATATATATATTCACAAGGCAAACAATATGAGCAAGTCTCACAGCAAATATATGATATCCAACACATAAGTTGCATCCATCCATACATAGTTTCATCCATATTACAATAGTTCCATCCATATAGAGGTAGCAAGTTCCACATTGTTCATCGATACAAACTAAAAACAGAAATTAAACACAAGCACTCCATCAATGCAAGCTTTCGTGAAGTGAATCAAATCTGCAAAATGGGAAATAAGAAAGTTAGAAGAAGAATACTAGAAGAAGAAGAAGAAGAAGTATATGACATTTATGAGGTTACCAAGGTTATGATGCCATTTTTGACCTAAGTAAGCCAACTATGCCATTTTTGACATAAGTAAGCTAAGTATAGGTCATTATTAAGCTAACCTAGGTAACTAGGCATATTAGAGCTAACTTAGGTCATTTTGGAGGAAGCAAAGCTAAGTATAGGTCATTTAGAGCTAACTTAGGTAAAATGTATCATTTTGGAGCTAAGTAAGCTTATTATGTAATTTTGTAGGAAGATAATCTAAGTATATGAAATTTATGAGGTTACCAAGGTTATGATGCCATTTTTTACCTAAGTAAGCTAATTATGCCATTTTGACAGAAGTAAGCTAAGTATAGGTCATTTTGGAGAAAACAAAGCTAAGTATAGGTCATTTTAGATCTAACTTAGGTAAAATGGATCATTTTGGAGCTAAGTAAGCTTAATATGTCATTTTGGAGGAAAATAAGCTAAGTATATGACATTTATGAGGTTACCAAGGTTATTATGCCATTTTTGACCTATGTAAGCTAATTATGCAATTTTTGACATAAGTAAGCTAAGTATAGGTCATTATTGAGATAACCTAGGTAACTAAGCATATTAGAGCTAACTTAGCATATTAGTGCTTACTTAGAGCTAACTTAAGTCATTTTGGAGGAAACAAAGCTAAGTATAGGTCATTTTAGAGCTAACTTAGGTAAAATAGGTCAATTTAGAGCTAAGTAAGCTTATTATGTCATTTTGGATGAAAATAAGCTAAGTACATGACATTTATGAGCTAACCAAGGTTATTATGCAATTTTTGACCTAATTAAGCTAATTATGTCATAAATGAACTAAATAAAGCTAAGTCTAGGTCATTATGCATTTGTTGAGCAAAACACTAGAGAAAATTTACCGCGTCACAAAGGTGAAGCACTAGGGTTGCTCGTGCCGGTACCACCTGGAGAAGGATCGTGCAATGCTTGTTTGGAGTTATGCTGCACCAAAGATCATTTGCAATGTCTCGTTAGCATGATGACACTCAAATGTTAAGACTAGTAACTAATGACCATCCAAATAAAACTCACCGCAGTCCCCAAAGCAATGACTGGCATCGGAGGAGGAGTCTGACCAGTCTTCTCACACACAGACTGCACATTTGGTTTTGACGAGTCAGTCATACTAGTTAGTAATGAAACCAACATCACCTGCATGATTTGGCTAATATGCAGAAAAAACTTACCACGAGGCGCTTGTACAAGGCCCGGTTCGCCATGTCATTCCGTGCCCTCTCCTCCTCCAACAACCTAGCCGTCCTCTCCTCGAACTCCCGCTCCTTCTCTGCCTCCTGCCGGTCCCTCTCCTGCAGAAGCGCCTAGGTTTCCTCTCTCTCTCTCTCTCTCTATCTGAAGAGTAGCCTGTGTCGGTGTACAAAAGTAGGGGCTCTCCTTTTGACCCCTTTACTTGTGCACAGGTAGTCAGAGCCTCCCGCCACGACCACGCATGACAGGGCAGGAAAGGAAGGCCGGAGAGAAGCTGAAGGCACAAGACAAACAAAGTAATGACAAGGACCAAGGCCACGAGGATCAGATGGGCAGAGCAGGTTTCCCCGGAAAGGACCCTTGCCGGGGCAGCCTCAGCGGCCCCGGCAAGGCCCTTGCTGGGGGAGCTCGCCCCCACCAGCTGAGCGAGCCACCTTTGAGCCCACCAATGCTAGACAAACGCATCGGGACAGGGCTCGGGAGGCACCTCCGTGGTGGCATGCAGATCTTTGTGAAGACATAGAATGCTTAAGATCAAATGAGGATAGGAAGGAAACTATCCATACCGAAGAAACCCACAAGACCCCCGGCAAGATCCTTGCTGGGGAAGCCAGCGCGCCACGGCAAGACCCTTGCCGGGCCACTCGGCAAGACCCTCGCCAAGCGCACCGGTAGGGCCACTACCAGGCCCGCGCCAGCCAAGTCTTCGCCGCCGTTCGCATGCAGCTGCCGACCCAACCAGCTGGGCAGGCACCTGCGTGGCAACATGCAGCCCTTCGTGGAGGCTCCACCACCGTGCCACCTCAGCTGCCTGCCTGCCTACATGGCATCGCATGCATCACTGGCCAGGGTGCGTGTCGAAGCAAGGAGGAGCGGCGACGTAAGGGACGGGCATCGCCCCCGTCCCCGATAAAGCGAAGGGACACCTAAGCCTCACATTAAATGCGCTTTGTCCTGTAATACCAGCGATAAGCTCGTGACACTGTAGCACTTTCCACCTCCTGTGTGCCACTGTGGCAGCCCCTTTCGCCTATAAAAGGAGGCCCATGGAACATGGGAGGGGGATTCGGCTCTTTGGAAACTAGCAGTACCTAGAGCTAGTTCGAGAGCTCAAGAACACCAAATACATCCCCCAAAGCAGGATCGTAGGGTTTTACGCATCTTTGCGGCCCGAACCTGGGTAAATCCCCCTTGTGTTGTTTGCTAGTCCTGCTCTTCTCATGATCCCCGTGCCCCGCAACCGTAGAAGGGATTCCAGTGATCCCATAAGTGTCATTTCCCACCGACATCTTTGGCGCGCCAGGCAGGGGGCGCAATTGTGAGAATCTGGTTTGGCAGTTGGCCTAGCTGCTCTTCATCACCATGGCTCCTAAGAAGAAGCCGACCACGGAGATCGGTTCGTCCGGGACCAGGTTACCAGCACCGGCGCGGACCAGTAGCAGGCCAGTCGCGGAGAGGACCCGTGGCATGGCCCGTGAACATCCACATCACCCTGGCGGTTCATGCCTGGTGAGTGGCGTCGTTCACCCGCCAGGCGACGAGCCACCAGTAGCGGGCTCCAGAGACGGAGTCAGGCCCCCCGCAGGCGGCGCGGGGCCCTCCAGTGGCGCTGCCATCCCGCCAGGTAGCGGCACAGCGGCCTCCAAGACACCAACACCGACGCCACAGCGTGCTCTTCCCAGGTTGTGCGTGATGAGCAGCGTCACCCTGCTGGTGACCCTGCGCGCCGCCCTGGGAAGAGTCCCGTGTGCCCATTGCATGGTGAGGAGGGCCAACATGCGTGCTGAGGTGCTGATGGGGGTGGCGAATGACTGCGTGGCCGTGACGCAGCTCCTTCTAACGTGGTTAGAAGTTGAGGTGCATCGCGGTCCACCCAGCTCTCACTGCCATCCACGCCAGCGGAAGCCCTAGCGCGCGCAGTTGATCCTTGATTTTCCTCCCGCCGCGGAAAAGCTCGACGAATAGAGGGCCACCGTCCGGAGCCACGTCGGCATCACCAACAACGATGAGTTGCGGCCGGTGGGACCTGTAGGCCGTCGCTCCACTGGGCCACCGCGTGCCAGCGGAGACTGTGCTGGAGGTGATGCAGCCACGGTGCACTCCCCTCCTCCATCCCGGCCACCCCGGGCGTCGGCTCATCGCGACGACGCTGGAGATGGTATCTCCATCGCGTCGTCCGACCCACGAACCAACCGCGATCAGCGTCAAGTCCTTTGGGAGCGGGTTCATGAGGATGCTCGAACTACCATCGAGCACCGACGTGATGCGCGCCACCAGTCGGACAGGTGGGCTGGGCCTGCTACGGACCACCCAGCACCGGGAGGCTATGATGGCCTACCTTACGAGGTGGGTTGTCCGGCATTCACCCATGAGCTGCGGCAGTTCCAGTGGCCCTCCCACCGTACGTTCAAGCCTGACGTTGGCGAGAAGTACAACGGCAAGACTCACCCGTCATAGTTCCTCAGCATCTACACCATCATGATGCAAGCTGCTGGGGCCCGCGAGGATAAGGTGCTTGCCAACTACTTCCTGTTGGCACTCAAGCCCAATGTTATGTCATGGTTGATGCACTTGCTGATGGATTCCATTTCTTCTTGGGCGGATCTGTGCCATGAGTTTGTTGGCGCCTTTATCAGAGGTCACCAGGCTCATGGCCAGGCGAGTGATTTACACATCATCCCCCAGAAGGAAGGGGAGAACTTGCGCAAGTACATCCACAGGTTCAGCCGAGTACAGTACAACATCCCAGACGTTCATCCTGCCGCCGTGATCAGTGTGTTCCATCAGAATGTGCGCAATCGTAAGATGCATGAAGAGCTAGCGATGAACAAGGTCAGAGATGTGGCCGAACTTTATGTTCTGGCCGATCAGTGTGCTCGTGCTGAAGAGGGAAGGAAGTACCCCAGTGAAGACGCCGATGCGGAAACCGACTCCACGGATGACACCGTCACCCCAGCGAAGAAGGCCCGACGCCATAACAGGAAGTGCAAGGGCAAGGTCGTGCTTGCCATCGAGGGATCCGACGACACCTGCGCCACCAAGAAGACCAAGGCGAGCGACCTCGGCAAGGAGGTTGCCGAATGTGACGCTTGCCGGGCCTTGGCGGTTACCGACAAGCCAGGAGGCTCCGACAAGCAGTACTACAAGATCCACCGCACTAAGGGCCATGATCTCCAAAACTGCCGGCAGGTAGAGCTGCTCGCCGAGAAGCAGAAAGCAGAGTATGAGCGGCGGGACAAGGAGAAAGGCCCAGATGGTGCCGAGGGGTCCAACAAGAAACGTGGCGGCCAAGGAGGCCACCGCGGCAAGGATAATCCGCAAGAGAGGCCCGCCCAGGGCCGCGACAAGAAGCAGGAAGACGATGATCATGACGAGGACAACGAGTCCGGAGATCACGAGTTTCAGAAAGCCACAGAGGCCATGTTCGTCGATGGTGGCGCCTCGCTGGATACATCCCACCACCAACTCAAGCAGTGGGCGCGTGAGGTCATAGAGGTGGAGCCATCGTTCGACGTACGGAAGCCGCTGAAATGGTCCAGCACGCCCATCATCTTCGACACCGAGGACCAGCCCGACCGCACCACTGCGGTCGGGTGCTTGCCGTTGTTGGTTTCACCAACAATCCGCAACCTCAAGGTGACAAAGATGTTTGTTGACGGCGGGGTCGGCCTGAACTTGATCTCACCTGTTGTGGTCAGAAGGCTGCAGATCCCTGATGGTGACCTTGAGGAGACGGGCATGTTCCAAGGGGTTAACCCGGGGAGGAGGCAGCCAAAGGGAAAGGTCACATTGCCCGTGACATTCGAAGGCGAGCTGAACCACAGGATGAAAAGGATTGTTTTTGATGTAGCCGAGATCCCCTTGCCTTACAATGGGATCCTCGGCCGCCCGGCACTAGCCAAGTTCATGGCGGCTTCACACTACACCTACAACATGCTGAAGATGCCCGAGCCGATGAACATCATCACCGTCCCCTCCGACAAGAAAGATGCACTGATCTGCGCTGACCAACTCTACCGAGAAGCAGTTGCAGCAGCTGCTGCTAAGGCACCTGCTCCTGCCGATGGAGCCCCGGGGGAGAAGAAGACATGCGAGACCCCTCGCACCCACTCTGGCAAGCGCACCTCTTCGGGGTGTTGTGCTTCCGTTGAGAACGTGCCAGAGAGCTCCACCGGCAAGAGCAAAAGGTCCAGAGCCACACCACTAGAGACCAAGAAGATGTCCGTTATGGAGGACGACACGGGGGGAGCTTTTACCATAAGCTCCACCCTCGACGGCAAATAGGAAAGCGAGCTCGACACCTTCCTGCGGGCGAATTTCGATGTGTTTGCATGGCAAGCCTCCGACATCCCCGGTGTTCCCAGGAAGGTGATAAGCACCACCTTGATGTCTGTCCTCATGTGCGGCCCGTCAAGCAGAAGGTCAGGAAGCAAGCTTTGGAGAGGCAGGAGTTCATCACAGAGGAAATCAGGAAGCTAGAGTCGGCAGGCTTGGTGAAAGGAGTACTCCATCCGACGTGGTTGGCCAATCCGGTAGTGGTGCGCAAGGCAAATGGGAAGTGGAGGCTATGTATTGACTACACAGACATCAATAAGGCCTTTCCAAAGGATCCCTTCCCGTTACCGCGCATCAACCAGATTGTTGACTCCACAGCTGGGTGTGACCTGTTATCATTCCTCGACGCCTACTCGGGATACCACCAGATCTTCATGACAAAAGAAGACGAGGAAAAGACAGCATTCATCACCCCATGTGTCCAAATTGGTTTTGAGCCCCAGCTACATAGAAATATGGAAGCTTATATGGATGACATAGTGGTCAAAACCAAGGACAAGGCAACACTTGTGCAAGATCTGGAGGAAACATTTGGGAACCTGCGCAAGATCAACCTCAAACTGAACCCTGAGAAGTGTGTCTTCAGTGTCCCGTCTGGCAAGCTTCTCGGGTTCTTTGTGTCCCAACGCGGGATTGAAGCAAACCCAGATAAGATAAAGGCCATCGAGCAGATTGAGGCACCCAAACGGATCAAGGACGTGCGTCGGCTCACTGGTTGCATCGCCGCCATGAGCCGGTTCATCTCCAAGTCCGCAGATTGTGCCCTTCCCTTTTTTAAGATCTTGAAGAAGGCAGGGCCAGTGGAGTGGACCCCAGAGGCCGAGGCAGCGCTGCAAGATTTGAAGAAATACCTCTCCTCTACCCCAGTGCTGGTTGTGCCCAAACTACAAGAACCGTTGCTGCTTTACCTAGCAGCAACAAATCAGGTGGTTAGCGCCGCACTAGTGGCGCAGAGAGAGGTCGACGAGAAGGCAGCGGCAGCGACAGAGCCAATAGATGGCAAGCCGAAACCCTCTCCGGCAGGGCTCAATCCCGGCAAGATTGAGTCCCTGGCAGGGGCTGACGCCAGCATGATTGGACCCACGCGACCGGGTGAAGAGGCGCAGAAGAAGAAAATGGTGCAGCACCCAGTGTACTTCGGCAGCTCCCTCTTGCTGGGGGCTAGGTCGAGGTACTCAGGTGTGCAAAAAGCTGCTCTTTAGCCTCCTTATGGCTTCGAGGAAGCTGTGCCATTACTTCCAAGCGCACGAGATCACAGTGGTCACCCGCCTCCCATTGCAACGAATAGTGCACAACCCAGATGCAACGGGGAGGATCGTGGAATGGGCCCTGGAGCTGTCGAGTTTCGGTTTGAAGTTTGAAAGCACCTCGACGATTCAGAGCAGAGTCTTGGTGGAGTTTGTTGCGGAATGGACCTCGACGCCCGACGAAGAGGTACAGGAGACCACTCTTCCCGGCAAGGAAATGAGCCGCAACTGGATCATGTACTTTGATGGTGCCTTCTCGCTGCAAGGCACCGGTGCTGGTGTGCTGCTTGTTGCACCCACCGGAGAGCACCTCAAGTATGTCATCTAGATGCACTTCCCACGGGAGATGTCAACCAACAACACCGCCAAGTACGAGGGTTTGCTTGCCGGTCTCAGGATCGCGGCAGACCTCGGAGTTAAGAAGCTCATCGCCAGGGGCGACTCATAGCTCGTCGTCAGGCAGATCAACAAAGATTATCAAAGCCCATTGATGGATGCTTACGTAGATGAGGTGAGGAAACTGGAGGAGCGCTTTGACGGTATACAAGCGGAGCATGTCCCTCGGGCGGAGAACGACATTGCCGACTACCTGTCAAAGCGCGCTTCCCTCAAGCTACCTGTGGAACCAGGTACTTTTTTGCTTCAGTTAACCCAACCATCCATTGAGCCGTCGACCGGGGAGAACAAGCGGAGGAAGCTAGGCCCCGGCAAGTACTTCACCACCGAGCTCCCTGGAGCCGCCGGCGAAGATGTTGCCATGGATGCCGATCCTGCTGCAGAGCGACCGACTCTGGTAGGACCTCAGGTCATAGCCGTGGAGGCAGCCACTCCCGTGGCAGAAGAGATGCCTTTGGTCCTTGTCGTCGAGCTACAGGCTCTGGCATGGGCGCAGCACACCGTCCGATTCCTTCAAAAAGGAGAGCTTCCTGAGGAGCAGGAAGAGGCAGAAAGAGTAGCCCGCTGGTCTGCTCTGTAGCAATTCGTTGATAACGTATTGTACAGAAGAAGACCGAATGGGGTGAAATTGATGTGCATCTCCCGGGAGGAAGGACTAAAGCTGTTGGCAGAGATACATGGAGGCATATGTGGCTCCCACATAGGGTCGAGGGCCCTTGCCGGCAAGGTTTCTTCTGGCCCACCGCCCTCCAGGATGCGACGGCACTAGTAACCAAGTGTGAAGCATGCCAGTTCCTTTCAAAGAAGCTCCATCAACCAGCTCAAGCCCTTCGAACTATCCCTCTCTCCTGGCCCTTCTCGGTCTGGGGGCTCGACATATTGGGCCCTTTCCCCCGTGCTGTCGAGGGCTTTGAGTACTTGTATGTTGCAATCGAAAAGTTCACAAAGTGGCCAGAGGTAGAAGCAGTGAGGAAGGTGACAGCGCAGTCAGTTCAAGGGACTAGTGTGTCGTTTTTGGGTGCCTAATAGGACCATCACCGACAACGACACACAGTTCACAAGCCATGCCTTCATGCAATACATTGAGGATCTCGGCAGCAGGGTCTGTTTTGCTTCCGTGGCACATCCACGGAGCAACGGCCAAGCAGAGAGAGCAAATGTTGAAGTCCTGCGAGGCTTAAGAACAAAGACTTTTGACAGGCTGCACAAGAGTGGAAGACGCTGGATTGATGAGTTGCTGGTGGTTCTTTGGTCGATCAGAACGATGCCAAATCGAGCCATCGGCCAGAGACCCTTTGCCCTGGTTTACGGGGCAGAAGCAGTTCTCCCCACAGAACTCATATACGGGTCACCTGGAGTGCTCGCTTATGATGAGCTTGAGCAAGAGCGATTGTGGCAAGATGACATGACGCTCCTTGAGGAAGATCGTCTCCGGGCGGCTGTGAGAGCAGCACGCTACCAGCAAGCTTTGCGCCGCTACCATAGCCGCAAGGTTCATGCCCAGAGCTTTGAGGAAGGTGACCTTGTTCTTCGGCATGTTCAGTCGGCCAAGAATTCCAACAAGTTGACGCCGAAGTGGGAAGGCCCTTATCGGGTAACGCGAGTCACCAGGCCCGGCGCAATCCGGCTGGAGACCGAAGATGCCGTTCCAGTGAGCAACTCCTGGAACATCGAGCATGTCCACAAGTTTTACCCATAAGGCGCGGCTGTCGGGCCTCTCGGCAGGCCACCCTTTTGTACAAGCCTTGCCGGCAAGGCATGTAACCCTTTGTACAAAATCAGGCGCAGACCCTGAGCATAAATAAACGAAGCACTGGCGCTCTGGGTTATAGCATGCATGCTAGGTTGAGTCTCTTCCTTGGTTAGGGTTGATAGTGCTTAGCGGCGGCTAACCCCTAGCTTAGAGGTCGAGTGTGTGTCTCTCTGTTCTTCTCTGTCTTCTTTGGTTCACAGGACACGTGAATATCCTTGCCGAGCTGTTTTGGTAGAAAGGGGACGGACCGGCGTCCAGGCCCCCACAAGCCAAAGTTGCCGGGGGCTACAAGAGCAAAGATCCATCCGCGGCAGGCCAAGGTTGCCGGGGGCTGTAGATTCAGGAAATGGAACAAGAAAGCAGAAGAGCAAAAGAGGCGCCTAGGCGAGCTACGAGTGGCAGAAGACACCAGGAGAACATCTCGGTGGCCGTCAAAGGGCTGGATGGTGATGGCGGCACCAGAGGCAGAGCTCGAAGACGAGGCGGCAGGACGTCAATACGCGACGAAGGCGTCGGTGCCCGCGTACTACAACTTGACGGCCTTGCCGCCTGCCCTCTTCCTCTTCCGCAGCCTCCCAACGCTAGCCGCCCATGGAGAAGACCCCGAGAAGTTCAAGGAGCCGGCGACACGGATGATGGGGTCGCCGGTGCCGCTCGGAGCGGCACCCGACGACTAGTCGGACCCGTCATCCTGTCGCCCGCTGCCCTCGTCGTCGTTGCCGTTGTCTTCCTTGCCACTCTCACTTGAGGAGGAGTCTTCATCGTCGGAGGAGCTCTCCATGCAGCACCTCACGCGAGTCCCAAAGTGCCCGAAGATCTTGACGGGGAGGAGGCCACCCTCCATTTGTTTGAAATGGAGAGTGAGCCCATCCGTCAAGCTGTGGAGGCGAGCGAAGGTCTTCCACCCTCGGCGAAGATACATGACATGAGGGGCAGGGAACTCGACGTCGGCCCATGTGCCGCTGTTCCCGCAACCCCTCATATGCAGCCGCAACGTCTGCGGTGGATCCAACTCCATCTCCCGCGTGAATGGAGTCAGAAGGCGAAGGCGACGATGTGGTGGCTGGCGCAGCCTAACGAAGAACTCGCAGGGATTGTCCCCAGCGTGGCCCTCCACTAGAGGAGGGGCTGCCGGCAGAGGCGAAGCTGATCTGCCGCCCCGTCCTCCTCTCCCTCGAGCACCGCGACGGCCTCGGCCTCGCCCCTCCCCCTTCCTCTAGCGGCCGGCTCCGCCACTACGAGCTCTTGGGGAGGAGCGATGCGTTGTCCGGCCGAAACCCTCGCCGCCACCGATGAAGCGTCGCCACGCCCCCTCGCCATGGCAGAAGAAGAAAGGAAGCATGAATGGGGAGAGGCAGATGGCGGAGAGTTGAGGGGCACCTCTCCTCCCGCTCCCCTCCTTATAAAGGGGCGGGGGCGAGGCTCGGCCGCCCCCTCTTAGCCAATCCGGCTCGTTGAAGTGACAGCAGGCGGGGCCATTGACCGCCCTTCCCGCTCCATTGAAGGCGCGTGGGAATCGACCCGCGCGCGCACGACTTCCCACATCCCGCGTGCCTGTCATTCGCTCTGTGTTGTGCATGCAGCGAATGGGGTGCGAGGGGCGGGCGCAGTGGGACGCGTGGAGTGGCGGTTCCCAAGCGAGGGCAGTAAATGGGAGGCGGCCCCACGGTCTCAAAGAGGCACGCAAGCCGCCTCTTTACTGTCCACCACAAGGTGACGCCAGCATGCTTCCGTCATGCGCGCGCGCATGATCCCCACGTCACGCGGATCATGGAGAAGCGCAGCGGACGGAACAGTGGCCGCGGAAAAAATCCGCCCCAACTGCCCGTGCACCGTTCTGGGCCTGGCCCAACAACGTGATGCGCTTATGTATGGCCCAGGCCCGGGGGCTCCTGTCGGTGTACAAAAGTAGGGGCTCTCCTTTTGACCCCTTTAATTGTGCACGGGTAGTCTGAGCCTCCCTCCACGACCATGCATGACAGGGCAGGAAAGGGAGGCCGGAGAGAAGCTGAAGGCACAAGACAAACAAAGCAACGACAAGGACCAAGACCACGAGGACCGGATGGGCGGAGTAGGTTTCCCCGGCAAGGACCCTTGCCGGGGCAGCCTCAGCGGCCCGGCAAGGCCCTTGCCGGGGGAGCTCGCCCCCACCAGCCGAGCGAGCCACCTTTCAGCCCACCACGCTAGACAAACGCGTCGGGACAGGGCTCGGGAGGCACCTCCGTGGTGGCATGCAGATCTTTGTGAAGACATAGAATGCTTAAGATCAACTGAGGATAGGAAGGCAACTATCCTTACCGAAGAAACCCACAAGACCCCCGGCAAGATCCTTGCCGGGGAAGCCAGTGCACCACGGCAAGACCCTTGCCGGGCCACCCGGCAAGACCCGTGCCGGGCCACCCGGCAGGACCCTCGCCAAGCGCATCGACAGGGCCACTACCAGGCCCGCGCCAGCCAAGTCTTTGCCGCCATTCGCATGCAGCTGCCGACCCAACCAGCTGGGCAGGCATCTGCGTGGCAACATGCAGCCCTTCGTGGAGGCTCCACCACCGCGCCACCTCAGCTGCCTGCCTGCCTACATGGCACCGCATGCATCGCTGGCCAGGGCGCGTGTTGAAGCAAGGAGGAGCGGCGACGGATGGGACGGGCCTCGCCCCCGTCCCCGATAAAGCGAAGGGACACCTAAGCCTCGCATTAAATGCGCTTTTTCCTATAATACCAGCGATAAGCTTGCAACACTGTAGGACTTTCCAGCTCCTGTGTGCCAGTGTGGCAGCCCCTTTCGCCTATAAAAGGAGGCCCATGGCACACGGGAGGGGGATTCGGCTCTGTGGAACCTGGCAGGACCTAGAGCTAGTTCGAGAGCTCAAGAACACCAAATACATCCACCAAAGCAGGATCGTAGGGTTTTACGCATCCTTGCGGCACGAACCTGGGTAAATCCCCCTTGTGTTGTCTGCTAGTCCCGCTCTTCTCACGATCCCCGCGCCCCGCAACCATAGAAGGGATTCCAGTGATCCCATAGGTGTCGTTTCCCACCGACAGCCTGCAACACCACTCCTCATTAGCATTGTGATCATCGATGTCCGCGCACACAATGTAATGGAGGAAAGATATCTGAGTCCGTATAACTAACCTCGAAGGCGAGCTCGACTAGCCATTGACGAGGCCTTATCTCAGGACAGGAGCTTGTTTGGCGCGCCTTGATCTCCCGAGAGTGCGAGGACAACTATAAGTCCATCTCCAATGGCTATCAAGCCATGGGACCTCCCGCCACCAGATATCATCACCAGCTCTGGATCAATGGGACCCTGGCTCAGGTTAAAGTCCTCCCCTTTCTTCCCCTTCCCCTCATCTTTGTACCTCACGAGCTTATTGTGGGAGGAGATGTTGGTGAAGTTCTCTGGATGATCGATGTCAGACGCAGAGGATGCCTTGGCCTTCTTGTACGAGGCAGTATGGGCCATGGCATAGAGGTCGTACACCTCTGGCACCTCCACCTTATTGTGTTGCACCTAAAAGAGAGGAACATGGTAAATTAGTAATTAAAGGGCTCAAGCTAGCATGAATCATGAAGCAAACCACATACCCAGTTCCGCCCGAACTGATATAAGTTGGCGCTGCCTTGATGGTGTGGCACACCTTCCATTTGGGCTCGCCAGTCCTTGGCATTGTTGTGGAGGGCTAGCCATTGTCTAAGCACCACTAATCCACCAACACCGCCCAACAATCCATCTTATCCGCACACCATCTCGGGGGCACCTAAGTTAGTAAGGAGAAACTTGAGCACTATGCCTACAAATAAAACCAAGGAAACTAAGTACAAGGCCTTAAGAATAGGTAATTACCGTCGTGTACCGCACCTTCTTCAAAAACTTTCTGCGACACGCCGGCTTGGGCTTCTTAATACCACGCGAGGTGTAGTAGTCTCGAACAGCCTACGCCCGAGCCTCATGCCGTAAGTTTTGTAGTAGGCGCCTGCCCTTGGCATCGATAACCTGTGTCGCGGCCTCCTCGTATCCCTCCTAACCTGTAGAAGGTCTGCAATCAAACGAGACAACATTGATTAGAAAAATAACTAGATATTTGAAGTTTTTAGTTGTGTAAAGGAGAAGTTACCCAAAACTTTCTGATCATCATGTCGGCCCTCGTGTGGCACAAGACACCATCGATCATCTCCTCCGACAGGGCCGGGGCAGCCAAGTAGTGCCCCTAGCTCAACCCTAGCTATGGAAGCTAACCCTCACCGGGCAACATGACAAACCTCGGGAAGTTTTGACGGCAAATCACACCAAGGACATTGTTGGGCCTGCAGACATCCTGAGCATGGTGCCAACCCCTGCAGTATGACAAGGCCAACACATTAGATATTTGAAGAAACATGAAGGCAAAAGGTACAAAAAGAGTAAATGCACTTACCTCCCCCCATCAGGCCTAATCAACCACCTCTGCTCGCGGGTCGCCAGGATGGGCGGGAGCCATGTACTACCACCCTAGTAGACGGTGGCTGAGGGAGTCCAGGATTAAGGGGTTCTCGGACAGCCGGCCTATATGCAAATGTCGGACTGTTGGGCCATGAAGATACAAGATAGAAGACTTCGTCCTGTGTCCGGATGGGACTCTCCTTTGTGTGGAAGCCAAGCTTGGCAGTTAGGGTATGAAGATTCCTTTCTCTGTAACCGACCCTGTGTAGCCCTAGCCCCCTGCGTTGTCTATATAAACCGGAGGGTTAGTCCATAGGACGGGAACAATCATTACCATGGGCTAGCTTATAGGGTTTAGCCTCTACGATCTCGTGGTAGATCAACTCTTGTAATACTCATATCATCAAGATCAATCAAGCAGGAAGTAGGGTATTACCTCCACCGAGAGGGCCCGAACCTGGGTAAACATTGTGTCCCCCGCCTCCTGTTACCATTAGCCTTAGACGCACAGTTCAGGACCCCCTACCCGAGATCCACCGGTTTTGACATCGACATTGGTGCTTTCATTGAGAGTTCCACTGTGACGACGAAGATAGGGTTGATGGCTCGCCCTTGTCATCATGGACAACATCACCTCCGGAGGAGCTCTGGCCTGAGGCCAAACCCTCCGGCTGGGCGGCTTCGTCTTGACCGCCCATTCGGCCGTCGGGCCGACCATGACTTCTCAGGTCATCAAATATCGTCTCCACGTCAGCTCGGAACATGCCGACCAGATGGATCCAACGTCTCTAAATGGGCTCCTGGATCGCATCGCGCTCTGGGAGTCACTTTGGACTACGATCGGATTGGGCTTAAACCTGATTAGAGAGAGAGATTAAATCTCTGCCGATCACCCACCAGATAGCGGTGGTGGAGGAGCGATGCAACAACTCTTCCCCCATATTGAGGATGAAATATGTCCGGATTTCTGAGCTCACCAAACCGGATACATGCCCGCAGGAAGACGTTCCCCGAACTCCGAACTTAGAATCGGACTGTGGGCTAGAAAAATTGGTTTACATCCCGGAGTCCGAACTATTAAGCTCGGAAACTCCTCAAGCTTTGGGTCACAAATCAGATCTAGGTCCGGATTTAAATCCACCCATCCAGACTCAAGCGATCTTTTTTGCCTCAGACAACAGTCCCAAGAGACGGTTCATCACTTTTGGGCCAGATTCCTCATTGTCAAGGACAAGGTTAAAGACTGTTGTGATGAAGACGAAATCTCATTATTTTGCAAAAATTGCATGGACAAGGGACTCCTTAACGCCATAAATAGCCGTCACATATCACGCTTCGATGACTTGGTGATCATAGTATAGAAGTACTGCGCGATGGAAAGCGCCTGGAAAACTCAGGCAACCTTTTGGGATCCGCTGGCTCTCGCCAAACCCCTTGTCTGAACAAAAAGGGTGTACCCTCATAGGTCGCCTGATCCAATCACGAAGAAATCAAAGCCCACTGCAGGGCACGCAACCGTTTTGGAGGGATGGCTCGATAGGCCATGCAAAATACACACCACACCGGATACCATACCAACACACAGCCTTAGAGCACGTTGGATACTTCAGCAGGTGGCCAAGAGCGGCGAGGATCTCCTCATAAAAAACACCGCAGAGCAACATCCCATAGAACACAATGCTAAAGTATTGACAGTCTTCGAGACTTTCGCCTCAGGTAATAGGCGCAAGAGAGCACTCTGCGGCCTCGCCGAAGTATGCCAAGTCGCAGCAATAAACCCCTGGAATGACACGGCCATAACATTTAGTGCCAGTGACGAACCGCAATTCAAGACAGTCCGGGCACCAGTCGCTTTGGTCCTCAGTCCAAACATGGACGACTTCCGGCTTACCAAAGTGCTCATGGACGGCGGTAGCGGACTAAACCTCATTTACGAGGAAACTCTCAACAAAATGGAAATAGACAGGAGCCGCATTGAACAAAGCAGCACAACCTTTAGAGGAATTATTTCCAGCAGGGAGGCATGATGTGCAGGAAAAATCACACTCGATGTGGTATTTGGCACACCAGAGAATTATCGGTCCGAAGAGATAACCTTTCAGGTGGCCCCTTTCACCAGTGGATATCACGCCTTGTTAGGGCGGGATGCGTTTGCGAGCTTCCAAGCTATACCCCATTACGGGTACATGAAGCTCAAGATGCCTGGGCCCAATGGAATTATCACCCTTGCCAGTGATCCAGACATAGCACTCCGCGCCGAAAATAAAATAGCTACCTTGGCCCTCGAAGCATTGTGTGAAGCCCTCGCGGCCGAAGAATTAACTGCATTACGCTCCACAATGGATAGGGATGACGTGATACTTGATAAGCGATCCAAGTCCACCTCCTTCAAACCAGCGGACGAAATAGTCAAATTCAAAGTCCACCCAATGGACTCCTCGAAGACAGCATCCATCGGGGCACAACTGGACCCCACAATCGATGCCGCACTGTGGGCGTTTCTACACGAGAATTGGGATATTTTTGTCTGGCACCCTTCTAATATGTCGGGGATCCCACACAGGCTGGCCGAACACAGCCTTAACATACTAAAGGGATACAAGCCGGTCAAGCAAACACTACGACGCTTTTCAGAACCCAAATGACAAGCTATGGGAGAGGAACTAGCCAAGTTACTCGAGGCCGGATTCATCAGAGAAATAAAACACCCAGATTGGCTAGCAAACTTGGTGATGGTACCAAAGAAGGATAAATCCTGGCGCCTATGTGTCGATTTCAAAGACCTCAACAAGGCCTGCCCTAAGGATCCCTTCCCTCTCCCACGCATCGATCAGATTATCGATGCTACCGCGGGACACGACTCACTGTGTTTCCTCGATCCATACTTCGGATACCATCAAATCAAGATGGCGGAGTCCGATCAAGCCGCAACGGCATTTATAACCACATACGGGCCTTTCTGCTTCAACACTATGCCTTTCGGGCTCAAAAACGCTGGTGCAACCTACCAATGCATGATTCAAACATGCCTAGAGAAACAAATCGGCAAAATAGTTGAAGCATACATCGATGACGTAGTTATCAAGACCAGACATGCCGAGTCTTTAATAGACGATCTAAGGCTCATGTTCGATAACCTCCAAACATATGACATTAAGCTCAATCCGGAAAAATGTGTTTTCGGCGCTCCCGCCGGAAAGCTTCTGGGATTCATCGTTTCCAATAAAGGAATTGAAGCAAACCCAGCTAAAATCCGAGCTTTTTCACAGTTGGCTACCCCAACAGACCTCAAACAAATCTAGAAACTAACTGGATGCGTGGCAGCTTTAAGCCGCTTTATCTCCAGATTGGGAGAAAAGGCATTGCCACTTTATCGCCTACTTCAACGAATTGAACACTTCGAGTGGACGGACGCGGCAACGGCCGGACTAGAGGAAATAAAGGCAATTTTAGCAAGCAACCCAATGCTGGCCGCACCGAACATTGGCGAACCCATGTTGTTATACATAGCCACAACACACCAAGTTGTGAGTGCGGTGCTCGTCGTTGAACAAGAGGAGGATGGACACAATTTTCCGGTTCAGAAGCCGGTATACTCCGTACCCACTGTCCTCACACGATGCAAATCCCGGTACCCACATTATCAAAAAATAGCATACTTGGTCTTCATGGCATCCCAGAAATTACAACACTACTTTCAAGAGTGTTCAATCACGGTGGCATCCGAAGTACCACTTAATGACATAATAAACAACCGCGATGCCACGGGCCGGATTGCCAAGTGGGCCATAGCACTACAAAAAAAAGACAGATCCGTGACATTTTGGGCCGAACGAATTTTTTTTCTGTCATACATATGACACTTCTATGACGATAATTGTGACAAAACCCGGTATCATCATAGATGTGGTGGGCTCCTACTTCTATGACTAGAAATCATGATAGAAAATAGGCTTTTCGTCCTGGGCGGGCTGGAGACACAGCTGCATGACATTCTTTGGGCCGTCCATGATGGAAAAACCATGGTAGAAGCGAGGGGGAGGAAAATTTCGGGGAGTTGCCAGTTACGGTGGGAGGTCGGGGGCCGAGTGATGCGCGTTTCTCTCATACACGTACGCGCGTGTGTGCGAGGCATTAGCTCTAACTAAACCCAAGTGAGGCGTTGGGCTCTAACTGAACCCGAGCAATTGCACTGCAGGCTACGCGTTACTGAACCCGAGCGATCGATCGATGGCTGTTAACTGAACCCAATGGAGCGATTCCTTTGCTACTACTGCTAACTGAAGCCAATCGATGCTGCCTCTGGGATGAACAATGAGCGTTGCGGGGGGGTTTGGATGAACAGTGAGCGGTGGCGTTGCCTCTGGATGAACAGGAACCCGTGGTGTGGAGTCTTTGGATGAGCATGAGCGGTGGAGGGGTGGCCATGGAGGGTGGTTGAGCAGACCCGTGGTGTGGGCGGCTGGATGAGCGATGAGCGGTGGAGGGGTGCCCGTGGAGGGTGGTTGAAGCTGTGGCGGTGGAGAAGCGCGGTGGGACGCGGGATGAACAGGAGCCCGTGGAGGCTGGAGGAGGTCGACGGTAGCCCCTGGAGGCTGGAGGAGGTCGACGGTGGAGATGAACAGTATCCCGTGGAGTCCCGTTTTGCGGTATGCCACACCCCTCCCGATGAACAGGACCCCCGTTTCGACCGTAGGAGGTCCGTTTCGTCCGTTTTGTGGTACTCCACACCCCTCCCGATCAACAGGACCCCCATTTCGATCGTAGGAGGTCTGTTTCCTCCGTTTTGCGGTATGCCACACCCCTCCCGATCAACAGGACCCCCGTTTCGACCGTAGGAGGTCCGTTTCCTCCATTTTGCGATACGCCACACCCCTCCCGATGAACAGGATCCTGTTTCGAACGTGGCCGGTCGAACACAAGGTTGTTTCCTCCATTGTGCGGTACGCCAGGCCTCGTTTGTTGGGGAACGTAGTAATTTCAAAAAATTTCCTACGCACACGCAAGATCATGGTGATGTATAGCAACGAGAGGGGAGAGTGTTGTCTACGTACCCTCGTAGACCGAAGCGGAAGCGATCACAACATAGAGGAAGTAGTCGTACGTTCTCCTCGCGATCCAACCGATCAGCGCCGTTACTCGGCGCCTCCGAGTTCTTGACACACGTACAGCTCGGTGGCGCTCCTCGGGCTCCAATCCAGCAGAGCTTGGGAGGGAGAGTTCCGTCGGCCGACGGCGTGGTGGCGATCTTGATGTTCTACCGACGCAGGCTTCGCCTAAGCACCGCCACGATATGACCGAGGTGGATTATGGTGGAGGGGGCACCGCACACGGCTAAGGAGCGATCTCAAGGATCAACTTGTGTGTCCTAGGGTGCCCCCTGCCTCGTATATAAAGGAGCAAGGGGAGGGCCGGCCGGCCCTAGGAGGCGCAGCGCAAGGAGGGGGAAGTCCTCCTCCTAGTGGGAGT
Organism: Aegilops speltoides; assembly: GCA_021437245.1. Lineage (NCBI taxonomy): Eukaryota > Viridiplantae > Streptophyta > Magnoliopsida > Poales > Poaceae > Aegilops > Aegilops speltoides. The sequence continues at coordinate 77,115,175 of CM038145.1, read as the reverse complement.
AGGACTCCCTTTCCTAGTCCAACTAGGAAGGAGGAAGGGGAAGGAAGGAGAGGAGAGGAGAGGAAAGGGGCGTGCCCCCTCCTTGTCCTATTCGGACTCCCCCAGAGGCGCCACCTCCTGGTGCGGCCCTCTCTCTCCCCTCTTGGCCCACTAAGGCCCATAACTTCCCCGGGGGGTTCCGGTAACCCCTCCGGCACTCCGGTTTTCTCCGGAAACTTCTGGAACCTTTCCGGTGTCCGAATATAGTCGTCCAATATATCAATCTTTATGTCTCGACCATTTCGAGACTCCTCGTCATGTCCGTGATCACATCCGGGACTCCGAACTTCTTCGGTACATCAAAATACACAAACTCATAATATAACCGTCATCGAAACCTTAAGCGTGCGGACCCTACGGTTCGAGAATAATGTAGACATGATCGAGACCGTCTCGGTCAATAACCAATAGCGGGACACGGATGCCCATATTGGCTCCTACATATTCTATGAAGATCTTTATCGGTCGGACCGCATAACAACATCGTTGTTCCCTTTGTCATCGGTATGTTACTTGCCGAGATTCGATCGTCGGTATCCAATACCTAGTTCAATCTCGTTACCGGCAAGTCTCTTTACTCGTTCCGTAATACATCATCTCACAGCTAACTCATTAGTTGCAATGCTTGCAAGGCTTAAGTGATGTGTATTACCGAGAGGGCCCAGAGATACCTCTCCGACTATCGGAGTGACAAAACCTAATCTCGAAATCGCCAACCCAACATCGCCTTTGGAGACACTGTAGTACTCCTTTATAATCACCCGATTCGTTGTGGACGTTTGGTAGCACCAAAGTGTTCCTCCGTAAGCGGAGTTGCATAATCTCATAGTTATAGGAACATGTATAAGTCATGGATAAAAGCAGTAGCAACATACTAAATGATCGTGTGCTAAGCTAATGGAATGGGTCATGTCAATCGATCATTCAACTAATGATGTGACCTTGTTAATCAAATAACAACCCTTTGTTCATGGTTAGGAAACATAACCATCTTTGATTAACAAGCTAGTCTAATAGAGGCATACTAGTGACACTCTGTTTGTCTATGCATTCACACATATATTATGTTTCCGGTTAATATAATTCTAGCATGAATGATAAACATTTATCATGAAATAAGGAAATAAATAATAACTTTATTATTGCCTCTAGGGCATATTTCCTTGATCTCCCACTTGCACTAGAGTCAATAATCTAGATTACATAGTAATGATTCTAACACCCATGGAGTCTTGGTGTTGATCATGTTTTGCTCGTGGAAGAGGCTTAGTCAACGGTGCGCTACATTCAGATCCGTATGTATCTTGCAAATCTCTATGTCTCCCACGGACTAAATCCGGATGGAATTGAAGCGTCTCTTGATGTGCTTGGTCCTCTTGTGAAATCTGGATTCCTTCGCTAAGGCAATTGCTCAATATTGTCACGAAGATTTTCATTGGACCCAATGCACTAGGTATGACACCTAGACGGATATGAACTCCTTCATCGAGACTCCTTCATTAGCTGCTTCGAAGCTGCTTGTACTCCGCTTCACATGTAGATCCGCTTCGACGCTTTGTTTAGAACTGCACCAACCGACAGCTCCTCCGTTTAGTGTAAATCATTATCCGGTCTGCGATTTAGAATCGTCCGGATCGTGTCAAACTTGCATCAACGTAACAGTTTACGATGAGTTCTTTGTCAATTCCATATCTACGAAACATATCCTTAGTCCTTTTCGGTATTTCAGATGTTCTTGACCGCTGTCGATGATCCACTCATGGATTACTTTGGTACCTCCTGCTAAGCTTATAGCAAGGCACACATCAGGTCGGTACACAGCATTGCGTACATGATAGAGCCTATGGCTGAAGCATAGGAACATCTTTCATTTTCTCTCTATCTTCTGCGGTGGTCGGGCATTGAGTCTTACTCAACTTCACACCTTGCAACACAGGCAAGAACCCTTTCTTTGCTTGATCCATTTTGAACTTCTTCAAAATTTTGTCAAGGTATGTGCTTTGTGAAAGTCCAATTAAGCGTCTTGATCTATCTCTATAGATTTTGATGCTCAATATGTATGCAGCTTCACCGAGGTCTTTCATTGAAAAACTCTTATTCAAGTATCCATTTATGCTATCCAGAAATTCTATATCATTTCCGATTAGTAATATGTCATCTACATATAATATCGTAAATGCTCTGAGCTCCACTCCCTTTCTTGTAAATACTGAGGCTTCTCCAAAAGTCTCAGTATGAACCCAAATGCTTTGATCACACTATCAAAGCGTTTATTCCAACTCGAGATGCTTGCACCAGTCCATAAATGGATCGTTGGAGCTTGCATACTTTGTTAGCTCCCTTTGGATCGATAAAACCTTCGGTTGCATCATATACAACTCTTCTTCCGTAAATCCATTCAGAATGCAGTCTTTACATCCATTTGCCAAATTTCATAATCATAAAATGCGGCAATTGCTAACATGATTCGGACAGACTTAAGCATCGCTACTGGTGAGAAGGTCTCATCGTAGTCAATCCCTTGAACTTGTCGGAAACCCTTTGCGACAAGTCGAGCTTTGTAAACGATTACATTACCGTCGGCGTCGGTCTTCTTCTTGAAGATCCACTTGTCTTCTATTGCTTGCCGACTCTTGGGCAAGTCAACCAAAGTCCATACTTTGTTTTCATACATGGATCCCATCTCGATTTCATGGCCTCAAGCCATTTTGCGGAATCTGGGCTCACCATCGCTTCTTCATAGTTCGTAGGTTCATCATGATCTAGTAGCATGACTTCGAACAGGATTACCGTACCACTCAGTGCGGATCTTACTCTGGTTGATCTACGAGGTTACGTAGTAACTTGATCTGAAGTTTCATGATCAACATCATCAACTTCCTCACTATTTGGTGTAGATGTCTCAGAAACCGGTTTCTGCGACAAACTACTTTCAAATAAGGGAGAAGGTACAATTACCTCATCAAGTTCTACTTTCCTCCCACTCACTTCTTTCGAGAGAATCTCCTTCTCTAGAAAGGATCCATTTTTGGCAACAAATGTCTTGCCTTCGGATCTGTGATAGAAGGTGTACCCAACTGTCTCCTTTGGGTATCCTATGAAGACACATTTCTCCGATTTGGGTTCGAGCTTATCAGGTTGAAGCTTTTTCACATAAGCATCGCATCCCCAAACTTTGAGAAACGACAACTTTGGTTTCTTGCTAAACCATAGTTCATAAGGTGTCGTCTCAACGGATTTTGACGGTGTTCTATTCAGTGTGAATGCGGCCGTCTCAAGAGCATAACCCCAAAACGATAGCGGTAAATCTGTAAGAGACATCATAGATCGCACCATATCTAGTAAAGTGCGATTACGACGTTCGGACACACCATTACGTTGTGGTGTTCCGGGTGGCGTGAGTTGCGAAACTATTCCGCATTGTTTCAAATGTAGACCAAACTCGTAACTCAAATATTCGCCTCCACGATCAGATCGTAGAAACTTAATTTTCTTGTTACGATGATTTTCAACTTCACTCTGAAATTCTTTGAACTTTTCAAATGTTTCAGACTTATGTTTCATTAAATAGATATACCCATATCTGCATAAATCATCTGTGAAGGTGAGAAAATAACGATATCCGCCATGAGCCTCAACATTCATCGGACCACATACATCTGTATGTATGATTTCCAACAAATCTGTTGCTCTCTCCATAGTGCCGTAGAACGGGGGTTTAGTCATCTTGGCCATGAGGCACGGTTCGCAAGTGCCAAGTGATTCATAATCAAGTGACTCCAAAAGTCCATCAGTATGGAGTTTCTTCATGCGCTTTATACCGATATGACCTAAACGGCAGTGCCACAAATAAGTTGCACTATCATTATCAACTCTGCATCTTTTGGCTTCAACATTATGAATATGTGTATCACTACTATCGAGATTCATCAAAAATAGACCACTCTTCAAGGGTGCATGACCATAAAAGATATTACTCATATAAATAGAACAACCATTATTCTCTGATTTAAATGAATAACCGTCTCGCATCAAACAAGATCCATATATAATGTTCATGCTCAACGCAGCACCAAATAAAAATTATTTAGGTCTAAAACTAATCCCGAAGGTAGATGTAGAGGTAGCGTGCCGACCGCGATCACATCGACTTTGGAACCATTTCCCACGCGCATCGTCACCTCGTCCTTTGCCGGTGTTAAGCAATCCGTAGTCCCTATTTGAGTTGCAAATATTAGCAATGAACCAATATCAAATACCCGTGTGCTCTGCGAGCTCTAGTAAGGTACACATCAATAACATGTATATCACATATACCTTTGTTCACCTTGCCATCCTTCTTATCCGCCAAATACTTGGGGCAGTTCCGCTTCAAATGACGATCGCTTGCGGTAGAAGCACTCGATTTCAGGTTTAGGTCCAGACTTGGGTTTCTTCTCTGAGCGACAACTTGCTTGCTGTTCTTCTTGAAGTTCCTTCTTCTTCCCTTTGCCTTTCTTCTTGAAACTAGTGGTCTTATTGACCATCAACACTTGATGCTCCTTCTTGATTTCTACCTCTGCAGCCTTTAGCATTGCGAAGAGCTCGAGCATAGTCTTTACTAACCCTTGCATATTATAGTTCATCACGAAGCCTTTGTAGCTTGGTGGCAGTGATTGAAGAATTACATCAATGACACAATCATCCGGAAGATTAACTCCCGGTTGAGTCAAGTGATTGTAATACCCGGACATTACGAGTATGTGCTCACCGACGAGAACTATTCTCCTCCATCTTGCAGCTATAGAACTTATTGGAGACTTCATATCTCTCAATCCGGGCATTCTGTTGAAATATCAACTTCAACTCTGGAACATCTCATATGCTCCATGACGTTCAAAACGTCGTTGAAGACCCGGTTCTAAGCCGTAAAGCATGGCACATGAACTATAGAGTAGTCATCAGCTTTGCTCGCAGACGTTCTTAACGCCGTCGGTTGCGATTAGCAAGCAGCACTGGCACCCAGCGGTGCATCGGGGCGTAACTCTTACGTGTAGCAATGAGGATAATCCTCGAGATTCGGACCCGATCCGTGTAATTGCTACCATCATCTTTCGACTTTGCTTTCTCAAGGAGCATTAAAATTCAACGGAACAACAAAGACGAGCCATCTATCTACAAACAAACATAGATAAGCAAGATACTATCAGGTACTAAGTTCATGATAAATTTAAGTTCAATTAATAATATTACTTAAGAACTCCCACTTAGACAGACATCCCTCTAGTCATCTAAGTGATCACGTGATCCAAATCAACTAAACCATAACCGATCATCACGTGAGATGGAGTAGTTTTCAATGGTGAACATCTTATGTTGATCATATCTGCTATATGATTCACGCTCGACCTTTGGGTCTCCGTGTTCCGAGGCCATATCTGCATATGCTAGGCTCGTCAAGTATAACCTAAGTATTCTGCGTGTGCAAAACTGGCTTGCACCCGTTGTAGATGGATGTAGAGCTTATCACACCCGATCATCACGTGGTGTCTCGGCACGACGAACTTTGGCAACGGTGCATACTCAAGGAGAACACTACTTGATAATTTTTAGTGAGAGATCATCTTAAAATGCTACCGTCAATCAAAGCAAGATAAGATGCATAAAGGATAAACATCACATGCAATCAATATAAGTGATATGATATGGCCATCATCATCTTGTGCTTGTGATCTCCATCTCCGAAGCACCGTCGTGATCACCATCGTCACCAGCGCGACACCTTGATCTCCATCGTAGCATCATTGTCGCCACGCCATCTATTGCTTCTATGACTATCGCTACCGCTTAGTGATAAAGTAAAGCAATTACAGTATGCGTTGCATTTCATACAATAAGCGACAACCATATGGCTCCAGCCAGTTGCCGATAACCGGTTACAAAACATGATCATCTCATACAATAAAATATAGCATCACATCTTGACCATATCACATCACGACATGCCCTGCAAAAACAAGTTAGGCGTCCTCTACTTTGTTGTTGCAAATTTTACATGGCTGCTACGGGCTTAAGCAAGAACCAATCTCACCACGCATCAAAACCACAGCGATACTTCGTCAAATAGACTCCGTTTAACCTTCTCAAGGACGGGCGTAGCCATACTCGGTTCAACTAAAGTGAGAGAGCAGACACCCGCCGGTCACCTTTAAGCACAAGTGCTCGTAGCGGTGAAACCAGTCTCGCGTAAGCGTCTGGCGTAATGTCGGTCCGGGCGCTTCATCTCACAATACCGCTGAACCAAAGTATGACATCTTTGGTAGGTAGTATGACTTGTATCGCCCACAACTCACTTGTGTTCTACTCGTGCAAAACATCAAACCATAAAAACCTGGCTCTGATACCACTGTTGGGGAATTCAAAAAATTTCCTACGCACACGCAAGATCATGGTGATGTATAGCAACGAGAGGGGAGAGTGTTGTCTCACGCCCTCGTGAGACCAAGCGGAAGCGATCTGGCGTAGAGGAAGTAGTCGACGTTCTCCTCGTGATCCAACCGATCCAGCGCCGTTACTCGGCGCCTCCGAGTTCTTGACACACGTACAGCTCGGTGGCGCTCCTCGGGCTCCAATCCAGCAGAGCCGGGGAGGAGAGTTCCACAAGACGATGGCGTGGTGGCGATCTTGATGTTCTACCGACGCGGGGCTTCGCATAAGCACCGCCACGATATGACCGAGGTGGATTATTGTGGAGGGGGCACCGCACACGGCTAAGAAGCGATCTCAAGGATCAACTTGTGTGTCTAGGGTGCCCCTGCCCCGTATATAAAGGAGCAAGGGGAGGGCCGGCCGGCCCTAGGAGGCGCGCCAAGGGGGGGAAGTCCTCCTCCTAGTGGGAGTAGGACTCCCTTTCCTAGTCCAACTAGGAAGGAGGAAGGGGAAGGAAGGAGAGGAGAGAGGAGAGGGAAGGGGGCGCCCCCCCTCCTTGTCCTATTCGGACTCCTGGGGGCGCCACCTCTGGTGCGGCCCTCTCTCCCTCTTGGCCCACTAAGGCCCATAACTTCCCGGGGGTTCGGTAACCCCTCCGGCACTCCGGTTTTCTCCGGAAACTTCCGGAACCTTTCGGGTGTCCGAATATAGCCGTCCAATATATCAATCTTTATGTCTCGACCATTTCGAGACTCCTCGTCATGTCCGTGATCACATCCGGGACTCCGAACTTCTTTGGTACATCAAAATACACAAACTCATAATATAACCGTCATCGAAACCTTAAGCGTGCGGACCCTATGGTTCGAGAATAATGTAGACATGATCGAGACACGTCTCCGGTCAATAACCAATAGCGGGACCTGGATGCCCATATTGGCTCCTACATATTCTATGAAGATCTTTATCGGTCAGACCGCATAACAACATACGTTGTTCCCTTTGTCATCGGTATGTTACTTGCCCGAGATTCGATCGTCGGTATCCAATACCTAGTTCAATCTCGTTACCGGCAAGTCTCTTTACTCGTTCCGTAATACATCATCTCACAGCTAACTCATTAGTTGTAATGCTTGCAAGGCTTAAGTGATGTGTATTACCGAGAGGGCCCAGAGATACCTCTCCGACTATCGGAGTGACAAAACCTAATCTCGAAATCGCCAACCCAACATCGCCTTTGGAGACACCTGTAGTACTCCTTTATAATCACCCGATTCGTTGTGACGTTTGGTAGCACCAAAGTGTTCCTCCGTAAGCAGGAGTTGCATAATCTCATAGTTATAGGAACATGTATAAGTCATGGATAAAAGCAGTAGCAACATACTAAGCGATCGTGTGCTAAGCTAATGGAATGGGTCATGTCAATCAGATCATTCAACTAATGATGTGACCTTGTTAATCAAATAACAACCCTTTGTTCATGGTTAGGAAACATAACCATCTTTGATTAACAAGCTAGTCTAGTAGAGGCATACTAGTGACACTCTGTTTGTCTATGCATTCACACATATATTATGTTTCCGGTTAATATAATTCTAGCATGAATGATAAACATTTATCATGAAATAAGGAAATAAATAATAACTTTATTATTGCCTCTAGGGCATATTTCCTTCATCGTTTCCATCGCCTGTTCCGTCCAAGCCCTCCCAATGAACACGACCACGCATTCCATTCCGACCCAGCCGGTTGGCTCCCCATGAACACGACGACGATGCTATTTCTCCGTTTCGACCCAGCCATGTACGTATGCGCGAGTAGGCATTTCAGACCCTGCTCGTATGTACGTACGTGTCCGTATTTTCTTTCTTGCACCCTCAGCGATGTACGTACGTGTACATGCTACGTGCGCGCCTCTACTACGACATGTGCGCGCCTCTACTACGACACGTGTGTGCCTCTACATCGACCAGTATGCACGTACAGTTTCGCGACCAGAATGACAACGCTATGTACGCTTCGACCAAGTGGGTTCCGACTGTCAGGCACTTCCTTGCCTGCGAAGATGTAGCTGGTGGGTCCCAGCAGTCAGGGGGGCGAATCGTTTTGGGTTTTTTTTGCCCGGACGCACTTCCTTGCGTGCAAAGATGTAGCTGGTGGGTCCCAGCAGTCAGGGGGGAAACATTTTTTTCGTGAAATACTGGTGGCCCGTCCGGTGGGTCCCTGCTATCAGGTGGAGGAATAATTATTTTGCGCGTAATAAGGAGGCACTTCCTTGCGGCCGCCGTGGAACCAGCTGTCAGCCTCTCCACGCACAGTACTCTTCCGATGGAAGTCGGTCGGTGACCACATTGACCACGCCACGCCGAGAGCACCACGGCGGTGGACGATGGCGAGGCCTAGGAAGGGGACGACGCGGAGCCGAGGAAGACGCACCAGTGGATGCCCACGCGAAGAGGAGTACGATGGTGAGGCTGCTGTCACCGCAGAATAACAGGGGGTGTTGGTGAGTAAAGGGATGGCCTAGCCAGCGGTGGGAGTAGTAGGGGCGGTGAGGCCTCCACGGCATCACAGCCGGCCACGGGAGGCAGGAGCACGCGGCACGACCGGCGCTGCTTTGCGCGGCTGGAGCACGAAGACCAGAGGTTGAAGAGGCGCTACGGCCGTTGGATGGACATCGTACGGTCACTGGAGTTAGAGTCGTTCATATTGACTAAGTTGACAAAGCCCTCCGTCGCCATAAACTTAGTAGGCCCACAAGTTAGCCTCCCACCAAGGTGAGTCCCAGCTAATAGGGGGAGTATTCATTTTTTTGTGCATAATAAGGAGGCATTTCCGGTGGGTCCGAGCTGACAGGGGGGGGTACGTTTTTTTCGCAAAATACAGAGACCCTTCCGGTGGGTCCCAGCTATCAGGTGGAGGAATCATTATTTTGCGCGTAATAGGGAGGCATTTTCCTGTGTGGGCCCCTACTGTCAGCCTCTTCCGATGGTTGTTGTTTGTTGACCATGTTGACCTCGCCGCGCCGAGAGCACAAACAGGGTGGACGAGGGCGAGACCCAGGAAGAGAACCACCCGGAGCCGGCGAAGCCACCGTAGCGGATGCCCATGCTGAGGGGAGAACGAGCGCTGACTGGTCGGCTGCAGGGTGAGGCTGACGTCGCCGGAAAATACCAGGATTTGTGGGTGGTTAGAGGGATGGCCTGGCGGCAGCACAGCCAGCCACGGGAGGAGGGAGCAGGCAGTCCCGCCGGCGCTGGTTTGGGCGGCTGGAGTAGGAAGATCAGAGATTGAAGAAGCACGACGGCCGTTGGATAACATCCAACAGGTACTGATGTGTGTTGACTAAGTTGACAAAGCCTTGCGTACGTGTCAAAAAAAATTTAGGACAGCGTGATCGTCAACCTAGTAGGCCCAGAAGTCAGCCTCCAAATATGTGGAAAATAGCATATAGCCCATTAGCCATTATTTTCAATAATTTACAGCCCATTTGCTAATTCTTAAGGATATTTGAAGCCCATATTATTTTTATTAGCATTACAGACCATATATTCTGGGCACTGCTAAAAAATTCAACAAAATTTTGCATATTTCGGTGGGGTCCGAACTCTTTTAATCACAAAATTTCGAGTCACATTAAAAATAGTTTTCAAAAAATTATATCAAAATAAAATTCAAAAAACAATTCTCCGCAAAAAAATGAATGAAATTTAGAATCTTAACTAGCAAGATGCCCGTTCGTTGCACGGAACATGAAGATGCATTTGTATGAGTAGTTTATTTTGTGGGAGAAGAGATGATATTTTAATGTAATTGCCAGTTGGCTTTGGTTTTTATAAGAGTAGAGAGTAGAGAAATCCTGAAAAAAAATGATATTTTAATGCAATTTCCGGTTGGCTTTGGTTTAAAAATTTACAGCCCATTTCTTACAACTTATAGCCCGTTTTCTGGGGAAGCCCATTTCTTACTACTTACATCCCTCCTCGTCTTGAAAGATTTGCAGCCCAGTAGGGCTGAGAAAAGCAAGTAGGCCTCGGTTTTGGTATTCTCCAAAAAAAGAACTAGGCTAGCCAATTTCAGAAAGAAAAAATATATCAACTGGGCTCGTCATGTGCTTAATAAAAGCGTAAGAGTGGGCTAGACGGGCCACAGACCCAAGACAAATACAGTAGTTGAGCTCCGTCTCTGAAACTGAAAAACAACTGGGTGAGCTACTGGGTCCCTGGTGTTATCCGCTCGTTGTGTAATTTTCACGTTTATTGACTACATTGAAAATGGCATGGAACCTAGTTGTCAAACAATTAGGAGGAAGTATTTTTTTGGCTTATAATAACGAGGCACCTGCTTGCGAAATGCAATGACCCTGGTGGGTCCCTACTGTCAGCCTCTCCACGTACAGTCATCTCCTAATTCCTCTTGGTTGTTGACCATGTTGACAACGCCAGACGGCGGCGGGCACAGCGAGCTAACCAAGGCGGAGAACGACGACAAGGCCTCGGACGGGAACGAACAGCAGCCATGGAAGATCTTGGCGGTGTAGTGGCAAGAGGAGGGAGAGTACGAGGGCAACAACATGCAAGTCAAGCATACGAATGGTACAAAAAGCCCAAGGATTAATTGTTCATCAAATTTTTAGACAAAACCCAGATTGAACATGATAGTAACATCAAACCCAACCACTCTTTTTTGCAGTCACAAACAAATGGATCGGTCTGATCCATAAAATCAACATCCTGTGCAAAAAAAATTATTTCAGGATGTCTACAACTCATTGTAAATATAAGCCGAGCATGTTTAGAAGCCCATTTGTCCACCTGAAACTTCTTTTTTTGCTGTTCAACATGTTCGTCCGTGAGAAATCTCTTGCTGTAAAAATTAAGCCTCATGGACAATAGTAACCTCGCGTTCAACAGGAAGAATGTGACAAAGCTTCTGTTTTCCTGGGTGGATGCATATCGTCCCATCATTATTGTACTTAAACGAATGTCATGAGAACTGAGAAAATGCTTGTGCTTCTTACGCCAATGATTGGTTATATTTTTTTCTCCATGTGGTTCTCCCTAAGTAGACATGAAGATTGAAAACAGTTAAGGTCTGAAAAAAGAGTATGTCGAAAGAACGACAGCTGAACAGTTAATTCTAGTAAAATATATACGGGCTTTCAATGTGCATGAAACCATCACCTCTATGTATAAATTCTCCAGAGATCGAAAGCATCGCAGCAAGCCAATAATTATGTCCAGATCAAAACTATACATTCTGATATATATGATCTTGACAGAATCCAGCAACATTGATAGGCTATCAATGGACGAACTCTTCATTGAGAATATAACATAATATTAGTACCCAAACTGTACTCCAAGATGATATAAAACTTATGCGCACAAATGAAAAATGCAGCATATGATGACAAATGTGTAGATGATAATATACTGAAAGTGCAACTAATCCCCGGGTGGTTTTGGTAATTAATAACAACATATATATCATTGAACTAATAGCTTCTTGAGAATCATTTCAGAAAGTTCAGTGATATGGGTATGGCAATGACTGAAGAAGTGGACCCCTCAAAATGCTAAGGCAAGCATTGGCAAAAGCTCAAGACTCCATTTTTGGTTTAGTGATCCAAGATCACATTGAGTCTATAGGAAAGCCAATACTATTAAAAGGGGATGAGGTTATGTTAATGATCTGGTTGCTCAAAGTGCTTAGTGATATATCTCCTAAACTATCAGCAACTCTCACTTCCATAATACACTCATAAGTAATCTCGGTCCCACCGATTTCCTAAACTCAGTCACACCGAGATGAACCACCTCAGCCATATAGCCAAACCCTAGAAATTTCGGATTTTCCGATTCTGAACTCGGTCTCACCGAAACTAGTGTTGCCAAGCTTCTGTAACCTTCTGTCATCAAATCGGTGTCACCGAGATGATGAAGTCGGTCCCACCGAGATTGGCAAACCCTAGTCTTTGGAAGAATCGGACTCACCGAGATTGTATTTTGGTCCCACGAAAATCCCAACGTTCACATGATTTGAACTTTCGGTCTCACCGAGTTGTCAACTTCGGTCCGACCGAGATTGGTCAAATGTGTGTAACAGTTGGATTTTGTGTGGAGGCTATAAATACCCTCCACCCCTCTTCATTCGTGGAGAGAGCCATCGAAAGAACTACCACTCCTACCTTACATTTTCGAGAAGAGAACTACCTACCCTTGTGTTGAGATCAAGTTGCTCCACTCCCACCATATGAAGCTTGATCTCTAGCCTTCCCAAGTTGCTTTCCACTCAATCCTTTCTTCCACCACAGCCAAATCGGTGAGGAGAGTTGAGTGTTGGGGAGATTATCATTTGAAGCACAAGAGCAAGGAGTTCATCATCATCAACACCATCTATTACCTTTTGGAGGGTGGTGCCTCCTAGATTGGTTAGGTGTCGCTTGGGAGCCTCCGTCAAGATGTGGAGTTGAACCAAGAAGTTTGTAAGGGCAAGGAGATCGCCTACTTCGTGAAGATCTACCCCGAGTAAGGCTAGTCCTCCGTGGGCGTATGCCATGATGGCATAGACAAGGTTGCTTCTTCGTGGACCCTTCGTGGGTGGAGCCCTCCGTGGACTCTCGCAGCCGTTACCGTCCGTGGGTTGAAGTCTCCATCAACGTGGATTGACGATAGCACCACCTATCGGAACCACGAGAAAAATCTCCGTGTCTCCAAATTGCGTTTGCTCTTCTCCACCTCTCTTTACTACATGTGCAATTTACTTTCCGCTGCATATACTCTAGAATTGCATGTGTAGGGTGATACTTGACTTGATCATCATTGTGAACTTGCCAAAACTTGTCTTTATCAAAAGGCTGAATTTTTATATTGTCAAGTAGTCTAATCACCCCCCTCTAGACATACTTTCGATCCTACAAGTGGTATCGAGCTTTGGTCTCCATTGTATTGGTCTCCATTGCATTGGACTCCATAAGCTTGGTTTCACAACCTAGGAGAGTATGGTGTCTAGTGAGGGTAATTTTAAGAGAGGTCCTTACTTTGATGGTTCAAATTTTGCTAGTTGGAAGCATAAAATGAAAATGCATATTCTTGGACATAACCCTGCCGCATGGGGCATTATTTGTGTTGGTTTGCAAGGTGAGTTCTTGAGGAAGGAAAAGTTCGGATCATGAAGCTACAGCGGATGAATTGCGGATGTTGCAAAACAATGCTCAAGCTTGTGACATTCTCTTCAATGCTTTGTGTCCCGAGGAGTTCAACAAAATCAGCCGTCTTGAGAATGCAAAAGAGATTTGGGATACTTTGGTCGAAATGCACGAAGGTACCGAGTCCGTGAAGGAATCAAAGCTAGATGTTCTTCAAGGTCAACATGACAAGTTCAAGATGAAGGAAGGTGAAGGAGTCGCTGAAATGTACTCTAGGCTTGCTCTCATCACAAACGAGATTGCCGGCTTAGGAAGCGAAGAAATGACCGACCAATTCAGCATCAAGAAGATTCTCAGAGCTTTGGATGGAAAGTATGACACCGTGTGCACTTTGATCCAAATGATGCCAAACTACAAGAATCTCAAGCCAACCGAAGTCATTGGAAGAATTGTTGCTCATGAGATGACACTTAAAGATAAGGAAGAGCTTCACAACAAGTCAAGTGGTGCTTACAAAGCTACAATTGATGCTCCCACAACCTCAAGTGACAAGCTAGTTTCCAATGAAGAGATAAGCCTAATGGTGAAGAACTTCAACAAATTCTACAAGAGTAGAAGCAAGGAAAGAAGCTCAAAGTCTAGATCATATGATGAAAAGAGATCTTCTAGTTGTGATCGAAACTGCTACAATTGTGGAAGACCGGACACTACTCAAATGAGTGTTCGGCTCCCCACAAGAGAGAAGAAAGAATCTCCAAGAAGAAGAAGCTCAAGAGAAGAGTCACCTCGAAAGAGAGAAGGAGTAGAGATGATCGTTATGAATGAAGATCCTCTCGGAGAAGCAAGGATTCGGAGAGGAAAGACAAGTCATCAAGGAGCTACACAAGAAGAAAACATCAAGCTCATGTAGGTGAATGGGTCTCCGGCTCCGACTCCGACAATCACTCCGAAAGAAGCTATCACTCCAACTCCGACTACTGATCAAGATGAAGGTGTTGCGGTCTTGCTCTCGTGTCCTCCAACTCCAACTCCTATGACTTATTTGATTCACCAAATGAGGGAATTGGAAGATGCTTCATGGCTAAAGGCCCCAAGGTATCACACCCTGAATTTATTGACTTTGATAGTGATGAGGATGACTTGCTTGGTGAAGATGAGCTTTTACATGATAAATCTAGAGAGCCTAGTAATGATGAACATGCTAGTAGTCTTTATAGTCGAGAAGAGTCGAATGACAATGCTATGAAGGAGATTGAGCGTCTAACTAAAGAACTAAACACTCTTAAGTTAGCTCATGAAACAACTCAAGAAGATCATAGAGAGCTCCTAAGATCTCATGAGAAGCTACGCTTCGAGAAGCTCAATCTAGAGCAAGAACATGAGTTTCTAAAAGCAATCAATGACGATCTTGAAAGAAGAGTTCTTCATATCTTGCCAAACGACTTCTCTTGTCTAATTTCTTGCCACCTATTAAAACTAAGCATGACAAGCATAAGAAAAATTCTTCATCTAGTAGTAACAATAACCATGCTAAATCTAATGTTGTTACTTCTAGTAGTTCTCTTGATTCCACTAACAATGTTTCAAGCCAAGTTACACTTGAGCAAGAAAATAGTTTATTGAAAGGGATTGAAAGTGCAACTAATCCCTGGGTGGTTTTGGTAATTAATAACAACATATATATCATTGAACTAATTGTTTCTTGAGAATATTTCAGAAAGTTCAGTGATATGGGTATGGCAATGACTGATGATGTGGACCCCTAGGATGCTAAGGAAAACATTGGCAAAAGCTCAAGACTCCATTTTTTGGTTTAGTGATCCAAGATCACATTGAGTCCATAGGAAAGCCAATACTATTAAAAGGGGATGAGGTTATGATGATGATCTGGTTGCTCAAAGTGCTTAGTGATCTATCTCCCAAACGATCAGCAATCTTTCATTCCAACATATACTCATAAGTAATCTCGGTCCTACCGATTTCATAAACTCAGTCACACCGAGATGAACCACCTCAGCCATATAGCCAAACCCTAGTAATTTCGGATTTTCCGATTCCAAACTCGGTCTCACTGAAACTAGTGTTACCAACCTTCTGTAACCTTCTGTAATCATATCGGTGTCACCGAGATGATAAAGTCGGTCCCACCGAGATTGGAAAACCCTAGTCTTTTGAAGAATCGGACTCACTGAGATTGTATTTTCGGTCCCACCGAAAATCCCAACGTTCACAAGATTTGAACTTTCGGTCCCACCGAGTTGTCAACTTCGGTCTGACCGAGATTGGTCAAATGTGTGTAACGGTTGGATTTTGTGTGGAGGCTATAAATACCCCTCCACCTCCTCTTCATTCGTGGAGAGAGCCATCAGAAAGAACTACCACTCCTACCTTACATTTCTGAGAAGAGAACTACCTAACCTTGTGTTGAGATCAAGTTGCTCCACTCCCACCATATGAAACTTGATTTCTAGCCTTCCCAAGTTGCTTTCCACTCAATCTTTTCTTCCACCACAGCCAAATCAGTGAGGAGAGTTGAGTGTTGGGAGATTATCATTTGAAGCACAAGAGCAAGGAGTTCATCATCACCAACACCATCTATTACCTTTTGGAGGGTGGTGCCTCCTAGATTGGTTAGGTGTCGCTTGGGAGCCTCCGTCAAGATGTGGAGTTGAACCAAGATGTTTGTAAGGGCAAGGAGATCGCCTACTTCGTGAAGATCTACCCCGAGTAAGGCTAGTCCTCCGTGGGCGTAAGCCATGATGGCATAGACAAGGTTGCTTCTTCGTGGACCCTTCGTGGGTGGAGCCCTCCGTGGACTCTCGCAGCCGTTACCCTCCGTGGGTTGAAGTCTCCATCAACGTGGATTGACGATAGCA
Organism: Aegilops speltoides; assembly: GCA_021437245.1. Taxonomy (NCBI): domain Eukaryota; kingdom Viridiplantae; phylum Streptophyta; class Magnoliopsida; order Poales; family Poaceae; genus Aegilops; species Aegilops speltoides. The sequence continues at coordinate 77,098,702 of CM038145.1, read as the reverse complement.
CCACCTATCGGAACCACGAGAAAAATCTCCGTGTCTCCAAACTGCGTTTGCTCTTCTCCTCCTCTATTTACTACATGTGCAATTTACTTTCCGCTGCCATAACTCTAGAATTGCATGTGTAGGGTGATACTTGACTTGGTCATCATTGTGAACTTGCTAAAAACTTGTCCTAATCAAAAGGCTAAATTTTTAAATTGTCAAGTAGTCTAATCACCCCCCCTCTAGACATACTTCCGATCCTACAAGTGGTATCAGAGCTTTGGTCTCCATTGGATTGGTCTCCATTGCATTGGACTCCATAAGCTTGGTTTCACAACCTAGGAGAGTATGGCGTCTAGTGAGGTAATTTTCAGAGAGGTACTTACTTTGATGGTTCAAATTTTGCTAGTTGGAAGCACAAAATGAAAATGCATATTCTTGGACATAACCCTGCCGCATGGGGCATTGTTTGTGTTGGCTTGCAAGGTGAGTTCTTGAGGAAGGAAAAGTTCCGGATCGCGGGTTACAGCGGATGAGTTGCGGATGTTCTGTAACAATGCTCAAGCTTGTGACATTCTCTTCAATGCTTTGTGTCGAGGAGTTCAACAAGATCAGCCGTCTTGAGAATGCAAAAGAGATTTGGGATACTTTGGTCGAAATGCACGAAGGTACCGAGTCCGTGAAGGAATCAAAGCTAGATGTTCTTCAAGGTCAACTTGACAAGTTCAAGATGAAGGAAGGTGAAGGAGTCGCTGAAATGTACTCTAGGCTTGCTCTCATCACAAATGAGATTGCCGGCTTAGGGAGCGAAGAAATGACCGACCGATTCATCATCAAGAAGATTCTCAGAGCTTTGGATGGAAAGTATGACACCGTGTGCACTTTGATCCAAATGATGCCAAACTACAAGAATCTCAAGCCTACCGAAGTCATTGGAAGAATTGTTGCTCATGAGATGACACTTAAAGGCAAGGAAGAGCTTCACAACAAGTCAAGTGGTGCTTACAAAGCTACAGTTGAAGCTCCCACAACCTCAAGTGACAAGCTGGTTTCCAATGAAGAGATAAGTCTAATGGTGAAGAACTTCAACAAATTCTACAAGAGTAGAAGCAAGGAAAGAAGCTCAAAGTCTAGATCATATGATGAAAAGAGATCTTCTAGTCGTGATCGAAACTGCTACAATTGTGGAAGACCCGGACACTACTCAAATGAGTGTTCGACTCCCCACAAGAGAAGAGAAGAATCTCCAAGAAGAAGAAGCTCAAGAGAAGAGTCACCTCGGAAAGAGAGAAGGAGTAGAGATGATCGTTATGAACGAAGATCCTCTCGGAGAAGCAAGGATTCGGAAAGGAAGGACAAGTCATCAAGGAGCTACACAAGAAGAAAACATCAAGCTCATGTAGGTGAATGGGTCTCCGGCTCCGACTCCGACAATCACTCCGAAAGAAGCTATCACTCCAACTCCGACTACAGTCAAGATGAAGGTGTTGCCGGTCTTGCTCTCGTGTCCTCCAACTCCAACTCCTATGACTTATTTGATTCACCAAATGAGGGAATTGGAAGATGCTTCATGGCTAAAGGCCCCAAGGTATCACACCCTGAATTTATTGTCGGTGTACTAAGGTAGGGGTACCTCATTACCCCAAATTGTGCACGGGCAGTTGCGGCTCCCCGCGGCTAGATCTACCACATGCTTGCCGGAGACCATCCCTGCTCCATATCAAGCCATTCAAGAACAAAGTGTACAAGACAGAAGATCGAGACCCCGGCAAGAAGAGCTTGCCGGGAAGGCCGTTCCAGGCTCAAGACTACATCACTCACGTAAGGTCCTGGCGAGAGGAGCTCGCCGGGGAAACTAGAAGATTGCATCATAGAAGACACGCCCCGGCGCTATACGCGTCCCGGCAAGGGCCCGGGGAGCGACAAGTTACAGAGCCCGACAAGCTCCCGGGCCCGGCAAGATCAAGACCCCGGTAAGGTACTTGCCGGGAGAGCTGCGCTGTGTGCCCGCACCCCAGCTCATCTGCCCACGCGTCGCCTTGAGCCCTCTCCAGAGACGCGTGGCGGGTGGCTGTGCAGCATCGGGGGTGCGGTGGCACTCCACGGTGGTGGATCCATCGCCGTGGCAAACGGAGACGCAAGAGCGGGAACTTTTGGGGTCGACGGCGACGGGCATTCAATGCCCTTGTCCCCCTCTGTCAAAAGTAGGTAGAAACCACTTTGTTCAAGCCCTTGTGGCTGCACTTTGTTCAAGCTTTGTTCCAACTACCACCTCTTTTACGTTTTACCCCTTCCTCCTACGTTGACACTGTCGGTGACCCTTTGCCCTATAAAAGGAGGCCCATGCACTGGCGTGGAGGGGTTGAATCCTTGGCAACTCCCACGCTCGGCGTAGCTGCTACTGTAGCTCTTCAAGCTCCCGAGCACAATACAACACAAAGCAGCAGTAGGGTTTTACGCGTCCGTCGCGGCCCGAAGCTGGGTAAAAATCCGCCCCGCGCGCATCGCCTCGATCTGCTCTCCGCGCACCCTCCGCCCTCGTACCGCACTCATGAAGGGGCTCCGGCCCCATAGGTGCCGCGCGGCGGGCGGGCCTCCCCGTTCCGCTCCGCCCCGACATCTTTGGCGCGCCAGGTAGGGGGCGTCGAGGTTGTGCGGACCTGATCCGGCGTTCGCGCGGCCGCGTTCTTCATCAACCTCTCCAATTTCGTCAGCAACTTCATCGACAACTGCGCCATGGCCCCAAAGACGAGGGCCTCGAGGGTTGCAGACCCGTCTGCGTCTCACCCGCCACCACCGGAGCCAGCGGTGGGCGGAGGGGACGCCGTCGAAAGGGTGGATGCCGGCGAGGGTGCTCGCGGCGCCACCAGATCCAGGGACAGGACGGATGACCGTGCTTCGGCCTCCGTGGATCCACGTCCATCTCAGCGCGCGACGACCCAGCAGCGCCGTGCCACGGGAGGTGGTACTCGCATACTGGGGCAAGAACGTGTCGGAGGCTCGCGGGATGCTCCGGACCGCTGTCCATGCATGAGCAAAGCGAAAGCGCCGGGGCAGGACCCAGCTCCTCCTATCGCTACTAGGAGTCCGAGCATATCTTGTTCCTTGCGCCGCTCGCTCCCGCTACCCTCCAAAACGGCAAGCATATCTCCTTGGAGCGCTACGCTGTCGTCGAGGACCCGCCATCGAGCTCCAAGTCCGGCTAGGACAGCTCTGGTGCTCACTCCGACAAGCGTCGCTCCTCGGAGCGCTTTAAGCCCGGTGGGGACAGCTCTGGTGCTCGTTCCGGCAAAGCGCACCTCCCCGGAGTGCTGCGCTGCCGTCGAGGACGCGCCATCAAGCCCCACCGACAAGTGCAAAGAAACGAGAAAAAGAAAAGCTAAGTCGCTCGAGCTTTTGTGCAGAGCACTCTTTAGTTCTATGCTTTTTCATGTTATATCCCTCGTGCCTTCGTCCTTTTGTACGCGAAACCTGTGCGCGGAGGAGCCTGCTCGTGGATAGCCGCACCCTTACTTTGCTTCGAGCACACTCAACGAGTTAAAAGTGAACCGCGACCAGCTTCGCGCCCTTGTTTCGTTTCGAGTCTGTTCAGCAAGTTAAGTGCGTCGCGACTAGACGCGGCAAGGTTGCTTGCCGGAAGCAACACCAGCCTGCGGGCTGCTGATGTTCTGCACTCAGCAAGTGTGTTGAGCGCCGGCAAGTTCCCTAGAAGCGTAGGGTGAAAACGTGCAAAGGATGTAAAGTAGAGGGTGTAACGTAGCAAGCCCTGTCGTGAGATGTCCTTCGTATGAGAGGCTTGAGCGCGAGAGGAGCCAAGTCGTGGCCCAGTTGCGTGCTTGTTTTGTTTCCGAGTCCGCTCAACAAACACAAGTGTGCTGCTGCACCCTTACCTTGCTTTCGAGCCTGCTCAGCAAGTTAAGCGTCGCAACTGGCCCGGCAAGGCTGCTTGCCGGAAGCAACACCGCCAGCGGGCTGTCCCGCACAGCGTGTTCGCCCCTAGCGAGCTCCCCAAGAGCGTAGAGTACAAACATACAAAGGGCAAGGCGCGGCATCGCATTGCACAATTAAGATTTATATACATATGCATGTAAATGATGAAGATGTTGCAGATCTATCTCAGCTGTTTCCATGGCTGAAATTACAGCAACAAGGAAAAACCGGAAGAGCGCACCAGCACTTGGGTTCTGGCCAAGCCAGCGTCGCTAGGGGCTGCGAGCGCCGAGATTCGTCTCCGGCGAGTTAGCGTCGCTGCGGGCTGCGAGCACCAAAATTCGTCTCCGGCAAGCCAGCGTCGCTGGGGGCTGCGAGCGCCAGGATTCGTCTCCGGCAAGCCAGAGTTGCTGGGGGCTGCAATATCAGATAAGTTTACCATCCCTCATCATGCATCCTTCTATGGACCGGGAAAAGCGGGGCTGCGTCTTTGAACGAACGTGTCTTGTGAAAACCCGTACGCGGAGGAACCAAGTCGTGGTCCAGTTGCGTTCTTGTTTTGTTTCCGAGTCCGCTCAACAAACACAAGTGTGCTGCTGCATCCTTATCTTGCTTTCGAGCCTGCTCAGCAAGTTAAGCGTCGCAACTGGCCCGGCAAGGTTGTTTGCCGGAAGCGACACCGCCAGCGGGCTGTCCCGCACTTGGCAAGCGTGTTCGTCCCGGCAAACTCCCCGATAGCGTAAGAACATACAAGGCACAAGGTCAAGTAGAAGACTCGGTCCGGCAAGCTTTCCCCTCTTTTCATTAAAAACATCCTAGCCTAGTACATGTCCATAGAGGATGAAAAACATGATAGAGAGGATTACAAGTTTTTAAATACAGTTAAGGCCCGAGGGCTTACAAATTAAAAGATAAGGTGCCCGTGACCCCTCTTCTATTTCTCTGTTCAGGAGTTCAGGAGGTAGGTCAAGGAGCTCCCGGCAAGAAAAGCTTGCCGGGGAAGGAGGCCCCGGCAAGAGGAGCTTGTCGGGGAAGGGCGAAAGGAGCGCCTAGGAGAGCGTGGCGGTGACGCCGCCGTGCCCCAGGAGCTGCGCAAGGTGACGGGCATGGGGAACGCATGCCCGGAGAGCCACGGGCGCCGAAGACACCAAGAGAACACCCCGGGGCCGGCCAGAGCTTGGCGGAGGCGGAGGCGTCGGAGGCGAGCTTGAAAGGCGGGTGGTGGGACATCGGCACGCCGACGAGGGCACCTCGCCCCGTACTCCGATTTAACGGCCTTGCCGCCATCCCCCTCTTCCTCTTCCGCAGCCTCCCTACGCCAGCCGCCCAAGGAGACGGCCCCGGGGAGTTCAGGAAGCCGGCAACCCAGAAGATGGGGTTGCCGGTGGCGCGCGAGGCAGCGGTGTCCGACGGCTAGTCGGGCCCGCCATCCCCCTCGTCGCTGCTGTCACTCTCCTCCTCGTCACTCTCGCTCGGGGAGGAGCCTTCGCTATCCGAGGAGCTGTCCACACAGCACCTCACCCGGGTCCCGTAGTCGCCGAAGACCTTGACGGCGAGGAGGTCACCATCCATCAACTTGAAATGGAGGGTGAACCCCGCCGTCAAGCTATGGATCCGGGCGAATGTCTTCCACCCTCGGTCGAAGAACATCACGCCGGGGGCTGGGGACACGACACTCACCCGAGTGCCGCTGATCCCACAGCCCCTCATGCGCAACTCCATCACGTCGGGTGGATCCGGCCCCATCGCGTCCGCAAACGGGGCCGGCAGCCGGAGGCGCCGACGAGGCGCTCGGCGAAGCTTGATGAAGAACTCCCAGGGGTCATCTCCAGTGTGCACGGCATCGTGGACGGGAGACGTCGGAGGAGACGGGGGAGGCGCATCGCCACGACCGCCTCTCCCGCGGCCGCCTCGGCCACGCCCCCGGCCTCGTCCGCGGCCACGCCCCCTCCCTCTCCCTCTCGTGGCCGGCTCCGCTGCCACGGGAGCGGGATAGGGGGAGTTGCGTTGCCTAGAGGCGACCCTCGCTGCCACCGTCGAGGAACCGGGATTTCCCCCTTCCATGGCGGAAAGAAGAACAGAAGATGAAGACGAAGGAAGAAGAGGATGAGTGTGGCCATTGTGCTCCCCTTCCGCCCCTTTTAAAGGGGCGAGGTGGGGCTCAACCGCCCCGCTCGTCCAATCAGGAGGCGAGGAGGCCAGAGGAGCGGGGCCGGCTCGCCTTCTCCGCCCGTGACGGCTCGGTCTCCCACCTTCACCGCCCACGACCCCCGTGCATGAGGGCCGCGTGGCGAAAAAGCGGAACCGAGGCGACGGGTAGAGCGATGTTGCTCTGCACCACGATCACGGGGTGGATGCCTTAAAGACTGCATGCGCCGCCCGCCCCCCACGACGCCGCAATCGACGCGTGCCGTTGTGGGAGGGGAGGCGGCAGATGCGGGAATAGATTCGGCACGCTGTGGGCCGCAAGTGCCCGTGCACTGTCTTGGGCCTGGCCCAACAGCGCTCGGCACCGTGTATGGCCCAGGCCCGGGGGCTCCTGTCGGTGTACTAAGGTAGGGGTACCTCATTACCCCAACTTGTGCCGGGCGATTCTGACTCCCAGCGGCTGGATCTACCACATGCTTGCGGAGACCATCCTGCTCCATATCAAGCCATTCAAGAACAAAGTGTACAAGACAGAAGATCGAGACCCCGGCAAGAGGAGCTTGCCGGGAAGGCCGTTCCAGGCTCAAGACTACATCACTCACGTAAGGTCCTGGCGAGAGGAGCTCGCCGGGGAAACTAGAAGATTGCATCATAGAAGACACGCCCCGGCGCTATACGCGTCCCGGCAAGGGCCCGGGGAGCGACAAGTTACAGAGCCCGACAAGCTCCCGGGCCCGGCAAGATCAAGACCCCGGCAAGGTACTTGCCGGAGAGCTGCGTGTGTGCCCGCAGCTCAGCTCATCTGCAGCACGCCTTGAGCCCTCTCCAGAGACGCGTGGCGGGTTGGCTGTGCAGCATGGGGGTGCGGTGGCACTCCACGATGGTGGATCCATCGCCGTGGCAAACGGAGACGCAAGAGCGGGAACTTTTGGGGTCGACGGCGACGGGCATTCAATGCCCTTGTCCCCCTCTGTCAAAAGTAGGTAGAAACCCTTTGTTCAAGCTAATTGTGAGCTGCCTTTGTTCCCGCACTGTTCCAACTACCACCTCTTTTACGTTTTTACCCCTTCCTCCTACGTTGACACCTGTCGGTGACCCCTTTGCCCTATAAAAGGAGGCCCATGCACAACGTGGAGGGGGTTCGAATCCTTGGCAACTCCCACGCTCGGCGTAGCTGCTACTGTAGCTCTTCAAGCTCCCGAGCACAATACAACACAAAGCAGCAGTAGGGTTTTACGCGTCCGTCGCGGCCCGAAGCTGGGTAAAAATCCGCCCCGCGCGCATCGCCTCGATCTGCTCTCCGCGCACCCTCCGCCCTCGTACCGCACTCACGAAGGGGCTCCGGCCCCATAGGTGCCGCGCGGCGGGCGGGCCTCCCCGTTCCGCTCCGCCCCGACATTTATTGACTTTGATAGTGATGAGGATGACTTGCTTGGTGAAGATGAGCTTTTACATGATAAATCTAGAGAGCCTAGTAATGATGAACATGCTAGTAGTCTTTATAGTCGAGAAGAGTCGAATGACAATGCTATGAAGGAGATTGAGCGTCTAACTAAAGAACTAAACACTCTTAAGTTAGCTCATGAAACAACTCAAGAAGATCATAGAGAGCTCCTAAGATCTCATGAGAAGCTACGCTTCGAGAAGCTCAATCTAGAGCAAGAACATGAGTTTCTAAAAGCAATCAATGACGATCTTGAAAGAAGAGTTCTTCATATCTTGCCAAACGACTTCTCTTCTCTAATTTCTGCCACCTATTAAAACTAAGCATGACAAGCATAAGAAAAATTCTTCATCTAGTAGTAACAATAATCATGCTAAATCAATATTGTTGCTTCTAGTAATTCTCTTGATTCCACTAACAATGTTTCAAGCCAAGTTACACTTGAGCAAGAAAATAGTTTATTGAAAGGGATTATAGAGAAAGGTGTCTACAAGAGCCTTGCGGAAGCAAGAACTTTGAGAAATTGTTACTTAAGCAAGGGAGGCAGGAAGAATCAAGGAATTGGTTTTGAGCGAAAGTTCAACGCCGAGGGTGTTGAATGGGAAGAAGGTCAATATCCCACTCCAAAGTTTGTTTCTCAAAAGGAGAAGTATGATCCTACTTCTTCAAATATGGAACAAGCTCAAGATGACCTTCCACCACAAGACCACAAGCTAAAAGGCAAGGACAAGCTTCAAGAGGAGATTGATGCATTCATTGAAGCACCCAAGGCCATGGTCAAGTGGGTTCCCAAGGAAACTTCAAGTTCTACTTCGACAAGCTCAACTACTACCCCAAGGATTCCCATCAAGATGATGTGGATCCCGAAGAAGAAGAACTAGAGAGTTCTTGAGGGTGACTCCGCCAACATACTTCACTCACATTCATTTTGGCAAGAACTTGTACAATCAACTTCCACATCTTGCACTAGTTCATGGAGTCACAAACCCTCTTGTTGGTAAGTCAAGGGACAAGGTAATCATTGCTTTCATGGACATCATCTATTGTGTACTTCAATCTATGTCCATGGATATCTCTGTTTGTTCCTTGTGGGACTAACCCATGTAGGTATTGAAAGTGCCCGAATCCAAAGGATTGCTCCCAACTATTGATGATCTTCATCAACATTGAGCATCCACATCTTCAACATCTACATGAAGTCTTCTACGACAACCCAAGGTTAGTTTGACCCTTTAAAAGGGGTTCTCACATCAAGGGGGAGCTTAGCTCTAAAGAAATGAGCTAAAGCATCTTCAAATGATGTGAACACATTAATGCTTTATGTAAAAGTGGTAACCCCACTTGTGCTTAAACGATGAGTATGACCTATGATCAAATGTTCTCATTTGACTCCTAAGTCAATATACTCATATATAGATGACCTAGTCATCGCCAAATTGTGTGCTAGCTGCTAGAGTTTTGTTTGTGCATGTTTGACACATATTTCATTTGCTATCTTATTGTGTGAGCATGTTGGATGCATAATTTTATCCATTCGAGGACATCCATTTGTTGCTTTGGTCTTTTGGATTTTTCTCTTTTTGACCAAATGGATGGACAAGAATGCCTAAGTTCCTCCCCTAGCTATCTATGCTTTCTTGTCTCAAACTCTATTCATGCTTATATCACAAACTTTGGACAAGTCTTTTTCGGACAGACCGAGTGAGGAGCACTCGGAGCCACCGATCCGTCAAAAGCTTAAATTCCAAAATCTTCTAAGTACTTTCGGTCAAACCAATCTACTCAAATCGGACAGACCGAAATCACTTGGATTGATCTAGGTTTTCACCTCGGTGAAACCGAGTTGCAATTTTCGGCGTGACCGAAATGAGTAACTGCTTGCAGTTAACCATCTCGGTGCCACCGAGTTTTACAACTCGGTCCCACCGACAGCCGAAGGGTATATATACCTGAGGGCAGCGCGCGTTGATTCTTTCTTCAAACGCCTCGCCCCCAAACCCTTAGCTGCCGTCGCCGTGGTCTCCGGATCGTCTCCGCCGTCGCCTGTGCGCCCTCGCCGCGGGTCTCCGTCGCCGTCAACGGTCAATCTCATCGTGCCGTTGCCGCCGTAGAGAAACTCCACCAAGTTAGGGTGAGTTTCGATCCCTCTCGTGTTTCAACCTCTGATTCAATACACGATTGGTTTGCCCAGCTTCTTGCCACGTTTGAAATCTTCCTATCCAGCAGATTTGTTCCTAGAACGAAATTCGAGTAAAAATTTTAGGGTTAGGTTTCCGCCAAACACATCTCGGTGTGACCTATTCTACATTCTCGGACTGACCGATTTGGCCTCTGGCCATTGCACTGCACCTTTCGGTCCAACCGAGTTGTGCAAATCGGTAAGACCGAAATGAGGATTTAGTGAAACCCTAGTGTTCTCGGCTAGACCGAAACCCATTTCGGTCCAACCGAAAGTGGTGTGAATGGTTCTGTTTAGACACTTCGGATTCACCGAATTTTAGACTCGGTCAGACCGAAATGCATTCTGTGAAAACTTAAAACTGAAATTTGAACTCATTCTTTTTGCAAAATCTTCTGCAGTTTGTGATAACTCTTCTATTCTGCCTATACCTAATCTATTCACAGGTTGTCAGTCATGTCTGATGCAAGTGACAGCGAACAGTCTGAATCACCGGTTGAGATTCGAGCGGGCACTAGTCCGAAGCAAGCAGCTTTTACGATGATGGTGAGAGGAGCACCCCAAGTGGTTTGCCTCCTGCTGCCACCAGGGCCAGGAAGAAGAGAAATTGTGATGAAGAGGTTTCTGACTTTGTTGCTGAGGAAGAGATCACTTCTAAGCCTAAGAGGAAAGTGGTTGCCAAAGACTATCAAGGGCAACATACCAAGAAGGGCACCAGCAAAGTGAAGAAGTCCACTGTTGCCAAGAAGTTGAGCATGGAAGAGGAAACCTCCAGCAAGATAAAGAAAACTCCCAAGAGGAAGAGGATAGTACATGATGAAGCAGCTGATGATGATTCTGATGAGGAAGCACCCCAGCCTCCTCAGAAGCCTAAGTTGATGGGAGATGCCATCAGGGCAGGAGCACCTACCAAGTCTAAGCCATCAGCTCCAGCAAAGGCAGCTCAAGCCAAGCCTGCTGCCAAGCCAAAGAAAACAGTGAGAAGTATTCCTGCTTCAGAGAAGAAGAAGGACAATGTGCCACCAGCTGAATCAGAAGATGAGGCACATGTGTTTGTGAAACTTCGAACAAAACTGCCCATCCACAATGATGCTCATCCTCGAGCAGAAAATATGAAGGAAAGGAAGGACAAAGGTCTCAGGCTATGGAGGCAAGTTGATCCATATGCCACCAGGAGAAGGACAGCTGTTGACTCAAGATTCCACACCAGAGAGCAACAAGATTTCTATGAGACAGTGCTTATGGACAAGAAGCCCATTGTTGCTGACACTAGATATGTTGATTGGGAATATATTGACAGTGAAGAGCACAGAGACTACTTCCCACATGTGCATGAGAGCTTCACTGCATGTGGAGTTGTAGAGTTTGTTGGTCAGAAACTGACAGCATGGAATGATGAGATGATCATGCAGTTCTATGCCACAGCACACTTCTATCCAGATGGCAGAATTGTATGGATGGTGAAGGCGAGATTCTCTTCAACAGTTGAAGAGTGGGCAGCACTGCTGAATGCTCCAGTATCAAGAGATGATGATGTTGATGTCTATGGAATTCCAAAGAAAAATCATGAGTCAATGAAGAACATGTACAATGAGGTACCAGCCAAAGATGTAGAGATATGGAAGCTCGGATCAGTGTATCATCTTCAGGCAGGTCTCCCAACCACAAACACTATTCTGAGGCATACTTTGATGCCTAAGTCAGGAGATCATCGCATGATAAGAGGCTATTCTATCAACATGCTGCATATTCTAGATCAGAAGGCACCTTTCAAGGTGATAGACCTGATAGTAGAGACTATCAAGAGGACAGCAGCAGACTAGAAGAGGTCATGTGGGTTTGCCCCGCACATTCAGATGCTCATCAATGCCAAGTTTGGCACGGACACCTACTTGTTGGATAGACCCCACTTGCCACTGCAGCCTGAACATGAGGATAATGAAGTTGTGATGACTGAGGATGATCCCACATCTGTTGAAGGTCAAGCTAAGTCTGAAGCTGCCAAACAAGCCAAAGCTGAGAAGGAAGCAGCAGCAGCAGTAGCAAAACCCAAGAGCGTTGGAGAACAGCTTCTTGAAGCTACCCAGAGGATTGAACTATGCCTCGCCAGCATAGTGCAGTCTCAGGAGAGTCTTCAGAGGATAGTTGAAGACAAGTTCCATGCTCTGGATGTCAAGCCGACTGAAGTGCAAGTCACTGTAAACAAGCTTGAGGCAGATATTGAGGAAGCCAAGAGGGAGAAAGCAGAACTCATGAAGGAGATGGAAGGTGATTTGGTCCAGGATGACTATGAGCAGCCTGCTCAAGTTCCCACAAAACCCAGATCAGTTGCTATTCCAGTGACAGACACCAGGGCTACTGCATCAGCACCTCCCACAGCTCCATCAGTTCCAGCTCCAGCTCCAGTGTCCACTCCTCCAGCTCCACAGACTTCAGCAGAAGCCTTTGCAGATGCAGCTATCTCCACTCCATCAACCCATACAGGAGCCGCCAGCAGAGTCCCTAGTGACGCTTAGCTCTATACCTTTCGAACTTTTTGGTAACTTGTTGCCAAAGGGGGAGAAATTGTATAGATCATAGGACTTCAAGAGAGAGAGAGTGCTTGCTTTTGCTCTTTCGTTTGCGGTTTTCTTTGAGATACTTTTGAGTTTTCCGAGACATTTCGTGTGTTTGATACTACGTTTGCTCTACTTTGATGAGTGCTTGATCATACTATGCTTAATGTGTGCTTAATGCTTATCATATGCTATTCATATCTTGTATGATCATTTACTCATGTCTTGGTGATTGGGTGCATGCTATTCATTTTTATCATTTTGTGCGCTCCACCAAGATGTATGTGACATGGAAGAGTGACCCATGATCCTAATCGATTGTGCATTTGCATTCAAACACAAATCTTAAATAATGCACAAATTTAGGGGGAGCTCTTGCTTATCACATACTTCTCAAAGCGACGATATCATTCATTGATTATATCATTTGTCGAAGCTTTGATCTATATGTTGTCATCAATTACCAAAAAGGGGGAGATTGAAAGTGCAACTAATCCCCGGGTGGTTTTGGTAATTAATAACAACATATATATCATTGAACTAATTGTTTCTTGAGAATATTTCAGAAAGTTCAGTGATATGGGTATGGCAATGACTAATGATGTCGACCCCTAGGATGCTAAGGAAAACATTGGCAAAAGCTCAAGACTCCATTTTTGGTTTAGTGATCCAAGATCACATTGAGTCCATAGGAAAGCCAATACTATTAAAAGGGGATGAGGTTATGATGATGATCTGGTTGCTCAAAGTGCTTAGTGATCTATCTCCCAAACTATCAGCAATCTTTCATTCCAACATATACTCATAAGTAATCTCGGTCCCACCGATTTCATAAACTCAGTCACACCGAGATGAACCACCTCAGCCATATAGCCAAACCCTAGTAATTTCGGATTTTCCGATTCCAAACTCGGTCTCACCGAAACTAGTGTTGCCAACCTTCTGTAACCTTCTGTAATCATATCGGTGTCACCGAGATGATAAAGTCAGTCCCACCGAGATTGGAAAACCCTAGTCTTTGGAAGAATCGGACTCACCGAGATTGTATTTTCGGTCCCACCGAAAATCCCAACGTTCACAAGATTTGAACTTTCGGTCCCACCGAGTTGTCAACTTCGGTCTGACCGAGATTGGTCAAATGTGTAACGGTTGGATTTTTGTGGAGGCTATAAATACCCTCCACCTCCTCTTCATTCGTGGAGAGAGCCATCGAAAGAACTACCACTCCTACCTTACATTTCGAGAAGAGAACTACCTACCCTTGTGTTGAGATCAAGTTGCTCCACTCCCACCATATGAAGCTTGATCTCTAGCCTTCCCAAGTTGCTTTCCACTCAATCCTTTCTTCCACCACAGCCAAATCAGTGAGGAGAGTTGAGTGTTGGGGAGATTATCATTTGAAGCACAAGAGCAAGGAGTTCATCATCATCAACACCATCTATTACCTTTTGGAGGGTGGTGCCTCCTAGATTGGTTAGGTGTCGCTTGGGAGACTCCGTCAAGATGTGGAGTTGAACCAAGATGTTTGTAAGGGCAAGGAGATCGCCTACTTCGTGAAGATCTACCCCGAGTAAGGCTAGTCCTCCGTGGGCGTAAGCCATGATGTCATAGACAAGGTTGCTTCTTCGTGGACCCTTCGTGGGTGGAGCCCTCCGTGGACTCTCGCAGCCGTTAACCTCCGTGGGTTGAAGTCTCCATCAACGTGGATTGACGATAGCACCACCTATCGGAACCACGAGAAAAATCTCCGTGTCTCCAAACTGCGTTTGCTCTTCTCCTCCTCTATTTACTACATGTGCAATTTACTTTCCGCTGCCATAACTCTAGAATTGCATGTGTAGGGTGATACTTGACTTGGTCATCATTGTGAACTTGCTAAAAACTTGTCCTAATCAAAAGGCTAAATTTTTTAAATTGTCAAGTAGTCTAATCACCCCCCCTCTAGACATACTTCCGATCCTACAAAGGGATTATAGAGAAAGGTGTCTACAAGAGCCTTGCCGGAAGCAAGAACTTTGAGGAAATTGTTCGCAAGCAAGGAAGGCACCGGAAGAATCAAGGAATTGGTTTTGAGCGAAAGTTCAACGCCGAGGGTGTTGAATGGGAAGAAGGTCAATATCCCACTCCAAAGTTTGTTTCTCAAAAGGAGAAGTATGATCCTACTTCTTCCAATGTGGAACAAGCTCAAGATGATCTTCCACCACAAGACCACAAACTAAAAGGCAAGGACAAGCTTCAAGAGGAGATTGATTCATTCATTGAAGCACCTAAAGCCATGGTCAAGTGGGTTCCCAAGGAAACGTCAAGTTCTACTTCGTCAAGCTCAACTACAACCCCAAGGATTCCCATCAAGATGATGTGGATCCCGAAGAAGAAGAACTAGAGAGTTCTTGAGGGTGACTCCGCCAACATACTTCACTCACATTCATTTTGGCAAGAACTTGTGCAATCAACTTCCACATCTTGCACTAGTTCATGGAGTCGCAAACCCTCTTGTTGGTAAGTCAAGGGACAAGGTAATCATTGCTTTCATGGACATCATCTATTGTGAACTTCAATCTATGTCCATGGATATCCTTGTTTGTTCCTTGTGGGACTAACCCATGTATGTATTGAAAGTGCCCGAATCCAAAGGATTTCTCCCAACTCTTGATGATCTTCATCAACATTGAGCATCCACATCTTCAACATCTACATGAAGTCTTCTACGACAACCCAAGGTTAGTTTGACCCTTTAAAAGGGGTTCTCACATCTAGGGGGAGCTTTGCTCTAAAGAATTGAGCTAAAGCATCTTCAAATGATGTGAACACATTAATGCTTTATGTAAAGGTGGTAACCCCACTTGTGCTTAAACGATGAGTATGACCTATGATCAAATGTTCTCATTTGACTCCTAAGTCAATATACTCATATAAAGATGACCTAGTCATCGACAAATTGTGTGATAGTAGCTAGAGTTTTGATTGTGCATGTTTGACACATATTTCATTTGCTATCTTATTGTGTGAGCATGTTGGATGCATAATTTTATCCATTCGAGGACATCCATTTGTTGCTTTGGTCTTTTGGATTTTTCTTTGACCAAATGGATGGACAAGAATGCCTAAGTTCCTCCCCTAGCTATCTATGCTTTCTTGTCTCAAATTCTATTCATGCTTATATCACAAACTTTGAACAAGCCATTTTCGGACACACCGAGTGAGGAGCACTCGGAGCCACCGATCCGTCAAAGGCTAAACTTCCAAAACCTTCTAAGTAATTTCGGTCAGACCAACCCACTCAAACTCGGTCAGACCGAAAGCACTTAGATTGATCTAGGTTTTCACCTCGGTGAAACCGAGTTGCAAATTTTGGCGTGACCGAAATGTGTAACTGCCCTGCAGTTATCCATCTCGGTGCCACCGAGTTTTACAACTCGGTCCCACCGACAGCAGAGGGGTATATATACTCCGTGGGTCGCGCGCATTGATTTCTACTTCAAAACGCCTCGCCCCCACACCCCTTGCTGCCGTCGCCGTGGTCTCCGGATCGTCTCCGTCGTCGCCTGTGCGCCCTCGCCGCAGGTCTCCGTCGCCGTCAACGGACATTCTCTCCGCGCCGCCGTAGAGGAACTCCACCAAGTTAGGGTGAGTTTCGATCCCTCTCGTGCTCCCATCTCCGATTCTATGCACGATTGGTTTGCCTAGCATCTTGCCACGTTTGAGATCTTCCTTAACACCAGATTAGTTCGTTAGTACGAAATTCGAGTAAAAGTTTTAGGGTTAGGTTTCCGCCGAACACATCTCGGTGAGACCGATTCTACATTCTCGGTATGACCGATTTGGTCTCTGGCCATTGCACTGCACCTTTCGGTCCAACCGAGTTGTGCAAATCGGTGCGACCGAAATGAGGATTTAGTGAAACCCTAGTGTTCTCGGCAAGACCGAAACCCACTTCGGTCCCACCGAAAGTGGTGTGAATGCTTCTGTTTGAACACTTCGGATTCACCGAATTTTAGACTCGGTCTGACCGAAATGCATTCTGTGAAAACCTAAAACTGAAATTTGAACTCATTTTTTTGCAAAATCTTCGCAGTTTGTGATAACTCTTCTACTCGCCTACACCTAATCTATTCACGGGTTGTCGGCCATGTCGGATGCGGTGACAGCGAGAACAGGTCTGAGTCACCAGTTGCTGAGATTCCAGAGGCAGGCACTAGTCCTGAGGCCAGCAGCTTTTCAGATGATGGTGAAAGGAGCACACCAAGTGGTTTGCCTCCTACAGCCACCGAGGGCGTAAAGAAGAGGAATTCGATGAAGAAGATTCTGATTTTATTCTTGAGGAAGAGATCTCCTCAAGCCAAAGAGAAAAGTTGTTGCCAAAGAGCATCAAGGGCGACAAACCAAGAAAGGCACCGATAAAGTGAAGAAATCCACTTTGTTGCTAAGAAGCTGAGTATGGAAGAGGAAACTTCAAGCAAGGTAAAGAAAACTTCCAAGAGGAAGAGGATTGTGCATGATGAAGCTGCAGATGATGATGATGATGAGGAAGCACCCCAGCCTCCTCCTCAGAAGTCTAAGTTCATGGGTGATGCCATCAGGGCTGGAGCCCCTTCTAAGTCCAAGCCATCTGCTCCAGTCAAGGCAGCTCAAGCCAAGCTCTGCTGCCAAGCCCAAGAAGACCTGTCAGAACATTCCAGCTTCAGAGAAGAAGAAAGATAATGTGCCACCGGTGAGTCGGATGATGAGGCACTGTATTCTTGAAACTTCGTCGAGAAATTGCCAATTCACAATGATGCTCATCCTCGAGCTGAGAACATGAAGGAAAGAAAGGATAGAGGTCTCGGGCTATGGAGACAAGCTGATCCATATCTTTGTGAGGAGAAGAACTGCTTTGTAGATCCAAGGTTCCACACGAGAGCAGCGGGACTTCTATGAGCTATGCTAATGGACAAGAAGCCCATAGTTGCAGATACTAGATATGTTGGTGGGCTTACATTGTGATGAAGAGCACAGAGACTTCTTTCCACATGTGCATGAGAGCTTCACCGCATGTGGTGTTGCAGATTTCGTTGGTCGAAGTCGATGATTGGAATGATGAGATGATTATGCAATTCTATGCCACACTCATTTCTATCCGGATGGAAAGATCACATGGATGATGAAGGCCAAAGATTCTCTTCAACTGTTGAAGAATGGGCAGCACTGCTGAATGCTCCAGTGTAGAGAGAGGATGATGTTGATGTCTATGGTATTTCCAAGAAGAACCATGAATCTATGAAGAATATGTACAATGAGGTACCAGCTAAGGATGTGGAAATCTGGAAGCTCGGCTCAGTGTATCATCTCCAGGCAGGTCTACCTACCACAAACACAATTCGAGGCATACCTTGATGCCCAAGTCCGAGATCATCGCATGATCGAGGGTATTCTATCAACATGCTGCATATACTTGATCAGAAGGCACCTTTCAAGGTGATGGACCTGATAGTTGAGACTATCAAGAGGACTGCAGCAGACCAGAAGAGGTCGTGTGGATTTGCCCCGCACATTCAGATGCTTATCAATGCCAAGTTTGGCACGGGCACATACTTGTTGGATAGACCACACTTGCCACTGCAGCCTGAGCATGAGGACAATGAAGTTGTGATGGATGAGGAGGACCCAACGTCAGTTGAAGGTCAAGCAAAGAGTGAAGCTGCCAAGAGAGCTAAAGCTGAGAAGGAAGCAGCAGCAGCAGCAGCAGCTAAACCCAAGAGTGTTGGAGAGCAGCTCCTTGAAGCTACCCGGAGGATTGAACAACGCTGCCAGCATTATGCAGTCTCAGGAGAGTCTTGAGAGGATTGTTGAAGACAAGATCCATGCTCTAGATGTCAAGCTGACTGAAGTGCAAGTCACTGTCAACAAGCTTGAGGCAGATATCGAGGAAGCAAAGAGGGAGAAGGCAGAGCTCATG
Source organism: Aegilops speltoides (assembly GCA_021437245.1). NCBI lineage: Eukaryota > Viridiplantae > Streptophyta > Magnoliopsida > Poales > Poaceae > Aegilops > Aegilops speltoides. The sequence continues at coordinate 77,080,532 of CM038145.1, read as the reverse complement.
CGTGAGATGCAGGATGACCTAGTCCAGGATGATTATGAACAGCTGCTCCGGTTCCCACAGACCCGATCATTGCTATTCAAATGATGAGACACCAGGACTACAGCCTCAGCACCTCCCACAGCTCCATCAGTTCCAGCTCCAGCTCCAGTGACCACTCCTCCAGCAGCACAGACATCAGCTGAAGCCTTTGCAGATGCAGCCATCTCAACTCCATCAACCCCGGGCAGAGCCGCCCGGCAGAGTCCCTAGTGACGCTTAGCTCTATACTTTTCGAACTTTTTGGTAACTTGTTGCCAAAGGGGGAGAAATTGTATAGATCATAGGACTTCGAGAGAGAGAGTGCTTTGTCTTTGCGCTTTTGCTCTTTCGTTCATTTGCGGTCTTTTTTGAGATACTTTTGAGTTTTTCGAGACATTCTGTGTGTTTGATACTATGTTTGTTCTACTTTGATGAGTGCTTGGTCGTACTATGCCTTAATGTGTGCTTAATGCTTATCATATGCTATTCATATCTTGTATGATCATTTACTCATGTCTTGGTGATTGGGTGCATGCTATTCATTCTTATCATTTTGTGCGCTCCACCAAGATGTATGTGACATGGAAGAGTGACCCATGATCCTAATCGATTGTGCATTTGCATTCAAACGCAAATCTTAAATAATGCACAAATTTAGGGGAGCTCTTGCTTATCACATACTTCTCAAAGCGACGATATTATTCATTGATTATGTCCTTTGTCGAAGCTTTGATCTATATGTTGTCATCAATTACCAAAAGGGGAGATTGAAAGTGCAACTAATCCCGGGTGGTTTTGGTAATTAATAACAACATATATATCATTGAACTAATAGCTTCTTGAGAATCATTTGAGAAAGTTCATTGATATGGGCATGGCAATGATCAAGAAGTGGACCCCTCAAAATGCTAAGGCAAGCATTGGCAAAAGCTCAAGACTCCATTTTTGGTTTAGTGATCCAAGATCACATTGAGTCTATAGGAAAGCCAATACTATTAAAGGGGATGAGGTTATGTTAATGATCTGGTTGCTTAAAGTGCTTAGTGATATATCTCTAAACTATCGACAACTCTCACTTCCATAATACACTCATAAGTAATCTCGGTCCCACCGATTTCCTAAACTCACCACACCGAGATGAACCACCTTAGCCATATAGCCAAACCCTAGAAATTTCGGATTTTCCGATTCGAACTCGGTCTCACGAAACTAGTGTTGCCAAGCTTCAGAACCTACGTCATCAAATCGGTGTCACCGAGATGATGAAGTCGGTCCCACCGAGATTGGCAAATCCTAGTCTTTGGAAGAATCGGACTCACCGAGATTGTATTTTCGGTCCCACCGAAAATCCCAATGTTCACATGATTTGAACTTTCGGTCTCACCGAGTTGTCAACTTCGGTCTGACCGAGATTGGTCAAATGTGTGTAACGGTTGGATTTTGTGTGGAGGCTATAAATACCCCACCACCCCCTCTTCATTCGTGGAGAGAGCCATCAGAAAGAACTACCACTCCTACCTTACATTTCTGAGAAGAGAACTACCTACCCTTGTGTTGAGATCAAGTTGCTCCACTCCCACCATATGAAGCTTGATCTCTAGCCTTCCCAAGTTGCTTTCCACTCAATCCTTTCTTCCACCACAGCCAAATCAGTGAGGAGAGTTGAGTGTTGGGGAGATTATCATTTGAAGCACAAGAGCAAGGAGTTCATCATCATCAACACCATCTATTACCTTTTGGAGGGTGGTGCCTCCTAGATTGGTTAGGTGTCGCTTGGGAGCCTCCGTCAAGATGTGGAGTTGAACCAAGAAGTTTGTAAGGGCAAGGAGATCGCCTACTCGTGAAGATCTACCCCAGTAAGGCTAGTCCTCCATGGGCGTATGCCATGATGGCATAGACAAGGTTGCTTCTTCGTGGACCCTTCGTGGGTGGAGCCCTCCGTGGACTCTCGCAGCCGTTACCCTCCGTGGGTTGAAGTCTCCATCAACGTGGATTGACGATAGCACCACCTATCAGAACCACGAGAAAAAAATCTCCGTGTCTCCAAATTGCGTTTGCTCTTCTCCACCTCTCTTTACTACATGTGCAATTTACTTTCCGCTGCATATACTCTAGAATTGCATGTGTAGGGTGATACTTGACTTGATCATCATTGTGAACTTGCCAAAAACTTGTCTTTATCAAAAGGCTGAATTTTTATATTGTCAAGTAGTCTAATCACCCCCCCTCTAGACATACTTTCGATCCTACATATACGATACCTGAAAAAGTGAGGAGCCAAACACCAACTCCTTGTGATTATTAAATGGGTCACAAATTACACCCAAGGTCTCCAGGTTGGGCGCAGGGACGACAGTTATTTCTGAAGGTGTACAACAACTATGAAGGAGCAACCTTTCAAGTGAAGGGGCATCTTCGATGATGAGCTGCTGTCCTTTAAAACAAATTCCAATGCTTTTAAGGTGAGGTGACTTTATTTGGAGACAACTGATACCGATTTCTATTCCCAAAACAATCAGTTAAGCGCTCGAGGCAGGGCAACTGGAGTGGATGATCTTGTCTTGATGTGGCCTCCGACAGATAAACCACTACAAGCGAAAGTTTTTTTAGCAGTGGGAGTCGAAGCATTTGTAGCAGATCGTCTGGTAGATGGCATCGGGCGAAGGTGGCGGTGTGGAGAGAGGAGGAAAACCGCGAGATGGACAACGGTGGTGTGGGCACGAATTTTTGGTATGTTTGTGGTATGATACTTTCGTGGTAATGGTAGAACTCAAACTGCTGGAGTTTTCCGAATTCAGGGGATGTCAGCCAAGCGTCCACCTTGCCGGGTATGGACAGCAGGTAGCTTGTCGGGATGCAGAGGCATTGAACAGGGCCCTGCTGGTGAGAAGAGACGATGGCTCTGATGAGATCAAATTTAGGAAGGACAGATATCTGACGACAATCGAGATTGAGGGGCGCGGTGCGCCATAGAGGGCGCCACTGAGTTGAGAGGACTTGTGTGCGGCAGCAATCCTTGGTGGGGAGAAGCGAGATGATCTCTTCAAGGATGACGCCCGGGAGATCGCTGATGCGGTCCACCGGAGATTCTACCGGTTCCTCAGATCCGGGTGGGGGGGGGGGCTCGCCTCTTCTCCCCGCGCTACCGGGTGCTGGATCTACAACCGGTGTCGCCGCTGGCGGGAGCCTCATCTTCTTGGCGCTGGGGCCAGCCGACTCCATTTTCGTTGTGGGCGTCGCGCCGAGCTCACGGGTTTGAGCAGAGTAGCCAGAGACGAGCCTAGTGGCAGTGCGAGTGGGGAAGAAGGAGGGATGGGGATTTCTGTAGGAGTGGAAGAAATGGAGCAGGCATTTTCTCGACGAGTGAGGAAGAAGGTGAGCGGGGTTTTCTGGATGAGTGAGAAAGATTGGGGAGCGGGGGGAATTGGGTGGGGAAACGGAAGCGGGAGAGTGAGTTGTTCGTGTTTATAAAGCCCGCTGCACTAACTACTCGCTTTTTCCCAAGAACCACTCTCTTCTTTTGCGTTGCTGCATTGGAGCTGGCGCATGGGCTTGGCTGACTGGCCATGCATGCAGGATGCATGTGCCCGCCGGCCACCGCATGCGCCTGGTTTGTTACTAGGCCTATTTAATAGGGTGGTTATGGAGTAAATTAAGGAGATTTATTTTCTCTATGTGCATCCACCAAATTAGAGGATCTTGATCTTGGATCTGAACACTCACATTAAACTAACATTCAGAAGAACAAAAGTTTAGCATGTCTATGCATCTCAATGATTCACCATACTATAACCAATATACAAAGCTGTGAGAAGGTGTGGAAATAAAGAAAATCGGTCGATGCTTCTCTGAGCAAAGGGCCTCCGTACGCACGCATTAATTTCCTAGGCATGCTTGTTTCTACTCAATGTTGCGAGCACTTTCAGCATGTTGGCAACTCCACAACTAGCTAGCTGCCTCATCTTGCAATTGATGGTGACACATTTGCAGCAAACACATGAGGCAATAGAGATGACTCAACATGGGTCCATATTGTGCAGTTCCCCTGATATCATATTCATTGTCCTGAATCTGAAAAGATAGGAAAATAGTAGCTATACTTAAACGATGTTGCAAAACAGTAGCACATATCAATAGCTCGGCATGACAAAACACGATCATCTGAAGGAAGGGGATACTGACCTGCATGAGGAAGAATACATATAATTTCATAAGTCCTTGGTTGATTTCCACCTTCGGCTGCACTGCTTGTTTGCTCCTCCACACATGACAGGATCGTTCCGCACTGCATTCAGCAAGTCAACGTACAAATAAGCTAATTTCAGCTTGCGGTGGTCATTGTACCTAGTTACGAATGTAGGAATACCTGGAGCACCATGAGGTTAGCTGACAGTAGGTAGATGCAGCCATATAAATTTTGTGCAGTGCTACCAAAATTGAGGTTTGTATCCCTTCCCGTTATGAGAATTCTTCTTGAATTTGGTAGAATGTGATGGCTTGTTCTTTGCATCAAACTTGCCTTTCCCCTGAGATTTGTTCTTGTTGTTTTGGGGCTGGTTGGGCTGGAAGCTCTTCTCGTGTACCATGTGGGCACTAGAAGCTCCCACAGCGATCCGAGCACGTGTGTCTTTTTCTCTCGCCTTCTCCTCAGAATCAAGAGTGCTAATGAGATCCATAACAGAAAACTCATGTCTCTTGTTTTTCAGAGAAGTAGCAAAATCGTTCCATGAAGGTGGAAGCTTGGCAATGATGGTCCCAGCAACAAATTTTTCCGGCAACACACACTTAAAGTACTCAAGTTCCTTAGAGAGTGATTGTATCTCATGAGTCTGCTGAACAACAGAGCACTCATCAGTCATCTTGTAGTCACAGAATTGCTCCATGACGTACAACTCGTTGCCAGCGCCCGAGGGCCCAAACGTGGCCTCGAGCGCAGCCCACATGTCTTTGCCGCTGTCAAACGACATATATGAATCCACAATGGAATCGTCAAGAACACTCAGCAGGGCGGCTTTGAAGAGGGTATCCATGTTCTGAAAAGCTTACCGCTGTGTAGGATTAAGATTGCCCTCAGGCTTACCCTTAGTGGCATCATAGCAGTACATGATATGAAACCAATATACTGCTCTTGTGCGCCACCTTTTATATTGCACCACCTTAAAAGTAGTCGGCTTCAAAAGCGCAGCAAAACAACTCGGAGTAAATTGCCTGTGATCAGGTTTTTGGATTGGATTGTTGAATATATGAGCAATTTAGTATGAGATTTAATCCGAATCAGCAGTAAATAGATCATGACGACAATTGCAAACATCAAAGTAATGATGCGGACTAAACCAGAGGATGTAACCACATCTTGTATAAAGCAGGAGCAGAACCGATGTGGTTGATGTTGTCACTCATGTCGTTAATGAAGAGGTTACCGAGGTCGGGGAAGAAGGCTGTCGTTGAGGAAGTCGTCGCTGGCAGCAGCCACAGTAGTGTGCTCCCAAAAAACATGATCGCCCCTCTCCCGTACAGGATCACGAAAGGCGGGCTGGAGAAGAATTGTGTGGCGGCTCTAAGATCTGGAACGGTGCGAAACCATATGATACAGCGGTGGCTAGGGTAGAGCATGTCAGGTCGGTCGTGCGAGTATAATAGTAGGCCTTTGGCCCCCAAACCCCACGTCCAAGTCAATAATAGCTCAAAAAAAGTAAATAATAGCCCCACCAAGGTTTGTCTCAAAAACGGAGTAATTAAGGCGTCCGTTAGTCCCTTTAGTATAAATACAATATCATTAATAATGGCCCCACCTTTTGTCTCACAAAGTATGTTGGAGTACAACCGGCTACACGTTTACAATCCGCTTCTCTTCTCTCTCCTTGAGGGAGTCCTGGACTAGGGGGTGTCCGGATAGCAGAACTATCATCATCGGCCGGACTCCAAGACTATGAAGATACAAGATTGAAGACTTCGTCCCGTCTCCGGATGGGACTTTCCTTGGCGTGGAAGGCAAGCTTGACAATACGGATATGTAGATCTCCTAGCATTGTAACCGACTCTGTGTAACCCTAGCCCTCTCCGGTGTCTATATAAACCGAAGGGTTTTAGTCCATAGGACGAACAACAATCATACCATAGGCTAGCTTCTAGGGTTTAGCCTCCTTGATCTCGTGGTAGATCCACTCTTGTACTACCCATATCATCAATATCAATCAAGCAGGAGTAGGGTTTTACCTCCATCGAGAGGGCCGAACACGGGTAAAAACATCGTGTCCCTTGTCTCTGTTACCATCCGCCTAGACGCACGCTTAGGGACCCCCTACGAGATCTGCCGCTTTTGACACCGACATTGGTGCTTTCATTGAGAGTTCCTCGTGTCGTCACCTATAGGCCCGATGGCTCCTTCGATCATCAACAACAACGCGGTCCAGGTGAGACTTTTCTCCCGGACAGATCTTCAGATTGGCGGCTTTGCCTGCGGGCAATTAAGCAGCCATCTGGAGCAGATTGAAAGCTACGCCCTTGGCCATCAGGTCAGATTTGGAAGCTTGAACTTCACGGCCGACATCTGCGGAGACTTGATCTTCGACGGATTCGAGCCACAGCCGAGCATGCCGCACTGTCACAATGGGCATGATTTAGCTCTGCTGCCAGACAGTGCCCTGGAGGCCGCACATGAGTCCGCTCCGACCCTTAACCCGGAGCCGACTGCGCCAATCGAGGATGGATGGCTAGACACCGCCTCAGGGGCTGCTACCTCTACGGCGATGGAGCCGAATACTAACCCAGTCCCTTGTAAAGCCCGTGACTCCAAGGTGTCGGACTCCTCGCCGGACTCCGAACCTCCCGCGCCCCTACCAATCAAATCCGATTGGGCACCGATCATGGAGTTCACCGCTGCGGACATCTTTCAGCACTCGCCTTTTGGCGACACCCTGAATTCGTTAAAGTGTCTCTCTTTGTCAGGAGAGCCCTGGCCGTACTACGGTCAGGACAGTTGGGATGCGGACGACGAAGAAATTCAAAGCCCACCCACCACCCACTTTGTAGCCATTGTCGACGATCTAACCGACATGCTAGACTTCGACTCCGAAGACATCGACGGTATGGATGACGATGCCGGAGACGACCAAGAACCAGCGCCTACGGGGCACTGGAAAGCCACCTCTTCATACGACATATACATGGTGGAGATCCCAAAGGATGGGAACGGCGAAGGAACAGCGGAGGAAGACCCCTCCAAGAAACAGCCTAAGCGCCGGCGTCAGCGGCGCCGCTCTAAATCGTGCCACAACAAGAACGGAGATTCCGGCACTGGAGACAATAACACCCCGAACAGTGCCGAAGACAACCCCCTCTGGCAAGATTCAGCACAGGAGGATGAAGAAGCCAGCCCTCATGAGAGAGCGGCAGACGAAGAGGTAGAGGACGATAATTACATGCCTTCCTCCAGAGACGAGGCAAGCCTCGACGACGACGAATTCGTCGTACCTGAGGATCCCGTCGAACAAGAGCATTTCAAACGCAGGCTTATGGCCACGGCAAGCAGCCTCAAGAAAAAGCAGCAACAGCTTAGAGCTGATCAAGATCTGCTAGCCGACAGATGGACCGAAGAACTTGCGGCCGAAGAGCATGAACTCGAACGCCCCTCCATAAGCTACCCCAAACGCAAGCTGCTGCCCCGATTAGAGGAGGAAGCATATAAACCTACATCACCAGCGCACAATACGGCCGACCAGCCACCTCGTGGCCGAGATAGAGAGGCCTCTAAACCCTCCACTAAAGCCGTACCCCAGCATCGCTCGAAAAGCACAAAGCCACGGGGGAATGCGCCGGACTTGCAAGACATATTGGAGGATAAGGCAAGACAATCAAGATCGATCTACGGATCGCATGGGCGCCCCACGATGCGCGACGAGGACCGTCGCGCCGGATACAACAACTTTGGCAGGGCCGAACACAGTAGACAAAGCTCGCTTGAGCTACGTCGTGATATAGCCCAATATAGAGGCGCTATGCTTCACAGATGAAGTAATGGATCATCAAATCCCCGAAGGGTTCAAACCCGTGAACATTGAATCCTATGATGGCACAACAGACCCCGCGGTCTGGATCGAATACTATCTCCTTCATATCCACATGGCCCGCGGCGACGATCTTCACGCCATCAAATACCTCCCACTCAAGCTTAAAGGCCCAGCTCGGCATTGGCTTAACAGCCTGCCAGCAGAATCAATTGGGTGTTGGGAGAACCTGGAATTCGCATTCCTTGATAACTTCCAGGGCACATATGTGCGACCACCAGACGCTGATGACCTAAGCCACATAATTCAGCAGCCAGACGAATCGTCCAGACAATTCTAGACATGGTTCTTAACCAAGAAAAATCAAATTGTCGACTGTCCGGATGCAGAGGCACTCGCAGCCTTCAAACATAACTTCCGAGTGGCTTGCCCGGCACCTAGGACAGGAAAAGCCGAAATCCATGGCAGCCCTCACATCACTCATGACCCGCTTCTGCGCGGGAGAGGACAGCTGGCTAGCCCGCAGTAACAACCTCAACAAAAATCCTGGCAGTCCGGACACCAAGGACCGCAATGGCAGGTCATGTCGCAACAAGCAAAAACGCCGCATTAACGGCGATAATAATGAGGATACGGCAGTCAATGCCCGGATTCAGAGGCTCCAAACCCGGTCAGCGGGAAAAGTCATTCAAAAGAACTACTCCGGGTCCGTCCAATTTGGACCGAATACTCGACCGCTCGTGCCAGATACACGGCACCCCCGAAAAGCCAGCTAATCACACCAACAGGGATTGTTGGGTATTCAAGCAGGCAGGCAAGTTGATTGCCGAAAACAATGACAATGGGCTGCATAGCGATGACAAGGAAGAGACCTGGCCGCCGAACAATAGAGGACAGAAGGGTTTCCCCCCACAATTGCAGACGGTGAACATGATATACGCAACCCACATACCCAAACGGGAGCGGAAGCATGCACTCAGGGACGTATACACGATGGAGCCAGTCGCCCCAAAGTTCAACCCATGGTCCTCCTGCCCGATCACTTTTGATCGAAGGGACCACCCCACCAGCATCCGCCATGCCGGGTCCGCCGCATTGGTTCTAGACCCAATCGTCGACGGATTTAACCTCACTAGAGTCCTGATGGACGGCGGCAGCAGCCTGAACCTGCTTTACCAGGATACAGTGTGCAAGATGGGTATAGACCCCTCAAGGATTAAACCCACAAAGACGACCTTCAAAGGCGTCATACCAGGTGTAGAGGCCAATTGTACAGGCTCAGTGATACTGGAAGTGGTCTTCGGATCCCCGGATAACTTCCAAAGCGAGGAGTTAATCTTAGACATAGTTCCGTTCCGCAGCGGCTATCATGCACTGCTCGGACGAACCGCATTTGCCAAATTCAACGCGGTGCCGCACTACGCATACCTCAAGCTCAAGATGCCAGGCCCTCGAGGAGTCATCACGGTCAACGGAAACACTGAACACTCTCTCCGAACGGAGGAGCATACAGCGGCTCTCGCGGCAGAAGTGTAGAGCAGCCTCTTAAGGCAATTCTGGAGTCTAGCCATTAAGAGATAGGACACCGCCAAGCGCGCCCGGAGTAACCTACAACAAGACCACCTGGCACGTTCCGAGCACGCGTAGCAATGCGGCGCCAACCCCAGCCCTTGCAAAATTGCAAAACCAGTACTCCGCGTACATAACTACGCTCTGGAGATACCATGGGCATAGGGGGAGGGGCACGACCACGGCAGGCCCAGAGTGTGGCTCAACCACACCAAGGGCTCCCAAGTGTGTCATCCTTTTTCTTTCCTTTTTTTTCTTTTTTCTTATCCTCAGGACTCCGTTTACCAGAGGCCCTGTCCGGCAGTAGACCCGCCGAACTCACGATGCAACAGCCAAGGAAGAAGAAAGGCCACGCCGAGTATACAGGTGGTCTCCATTACGAGCATTATACATGTTTTATACACCATTCTGCAGCCTACGCCTGGAGGGGGACATGCTAAATAGTTCAACCCCTTGCTTATCACATTATTTGTATCGTTCTGCATTCACGGCAGTATTTTTTGAATAAACAATGCATCGCCTTTTGCCTATAATTGCATTCCTTTCTTATACATATGTTCATTTACGACATGTTGCATCCGTACACTTTGGTACGGCTAAATACACCAAGGGCTTAAGTTCCCCACATTATGGTGTGATAAGTCCGAACACTTTCACAAGTGCGGCACCCCGAACTTATAGCATTATATGCATCGGCTCCGAATCATGTCTTGGGTCAATAGTTGGGTTTGCCCGGCTCCCATGTTTTGGTACCTTACGTTCCGTTATATCGGCTAAGGTAGCGCTGGGAGAACCACTGCGATTGTGCCCCAGTTGAGCTGGGCGAGCACCTCCGTGGAGAAAGCTAAAACTGACCGTCATGATGGAGCAAGAGCCGGTCGCTGTTCGAGAGGTTTTTTTGAGTCCCTAAAGACTTATGCCGCTTAGAGCGATGAACCGGATTTGTCCGGCCCAGGCGTGGATAGCGCCCTTAATTCGGCCTTCCGAACACTAGGGGCTTCGCTGAAATTTAAAATTATAGAATTCTATGGCTAAGTGAGAGTGTTCAAGCACTATAAGTCCGGTTGCCTTGTTCGTTGTGTTGAGCGCCTCCCTAGATGGACCCAAAATGGGAACAAGAGCGCTTAAGTTTATCCCGAACACCCCAGCACTCGTGGCATGGGGGCTGAAGCCGACGACTTGCCATCTCTCAGATTTGATAAACGGCCGCACAAAAGGTAATATTTTAAATTAACAAGCGTTGCTTAGCGCATACGAACAAAGTTTTCGGCGCATATGATAACAAAATGCGAGTCTATTCAAATATTACATCTTTGGAGCACTCACCCGCAATAATGCGGGCACCCTTCAGGACACCCTTATAATACATCTCGGGCGTGCGATACTCCTTGCCCGGCGGTGGCGCGTCCGTCACTAGCTTCTCAGCATCCATCTTGAACCAGTGCACTTTAGCACGGGCAAGGGCCCGACGGGCGCCTTCAATGCAGGCGGAGTGCTTGATGATTTCAACCCAGGGACACGCATCCACCAGCCGCCGCACCAGGCTGAAGTAGCTCCCAGGCATGGCCTCTTCGGGCCATAGCCGAACTACAAGGCCCTTCATGGCCTATTCGGCCACCTTGTGGAGCTCGACCATCTGCTTCAGCTGGTCGCTAAGGGGCACCAGATGTCTAGCCTCAGCATACTGAGACCAGAACACCTTCTCCGTCGAGCTCCCCTCCTCGACTCTGTAGAAACCGGCAACACCGGACACGCTGCGGGGCAGATCTGCGAATGCTCCTGGAGAGCTCCGAATTCGGGTAAGTAACAGGTAATTCACTTTTACATTCTTGCTTTGCATGAAGAATGCCTTAGCCGCCGCTATCTTCTTTAATGCCTCGATTTCCTGGAGGGCCTTGTGGGCTTCGGCCTTAGCGGCTTTGGCACTCTCAAGAGCCGACGCAAGCTCGGACTCTCGAGTCTTCGAGTCACGCTCCAAATTCTCTTGTTTTTCCACGAGAGCCTGGAGCTCTTGCTGTACCTCCGCCACCCGCGCCTCCTGCTTCTCTCGCTCGGCGCGTTCCGCAGCCGCATTACGTTCGGCCGCAGACACCGCCTCCTTCAGGGTCGCCACCTCGTTCGTGGCCCTTGGAGTACCCATGTTATCCTTGTCATTTTTCTTGCGACCAAATCCTTTTCTATAAGGTACAACTGTAATAAGGTGTTACTCACCTTCCTTGTCCTCGAGCTGCTTCTTGGCATGGCCGAGCTCGCTCTTGGACCGCTCGAGGCTCTGCTTCAAGGTATTGACCTCCGCAGTCAGTGCGGCAGAGGTCAGCACCGCAGCCTGCATTCCCATATTGACATATTTTCTAAGACTCCTGTGTATACTTTTTAGATCGTCAGTCCGGCTTTTCTTTCCGAACACCGAATCGAGCATCAGGGGCTACTGTCTATGTGGTATTATATTACATATCTTAAAATTCTTACCTCAAAGTCTGTTAGAAGGCTGTTGCAGGCTTCTGTCAGCCCGCTTTTGGCGAGCTGAACCTTCTGAATCACCGCACTCATGACAGTGCGGTGTTCCTCTTTGATGGAAGCGCTGTTGAGCGCCTCCAGCAAGTTATCCGACGCCTCCGGTTGGACGGAGGCCGCCAGCGTCACAGTCTTGCCCTTCTTACGAAGGGGCCGCCCGCCGGACTCCGGAACCACTGCAGGTTCCGGTGCGGAGTCCGGTCAAAAGTCCGGGAGGTTGCCCTGCGGCACCTCCGGGGTCTCCTCCTCCTGGTGGGTCCCTTTCTGGGATCCCACCTCGGTGTCGTCGGCGTCACGGGGGGAGGAGGCAGCCGGAAGTGAAGTACTATTCACATCCGACGGACCTAAGGACCCGCTCGACGAAGCGGGAAGATCGTCCTTGGGCGGACTACAAGGTTGTATGCGGCGTTAGAAAGACACCATGCGGCGAAAAGAAAAATTATGAGTCATTTAGGAGTCTATATACTTACGATCTCGCCAGGGGCTTGGCCCTTGAGGGCCATTCCTCGTCGCCGTCGTCGGTGTTGGTGGAACTGTCCGGGGGAAGGGTCCTTCCCTTCTTGGACCCTTCGGCCTCCCCCGTTGGGGAAGCCTTCCTCTTCTTCTCTCCCCCCGCGGGGGATAGGACTCTTTCTTCTCCTCCTCGTCTTCATGGGAGGAGTCCGTCTCGGAGTCATCGGACGATGAATCCGATATCACCTGGCGCCGGGAACTCCTCCGGGTTCCCGTGGCCTTATTCTTGGCCTTCTTCTCCGGCACCACGTAAAGCGCCGGGACCAGCAGCCCTGTTAAACGGGCATCCGCTGGGTCTTCTGGAAGGGGAGCCGGACAGTTAACCTGTCCGGATGTCTCCTGCCAGGCCTGTTAAAGGTATTGGGAGTTTAGATCCCACACATAGAGTCAAACTATGAAAAGCAAGTGTCCCATAAAGGATAACATGGCTTACCTCGCCAGCTGGACGCTGCGAGCTGAATCCGCGGTCTTCGGTAGCGGATGCAGGGGCCTCGGCACCCTTGAACAGCACCTTCCAGGCATCTTCATACGTAGTGTCGAAGAGCCCGCTCAAGGTCCGGTGCTGTGCCGGATCAAACTCCCACAAATTAAAGTCCTGCTGTTGGCAGGGGAGAATCTGGCGGATGAGCATGACCTGGATCATGTTGACAAGCTTGAGCTTCTTGTTCACCAAGGTTTGGAGACAGGATTGGAGTCCGGTCAGCTCCTCCGAACAACCCCACAGCAGGCCCTTCTCTTTCCTGGAAGTGAGCCGCATGGGGATGCCGGATCTGAATTCGGGGACCGCTGCCCATTCAGGGTCACGCGGCTCGGTGATGTAGAACCACCCCGATTGCCACCCTTTGATGGTTTCCACGAAGGCGCCCTCGAGCCAAGTGACGTTGGGCATCTTGCCCACCATGGCGCTCCAAGACTCGCTTGGCTGCCCTTCACAACCTTCGCTTGACATTGAAGGTCTTTAGCCCAAGCGAAGTGGGGCTGGATGCAGAGGAAGGCCTCGCACACGACGATAAACGCCGAGATGTTGAGGATGAAATTTGGGGCCAGATCGTGGAAATCCAGGCCGTAGTAGAACATGAGCCCCCGGACAAAGGGGTGGAGTGGGAAGCCCAGTCCGCGGAGGAAATGGGGAAGGAATACCACCCTCTCATGAGGCCTGGGGGTGGGGATGAGCTGCCCCTCGTCAGGGAGCCGGTGCGTGATATTGCTGGACAAGTATCCAGCGCTGTGCAGCTTCCTAATGTGCCCCTCCATAACGGAGGAGGCCATCCAATTGCCTCCCGTTCCGGACATGGCTGGAGAAGGTTGAGGTGAGATGTGCGGACTTGGGCGCTGGAGCTCGAGTGCGCGGAGATGGATAAGCAAAGGAGGAAGAAGGCATAGGTAAAAAGGTGGATCCTTATCTCCTTATATATGGGCGGACGAAACTATGCGTCCCCACCCGCTTGGTAAAACTCGCTTATCTCCCAAGCGCCACAATCAATGGTGCGGTTGGGTTACCCACGTCCGTTTTGATGAGAATCCCGGAATAAGGGGACACGATCTCTGCTTCGACAAGACGTGCCAAGGAAACCGCTTCGCTATACGCGCTGAGGTGGAATAATAAAAACGATTCGAGTAAAGGCTTGGTTGTGGTGTGACATCATGCCACAAAATACGTCAGCAGATTGAACTTGAGCAAATATTATTCTCTCTATGGTGGTATGTGGAATTTATTTTGCAGAGCCGGACACTATCCTGGTGTTCACAATCTTCTATGAATTATTCGGAGGAGGAACCCGTCTTGCAATGCCGAAGACAATATGCGCGTCGGACTCGTCGTCATTGAAGCCCTGATTCGAGGGCTCTTGAGGAGTCTGGACTAGGGGTGTCCGGATAGCGAACTATCATCATCGGCCGGACTCCAAGACTATGAAGATACAAGATTGAAGATTTCATCCCGTGTCCGGATGGGACTTTCCTTGGCGTGGAATGCAAGCTTGGCAATACGGATATGTAGATCTCCTACCATTGTAACGACGACTGTAACCCTAGCCCTCTCCGGTGTCTATATAAACGGAGGGTTTTAGTCCATAGGACGAACAACAATCATACCATAGGCTAGATTCTAGGGTTTAGCCTCCTTGATCTCGTGGTGGATCCACTCTTGTACTACCCATATCATCAATATCAATCAAGCAGGAGTAGGGTTTTACCTCCATCGAGAGGGCCCGAACCTGGGTAAAAACATCGTGTCCCTTGTCTCCTATTACCATCCGCCTGGACGCACAGTTCGGGACCCCCTACCCGAGATCCGCCGGTTTTGACACCGACACTCCTCTTCTCTCTCCTTCAACTAAGCACAAATACTATATTTAAATCCTTATAGCATGCTTATGTCATCTAATTGTAGTACTTGCTCTAAAGTTACTATCCACTGTGTAGTCTGAAATGCCGGGCGTGCAGCTGGTGGTGCCCTCGATCGGTGCAAGGCTGCTTCAACAATGAAGCGATGAGAGGTCGACATACGACTTGCCATCAATGTGGAGCGGCGGGCTCAGCTGGCGCCGGGCGGGAAGCGCGCGCGGGAGGGGGGAGGGGTTTTTGTTGGGCCAAGAAGGTGAGAAGCCAACTTGGGATTGGTCCGGACGGGGAAATATCATGTGCTCCCATACTCTGCATATGACACTAGTCTATGTTACTACTCCCTCCGTTCCGGTTTATAGAGATGTTTAGAGTAACATAGTAATATGTTACAGTACAAGTTACTCCCCACTATGACAAGCCTTGGCCTCTCCCAGTGCTCCACCATGTATAGCTGCTAAGCCTGCCACGTAGGCATAAAATATGATGTGGCACCAATAAACTAAGCACCTATGCATTGAAGACTTGAGTTACTAAGCCATTTAATGCACTTAGCACCTCATCTAAAGAGCATTAATAGTATAGCCAACTCCTGGCTATAAGCCAGTGCCTTATCATCTACAGCCCATCTTATAGTCAACATGTACAATAGTAGATCAAAAGAGTGTACTGCTACTTTTTTGTTCTATGGCCCACCTTTCATTCTCACAAAGTGCCTAGGAGCACGTGCTAGAGCTGGCTCTTCACGAAGAGCCCGCTTACCTTCTCTCTCCTCTTCTCTTTCCTCCAACTAAGCAGAAATATACTATAGTTTATTCCTTATAGCCCGCTGACTCAGCTCTAATGTACATGCTCTAAGCACATCTAAGCACTTACTAGCACCCTCTTGACCGTGGACCTTGACGGTGTACATCACCTTGTGTCTCATAATTTTCCTCGTCATCATCTGAGTCCTAGAAGATCTCACCCACATCATCATTAGCATGCAGCTGCCTTGATAGATAACGTGCGCAGAAGGAGTAGAGGCGACTAGGGACGCACCACCACCACATCATGGGCACTCCGTATATGCTCGCGTGCATGCAGCGTGCGTGTTTTTCCATCGGTGCTAGCTCTAAGGCCGAGGCTGCGGTCGTCTTCGTCTCCGACTAGTAGTTGAGCAACGACGGCAAAGAGGTGTTGCAAGAGATGCGTATGCGCCGTTGCGTGTGAGCTTCTCCATACCATGACGAACCGGACGTCGCCGCGGATGGCTCACGCCTCCATGCAGCCGAGTGTGTGCGCATGCATGTGTTATTCACGTGCATTCTGCGGCCGAGCATGTGTGCATGCACGTCTTGTGTACATGCGTTGTGTGCTCCATGCTGTGCGCGTATGTGCATGAGTTGGATCAGATGGAGTTATTGCGTTGGCTTGTGTATATGCGTGGCTTGTTGCGTGGTTATCAATAATTCAATATAAACTACTCCCTCCATTCCTAAATATAAGTCTTTCTAGCCATTTCAAATAGACTACAACATACGGATGTATGCAGACATATTTTAGAGTGTAGATTCACTCATTTTGTTTCGTATGTAGTCCCTTATTGAAATATCTAAAAAAGACTTATATTTGGGAACGGAGGGAGTATAAAACATCTTCAACTTAGCATCCTGATCTACCGTTTCTAGTCGTTAGAGAAAAGTTCATGTTCTTTTAGTTGTTTATAGGTGGGCAGGCAGCAAAAAACAGGGGAAAACGCGCAAGGTTCCTTGCTCCTCCTCGGTCGTCGGGAATCTATGCCCTTCAACTCTTTTCTTTTACATGAGCTTTGTTCATCCTTTTCCCAACACGCGAGACATCTAGCATCAAGGTGCACGTGTCATGCAAGAAAATGGAGATAATCAGATAAGAAGTGCATAAGTGAGTCGTGCGGGGGGAGCGGGGGGAAACCCTTTTTCGTAAGTGAGTCGTGCACTTCGATGGCCCCTACGCAATATTTTTCTCCTCGATGGCATGTGAATAGTGCACGTACTCAACGACGGAGCACGGGATGGTAGCAATGACATGGTCAACCCTTTTTTGGAGAGAGTACGTACTACTAGTAAATAACTTTGATGTGTCCCGTCAACTCGAAGAACGACGAGAAGCTTGATTACACCTTCTCCCTCGCCAATGCGTGCGCGGTGGCTCACAGCACGAGGAGAAACTTTTGCTTACAAGCGGTGGATGTGCAGCAATTCATTTGGTGTCAGATTGCCAGAAGCACTACTGTGGAACCATTGACTTCCGGAAGAGGCCAAGAGCCAAGCGCAAGGTCACCTACTAACCTTAGGCTAGGCGTAGTGGGAGTAACATAAGTAGGGGTACCTCCTTTTTTATTCTAGAAACAACCACACACGAATATCAAGGTGCTGGTTACGTAGAACAAATTTCCTGCAGTCCGTGCTCAGCCCTCCTCTATCTCTCTTCTCAGCCAGCCAGCGGACGCGCGAAGCCCATCGTCTGTTTGCTCACATGCGGCCCCACATGTCAGTGGAAACGCAAGAGGACCCACTAAACCAGCACATCTTTCACCTCGACGTGCTGGCGATGAAAAACAAATCCAATAAAGATCTTCGGTGGCTGCTTTTGGAGTTACTCAAGAGTAGTAAGATTCTATTTACAGTTTAACCCAAGATGCACATCTCGTGGCTTCAACTTATCAACTACTACCTCCGTCCGGGTTTATTGGTCCTCATTGTATTTCGTGTCAAATTTTGACCATAGATTAAATTAACAAAATGTTTACGCATGTTACCAGACATTATATTTTTGAAAACTATGTTCAAATACGAATCCAATGGGATAATTTTTTTTGACATGCATTAACATTTTATTAGTTAAATCCTTAGTCGAAATTTGACACAAACTACAAAGGGACACGTAAACCCGAGACGGAGGTAGTACCACTCTATTTTCTTTCATGACACGACACTGGATTTGGATGTCCCACGGTCGGCAAAGGAGGAAGAACCCGACCAAATCTTCGGTTGTGCTCTCGGATTAGACTAGTTGTGCTAACTTAAAAAAATTATTGTGTACTCCCTCCGTTCCAAAATACTTGACTTCCATTTGTCCAAAAATGGATGTGCCTATATACTAAAACATGTCTAGATACATATATATTTTGACAAATACTACCTCCGTCCGGGTTTATTGGTCCCCATTATATTTCGTGCCAAATTTTGACCATAGATTAAACTAACAAAATGTCTATGCATGTCACCAAACATTATATTTTTGAAAACTATGTTCAAATACGAATCCAATGAGATAATTTTTCTTGACATGCATTAACATTTTGTTAGTTAAATCTTTAGTCAAAATTTGACACAAACAACAAAGGGGACCTATAAACCAGGACGGAGGTAGTAGAAGGCATGTATTGTGCAATGGAGGGAGTAGAATGGATGCAAGTTTTTGTATTGGGAAGAAGAGTACATCCATATATTGATAGAGCGTTGGAGTTGGCCTTACAAGTGGAACCGCAGTTGAGGAAACCGACTATCGGCAAACCCCCAACTTGCCCGCCATGTGATGGCTAAGTTAGAGAAACGATGAGGTTGAAGAGATTGCTCTAGCACGGACTCCAAGAAATATGGTGTCAGATGGAAGTCATGCTGGTGGCGTGTGCCGTAGTCCTGGACGTGAATGCTTGTTCTGGACCATGCCACCCTACTACTCCTACTACTTACTATATAGTACTATTATAGAGGATTCGAGGTGCTGGTTACGTACAATGTGGCTACAGTAAAAACACCCGCACGACGCGCAAAGCATGTGAAGCTAGTTCAAATAGTGTACTACCATTATTGATTGGCCTCATCCGATAACCTGTTGCAATGCACGTACAATTATGTATTCAGAAAATATTTTTTTGCCTCGTCGCACCACTCACTCACAGAAGCAACTCGAAAGCCATTCATAAATTTAGTAAGTTTATCACAGGCATATCATTTTATTACATACAATAGGTCATCAACCCACATCAACGACGAGGATACATTATAAATACTAAAGTTTTCACCCCACAACAAATAACGAGCAATGAAATGAACTTCAACTCAACCATTCCTTGGCGTTGGAAACGCTTGCTTTGAACCTCAAGTGATTCTCCGGGATGGAGCATCTATTGTCGATCTCGAGACCAACGCAGGGCTGATCATCCAGGCTGAAGTGGCCTACTATATCAGTACCAGGGTAGGGAACCACGCTAATGTCCAAGGTATAGACACAGTTGCTTCTCATAAATGGTGCTAGTAACGTTGTGTCAACAGCAGTTGGATCGCCTTTCACCATCATCGGATAGTTTTGTCCAAGGAAGAGCGAGTTTTCTCCAAGACTATCAATTATGTACCCGGGAGAAGGTGTTGGCGCTAGCACACTAGTATCCATCCCGAATACCATGCAACGAGTGTTGGAATAGGTTTGGAGAGTGCGAACATGGGAGACTACACCTGCTTCCTTAGCAGTAACATCATCAGTGGGCTGTATACACACGAGAAGAGGTGATCCATCGGAATTAGTTGCCAGGCGCCAACGAGTATATGGGCGCTGCTCGTCCTCATGCTCGTGATCATCACCATCGTCATCTCCCCCTTGGTTATAAAAATTTTCAAGTATAGGTGGTGGAATGTTCACAGGACCTTGGAAACACAAGAAGAAGGTTAATTAGTAAAGGGAAACTTGCTAACCCGCATGCATGTGGATGAAACAACTATAATTATGGTGGAAGACAAACATACCGAAATCATACTGATTCCATGCAAAAACAGTGCCACGAGTGGTGGCAGCAAACACAAGGCCCTCGTATTGAATTGCATCACAGTACTCATGCGTGTACAGAAACTGATTTTTGAGCAATGTCCATCGAGTCAAACCAGCAACGACGGTAACAAGCTTGTCGAAGATAGCAACAACTTCATAGTTGTTGTAATTCCAAGAGTGGGTGGGAACTCGAGAAATTGCTATCTTCTGTAGAAGA
Organism: Aegilops speltoides; assembly: GCA_021437245.1. Lineage (NCBI taxonomy): Eukaryota > Viridiplantae > Streptophyta > Magnoliopsida > Poales > Poaceae > Aegilops > Aegilops speltoides. The sequence goes on along the minus strand of CM038145.1, from coordinate 77,060,564 downwards.
CAGTCACCATGATTGTATTTGAATGTGCGTACAATACCGGTGTGCTCATCCTCTGGGCAGTCTGCTGAGATTTTTGGAAGTGGAACCCGGTCACGAGTGTACACGTTCACAAGTTCCCACTCGCAGTTGGACCCAATGTAAACAACCCAATCTCCATTTGCGCCTGCCCAAGCCTTGCCCTCAAGCGATGGCATCTTAACATCATACATATCATTATCAAGCGGCATCAACTGGCACAGGGCGAGGCCTCTGTCGTGACGGCGCTAGACATCAGGGTCACGGCGAAGAAGATAGGGGAGATCAAACCGCTCCTTGACTCTTGGGTTCCTTGTAATGATGTTATTAGTTGAGTCAAGAATGCGCTTGAATGAACCTGCCATGCTAGCCGAGGTGATGACATCGCACCGATCAATGAGTTCCTCCACCACGTCATCTTTCAGATCGGGGCAAGAATAACGGGGTCGTTTCCATCCCGTTCCCTCCATGGAGAAGATGATCAAACAATGGTAGAAGAAAGGGTGAAGGGCTGAAGGAAAATGGAGGAGGGAGAGGAAGAGCGTGCGACAGCAGTTCCAAATTGAGAGGGAAAGGCGAAGAGTCGGTGGACGGTTGCCAGTTTGGCACGGTTCACGAAGGGGCGCCCCAGCCTACATGTCGGTTCGGAAATACTCCTACTACTCGTCGTTGTCTCAATGATATGTAGGAACAGGACCACATGTCAACAAAACATGGTGTGTAATTTCTCATGCAAAATGCGATCTGGCCGCGTTGGCTTGAGGTGCCGCATTAGTTTTTTTGAAGGTTTGCCGCATTAGTTATCGACCTTTATTTTTTATAACATGCAATCTGAATGGATAGTTCATGTGGTCATCACACGTGAGCGGATATAGTGATGGTTGATTCGCCCGAGCAACTTATTACTTTGGGAATATGGGAGTACCAGCGGATTCAAGGAACAGAGAAATGATGGTTGCTTCGTCCGAGCAACTTGCTGTGGCGAAGGTGGGGCTCTGTGATTTGACTACTGTGGTGGAATGACCAGGGTGAATCTTTCTGGCATTGCTATCAATCCTTCAGGATTTGTTTATATGTATGCATAATTTTGATGAAATTGTACTGTGATGCTATCAAGGATTCAACTCTGGTTCCCGTAGGAAAAAAAGGTTTCAACTTAGGATTCATGTGTCTTGCTTCGAGATTATCTCGTTACAACATTCCATCAAATACAAATGAAACTACCATGGCTAATGCATCTCAATGGTTCGCAGATCAGCGCCAATATTCACATCACAACTGAAGACAAAGTTGTGAGAAGGTGTACAAATAAAGAAAGAAAATATAATTGATCAATGCTGTTCGTAGGCATGGCTCCATTTCCTTGGCACAATGTTCATTGCTTGGCATCTAGTTTCACCCAGCTCTGTAGCCAAAAAAGAGGTGTATGAAGGACACCAAATTCCGATCATTTTGTGCAACTCCACTAAAATCGGGCGGACCATCCCTGTTTGCAAAGATATCCAGTCAATGTGATTACAATAATAGTGGAACTAGATGATGAAACATAACACACATAAATAGAAGACGATCACCTCTACAATATCTGTTTAGGACTAACTTCTTGTTGGAGAAGATTAGGCACGGAGTTGGATGAGGAGGATAGCAAAACCAATCTCCCTTTCCGCAGTTCCACAGAACTGTAAAAACGTTGCCCGTGTGACTGTTTGACACGAGAAAAATCTTATTGTGCACTCCTTAATCAAGGGAAGAGAAGGAGTGTGGATTTCTCTCATAACGCCGGGGAAAAGAAAAAATGTGCGGGCGTGCCAGTGTACCGTGGTACACAATGAAAACAAAGAGATGGGGACAGTATTTTATTAATCACAAGGATAACAAATACAATTCCCGATATGAGCTCCGTGGCCTACTAGCGCGGCCTGCCTGACTATAGCGATAGTGGTCTCTGGTTCCCGGGGCCTCGGAAGGCTCCCGGTTAATTACTCCCGCGGGTTGCTCCGCTAGATACCTCCGATTAAGCCGTGTGGTCGTCTTCGTCGTCTTTGCTTCGCGTTCCCCATGCATGATGATGACGGTGTGTGTGTGTGTGGTGTGGGCGGCGGCAAAGCCCGTGTCCTCGTCGGTACACGTGCCGCTCAAAACATGGCTTTATGCTAGCCATGTCCGCCCTTGCTGTCGCGCCTCATCGGTCTTGACAGCGTTGATGTAGTCGGTGTTGAAGTTGCATGGGTCCTGCTCGCCGGACTTCTTGATGATGTAGCGGTTTCACCGAAGTGCAAAGGGGTTCGCTTATGGAGTACTCTTATGGAGACCGGCGTCGGTGTAAAACCAACGCTCGCTCATATCGGCATAGCCGGTGTGGTTGGTGCCTCATCTCGACTAAATGCCGCGGTTACGACAGTCTGTGAAGACAAAGACTCCGCCTCACGAGATCGTGGAAGGTAACATCTTATAGGGGCGTGGTGGTCTGCCAAAACAAGGATCACCCCGCGGGGCCGAAGAAAGGTAACATCATGGAGGGGCGTGGTTGATGCCCCGTCTCAGCTAGACGCCGTATTCGGTGGTCTGCTAAGACAAGGATCACGCCACCCGCATAACAAAGCGAGACCTGATGTAATGAAGGTGCACTCGCCTTGTTTGGGACGCCGATTCGTGGTCCAACAAGACAAGGGCAAAGCATTGCGGTGCCGAAGAAAGGTGACATCGTGAAAGGGCGCGGTTGATACCCCGTCCTAGCTAGACGCCATATTCGGTGGTCTGCTAAGACAAGGGGCACGCTGCCTCTACGCCGAGACCTGTACGCCATGAAGAGTGCACCTTGTCTCGGCTGGACACCGTGTTCGGTGGTCCGCCAAGACAAAGGAAACACATCGAATGATCGTGGTAAGGGTCGGTGAAGACGTGTCATCGCGTAGCACCATATTCTTCGTATCGCGGGCTCCGTGTTGCGGGCAGCACCGGGGGCGTGTGTCATCTTCATGGACTCCGGGTCGCGGGCTCGGTCTTGATGAGGTAGACATCGGTGGTGTCGTCCTGCGAGCTCCACGCCTCCGTCGCGCCAGCTTGTTGATGTTGACGACGGACGTTGTCCTAGCGAGCTCGTTGTCGCCATCCAACGCGGCACGGAGGCGGCATCCTCGCGAGCCTCCACACTTTCATCCCTCGTGGCGCCAACTTGATGAAGAAGACGACAAGCGTCATCCTAGCGAGCTCCGTCCATCCCCGCGGCAAGGCGGCATCCCCATGAAGCCACGCCGGGCTCCACGCCACGATCCTCCACGGCACCAAGTTGATGATGTTGGCGAGAGGCGTCGTCTTGGCGAGCTCCACGCCACCATCCTCCATTGCGCCGGCTTGATGACGAAGTCGAGGGCGTCGTTCGGGCGAGCTCCACGCCTCTGTCCTCCATGGTGCCGGCTTGATGACGAAGTCGAGGGCGTCGTTCGGGCGAGCTCCACACCTCTGTCCTCCATGGCGCCGGCTTGATGACGAAGTCGAGGGCGTCGTTCGGGCGAGCTCCACGCCACCATCCTCCATGGCGCCGGCTTCATGACGAAGTTGAAGGCGTCCTCTGGACAAGCTCTACGCCTCCGTCCTCTATGGCACCGGCTTGACGAAGTAGATGGAGGTCGGCCTCCCAGGAGGCTCGATGCCTCCTCCTTGCTATGTGCATCCATGGGTGAGTGTGTGCCCATGTGTGAGAGTGCCACATTGGCCGCCTCTTCGTCCGCCACATCCGGGTGCGTAATGACCTAAACACATAGAAAAAGAAGATTATTGCACCCCCAGAAATCCTTCCGTGGGCGCTCTCATCTGCTCGCCGCTGCTCTGCTTCCGTGTGAGGGTGTCGTCGCCATGTTCCCTTGGCGCACGCGCCGCTGCATGGGCGTGGCCTCTGATCTCCTCGACGCTGCCACCAGGGGCGCGAGCACGGGTGCGCCTACGTGAGGTGCTCTTCTTGGTGCGCTGCGTGTCTTCTGTCTCCCTCGCAAGCTGTGTTCTAGCGTGAGGTCCTCCGTACGTGAGATATGTGCTTGCTCCCTGCATACATAAAAGAGATATAGATGTACGTATCTGGCCTCCACGGATCCGCATGCACTGCCGCAATTGCCCGTCGAGCGTGCCGCCGCCGTGGGCACGGCCTTCCTGTTGTTCTCGACGCTGCCGCCACGCCGCATCTTCTGCCTCCCCTCCTGGTGCATGCTTCCTCTGTGAAACCTGCTAAGAAGAAGACTAGGTACCATAGATGTGTACTATGCTCCCTTCTTCTGGGGCGTCTAAGTTTGGACGCATCATACACATGTCGTCACCACGTTCCTTCTACTCTTCGTATGAGTTGCCTCTAGGCTCTCCTCGATGCCGCCGCGGCCACGGGCGCGTCTTGTCTTCCTTGCCTTGTCGCTACGCCATGGTCCCTTTTGCCGGCTGCGTCCTTGTCAAGTATTTATAGGCTGGGAGGCTACCGAGGTATTCCTATTGTTGTTCGTCTTGCCGCACAAGCCTGCAAACAAAAAGGAAAGAAGGACAGCCTCGAACATACCTGGATGGCCTCTGGTTTCGTTTTGACTTGAACATGTCTTTCCAAGGATAAAAAGATGGTTTCCTTATATCTTCTTGCGTTTACGTAGAAGGTTCATATACCTATTATGTGATCAACATGCAGCTAGCTACTCGCGGTCCGACACCCTGGCGACCGCCGGTGGCCCAGCTTCGATCCGGCCACAAGCCACGCATCAAGTACTGGGTTCTTTGCTGGCCTTCATGGTACACACATCTGCATAAACCAAAATTACCTGATACTACAACGTACATAGTTGTCTCACAAGTGATTCTTCAGAAAGACAAGGACGTGTCCACGTCCATGTACATCGGGTATTCTTTTTTTGCATGGATGTACATCAGGTCGGAGAAGTACACATGTGCGCTTGCCGGCCGGCCGTAAATACTCGAATACGTACTTGTACGAGCTCTATGTACGGGCATGTGTTGGGCTAATTTTAATTAGCTGGCCATTAGCCCATTAACAATTCATTGGGCTAGCAGTAGTTCGCAAGCCCGCACACATGCACTATAGGCGCCATGCACATGCACATGCACTATAGGCGCGTATATTGTTGCTCCGTCTGTACAACTAAATATTATTGCTTCAAGTCACCATTTAGACAACTTTTTTTTTGAATTATCATCCCTCCTTATTTTTGTACTATTCGTAGTACAAAATCTCATCGAACAAATGCCCCCTCATCGAGTTGAGCTTGAGTGCGAAGCAAATCGAGCTTGACTCGATGATTTTTCTTTTCTTTTCTTAGCGCATGATTCATATGCCGCCTGAAGGACCACTTCGGAGTTGACATCTCCGTAACGATGTGCGCGCCATTTCAAAGATGATTGATTGGTAACAGTGTGTCTTAGTGTAGGTATGTCCATCCATACGTGTGTTCGTGAGCTCGTTGGATCGTATAACATGCACGATGCCAATCAACGAAGCAACCCTATTTCGTCTTCATTCCATGGCGGAACATCATGCCTTGTCCTGAAAACAAAAAGAATTTTTTTACCAATCTCGTCGCGACCATCTAGCTGCTATGGTGCCAGCCGACTTGATTGGAGGGTTTCACAGATTCACGCTGGCCGCACAGGCGCGTTGCACTGCTCCCGTGATCTCTTGGTGTTGATGTAGGCGAGGCATCGATAGACCATCGATAGCTCCCCTTCATTGAGCGAACCGTCACACCATCCATGGTGTGATAATTCTGGTGGTGCACCGGGACGCCATCGGCCTTACGAATAATCGAGGGGTTGACGTTGCTCCCACACTTCATTGTTGTTGGAGACGAGGTTGCGGAGACGAACCGGCTCCACCTTCGTGAGCGCCGGTGTTGCCTTCTGGCGCCCATCGTGCGTGTCGGTGTAGACCATTGGTTGTCGGGCTATCGTCGGTGTTGTAAGGGACGCATGGGTATTGCTGCACCCAAACACCCAGGACGTAGTTCGATGTAGTGGTTGTTGCCTGACTGCCGTCGATGATGACAAGGAGTGTCTCTCCATGGCTGCAAAAGATGTTGGAGGAGCACAACTAGGAACACCAAACGAAAACATGCGACAAAGAGAGGGAAAAAAGTTTGCGGGTTTTAAAATGTTGGCTTTCCCGTTATACACCAGTTATAGGCGTGATATCCGAGAAGACTACCGAAGGACTTGTCATTGGGAACCGTCGAAAGACCTTGACGATTGCAACTCAACAACTTAAATAAGCTTCAGTGTACGTGTATGAAGACGCCGTGTTTCGGGGTGCTTCCGAGAGGCAATGGAAATTCATACTCTAGCCCATCATCATATTGAGGACCCCCACAGCTCAACATGCCCCCTGCACACGCCCCATGAACCCAGAGACTTGGGTGCGATAAGTTCAGGGTAAATGGTTTTGGGACAATGGCTTGGTGATTTTTTTCATGCATATTGAGGGGTGGTGAAGAGCTACCTCCCGCCTTCCTTCCAGTGGGTCCCTTACTGCTTGGGACCACTTGATTGCTTCTTGGACTGTTGGGATTCTCTTTCTTGAATTTGCTTCTTGGACTTTCGGAATTTCATCTTGATTGCTCACACGGATGATTGATTGGCCGCGGACTTCATGGAACTTCTTGGGGACTCTTCTTCCAGGATTCTTCGGGACCCACCTTGGGAACTTGGAAGGGAACTGTTCACCTCTGTGGACTAGGAAAAACCCTCTAGCACTTTATCTGGGGATTCTAGTAGCGCACCCCAGGGTTGCCATGTGACTACGCACCAAACCAACTTGTGTTGAGTTAGGCAGCCCTCCATGATCTTTTCCTAGTCTTCACTGGAGTGTGAGCCTCTGTGAACATGAGGCATGCCGGGAAACATGAAGAGCGTGGGTCTCAAGACTCAGAAGTGCCCAAGTAATCATCTCTGCTGCCTCCAGAAGCATACACCTGGTACGTGTCGTGCATTGTGGGTGTAGGAGCCGCTCCACCTGCAAATCGACACAATGTGCCGCCCTCCAACAAGTCCTAGGGTAGCCAAAACTTCAATCAACAACATGGTGTGATAGGGGAAAGCCATTTTTATGTTGGACTTAGTCCGTAAAAATTGGGGAAAACTAGCTATATCCACGAAATGCTAAGGAGAATGCATCATGGATTCGCTAGCCCACAAAAAAAGTTTCCCCAATGAAAATCCAAAAGGCAGCAAAAGAGGCAAAATTTTAATAAAAATATTTTTTTGAGGAACCGTCCATTGATTGGGGGCATAGGTCGGATTCCCTGGGAATCGACGAGCTGGTATGCTCCCCCGTCGTAGACTTGCTCGATGACGTATGGCCCTTCCCACTTTTGCTCAAACTTGCCCTTCGTCTTGTGCGTCACGACGATCGGTTGCCTGGGCACAAGAACCAACTCACCTTTTCGGAAGACGCGTTGCTTGACGAGCTTGTCGTAAGCTCTCACCATATTCTGGCAGTAAAGCTCCAGGTTCTGTAGGGCATGAAGCCGCCCCTCTTCAAGGTCGTCGAGCTCCTGAAACCGCAGTTGTACCTGTTCATCGTGGGTGATTTCATCTTGGATAGCCACCCTCAAAGAGGGTAACTGGACCTCCAATGGTAGGACTGCCTCACTCCCGTAAACGAGAGAAAATAAAGTCGCCTTTGTTGGGGTACGGACCGTGACACGGTACGCCCATAAGGACTCAAAGATATGGTCATGCTAGTCTCTGTTGTTCCTAGTCACCGTCTTCGTGGGTATCTTGTTGGGCCTCTTGTTGAAAGTTTGATTGCCTCATTGGCTTGGCGTAGATGATGGGGATGTGGTGATGAAGTGAAGGGGAGAGCGTGTACGCCCATCGCTCCAGCTATGCTTAGCAATATTCCTCCGCCTTGTCATTATCCGATGATGAAGTGTGTGGCCTTCACCTCGTCGGTGCCCGGCCTAGTGGTGTCCGCCATGTCGGGGTCGGACTGGATGACTTGCCTTTGCCTCGTCGGTGCCTAGCAAGATATGGATTGCTTCAGTGGAGAATGACATGTCGGTGGAGTATAGCTTCGCCTTGCCGGTGCTTGGGCAATGTTGTGGACGTGTGTCATGTGGATGTTGGGGTAGATGTCGACGATGTTGCCGCCTCAACAAGCGGCAACGCGGGATTAGCATGAAACCATGCAAGGTGGCCTTGGACGGATTCATGTCAGCAAAAGTGTAGAGATTGAGCTCTTCCTTTGTGGCGGCATAGAAGGTGCGCCCGCCTTGGGCGAGCTCTATGTTGGTGCGGATGTCGGCCCCTTTAGGCAAGCTCTATGTCAGCAACGGGGTCAACATTGTTCCCACCTCAGGAAAGCTCCTTTTCAAATGGCACGGATGGTGCCCTTCCCCAGACGAGCTCCGTATTAGCAATGGTATGGTCGGTGCTCCGCCTCAGCGGCAGTGTAAATGACACCCCACCTGGGGTGAACTTGTGTGGGCGATGGTGTAGGCAGTGCCCCCAACTTAGTATGTTCAATAGTGTAGATTGCACGAGACCTTGGGCATGCTCCGCATCAACGACAGTGTAGACCGATCCCTGCTCGGGCCAAGCTCCACCCGGACGGTAGTGTCGACCAAGCCCCGCTTTGGGCAAGACCCACGTCGATGGTGGTGTAGATGGCGCCTCAACATCGATGGGCTGCTCTCGATGGCGGTGTAGCTGTCCCGCCATGGGTGAGCTCCATGTTGTGGGTGGTTGACAATGCCTTGCCTCGGATGAGCTTCGCGGTGGTGTAGAAGATGCCTAACTTTATGAGAGCTCCATGTCGACGATGGTATAGAAGGTGCTCCACCTTCGAGCTAGCTCCGTGTTGGCATTCGTGTAGACGGTCCCCCATCTTTAGCCAAATCTGTGTCGATGGAGGTCAAAAAGGAGCCCTGCCGACCCGAGCTCCATGCCGGCAGAGGTGGATGGCCCACCTTGGGGGCACTCCATGTTGACGAAGGTTAGTCGGGACCCCGCCTTGGGGCCCATCCATGTCGACGATGGTGTGGAAAGTACCTCGCCTTGGATGAGTGGCGAGTCACCTCCGGCGAGCTCTAGTTGGCAGCTGCATTGACGACCCTTCACTTGGAGAGAAATGGGGTGGCGCATGGAACCGAGTGGATGATGCAGCCCTGTCTGCCATCACCTGGAGTTGTGGCTGAGCTCCCCGCCAACAATGGGACGCATGTCATGGTGGAAGAGTTTATCGTAGAGGGTCCGTGGTCGCCACCTTTGAGTGGGTTGAGGGTTCCTCCCACCGTCTTGACGTCTTGCCATTGTTTACAACATGGGGGCATGTTAGTATGCCCCCACTCTAAGTGGCGAGTTGGTGAAGACTGTCGTCGAGGTGCTCATGATGAGGATGAGGACTTTGGATTGGCGCCTCATCCTACCTACACCCTGCATTGATGAAGTATTCGGCGCTCCTTGATCATGGAGCCGCCTCTGGATATGGTTCATGTGTTCCCGGAGTAGGAGAAGATCCAAGCCTTGAATCCTTGCCACCTGGTGTCGTGTCTCGAAGCAAAGGACGGAGAACCATGATACTATGCAGGTTGTGGGAGATAACCTTCAAGCCTTCCTGCAGCTTGACCTCGGTGCGTCGTGGTGTTGGTGTTGTCGGCTCTGAGTGGGAGCCGAGCCGGGTAGAGGCGTGAAGGGACGCCACACTCGCCTTTCCATTGGTGGTATTAGCGCGGAGGCATTGAGCTACCTCCACGTCTCCATGGATGTCTGCCCTTGATGACTCCTTCAACAGGGTGCGCCTCCAGCATTAGCTCATGGCGCTCCATCATCTTGGCAGCCACCCGCCTTTGCGCCTTCTTTGAATGCATAGTTTGAAACTGTGCGGGATCTTGTGCTTGGTACATGTAGACCCTGGCACCATACTCGACGAAGACCATAGGCTGCAATGATCCATAGTAGATCATCACCGGCTCCTATTTGCTGCCGTGGGAGAGTTCACCTCCAAGAAAGAGGCTTACTGGCGGAGATCCTTGCAGCATACAGTGCACACTGGGAGATTGGCGAAGACAATTTCGATGACCACAGTGAAGCAAAGATGGGAGGAGAACCATGTCCCACCGGGTGTGCCAATTTGTTTGACACGAGAAAAATCATATTGTGCACTCCTTGATGAGAAGGAGTGTGGATTTCTCTCATAACGCCGAGGAAAAGAAAAAATGTGCGGGCGTGCCAGTGTACCGTGGTACACAATGAAAACAAAGAGATGGGGATAGTATTTTATTAATCACAAGGATAACAAATACAATTCCCGATATGAGCTCCGTGGCCTACTAGCGCGGCCTGCCTGACTATAGCGATTATGGTCTCTGGTTCCCGGGGCCTCGGAAGGCTCCCGGTTAATTACTCCCACGGGTTGCTCTGCGAGATACCACCGATTAAGCCGTGTGGTCGTCTTCGTCGTCTTTGCTTCGCGTTCCCCATGCATGATGATGACGGTGTGTGTGTGTGTGGTGTGGGCGGCGGCAAAGCCCGTGTCCTCGTCGGTACACGTGCCGCTCAAAACATGGCTTTATGCTAGCCATGTCCGCCCTTGCTGTCGCGCCTCATCGGTCTTGACAGCGTTGATGTAGTCGGTGTTGAAGTTGCATGGGTCCTGCTCTGCTCGGACTTCTTGACGATGTAGCGGTTTCGCCGGGGTCTGCAAAGGGGTTCGCCTTGCGGGAGTACTCTTATGGAGACCGGCGTCGGTGTAAAACCAACGCTCGCTCATATCGGCATAGCCGGTGTGGTTGGTGCCTCGTCTCGACTAAATGCCGCGGTTACGACAGTCTGTGAAGACAAAGACTCCGCCTCACGATATCGTGGAAGGTAACATCTTATAGGGGCGTGGTGGATGCCTCGTCTTGGCTAGACGCCGTATTCGGTGGTCTGCCAAAACAAGGATCACCCCGCGGGGCCGAAGAAAGGTAACATTATGGAGGGGCGTGGTTGATGCCCCGTCTCAGCTAGACGCCGTATTCGGTGGTCTGCTAAGACAAGGATCACGCCACCCGTACGACAAACGAGACCTGATGCAATGAAGGGTGCACCTCGTCTTGTTTGGACGCCGTATTCGGTGGTCCAACAAGACAAGGGCAAAGCATTGCGGTGCCGAAGAAAGGTGACATCGTGAAAGGGTGCGGTTGATACCCCGTCCTAGCTAGACGCCGTATTCGGTGGTCTGCTAAGACAAGGGGCACGCTGCCTCTACGCCGAGACCTGTACGCCATGAAGAGTGCACCTCATCTCAGCTGGACACCGTGTTCGGTGGTCCGCCAAGACAAAGGAAACACATCGAATGATCGTGGTAAGGGTCGGTGAAGACGTGTGATCGCGTAGCACCATCTTCTTCGTATCGCGGGCTCCGTGTTGCGGGCAGCACCGGGGGCGTGTGTCATCTTCATGGACTCCGGGTCGCGGGCTCGGTCTTGATGAGGTAGACATCGGTGGTGTCGTCCTGCAAGCTCCACGCCTCCGTCGCGCCAGCTTGTTGATGTTGACGATGGACGTTGTCCTAGCGAGCTCGCTGTCGCCATCCAACGCGGCACGGAGGCGGCATCCTCGCGAGCCTCCACACTTTTGTCCCTCGTGGCGCCAACTTGATGAAGAAGACGACAAGCGTCATCCTAGCAAGCTCCGTCCATCCCCACGGCAAGGCGGCATCCCCGCGAGCTTCACGCCTCCGGGCTCCACGCCGCGATCCTCCACGGCACCAAGTTGATGATGTTGGCGAGAGGTGTCGTCTTGGCGAGCTCCACGACACCATCCTCCATTGTGCCGGCTTGATGACGAATTCGAGGGTGTCGTTCGGGCGAGCTCCACGCCTCTGTCCTCCATGGCGCCGGCTTGATGACGAAGTCGAGGGCGTCGTTCGGGCGAGCTCCACACCTCTGTCCTCCATGGCGCCGGCTTGATGACGAAGTCGAGGGCGTCGTTCAGGCGAGCTCCACGCCTCTATCCTCCATGGCGTCGGCTTGATGACGAAGTCGAGGGCGTCGTTCGGGCGAGCTCCACGCCACCATCCTCCATGGCGCCGGCTTCATGACGAAGTTGAGGGCGTCGTCTGGACAAGCTCTACGCCTCCGTCCTCTATGGCGCCGGCTGGACGAAGTAGATGGAGGTCGGCCTCCCAGGAGGCTCGATGCCTCCTCCTTGCTATGTGCATCCATGGGTGAGTGTGTGCCCATGTGTGAGAGTGCCACATTGGCCGCCTCTTCGTCCGCCACATCCGGGTGTGTAATGACCTAAACACATAGAAAAAGAAGATTATTGCACCCCCAGAAATCCTTCCGTGGGCGCGCTCATTTGCTCGCCGCTGCTCTGCTTCCGTGTGAGGGTGTCGTTGCCATGTTCCCTTGGCGCACGCGCCGCTGCATGGGCGTGGCCTCTGATCTCCTCGACGCTGCCACCAGGGGCGCGGGCACGGGTGCGCCTACGTGAGGTGCTCTTCTTGGTGCGCTGCATGTCTTCTGTCTCCCTCGCAAGCTGTGTTCTAGCGTGAGGTCCTCCGTCCGTGAGATATGTGCTTGCTCCCTGCATACATAAAAGAGATATAGATGTACGTATCTGGCCTCCACGGATCCGCATGCACTGCCGCAATTGCCCGTCGGCGTGCCGCCGCGCAGGCACGGCCTTCCTGTTGTTCTCGACGCTGCCGCCACGCCGCATCTTCTGCCTCCCCTCCTGGTGCATGCTTCCTCTGTGAAACCTGCTAAGAAGAAGACTACGTACCATAGATGTGTACTATGCTCCCGTCTTCTGGGGCGTCAAAGTTTGGACCCATCATACACATGTCGTCACCACGTTCCTTCTACTCTTCGTATGAGTTGCCTCTAGGCTCTCCTCGATGCCGCCGCGGCCACGGGCGCGTCTTGTCTTCCTTGCCTTGTCGCTACGCCATGGTCCCTTTTGCCGGCTGCGTCCTTGTCAAGTATTTATAGGCTGGGAGGCTACCAAGGTATTCCTATTGTTGTTCGTCTTGCCGCACAAGCCTGCAAACTAAAAGGAAAGAAGGACAGCCTCGAACATACCTGGATGGCCTCTGGTTTCGTTTTGACTTGAACATGTCTTTCCAAGGATAAAAAGATGGTTTCCTTATATCTTCTTGCGTTTACGTAGAAGGTTCATATACCTATTATGTGATCAACATGCAGCTAGCTACTCGCGGTCCGACACCCTGGCGACCACCGGTGGCCCAGCTCCGATCCGGCCACAAGCCACGCATCAAGTACTGGGTTCTTTGCTGGCCTTCATGGTACACATCTGCATAAACCAAAATTACGATACTACAACGCATATAGCTGTCTCACAAGTGATTCTTGAGAAAGACAAGGGCGTGTCCACGTCCATGTACATCGGGTATTCTTTTTTTGCATGGATGTACATCAGGTCGGAGAAGTACACATGTGCGCTTGCCGGCCGGCCGTAAATACTCGAATACGTACTTGTACGAGCTCTATGTACGGGCATGTGTTGGGCTAATTTTAATTAGCTGGCCATTAGCCCATTAACAATTCATTGGGCTAGCAGTAGTTCGCAAGCCCGCACACATGCACTGTAGGCGCCATGCACATGCACATGCACTATAGGCGCGTATATTGTTGCTCCGTGTGTACAACTAAATATTATTGCTTCAAGTCACCATTTAGACAACTTTTTTTTGAATTATCATCCCTCCTTATTTTTGTACTATTCGTAGTACAAAATCTCATCGAACAAATGCCCCCTCATCGAGTTGAGCTTGAGTGCGAAGCAAATCGAGCTTGACTCGATGATTTTTCTTTTCTTTTCTTAGCGCATGATTCATATGCCGCCTGAAGGACCACTTCGGAGTTGACATCTCCGTAACGATGTGCGCGCCATTTCAAAGATGATTGATTGGTAACAGTGTGTCTTAGTGTAGGTATGTCCATCCATACGTGTGTTCGTGAGCTCGTTGGATCGTATAACATGCACGATGCCAATCAACGAAGCAACCCTATTTCGTCTTCATTCCATGGCGGAACATCATGCCTTGTCCTGAAAACAAAAAGAATTTTTTTACCAATCTCGTCGCGACCATCTAGCTGCTATGGTGCCAACCGACTTGATTGGAGGGTTTCACAGATTCACGCTGGCCGCACAGGCGCGTTGCACTGCTCCCGTGATCTCTTGGTGTTGATGTAGGCGAGGCATCGATAGACCATCGATAGCTCCCCTTCATTGAGCGAACCGTCACACCATCCATGGTGTGATAATTCTGGTGGTGCACCGGGACGCCATCGGCCTTACGAATAATCGAGGGGTTGACGTTGCTCCCACACTTCATTGTTGTTGGAGACGAGGTTGCGGAGACGAACCGGCTCCACCTTCGTGAGCGCCGGTGTTGCCTTCTGGCGCCCATCGTGCGTGTCGGTGTAGACCATTGGTTGTCGGGCTATCGTCGGTGTTGTAAGGGACGCATGGGTATTGCTGCACCCAAACACCCAGGACGTAGTTCGATGTAGTGGTTGTTGCTGACTGCCGTCGATGATGACAAGGAGTGTCTCTCCATGGCTGCAAAAGATGTTGGAGGAGCACAACTAGGAACACCAAACGAAAACATGCGACAAAGAGAGGGAAAAAAGTTTGCGGGTTTTAAAATGTTGGCTTTCCCGTTATACACCAGTTATAGGCGTGATATCCGAGAAGACTACCGAAGGACTTGTCATTGGGAACCGTCGAAAGACCTTGACGATTGCAACTCAACAACTTAAATAAGCTTCAGTGTACGTGTATGAAGACGCCGTGTTTCGGGGTGCTTCCGAGAGGCAATGGAAATTCATACTCTAGCCCATCATCATATTGAGGACCCCCACAGCTCAACATGCCCCCTGCACACGCCCCATGAACCCAGAGACTTGGGTGCGATAAGTTCAGGGTAAATGGTTTTGGGACAACGGCTTGGCGATTTTTTTCATGCATATTGAGGGGTGGTGAAGAGCTACCTCCCGCCTTCCTTCCAGTGGGTCCCTTACTGCTTGGGACCACTTGATTGCTTCTTGGACTGTTGGGATTCTCTTTCTTGAATTTGCTTCTTGGACTTTCGGAATTTCATCTTGATTGCTCACACGGATGATTGATTGGCCGCGGACTTCATGGAACTTCTTGGGGACTCTTCTTCCAGGATTCTTCGGGACCCACCTTGGGAACTTGGAAGGGAACTGTTCACCTCTGTGGACTAGGAAAAACCCTCTAGCACTTTATCTGGGGATTCTAGTAGCGCACCCCAGGGTTGCCATGTGACTACGCACCAAACCAACTTGTGTTGAGTTAGGCAGCCCTCCATGATCTTTTCCTATAGTCTTCACTGGAGTGTGAGCCTCTGTGAACATGAGGCATGCCGGGAAACATGAAGAGCGTGGGTCTCAAGACTCAGAAGTGCCCAAGTAATCATCTCTGCTGCCTCCAGAAGCATACACCTGGTACGTGTCGTGCATTGTGGGTGTAGGAGCCGCTCCACCTGCAAATCGACACAATGTGCCGCCTCCAACAAGTCCTAGGGTAGCCAAAACTTCAATCAACAACATGGTGTGATAGGGAAAGCCATTTTATGTTGGACTTAGTCCGTAAAAATTGGGAAAACTAGCTATATCCACGAAATGCTAAGGAGAATGCATCATGGATCCGATAGCCCACGAAAAAGTTTCCCCAATGAAAATCAAAAAATCTAATACGACATCAGGTGAGTAATCAATTGCACAGTTAATATACGGTGCATATCCATGCATCAGACTGTCACAGTATCAGACTGACTAGAGCGATGTCGATAAGTGATCATAGTCGAATGCAGTAGCTCATGATACTCTAATGATGCAAGTACATGATGACATGCATGTAGAAGCGAAATAGGTCATACACATGTAATCTCATAAGCGTAGATAGGCATTGTGTGCTAATCGTGACATCTGAGATCAAGATGTAGTCGATTCAAGCAAGTCGATAGTTGACTATGCAAGTCATGCAGGAGCATGCTAATGCTCCACGAGTGCATCGTACAGTACGAATAACGTCATCATGACATGAATGTGACAGTTCAATGAACTCAGATGGTAATGAAGAGTGATATGAATAGTAGTTGATCATACGTGCACATGTCTGACAGCATGCAAGCGATAAGCATCCTAATTGTCATGACAATCGAGCATGGATCTAAATCTCCTCATTGACTTCATGAGGAAGGATAAGCAGCTCAATCGTGATGATCGGAGGAGCGGCTACTGAACATGTTGCAGACATCATGAGTCGATTTGCATCTCTGCATATCAGGTAGTGTAATGAATATATGAGGATGCTGCATGAGCGAGGATGAGTGCGTATCATCGTCTCGCAGGTAGATGAAGTTCGATATGAGAGTCCGAGATCTATTGAGTATGCTGGTGCTGATATGATCGAACGGACATCAAAATAGTGCATATCCATCATGGCGGAAGAATCTAGAGGTTGAACGTAGACTAGAGATGATCTATGTGATCAGCGATGACGATCACTTGATTGTGATGAAGATGCGTGTACAGCTGTATCAGTTGGCATATCAGTATGCTAGATCAATGCGTTTGACATAGCACTCATGATGCACTCAATGTGAATCTGTGAATGCGAGATCGATCTGACATGATGTGCAATTAGATGATATTGATACTATCGAATGTTGTCTTGCAACATGGTGACGGTTGTCATCATGATACTGTCGTATACGCATGCAATGATGCTAATTGCCTTAGTGCATATTGATTTAGTTCTTGTGCTATGTAGCATTCATCATGAATTACACTCGTCAATCGACGTAGGCATATCATTGAGCGAACTATCGGGAACATGCATATCGATAAGATCAGAATGGTTGACGCTAGCATATAATGGCGATGTAACTGTGACGAATCGTATGCATTCTATCGATCACAGTCAATGCTATGGAATTGACTGTATGAGAATATTGCTAATGCGACTTGATAGCTGAATCAAAGAGAGAGAGCAATGAATACGTGCTCATCATAGCGTGGCTGTGATAAAGTCTAGGGCCATTGGATCACTACCTGCTGATTTAGTCAGTCGATGATACTGGATCATGGTCTGTCCAGACTGGAGTCAGTCATGTAGCTCTGTAGATAGTGAGATCCGTGGATCGTAGTGCAAGTCGATAGACGAATGCCGTGCTGTTGCAGCGTGCGTATAGAGCGCGCATACTTCAGGCTAAGCACGATGCTGACTCGTATGTCTTGACCGAGCTCATCGTCACAGAGCTATGGCTGGGCGCTACGCTGCTCATAGGTAGCTTCGGCTAGCGTATCGACTAGCTGGCGCTGCAGGTCCAGTAGCACTGTCGATGATGCCAGACATCGTGCGCCGTAGCTCAGCTGCTGCTCATGCAACTGCACTTCAGGCTTGCAGTCACACGAGATCTATCGTCCGGCGACTGTGACGTCAGCGTGCTCGTGAGCTAGGCAGCTTCGACTGTGATCACCTAGCTAGCGACATGGCCGGCTCGGTAGTATGTGGCGGTGCAGCCCAGTAGCTGCTCGGCGAGATCTTGCCTCGACTCGTCGCAGCGTGGCATCCGACCGTATGCCGGACGAGCTACCGAGTGCGATGCCTCAGCACGCGCATGCGTCCGCTCCGCCTCGGCGACTCGTCGTGAGGCCCATGCGGACGATCGGCTGCGAGCTATCGACTAGCTCTCGTCCTGCCTCGCCGCGACTGCGAGGCGCGTCCTAGTGTCCTGCGTCTGCTGTCATCAGGCGTCTCTGCGTCGCTCGAGCATTCCGACTGTCGAGGTACGCAGCTAGCTCAGTCGCCTGCTCTTCTCGGCAGCTGATCGTCGATCGTCGCACGCTGCGATTCCTTGCGCTCGCCTCTGCGTCGCTGAGTGTCACATGATGCCGGCATGGTACCGTCGCTGAGCTGTTCGTCCTCCTGTCTGCTCGTGCAGCCTACAGTCATCGTCAGCTATTCTGCGCTCAGATGGCGAGGCTCTCTGACATGTCACTGCGTAGCGCATGTCGCTCGCCTGTCGCTGATGCTGATCTGCACTATGCTTCTTGGCCTGATGCAGCTGGTCGATGTGCCTGCACAGGCTGTCCTGCCTGCGCCAGTCGCGATGCTCGGCTCTTGCATCATGCTGTCGTGTGCACTGTGTCTCGCTGACGTAATGCTCCAGAGACTGCTCGATGGCTCAGTCATCTCAGTTCAGTCGTCTCATCGAGTACTCCGTTATGAAGCTCGCCGCTAGCAGCTGCTCGCAGCTGCATTGCGCTAGTCTCTGCCTGTGCCAGTGTTAGCCAAATAATACGGTTAACCTCCTAGCAGCTCATTGACTCAACCTGGAGAACGCTGCTGGTCATCGTGTGCTTGCTTCCGACAATAACACGATTGACTGACTGGTTTTAACAGGCAAAGCTGAGACCTGGGCATGCTTGGGGCGTTACCAGCATAAAACGGCTCGCAGCAATTCCCGGCAACACAGCAGGTAAAGTATCCTCAATCCATGCTGAGCGTACGCTCGCGGGGCTTCTTGTGTCGTGTGAGCGTACCGATCAAGCTGGCAACCTCATCGCCCCTCATGTGTATACCCGGGCTCTCACGTTAAACCCATTCCCTAAGGGTCTAGCTCCTCTACTCTCGTTACGAGCATGGGTAGCATCCCTGCTGCCCCTCGTGCGCAAAAACGTATGTACATCAGGTCGGAGAAGTACACATGTGCGCTTGCCGCCGGCCGTAAATACTCGAATACGCACTTATGCGAGCTCTATGTCTGGGCATGTGTTGGGCTAATTTTAATTAGCCGCCATTAACCATTAACAATTCATTGGGCTAGCGATGAGTTCGCAAGCCCGCACACATGCACTATAGGCGCCATGCACATGCACATGCATTATAGGCGCGCGTATATTGTTGCTCCGTGTGTACAACTAAATATTATTGCTTCAAGTCACCATTTAGACAACTTTTTTTTTTGAATTATCATCCCTCCTTATTTTTGTACTATTCGTAGTACAAAATCTCATCGAACAGTGACATTTTGGCGGAACTGCACAAAACACTCTTCAGAAAAGTGATTTGTGCAGTTCACCAAAAGGTCGCAATAGCAACGAGGTGAAAATGGATAGCCCTGTTTGCAAAAGGAGGTCGAAAGGAAAAAATTACTGCCCAATAACACGAGTTGAAGACACATACGCCGACAAAAAAGAAGCATGTTCCATGTAAAAAGGGAAAGATAGCACATGGTGGTTTATCAAAAATGGTTTGAGGATGAGATTGCAAGATGGAAAGTACGCCGGCCGAGATACGATTTAAGCAAACAACTAAAGAAGATCCACATGCAGCAACGTGGGAAGATGGGCAGTGGAGCAAGGCCGGAGGAAGCTGTACCTGAGGGTCGTCGGGATGTTACTAGGAGGGCGCCGGCGGCCGGGATCTGCCCATACTGCAGCAGCGAGCAAGTGGCGAAGGCCCTACCACGCCGAAGCTTGGTCAGAGAGAACGGCGGGTACTGCAGATCGGGACGAGCTGCCTCAACGCCGTCGAACGGAGAGACGACGCACATCCTCCCTTTCTGTCGGCGGACGGGATGCGGCCGGATCACTGACCAACGCTGAGAAAGAGAGGCCACGGCGGCCTTGTGTGAGATGGTGTGACGAGACTCACAAGGGACAAACCCATTTTTCCATTTTCCCCACGGCAATTGTTTTATATTCTAGGCGTGGTACCCGACCCTCCTTCGAGTAAACAACCGCTACACGCGTCAAATTATCACGTGGGCTGCCTTTTTGTACAGAAACGAACTCCACTGTGTACCCGCGCGGGTGTGGCCGGGAACGAGACGCGAGTACGTGCGTCCTGCGTGCACTTCTTCTTTAGGTGCAGGTACGTACGTGGGTGGGTGTGAGAGAGATGGTTTGTGCAAAACAGAGGCAATGTGTTGATGATATATCAATCAGAAAAACGTAACATATGCAATGTGTGTGAAATGGAGTCATGGACGTGAGATATCGATAGAATTGAAAACATGGATGAAGTGTGTGGCTGCGCGATCGATAAAGAGTGCCATCGAATTGGTACGTACAAGTACAATATTACTACACGTTAGGCTTGTCCCTAAAATTCAACCCGCGTCTTGTTATATCCCGAAAATTCAAATATCGTGCTCCCAAAACTGTCGCCTTCACAACCCGCGCCTTGCTATCCCAAAATTACAACACGCGTGAAAACTCCCTCCAGCTACCAAATCCCGACACGCGAAATCCTCTAACCCTGAGCTGATAGGGCCATCATATCGGTGGGGGGTACTTTTGTAACACACCCTACATTTTGGACAAGCGCATCCCTAAGTCTTGCTTCACCCCCTCCCATCGCCCCCTTTTCACCATTCGAAATCCCAGGCCGCCATAACCTCTCCGCTCTAGCCGCAAAACCCCACCCTCCTCCGTCCGCCACATCACCCTTTCACCGGTAGGAGCCTCTTCCCCGACGACGTCGTCCACCGCAACAGCTCGACGTCCCTCGTCCACCTCCCCGGATGAGGATCCGTCATCCATCTCGCCGTCCCGCCGGTTCAGCCGCCCCGTCCTCCACCTCCAAGGAGCTGCTCCGACGATTGCCTTGTCTATCACGGCTGCTCCATCCCCACAGCGCCACCTTAACCTGCTCCACCGGAACAACAGCATCCTCACCGACTCCTTGGATGAAGCCGAGGCCTACTCGGTGCCACCAATGAGGTTGTACACTCATCGCATCGCACCTTCTCCTTAACTCGACCTCTCGGCGCCAACGGTGCTCCATCCCGCACCCCCATGGAGCGGCTACCTTGAAGCTGGCGCCGCGGGTGACATCTCCACAGCGGCTCTCCCCCAGTGCGAGGCCCCTTCGGCGGTGGCGTCCATACCAGCCGAATCTGCTGCTGCTGCTCGGCTTTCGCTTCGCTTCGCTTCATGCTTCTTTGCTGCTGCTCGGCTCTCGCTCGCTTCGCCCATTCCGCTGCTCTCCCCTCGCTCATCTTCTTTGCTCTGCTCCGATTAAGCCACACTTCAGTCGACTGAATCAACTTTTGGGTCAGTCAATTTTCAGGGGTTGGGGGGGCTCGCCGGAGTTAAGGAAGAACCACCCGCAGTGGGGACGGGGACTCGCCGGAGAGGTACCCCACTATCTATCTTAGGGTTCAGGGTGGGGTGGCGGGGGTCCTAGAGGGCTGGTTGTGGTGGCGGTGGTGAGTTTTTTCGGGGCGCCGAGGCGGCGCTGGGGCCGGCGGTTCGGCCGGTGGTGGCATGCGGCTCAGGGGGGTGCAGGTTGAAGATGAACTACAGGCCCTCCCTAAACTACATGTCAAGTGCCTCTCTGCTACCATTGCGTTCAGTTTCAACAGTTGCATTCATATTCCACAGTAAATTTCAGGTTCGACAGTTAAGTTGAGAGTCAACAGTTTTTACCTCATCTGTTGTAGTCAGGTGGTTTTTGGTGATGTTAATTTTACATACATTTGACATCATCTATTGGAGATGCTATTAGAATCCACTTGAGATTGATGATGTCTATCTTGTGCTGCTTCAGCCTTGGCGTCTTACGGCTCACCGGAGCTGCTCCAACGACAGAATGATCCATCACAACAGAGCAGTGCCTTGGACGCCGTCTACAGATTCCTCAGATCTTCCTCCACACCTCCAACAGCCACCTCTGCCTCAACTCGCTTCAAATGACCAACCCAATGATGCTTTGAGGTTAACACGCGCTCGACAAAGAGGTTGTACACTTGTTGCATCACTTATTACTATACATTCACGTCGATCCATTAGGGCTATTTTGGTTCAACGGAAAAACATAGCAATAGCTAATTTTCCAATGGCGCTCTACTATTCAATTATTCATGCATTTTGTTGAAAGGAATGAAGCAAAACATCCACCTGTACCTACTTTTCAAAATCCTATGCATGAAAACAAGACCAAGTGCATTAGTGCCAGAATAACATTCTAACTGTACACGCTTTCATATGGTTTATCTTTATTTTGGCCATGTTTCTTTGCATTCCTCTGCTCTTCCAATTCCTGTAAACCAAACACCCAAGTTGACAGAAATCCTGTGTTTACAAATGCTTTGTTTACCATGTGCATTTTCCTATCCTATTCCAGTGTTTTTCCTATCCCTGCGTTTTAAGAATCATGCAAGCCAAATGAGCCCTTACTGAATTACTTCGCCATTGATGCGTGTCGAAGGGAACTTTGTGTGGTTTGTCCTGCTCCTGCCGCGATGTCGTCCACCTCACCTGAGCTGCTCCATCGACAGAAGCATCCACCAAACCAGACATCACGACTCCTGACCGTCTTTCGCCGCCTCAGATCTCCTTCCCTGCCGCCGGCACACCCTAACACATCACCATCATCGACTCAGCAGATGAACCTGAGGAGTACACGGGTCCACAAGAGAGGTCGCACTCTTTTGTTTCTGCTTATGTTATGCATTGCTTAAACTTACCGCTACTTTATCGTCTGTTCAGCTCTTGGACTCCCAAGTCAGTCCAAATTAATGTTCAAACTTGAGTTCTAAATTAGTTGTGGGGCACATATTGAGGCAGCAATGAATAGTATGTCATCTAATATCTGGTTCACCTAGGGTATGCCTATGTTGTTCATCTTGGGTGGGAAACAAATAGTAAAGCAATCATCATGTGTCTTTTATTAATTTAAAGCAACCATCACTGCTATCATTATTTTGGATCCATCCTTTGGTTGTTACCATCACTCTAAATTTTCGCATGCTCTCCTTACATAATCTCACCATATTTTTTCGTATGCATGTAGGATATTGTACAGATCATCTTGAACATGTAGAGAAAAAGAGAAGAGTTTTGTGCGGCAATAAAATGTCATGCAGACATCGCTCCATGGTGGGTTCAATGGCAAACCCTCCCCACCCCGATCCAGATTGTAATCTAGAGGAAGATATCTGTTTTGAGGCGGATTCAGACGCCGCTGACCACTCCTATTTACCCCCAAGGTGTTTTCTCTACCTTAGCATGATGATGTTAGTCATATCATGCATATGTTGCCTTGCAGTGCCTACTTTTGACATCATATATGTCATACGCTTAGTTTAGACATGTTACGTAATGCCACTGTTTAGTTTCTATATCATATATGGGAATTATGCAGTCTCATGTCTTTTAGCCAGCCATAATATATGTGAAATGTGCAATGCCATCCTGTTTAACCAGGCATCATATATTTGAATGATATCTTGCCCATCCTTTTCTTCATTACATTTCCATTTGTCGACAATGTTTGTACATTAAACTAATCTTCCTGTGAATCAGCCATTTGGGTGGGAGATGGAAAAATCTGGAGTGAAAACAAGGCCTTCAGAGAAGACAGTGCCACCTGTCGAAGCAGATCTCTTGTTGGGTCCCGATAGCTCCTTAGAGATGGACTCAGAGACAGATGACCAGTCCTATTCCCCCACTGAGGTGTATGCTCTAACTTGGCACGGTTATACTGCTCATATCATGCATACGGTGTCTTGCATTGCATAGTTTAGACATCATATACACAATATTCAACACCATGTTCTTAGTTCAGACATCATATCGAATGCCCTCTGTTTAGCATATAAATCACATATGTGAATTAAATGATGCGATCCTGATTACTTACATAACATGTAGGTGAATTATGTCATGCAATCCTGTTTAGTTATTCATCATATCTTTGAATTATGTTATGCTATGCTATCCAGTTTAGATAGACATCATATATGTGAAATTATGTCATGCTATCCGTTTTAGTTAAACAATATACATGTCAACTATTTCATGCCCTCTTTTTTCCACACTATCTATTGCATCTATCTCTCATACAATGTCTGTACATTCAACTATGTTTCTTGTTTATCAGCCATTTGAATTGGAGCGGGTGATGCCAGTATCTGGCGGAATAAAAACACGGTCTTCAAATAAAACAGTGCTACCTCTTGGTGGAGATAGCACCCCAGTTGTACATGCACAAGAACCAGCCCTACCACACATAACCCAAACTCTCGCAGATTGTACCCCTCTGCGATGGATGAGAACCAGCTTCACCCAATCTAACCCCAACCCCAACCGATAGTAACCCAGATCTGTTGACACAACACCATCTCCACCACAGAGCTCCCAAACAAGAGCAGTTAGTAAGGCAGCTCCGGTGCCCAAAGGGCCAATACTATCACGGCGAACCCCAACTCCACCGGTTAATACGCCTATTCACGTGGAGGAAGCACAACCAGCTAGTCGTAGTTTAGCATCTATCGCATTTGATGTTGTTAAATCGTATATGCGTATCTTCCCATCTTGGAAATATTATATGAAGATGAAGGAAAATGCGATTCACGTGTGTTTGTCCAGAGTTATGTGTAAATAATGTTATTCATGGCAATTACTTTGCTTCGTCCCATACATCCTACCTCCATGATGGTTATAATACAGCAAATTTTCCCATTTTTCTCTATAGAGAAGGACCGATTTGGAAACTCAGGATGAGGTAAGCTGTGCTAATACCTTTGCTATCTTCAAGAATGCTTGGTGGCAGTATCGGAATTACCTGAAGAAAATGTACTTCACCGGCAAAGAAACTCATCAAATTCCCTTACGTTCTCCTGAGACACATTTACTGGACGATGACTGGGAACGCCTTGTTCTGTACTGGTCCCGAACCAAGAATGTGGTAAGGTCTATGAGCTCATTTTCTATTTTTAAGTATTATATTCTTGCGTCTTCTTGTAGACTGTTCATGTAGAACAAGTGCCTAAACTGAAGAACAACTGTTCTAATTTAAGATTCCATTGCTATCATAGTTCAAAAAGCGCTAGGCGTTAATTGTGCGTTTTGCCATCGCCTTGCGCTTCTTGACCAAAGTGCATGCTTATGCGCAGATTATGCCTGATTAAGCGTAGTTATGCGTAATGCGTTTTCCAACGCCTAGAGCCTAGGCGCGCTTAAGCGCTCGTTTAGGCGCGCCTTTTTTAACTAGGATTGCTTTGCTCTTGTATCATTGTATTTACTGATACAAACTTATTTTTAAATTGAAGGATCCAATCGAAACTCCAATGGCATAGCAGGTATGTTCACGCATGTTTCTTTAACAGGTTTGCTCTTATCAATAGCTCTTTTGATTTCAATTTCAATTGTGTATACAGTTGACTTTCATATCATGAACATTACTAGAATCACAATAGAGCCAATAGTGTTGTTGTACATGTAGACCCGTGGTACCCATCTGAAATCTTGTTGTGCCGTGTAGTTTCCCACACTTTGTATTCTTTCACTACTGCTTTGTGTTGAACTGATATGATTTGAACCGTGTCTATTTTGATTTGGCAGGACAATCCAGTGACCATAGGACATAGATATATGTTTGTTTGATGCTTTTATTATGTACTAGTACTTGGCAATAGAAGACTTGGTAGTTTAATCCTGTCCACCTTACTAATGAACTGGTTCACCGAAATGAGTTTCATATACTAGTACATGCTAAACTTGTTATGTGTCTGCTTGTTTCTTCTTTTAGAATCTTGATGAATATTGGGGAAGAGTGCCTTATTAAGCAATGGTAAAGGAAGTAATGCAAATAAGGTTCAGGATAGTGACACATCCTTGTTGGTCTCCAACAAAGCTGATAAAACAGCTAAGGAAGACTATCTTGAAGACAATGAGACAACCCCAAAGTCTGTCTTGGTTTAGTGTTCGAGAGTTATCGCCACTACCGCTTGCACAAGCTATTCAAACTCACTTTATGCGAATCAGTTCGGTTTCTTGAGTCTCAACTACAAGTGAAAGACATCGATCAAGCGTACTACGACAAGAAGCGGAAGGATCGAGGAAGTCCTGGAGCATTCATATGCATACTTTCCGTGTAACGACAAGCGTTGGAGGATTTTAGCGCCAAACAGGACAAAGCTAACCAGCTTGCTAAGCTTATTGCCGAGCATGGTGGATACCGAGGATAACGTTTCTTGAGCTCTTACGAAGTTGTTTGATTATGCTCTTGTTTTGCTACAGCGTTTATTTGCCTTTGGTGGCCAATTTTGACGGCTAGTGTATGTAATATGCTGCTTTGTTCCCTATATTTGCACTGTTGGCAAACTTTGATGCCTAGTGGATGTAATATGTGTAATAGCGGTAATAGGCTAGCGTTAATTGTTTGCTTATTTATTTCCTTATTGTCTTGTTTAGTTGTTTGCTTGTAGTCATTGCAGTTCTTTTTCTATGTTTTTCTAGTGGCCACAATAGCCTATTTTTGGTAACTAGGCCAAAATAATCATGGCAACACACGGACTGTTGTAACCATGGGCCTCCTGCAGGCCGTATGATCCATGGGCCTTCTTCCGGCCATAGGATCCATTGGCCTTCTATACGGGCCGTAGGATCCATTGGCCTTCTATACGGGCTTTAGGGTCCATGGGCCTTCTACGGGCCATAGGGTCCATGGGACTTCTACCGGCCGTACGACCCATGGGCCTTCTACGGGCCGTAGATCCGTGGGCCTCATACGGGTCGTAGATCCATGGGCCTTCTACGGGGCATATCATCATTTCACCAATCACGGGCCATACAATTCGTGGACCATAACGGGCCGTTAATAGACCGTATTTGATAACTCTATGAAAACAGCCCAATGGTTTTTTTACATGAAAACAGCCCAACGTATTAACGGTTCGCAAACGGGCGATCAGAACGACGAGCTGAATTTGGCCCCAAGCGTAAAATGACGATAATGGGCGTATGTGGCGAATGTCGCAAATGAGCCCAAGAATCAATGGGCCCTGAGAAGGCCAAAAGATAACTTGGGTTGGAAACGGCCCAATAGAATAACGGGCCATTAATGGGTATAAAGTGATACACTGTTCATTACGGGCCAGTTTCACCACGGGCCGTTAATGGGCCAAGAGTTACAAAGGGCCTCATATGGGCCGAAAGAAGTCATGGGCCACACATGGGCCGGAAGTTAAAACGGGCTGGAATCATATTGTATGGCCCAGATGACGCTACTGGGCCTAATTCGGATAGGGCGTAATGGGCCCTAGGTTAGCGGGCTGTAAATGGGATATATGCGAACAGGCCGTTAACAGGCTTTCAGTGGGCCGACCCACCACCTTTTGACCAAGTCAAACGGGCCAGCCTTTTCACAGGAATGGGCCTCTATTGGGTCATGCCACGTGTCGCCATATCATAGGCGCCTTCGGTCCAATGAGCGGATGACATTTGTCCCAACGGTGAGCCGACACGTGTTTCCTCCAGCCAATGATGATTTTACACGTGGAAAATCCCCATTGGTCGGGGCTGTTAACGGGTTATCGGATCCAAAACCCGACCCGATAGCTTAACGGCGTTCCGTTACGGTGGATGCCACGTGTCGGTCACCCTTGACGAAAGCACTTCTGTGACGCGCGATTTATCGTCATGGAAGTGGACACTTCCGTGATGATAATTTTGGTAATGTCATGGAACACTTCTACGACAGCACAGGTATGACTATCTTGATTCTGTCATAAATTTTTCATGGATGTACATGCATGACAAAAAACGCGACCTACTGTGACAAACACGTATCATCACGGAAGTGTATTTTTTTTGTAGTGTAGAGCACCTCCCATTCGACATAACATATAAACCACGGCGAGCCATTAAATCCCAAGTACTGGCGGACTTCGTCGCCGCATGGATAGAGGCCGAACTCCCTAAAGAGTGCTGCACATACTCCAACTAGATCATGCACTTCGACGGCTCTAAAATGCTGGCAGGTCTGGGAGCAGGCGTCGTCCTCACATCCCCAACTGGAGATACAGTCCAATACGTACTCCAAATATTATACACAGAGACTCCAACAATGCAGCTGAATACGAGGCTCTGTTGCATGGTCTTCGGATGGCCGTCTCCATGGGCATTCAGTGCCTAGAAGTGCATGGGGATTTCAAACCTTGCAATGTCTCAAATAAATGGAGACTTTGATGCCAAAGATCCGAAAATGGCGGCATATCATAATGTCGTCCTTAAGATGTCAGCTCGGTTCGAGGGTCTCGAATTTCATCATGTGGTTCGAGAAAACAATCAAGCGGAGGATGTCCTCGCCCGCATCGGCGCTAAGCACGAGGTCCCACCTAATATCTTTCTGGAAAGGCTTTTCAAGCCATCCGTGGTGTGGCAAGGGGAGACCGGCAACATCAGACCGGATCCAACCACAACCCCGGAATCTGAACACACTGACATAATCAGGGGCTCTACCACCGAAATAACACCCTTGGACCATCTCATCATGGATGTTATTGCCCCATGGACCGAACCCTTCTTGGCCTACCTTAACAGGCACGAACTCCCCGAGGATCAAAATGAGGCACGCTATTGTGCGGCGCTCCAAAGCCTACAAAGTCCATGAGGGAGAGCTTTATAAGAAAAGCGCTATTGGGGTACTTCAAAGATGTATCTCTGAGGAGGAAGGGCGGCAACTCTTGGCTGAAATTCATGTCGCCCTCGGCGGTCACCACATCGCAGCTCGGGCCCTTGTAAGCAAGGCCTTCCGTATAGGTTTTTACTGGCCGACGGCCCGAGCAGACGCACAAGACCTTGTCCAACATTGCGTCGGATGCTAGCTTTTCACCAACCAAAGCCATATGCCACCCACCGCCCTACAAACAATCCCCATAACTTGGCCTTTCGCGGTCTGGGGGCTTGATATGGTTGGACCCCTTAAAGGAGTAAGCCATAAGAAAAGATACTTGTTGGTCATGGTGGACGAATTCACCAAATGGATAGAAGCCAAACCAGTTAAAACGGCCGAATCCGGACCCATGATAGACTTCATATCGGGTGTAGTACACCATTATGGTGTCCCCCACAGCATCATCACCGACAACGGCTCCAATTTCATGGCCGACGAGGTGAAAACTTGGTGCGGCAAGATGGGCATTAAGCTCGATTACGCCTCCGTCTATCACCCGCAAACAAACGGTCAAGTCGAATGATCCAATGGTCTTATTTTGAGCGGCATTAAACCTAGACTAGTGCGATCCTTAAAAGAATCAAACATGCACTGGGTTGAGGATCTTGACTCCGTACTCTGGGGGCTGTGGACCACGACAAATCGCACTACCGGATACACACCCTTCTTCATGGTGTACAGCGCAGAGGCTGTGCTGCCCTGCGATATTATTCATGACTCACCTCGAGTGTGCATGTATGAAGAGAGAGAGGCTGAGCTCGATCGGCAGGACAGTTTAGATGCCCTAGAAGAGGAGCGCGACGTTGCAAAAACCCGTTCCGCATTCTATCAACAACAGGCTCGCAGGTATCAAAGCAGAGAAGTGCGGGCCAAGACTTATAATATTGGCGAACTTGTTCTACGTCTACCGGAGAAGAAAAAGGACAAACTCAAGCCCAAGTGGGAGGGTCCCTTCATTATTGACCAAGTTCTGACCGGAGGAGTGTACCGACTGCGGGATGCATCCGATAATCGCCTCGAGCCGAACCCATGGAACGGAGCCAGACTCCGAAGATTCTACGCCTAAGCGCCGAACTCCATGTTCGTCTCCTTCCCTCTGTTGCATTTCATTTACTTTTTAGCTCTCTTCTTGCCTTTCCTTTTGAAAAGCTTTAAAGCTTTATTGTGGCTAGACTACACACTTGTAACGCACTAATCTTCAAGTATGTGCGCTCATTATACCTGGGGGCTTCTTATACAGAAGCTTAATATAATTATCTTCTGGGCATCAAGCCCACTGCATATGCATCCTTTTTCCATATGCACCTTTTCTTCGCCATTATATGCATCGATATGACTTAAGTTTTGGCCAAGCTGGGTTGCCTGGCTCCTGTGCTTATGCCCTACGTTCCCTTTAGCTCGGCTAGGGCACAAAGGGAGCACCTCTGAGATTGTTACTGCTGGGTACTCCGGACGTGTACCTCAGACTGGGTGAAGCCGAAAGCTAGCGTTCTTAAGGGAATATTTGGTCGATGGACTAAAGATGTTTTTTACCTATCACAATACAAACCCCCAGATGTTACATATCCTGCGCTTTTTGATCGCGGTTCGGACACGCACATTAATGCATGCGTATCCAGGGAAAGGAACCCTTAACGGAACTATTCTCTCTGGAGGATGTTTCTTACTAACCATGTAATATAACATAGCTAGTTGGGTACTTGTCTGTTCAAGCAATTATGACCCCTACGCCTGCTTTCCAAGCGTCCCGGGTTTATATTACCGAGCGGGTAATCAGAAACACTGCGGACTGTCGGGTCCTGAGGCTGAAGTGAAAAGGTCCGCCATGACAAATGTTTTACAATCCGTCTAGGGACAAATATGTCAATTCAAGTTCATAGTCATTTAGACTGAAATGCTTCTTCTTCTATGCCATCCAACAGGTTGTCTAGCCTACAATTATGTTGGGAATATTTTGCGGCTAATCCTACCTGGTCATATACCAGACTAACGGGAATTTCTTTCCCATCTGACCATACAGGTCTGACCCGAGCCATATGATTCGGATCAAGCTTGGTTACCGTTGTTTTCACCATGGCCCAAGCCTCTCTCGCCCCTTCTCGATAGGCAGATATCTTCCGTAATCAGAAACTCCACCGCACTCCCTTGAAAAGCTGAGCAAGCTCCCCCATACTTCCTGGTAGGGAGGCGGATGGCCACAAGGCCTTGGCGACACTCCACATGACCTGCCGAACTTGCTCGTCCAATTGCGAAAGCTCTTGTAGCAGATCGCCTGAGGATCCGGGCATCTCCTCTTCGTGACGGCCCGTCAGCATACCTACAGACATAACTCTGTTAGTTCCTATCTTTACCAAACTATGCAAATGTTCGTTTGAGAACATACTAAAAATGTCGCCCTGAAGCCTCTTATTTACCTTCACAGAGTCAGCCAGCTGGGCCAGAACATCTTTCAATTCTTCGCCCAGTTGGGTATTAGCATCTTGGAGCTTGTTATTCTTCTGTATGACCCGTGTAAGTAGACGCTCGCCAGCGGCTGCTTGCCTTTGTGCCTCTTGCTCACCCTCTTGTGGGATTCCCGGATTCTGTTCCGGATTACCTGAGGATTTTGGTCATCAGATATGGTTAGTATTACTGGTTTATAAACACAATATTGTTTTTTCTCAATTCGGGAATACATACCAGTCGATGCCCCTTCGGATCTTAACAGCTTGGCCATAACGGTCGTTAGCTGGGTTCGACACTCTTCCAGCTCTTGAGACAACAGGTTGTTCTTCTCTAAGAGAACATATATGTACAATGATCCTTAAATCTGTTGTACGAACTACTTCAAGTCTCAGGGGCTACTGATATACATAATTATCAGATTTTTATACTTACCCATATATCTTTCAAATATTGGTCAGTGGCTCTGGCAAGACCATCCTAAGCAGCTCGGATGTACGCATCACCCGAGTTGAAGGCATTAAAAGCCTTGTCTAAAAAACTGGGGTCGCGGAGTGCGGCCCGCCGGCGCCGATGATTCATGGCACTCTCCACTTCAGAATTTGTAATGGACATTCTATCCGAATCTTCTGTATGAGGATAGTCCGGTGTCGCCTCATTGTTGGCCTCCGTCCTCGAGACCGGGTCCGGACATAGTCCGGCGCATGTTCTTTCTGCTAAAGCACAATGGATAGTGTCATACTTTAAGATGACAACCGCGGGGCATGTTTAAAGCCATACCTCATTGACGACGGCTCCGCCAGGTTTCTGTTCGCCTTTCTTTTGAAGGCCTACCCGGCATGGGCGCCCCTTGTTGGCGAGTCGCCTCGGGTTTGGCTTGGTGCTCCGATCATCTTCCCTTTAGAGCATAAGAATTAGGCGGTGGGTAAGACGGAAGGAATGAATCTTTCCCAGAAGATAAGTCTCTTGTTTACTTACATGCTATACAGGGAGGAGGCTGGGATAGTCAGCAATGATGGCCACCTCTGTGCCATCATGGCTTGCCTGGTGAAACACCCCTTCCACGAGCTCCACGAATATATCCGGATCCTCTTCGAATCCGGGGTCAAGGGCCCGATTACTGTCCTCTGGCTATGGTGCCGGGCTATGGAACTCCCTGGTTATTTTCCGCCATTCCTGTTATAAGTAGACGGAGTAAATATTTATGAAAACAAAGGCTCACGGAATGAATAGAGTAGAGTAATGGATGGCAGCTCACCCAGCCGGGAGGGTTGTACATGGAAAATCCATCTCGTGGCTTAATTCGGACGAACTCCTCTCTTTCCCCCTTGTATAAATCGGACAGTATTTCCACCAGAGCGATGGTGGAGTCCGGACCCTTTCGACCAAAGCGGGTGGCGTCGTCTTCTCCATTGAAGTGCCACATGGGATGCCCTCGGTATTGGAGTGGTTGAACCCCTCGCATTATGGATGTCGCCATAACCTCGACTATTGATAATCTGGACTGAGCGAGTATTCTTATCTTGCTCATCAATTGAAGGACCTCCCTACTATCTTCCTCTCTAGGGCTCCGGGGACACCAGTTAAGGTGTTTTCTCAGCAGAGCGTTTGTAAACTCAGGAAGACCCATTCGGATTGGGTTGTGAAGGGAGACGTCCTCAATATAAAACCACTTGGAAGGCCACTCTTCGGGTGCCTTCTTCGGTGTGCTGGATAAATATCCGGTCCCGGCGATGCGCCATATCTCGGCTCCGCCCACTTGGAATATTGCTCCCCCTTGATTATGGGGGACGAGGCAGAATAACTTCTTCCATAGCTCCAAATGGGCTTCGCAGCCCATAAATAGCTCGCAAAGAGCGACGTAACCTGTGATGTGCAGGATGGAGGCAGGTGTGAAGTTGTGCAGCTGGAGGCCGTAGAACTCCAGGAGCCCGTGGAGGAACGGATGGATTGGAAATCCGACACCCCTCGGTAAGTAGGAGACGAGGCATACTCGCTCCCCCTGGATGGGTTGGGAAAGTTCTCCGCTTGCTCCCCACCATCGAAGGAAGCCAATCCAGCTCGAACGGGGACTAGGTATGCTGGAGGTAGAAACCCTTGGGTCTGTGAAAGTGCAACTAATCCCCGGGTGGTTTTGGTAATTAATAACAACATATACATCATTGAACTAATAGTTTCTTGAGAATCATTTCAGAAAGTTCAGTGATATGGGTATGGCAAGGACTGAAGAAGTGGACCCCTCAAAATGCTAAGGCAAGCATTGGCAAAAGCTCAAGACTCCATTTTTGGTTTAGTGATCCAAGATCACATTGAGTCCATAGGAAAGCCAATACTATTAGAAGGGGATGAGGTTATGTTGATGATCTGGTTGCTCAAAGTGCTTAGTGATATATCTCCTAAACTATCAGCAACTCTCACTTCCATAATACACTCATAAGTAATCTCGGTCCCACCGATTTCATAAACTCAGTCACACCGAGATGAACCACCTCAGCCATATAGCCAAACCCTAGAAATCTCGGATTTTCCGATTCTGAACTCGGTCTCACCGAAACTTGAGTTGCCAAGCTTCAGAACCTACGTCATCAAATCGGTGTCACCGAGATGATGAAGTCGGTCCCACCGAGATTGGCAAGCCCTAGTCTTTACGAATCGGACTCACCGAGATTGTATTTTCGGTCCCACGAAAATCCCAACGTTCACATGATTTGAACTTTCGGTCTCACCGAGTTGTCAACTTCGGTCCGACCGAGATTGGTCAAATGTGTGTAGCAGTTGGATTTTGTGTGGAGGCTATAAATACCCCTCCACCCCTCTTCACTCGTGGAGAGAGCCATCGAAAGAACTACCACTCCTACCTTACATTTACGAGAAGAGAACTACCTACCCTTGTGTTGAGATCAAGTTGCTCCACTCCCACCATATGAAGCTTGATCTCTAGCCTTCCCAAGTTGCTTTCCACTCAATCCTTTCTTCCACCACAGCCAAATCAGTGAGGAGAGTTGAGTGTTGGGGAGATTATCATTTGAAGCACAAGAGCAAGGAGTTTATCATCATCAACACCATCTATTACCTTTTGGAGGGTGGTGCCTCCTAGATTGGTTAGGTGTCGCTTGGGAGCCTCCGTCGAGATGTGGAGTTGAACCAAGAAGTTTGTAAGGGGAAGGAGATCGCCTACTTCGTGGAGATCTACCCCGAGTAAGGCTAGCCCTCCGTGGGCGTAGGCCATGATGGCATAGACAAGGTTGCTTCTTCGTGGACCCTTCGTGGGTGGAGCCCTCCATGGACTCTCGCAGCCGTTACCCTCCGTGGGTTGAAGTCTCCATCAACATGGATTGACGATAGCACCACCTATCGGAACCACGAGAAAAAATCTCCGTGTCTCCAAATTGCGTTTGCTCTTCTCCACCTCTCTTTACTACATGTGCAATTTACTTTCCGCTGCCTATACTCTAGAATTGCATGTGTAGGGTGATACTTGACTTGATCTTCATTGTGAACTTGCCAAAAACTTGTCTTTATCAAAAGGCTGAATTTTTATATTGTCAAGTAGTCTAATCACCCCCCCTCTAGACATACTTTCGATCCTACAAGTGGTATTAGAGCTTTGGTCTCCATTGTATTGGTTTCCATTGCATTGGACTCCATAAGCTTGGTTTCACAACCTAGGAGAGTATGGCGTCTAGTGAGGGTAATTTTCATAGAGGTCCTTACTTTGATGGTTCAAACTTTGCTAGTTGGAAGCATAAAATGAAAATGCATATTCTTGGCCATAACCCCGCCAAGATGGGGCATTATTTGTGTTGGTTTGCAAGGTGAGTTCTTGAGGAAGGAAAAGTTCGGATCGCGAAACTACAACGGATGAATTGCGGATGTTGCAAAACAATGCTCAAGCTTGTGACATTCTCTTCAATGCTTTGTGTCGAGGAGTTCAACAAAATCAGCCGTCTTTAGAATGCAAAAGAGATTTTGGATACTTTGGTGAAATGCACGAAGGTACCGAGTCCGTGAAGGAATCAAAGCTAGATGTTCTTCAAGGTCGACTTGACAAGTTCAAGATGAAGGAAGGTGAAGGAGTCGCTGAAATGTACTCTAGGCTTGCTCTCATCACAAATGAGATTGCCGGCTTAGGAAGCGAAGAAATGACCGACCGATTCATCATCAAGAAGATTCTCGAGCTTTGGATGGAAAGTATGACACCGTGTGCACTTTGATCCAAATGATGCCAAACTACAAGAATCTCAAGCCAACCAAGTCATTGGAAGAATTGTTGCTCATGAGATGACACTTAAAGATAAGGAAGAGCTTCACAACAAGTCAAGTGGTGCTTACAAAGCTACAAGTGATGCTCCCACAACCTCAAGTGACAAGCTAGTTTCCAATGAAGAGATAAGCCTAATGGTGAAGAACTTCAACAAATTCTACAAGAGTAGAAGCAAAGAGAGAAGCTCAAAGTCTAGATCATATGATGAAAAGAGATCTTCTAGTCATGATCGAAGCTGCTACAATTGTGGAAGACCGGACACTACTCAAATGAGTGTTCGGCTCCCCACAAGAGAAGAGAAGAATCTCCAAGAAGAAGAAGCTCAAGAGAAGAGTCACCTCGGAAAGATAGAAGGAGTAGAGATGATCGTTATGAGCGAAGACCCTCTCGGAGAAGCAAGGATTAGGAGAGGAAAGACAAGTCATCAAGGAGCTACACAAGAAGAAAACATCAAGCTCATGTAGGTGAATGGGTCTCGGCTCCGACTCCGACAATCATTCCGAAAGAAGCTATCACTCCAACTCCGATTCTGATCAAAATGAAGGTGTTGCGGTCTTGCTCTCGTGTCCTCCAACTCCAACTCCTATGACTTATTTGATTCACCAAATGAGGGAATTGGAAGATGCTTCATGGCAAAAGGCCCCAAGGTATCACACCCTGAATTTATTGACTTTGATAGTGATGAGGATGACTTGCTTGGTGAAGATGAGCTTTTACATGACAAATCTAGTGAGCCTAGTAATGATGAACATAGTAGTAGTCTTTATAGTCGAGAAGAGTCGAATGACAATGCTATGAAGGAGATTGAGCGTCTAACTAAAGAACTAAACACTCTTAAGTTAGCTCATGAAACAACTCAAGAAGATCATAGAGAGCTCCTAAGATCTCATGAGAAGCTACGCTTCGAGAAGCTCAATCTAGAGCAAGAACATGAGTTTCTAAAAGCAATCAATGACGATCTTCGAAAGAAGAGTTCTTCATATCTTGCCAAACGACTTCTCTTGTCTAATTTCTTGCCACCTATTAAATCTAAGCATGACAAGCATAAGAAAAATTCTTCATCTAGTAGTAACAATAATCATGCTAAATCCAATATTGTTGCCTCTAGTAGTTCTCTTGATTCCACTAACAATGTTTCAAGCCAAGTTACACTTGAGCAAGAAAATAGTTTATTGAAAGGAATTATAGAGAAAGGTGTCTACAAGAGCCTTGCCGGAAGCAAGAACTTTGAGAAATTGTTACGCAAGCAAGGAAGGCAGGAAGAATCAAGGAATTGGTTTTGAGCGAAAGTTCAACGCCGAGGGTGTTGAATGGGAAGAAGGTCAATATCCCACTCCAAAGTTTGTTTCTCAAAAGGAGAAGTATGATCCTACTTCTTCCAATGTGGAACAAGCACAAGATGACCTTCCACCACAAGACCACAAGCTAAAAGGCAAGGACAAGCTTCAAGAGGAGATTGATGCATTTATTGAAGCACCTAAAGCCATGGTCAAGTGGGTTCCCAAGGAAATGTCAAGTTCTACTTCGTCAAGCTCAACTACAACCCCAAGGATTCCCATCAAGATGATGTGGATCCCGAAGAAGAAGAACTAGAGAGTTCTTGAGGGTGACTCCGCCAACATACTTCACTCACATTCTTTTGGCAAGAACTTGTGCAATCAACTTCCACATCTTGCACTAGTTCATGGAGTCACAAACCCTCTTGTTGGTAAGTCAAGGGACAAGGTAATCATTGCTTTCATGGACATCATCTATTGTGTACTTCAATCTATGTCCATGGATATCCTTGTTTGTTCCTTGTGGGACTAACCCATGTAGGTATTGAAAGTGCCCGAATCCAAAGGATTGCTCCCAACTCTTGATGATCTTCATCAACATTGAGCATCCACATCTTCAACATCTACATGAAGTCTTCTCGACAATCCAAGGTTAGTTTGACCCTTTAAAAGGGTTCTCACATCTAGGGGAGCTTTGCTCTAAAGAATTGAGCTAAAGCATCTTCAGATGATGTGAACACATTAATGCTTTATGTAAAAGTGGCAACCCCACTTGTGCTTAAACGATGAGTATGACCTATGATCAAATGTTCTCATTTGACTCCTAAGTCAATATACTCATATATAGATGACCTAGTCATCGACAAATTGTGTGATAGTAGCTAGAGTTTTTGATTGTGCATGTCTGACACATATTTCATTTGCTATCTTATTGTGTGAGCATGTTGGATGCATGATTTTATCCATTCGAGGACATCCATTTGTTGCTTTGGTCTTTTTGTTTTTTCTGACCAAATGGATGGACAAGAATGCCTAAGTACCTCCCCTAGCTATCTATGCTTTCTTGTCTCAAATTCTATTCATGCTTACATCACAAACTTTGAACAAGTCATTTTCGGACCCTCTGAGTGAGGAGCACTTGGAGCCACCGATCCGTCAAAGGCTAAACTTCCAAAACCTTCTAAGTGATTTCGGTCAGACCAACCCACTCAAACTCGGTTGAACCGAAAACATTCAGATTGATCTAGGTTTTCACCTCGGTGAAACCGAGTTGTGATTTTCGGCGTGACCGAAGTGCATAACTGCCCTGCAGTTGTCCATCTCGGTGCCACCGAGTTTTACAACTCGGTCCCACCGACAGCAAAGGGATATATATACTCCGTGGGTCGCACGCATTGATTTCTACTTCAAACGCTTTGCCCCCACACCCCTTGCTGCCGTCGCCTGGTCTCCGGATCGTCTCCGTCGTCGCCTATGCGCCCTCGCCGCAGGTCTCCGTCGCCGTCAACGGACATTCTCTCCGCGCCGTTGCCGCCGTAGAGGAACTCCACCAAGTTAGGGTGAGTTTCGACCCCACTCGTGCTCCCATCTCCGATTCAATGCACGTTTGGTTTGCCTGTAATCTTGCCAATTATGAGATCTTCCTGAACACAAGATTAGTTCCTTTGAACGAAATTCGAGTAAAAGTTTTAGGGTTAGGTTTCCGCCAAACACATCTTGGTGAGACCGATTTTACATTCTCGGTATGACCGATTTGGCCTCTGGCCATTGCACTGCACCTTTCGGTCCAACCGAGTTGTGCAAATTGGTGTGACCGAAATGAGGATTTAGTGAAACCCTAGTGTTTTCGGCGGGACGAAACCCACTTCGTCCAACCGAAAGTGGTGTGAATGCTTCTGTTTGAACACTTGGATTCACGAATTTTAAACTCGGTCGAGTGAAATGTCTTACGTGAAAACCTAATACTAGAATTTGAACTCATTTTGTTTGCAAAATCTTCTACAGTTTGTGATAACTCTTCTACTCTGCCTACACCTTATCTATTCACAGGTTGTCACCATGTCGATGCGGTGACAGCCGAACAGGTCTGAGTCACCTATTGCTGATATTCGAGGCGGGCACTAGTCCCGAACCCGGCAGCTCATCGGATGATGGTGAGAGGAGTACACCAAGTGGTTTGCCTCCTGCAGCCACCAGGGCGTAAAGAGGAGGAACTCTGATGAAGAAGATTCTGATTTCATTGTTGAGGAAGAGGTCTCCTCCAAGCCAAAGAGAAAGGTTGTTGCCAAAGAGCCTCAAGGGTAGCAAACCAAGAAAGGCACCAGAAAAGTGAAGCAGTCCTTTGTTGCCAAGAAGCTGAGTATGGAAGAGGAAACTACAAGCAAGGTGAAGAAAACTTCCAAGAGGAAGAGGATTGTGCATGATGATGCAGCGAGAGGAAGATGAGGATGAGGAAGCACCCAGCCTCCTCGAAGCCTAAGCTCATGGGTGATGCCATCGAGTAAGGGAGCCACTTCAAAGTCCAAGCCATCTGCTCCAGTCAAGGCAGCTCCAAGAAAGCTTCTTTGCCAAGCCAAAGAAGACGTCAGAACATCCCAAAGATCGAAAAGAAGAAAGATGATGTGCCACCGGTGTGTCGGATGATGAGGCACCAGTTTCTCTGAAACTTCGACTGAAACTGCCACTTCACAATGATGCTCATCCTCAAGCTGAGAACATGAAGGAAAGGAAGGATAGAGGTCTCAGGCTATGGAGACAGTCTGATCCATATGCCGTGAGGAGAAGAACTGCTGTTGATCCTAGATTCCACACCAGAGAGCAGCAGGACTTCTATGAGACTGTGCTAATGGATAAGAAGCCCATAGTTGCAGACACTCGCTATGTTGATTGGAAATACATTGACAGTGAAGAGCACAGAGACTTCTTTCCACATGTGCATGAGAGCTTCACTGCATGTGGTGTTGCAGACTTCGTAGGTCAAAAGCTGACAAGTTGGAATGATGAAATGATTATGCAATTCTATGCCACAGCTCATTTCTATCCAGATGGAAAGATCACATGGATGACTGAAGGCCAAAGATTCTCTTCAAATGTAGAAGAATGGGCAGAACTTCTGCATGCTCCAGTGCAGAGAGAGGATGATGTTGATGTCTATGGCATTCCCAAGAAGAACCATGAATCTATGAAGAATATGTACAAAGAGGTTCCAGCTAAGGATTTGGCAATCTGGAAGCTCGGCTCAGTGTATTATCTCCAGGCAGGTCTACCTACCACAAACACTATTCTGAGGCATACCTTGATGCCCAAGTTTGGAGATCATCGCATGATCAGAGGGTACTCTATCAACATGCTGCATATACTTGATGAGAAGGCACCTTTCAAGGTGATGGACTTGATAGTTGAGACCATCAAGAGGACTGCAGCTGACCAGAAGAGGTCGTGTGGATTTGCCCCGCATATTCAGATGCTAATCAATGCCAAGTTTGGCACGGGCACATACTTGTTGGATAGACCACACTTGCCACTGCAGCCTGAGCATGAGGACAATGATGTTGTGATGGATGAGGAGGATCCAACTTCAATTGAAGGTCAAGCAAAGATTGAAGCTGCCAAGAAAGCTAAAGCTGAGAAGGAAGCACCAGCAGCAGCTAAACCGAAGAGTGTTGGAGAGCAGCTCCTTGAAGCTACCCAAAGGATTGAACAACGCCTGGCCAGCATTGTACAGTCTCAGGAGAGTCTTGAGAGGATTGTTGAAGACAAGATCCATGCTCTGGATGTGAAGCTGACTGAAGTGCAAGTAACTGTCAAGAAGCTTGAGGCAGATATCGAGGAAGCAAAGAGGGAGAAGGAAGAGCTCATGCGTGAGATGCAGGATGACCTAGTCCAGGATGCTTATGAACAGACTGCTCCGATTCCCACAGGACCCCGATCAGCTGCTATTCGATGGCAGACACGGGACTACAGCCTCGGCACCTCCCACAGCTCCATCGGTTGCTCCAGCTCCAGCTCCAGTGACCACTCCTCCAGCTCCACAGACATCAGCTGAAGTCTTCGCCGATGCTGCCATCTCAACTCCAACATCAACCCAGACAGGAGCCGCCAGCAGAGTCCCTAGTGACGTTTAGCTCTATACTTTTCAAACTTTTTGGTAACTTGTTGCCAAAGGGGGAGAAATTGTATAGATCATAGGACTTCGAGAGAGAGAGTGCTCGCTTTTGCTCTTTCGTTCATTTGCGGTCTTTTTGAGATACTTTTGGTTTTCGAGACATTCTGTGTGTTTGATACTACGTTTGATGCTCCTTAATGAGTGCTTGGTCGTACTATGCCTTAATGTGTGCTTAATGCTTATCATATGCTATTCATATCTTGTATGACCATTTACTCATGTCTTGGTGATTGGGTGCATGCTATTCATTCTTATCATTTTGTGCGCTCCACCAAGATGTATGTGACATGGAAGAGTGACCCATGATCCTAATCGATTCTGCATTTGCATTCAAACACAAATCTTAAATAATGCACAAATTTAGGGGGAGCTCTTGCTTATCACATACTTCTCAAAGCGACGATATTATTCATTGATTATATCCTTTGTCGAAGCTTTGATCTATATGTTGTCATCAATTACCAAAAAGGGGGAGATTGAAAGTGCAACTAATCCCCGGGTGGTTTTGGTAATTAATAACAACATATACATCATTGAACTAATAGTTTCTTGAGAATCATTTCAGAAAGTTCAGTGATATGGGTATGGCAAGGACTGAAGAAGTGGACCCCTCAAAATGCTAAGGCAAGCATTGGCAAAAGCTCAAGACTTCATTTTTCGTTTAGTGATCCAAGATCACATTGAGTCCATAGGAAAGCCAATACTATTAAAAGGGATGAGGTTATGTTGATGATCTGGTTGCTCAAAGTGCTTAGTGATATATCTCCTAAACTATCAAGAACTCGCACTTCCATAATACACTCATAAGTAATCTCGGTCCCACCGATTTCATAAACTCAGTCACACCGAGATGAACCACCTCAGCCATATAGCCAAACCCTAGAAATCTCGGATTTTCCGATTCTGAACTCGGTCTCACCGAAACTTGAGTTGCCAAGCTTCAGAACATACGTCATCAAATCGGTGTCACCGAGATGATGAAGTCGGTCCCACCGAGATTGGCAAGCCCTAGTCTTTACACGAATCGGACTCACCGAGATTGTATTTTCGGTCCCACCGAAAATCCCAACGTTCACATGATTTGAACTTTCGGTCTCACCGAGTTGTCAACTTTGGTCCGACCGAGATTGGTCAAATGTGTGTAACAGTTGGATTTTGTGTGGAGGCTATAAATACCCTCCACCCCTCTTCACTCGTGGAGAGAGCCATCGAAAGAACTACCACTCCTACCTTACATTTACGAGAAGAGAACTACCTACCCTTGTGTTGAGATCAAGTTGCTCCACTCCCACCATATGAAGCTTGATCTCTAGCCTTCCCAAGTTGCTTTCCACTCAATCCTTTCTTCCACCATAGCCAAATCGGTGAGGAGAGTTGAGTGTTGGGGAGATTATCATTTGAAGCACAAGAGCAAGGAGTTCATCATCATCAACACCATCTATTACCTTTTGGAGGGTGGTGCCTCCTAGATTGGTTAGGTGTCGCTTGGGAGCCTCCGTCGAGATGTGGAGTTGAACCAAGAAGTTTGTAAGGGCAAGGAGATCGCCTACTTCGTGAAGATCTACCCCGAGTAAGGCTAGCCCTCCGTGGGCGTGAGGCCATGATGGCATAGACAAGGTTGCTTCTTCGTGGACCCTTCGTGGGTGGAGCCCTCCGTGGACTCTCGCAGCCGTTACCCTCCGTGGGTTGAAGTCTCCATCAACGTGGATTGACGATAGCACCACCTATCGGAACCACGAGAAAAAATCTCCGTGTCTCCAAATTGCGTTTGCTCTTCTCCACCTCTCTTTACTACATGTGCAATTTACTTTCCGCTGCCTATACTCTAGAATTGCATGTGTAGGGTGATACTTGACTTGATCTTCATTGTGAACTTGCCAAAAACTTGTCTTTATCAAAAGGCTGAATTTTTATATTGTCAAGTAGTCTAATCACCCCCCCTCTAGACATACTTTCGATCCTACAGTCTGCAACTTCACTAATCGGCCGTGGGATACGGTACACTTGTCCCAATCGCCCGGCTTGGTGTTGCGAGAGCGGGAGGAAGAGCTTCGAGCGCCGGCCATGTTGGAGTGGTTTTTTCGGGCACGCTTTGATGATTCCTCGCTTGGGGAAGATGGTGTGGATTTGATCTGAAGATCCCCGTCTCTTTAATAGACAATTTGTTTACATGGTCAGGGTGGCAAATGTAAAAATGCCCCAACTTCACGCATTCGCTCGACACGTGGAGGCTGAGACTGTTAGGGTGCAGAAGCCGATGAGCATAACATTAAATGGGGAACCGGGCACTGCTATTTACAACAAGTACTTTGAAGAATTCGGAGAAGGAACCCACCTTGCAATGCCGAAGACAATCTACGCACCGGACTCATCGTCATTGAAGCCTGGTTTGGGGGCTACTGAGGGAGTCCAGGATTAAGGGGTCCTTGGACAGCCGGACTATATGCAAATGCCGGACTATTGGGCCATGAAGATACAAGATAGAAGACTTCGTCCCGTGTCCGGATGGGACTCTCCTTTGCGTGGAAGGCAAGCTTGGCAGTTAGGATATGACGATTCCTTTCTCTGTAGCTGACCCTGTGTAGCCCGAGCCCCCTCCGATGTCTATATAAACCGGAGGGTTAGTCCGTAGGACAGGAACAATCATTACCATAGGGTAGCTTCTAGGGTTTAGCCTCT
This sequence comes from Aegilops speltoides, assembly GCA_021437245.1. Taxonomy (NCBI): domain Eukaryota; kingdom Viridiplantae; phylum Streptophyta; class Magnoliopsida; order Poales; family Poaceae; genus Aegilops; species Aegilops speltoides. Next base: position 77,017,228 of record CM038145.1, on the reverse strand, counting down.
ACGATCTCGTGGTGGATCAACTCTTGTAATACTCATATCATCAAGATCAATCAAGCAGGAAGTAGGGTATTACCTCCATCAAGAGGGCCCGGACCTGGGTAAACATTGTGTCCCCTGCCTCCTGTTACCATTAGCCTTAGACGCACAGTTTGGGACCCCCTACCCGAGATCCGCCGGTTTTGACACCGACAGTGGCCCCCTCAACCACCTCACTCTCACTATCAGAAATATGATCCCCGCCACCATCAGCATGGCCACTCGACCCCTCAGGCGGATCTGGCCAGGTACCCCATCCGGACGTCTCCTGGGATGTAGCCTGGTTTGGAGTCTCATGGGCCAAAGGCCCGTCAACCCAAGGCTCGTGGACCGGAGTCCATGTAGCCTCCTCCTCATATGTGTCCACCCTAGCAGTCCTATGCTCGGGTGAATCAGCTGGGGGTGGTGGCGAGGAAGGTATAGTAGCCTGCCTACCTCTCCGGCGTCCACGGCCTCCCCGACCTCCTCTCTTCTTCCCTCCCGGACCTCCTCTCCTGGTGGGCAATGACGCCGATGAAGAAGCGCCCACTAGTGTCTATATACTATTGAGCAACGCTCTCTGGAGAGGCTGCAGTCGAATGGAAGTACCCCTTCCACCACGTGCCAAGGAAGAAGGAGCCTCGGAGTGCTCTAGACCCGTGCCCACCATCTTTCAACAACTGCCATGGCAAAGAGTAAACAAAATTAGTACACCATAAAATAAATGAATATCGACATGAATAATATAATATGTATATAACTTAACTGTATCATCATCATGTACAACATAAAAAATTGAATACCTAACATGAACTAATAATATATATGTATATAATACAAATTGAATACCTGACATGAACTAATAATAATCTTGATCCTCTATATATGCTCCGGGATCAATAATGCATCATCATCATCACTATCATGAATGGCGTGCTCCTCGGGTTTAGTGGCATCAACATGTTGAAGGCCACCTTTATGTAATCGTCGAGAATTGACAGGCCATCCGCAGTAGTAACCTCAGGGGTGAAGTCGGATTCACTGTCGCTGTCTACTTCAATGTTCTGCGGTGAAGTAGAGCGGTTATTGAAATGTTTTTTTTGGAGAGACGTGTTTCTTGGAAGAATTATCCTTCATATGTGTCTGGGTTAATGTGAGGTTCATAATCCTCTTCATTGGGGGGAGGTGGTCTAACACGTGGCGGCACTTCATAAACGACATCCCAACCATTAAGATTTGGATCAGTTTGGCATGCCCACGGTAGATAGAAAACTTCGGTCGCCTGTTGAGCCGTAATATAGACATCGGGAACATCTAAATGGGTATTTTGTTTGATTTTGACAAGTCCTATATGTTCATAAGTCCTTCTAGTCTCCTTCGGCTGGAACCAATAACATTTGAAGACTACAATGTTCAGTGGGTTTTCACTACAGAATAGAAGTTCATAAATTGCTTCAACTCTCCCATAATACTCGGTACCTCCTTCGTCGATAGTAGAGACACAACAATTTGTAGACTTTCAGACAACCATTGATAACTCTTTGCCAAAGGTATGAAAGCGATACCAGTTGATGTTGTATTTGTCAAATGAATGGACCTTATAGTCAAAACCATTAGCGACTTGTCCCAATTCGGCGTCCATAGATTATGAATTAGCCTACAAGTTTAATACGAAAGGATTGTTGCATTAGCCGCAAATTAGAAGAAGAAATGAAATGGTCTAATGGAAATTACCTTTTGCTTGAACCAAGAGATGAAACTGGGAAAGCCGCCTCCATGCTTTTCCAGAAGATCATAATCTTCGATGGAGTCCTTTTGGATCACAGCTCCATCCGAGAATTTGGTGACATATCGACTGTATCAAATATCCGGGAATAAGAGCAGTTCAAAGGAATTAGAAGTTGCAAAACAATGTACAGAGAACTTACTCGATGTACGACCGTGTTAGGTTGTTGAAGATATACAACAAAATGGTCTGCCATTATTCGACATCCAACGATATTGCTTTCGAGGCACCAGCTGGTGCGAGCTTCCCTTTGAATAGGCTGAGGTTGGATCCACCTTTTTAGGGTCGGCATTGTACCAAGGCTTCGGATTATGCAAATGATGATTTTTCGCCTCATAGTGTGCTGTCACGAAGTTTGCCGCTTCCTCAATAATGAATGCCTCGGCCATCAATGCTTCAATTCTACGTTTATTTTTACATTTTACTCGAAGCGTCTTTTGCATCCTCTCAGTTGTGTTGCACCAATGATTTTGCATGCCCCCCGAATCTTGCCTCGATCGGGAGATGCAAAATCAAATGCTGCATTGGATTAGAGAAGCTCGGTGGAAAGATCTTCTCTAACTTGCAGATCAACTACGGCGCCAACTCTTCCATTTCTTCTAGCATGCCAGGCGATAGTTCTTTCACACAAAGAACACAGAAGAAATAGCTCAGCTCTGCCTGTACTAGCCATTCATCCTCAGGGATAAATTTGATAACCCACAAGTATAGGGGATCAATTCCAGCCTTTCTCGATAAGTAAGAGTGTTGAGCCCAACAAGGAGATAAAGGTAGAACAAATATTCCCTCAAGTTCTATCAACCACCATACAACTCTACGCACGCTTAATGTTCGCTTTACCTAGAACAAGTATGAAACTAGAAGTACTTTGTAGGTGTTGTAGGATAGGTTTGCAAGATAATAAAGAGAACATAAATAAAAACTAGGGGCTGATTAGATAAATAAACAATTAAGTTAGTATAGCGACTATGGAAAAGTGGTGGTAGGAGTTGCGGAATTGCCCTTAAGCAACTGACTATGTTACTAGACCGATAGCAGGTTTGTTGTGGGAGAGGCCACTGCTAGCATGTCATCCCTTACTTGGAATTCTATGCACTTATGATTGGAACTATTAGCAAGCATCCGCAACTACTAACGATCATTAAGGTAAAATCCAACCATATCATTAAGATATATTGGTCCCCCTTCAATCCCGTATGAATCAATTTCTATGCTAGGCTGAAGCTGCTATCACCCTTGCCATCCAATACATATATAGTCCTATCATCATACAACTAACCCTATGGTGTGATCCACACGCGCACTCATATGATGGGCACCAAAGGATAGCAACATAACCACAAGCAAATTAAACCAATCATAGCAATTCACAATCACTGATAGGACAACAAAAATCTACTCAGGCATCACAGGATGGCAACACATCATTGGATAATAATATGAAGCATAAAGCACCATGTTCAAGTAGAGGGTACAGCGAGTTGCATGAGAGTGGACTGCTGAATATAGATGCGGAAGGTGATGAAGATGTTGGGGAAGATGAGGGAGGTGTTGGTGTAGATCGCCGTCACACGATGATTGCCCTGACGGTGTTTTGGCACCATCGAGAGAGAGGGGGGAGAGCCCCCACCTTCTTCTTCTTCCTTGACCTCCCCCCTAGATGGGAGGAGGGTTCCCTTGTGGTCCTTGGCCTCCATGACGACGGAGGGGTTGGAGCCCCTCCGGGATTGGATCTCTCTAGCTGTTTCCTTTTGTTTCTGCGTTCCCAGATTCTGGCCTTTCACCGTTTCTTAAATTCCCGAAGATCCGTAACTTCGATTGGGCTGAAATTTTAACACGTTTTCATCCGGATATTATCTTCTTGCGGCAAAAGAAGGGCTCCAAACGCCTTACAGGGGCCCCACAAGTCTCCCAGGCGTGCCTAGGGTAGGGGGTGCGCCCCTAGGGCTTGTCGACCCCTCGGGTATTGTCTCGTGTTGATTCTTTTTCCAAAAAAATCACATATGTTCCAAGAAAAATCTCCATAAGTTTTTATCGCGTCTGGACTCCGTTTGATATGGATATTCTGTGAAACAAAAAACATGCAACAAACAAGAACTGGCACTCGGCACTCCCTTGATGCATGGTCTATTCTTGTTGAATATCGATCATAGTGATACACATATTCATAATATAAATGCCAAAAGATGCAAAGTTGATAATGATAGTGCAACATACTTGTGGCACTACCATTTAGGTCATATTGGTGTAAAGCGCATGAAGAAACTCCATGCGGATGGACTTTTGGAATCACTTGATTATGAATCATTTGATACTTGCAAACCATGCACCATGGGCAAGGTGACTAAAATTCTGTTCAGCGGAACAATGGATCGAGCTAATGACTTATGGGAAATAATACATACCGATGTATGCGGTCCGATGAGTGTTGAGGCACGCGGCTGGTATCGTTATTTTCTGACCTTCATAGATGATTTGAGTAGGCATGGATATATGTAATTGATGAAACACAAGTCTGAAACATTTGAAAAGTTCAAGGAATTTCAGAGTGAAGTGGAGAATCATCGTAACAAGAAAATAAAGTTTCTACGATCTGATAGCGGAGGCGAATATTTGAGTAACGAGTTTGGCCTTCATTTAAAACAATGCGGAATTGTTTCACCACTCACGCCACCTGGAACACCACATTGTAATGGTGTGTCCGAACGTTGTAATCGTACTTTATTAGATATGGTGCATTCTATGGTGCCTCTTACCAATTTACCACTATTGTTTTGGGGTTATGCACTAGAGACAGCCACATTCACGTTAAATAGGACACCGTGTGCAAGCTCCTAAAGGTGCTAACAAAGTGTGCAAGCTCCAGCGATCCATCTATGGACTGATGCAAGCATCTCGGAGTTGGAATATATGCTTTGATGATGTGATCAAAGCATATGGTTTTATATAGACTTACGGTGAAGCTTGTACTTACCAGAAAGTGAGTGGGAGCTCTGTAGCATTTCTGATATGTGGATGACATATTGTTGATTGGAAATGATATAGATTTCTGGATAGCATAAAAGGATACTTGAATAAGAATTTTTCAATGAAAGACCTCGGTGAAGCTTCTTATATATTATTAGGCTTCAAGATCTATAGGGATAGATTGAGATGCTTAATAGGACTTTCACAAAGTACATACCTTGACAAAGTTTTGAAGAAGTTCAAAATGGATCAGTCCAAGAAAGTGTTCTTGCTTGTGTTACAAGGTGTGAAATTGAGTCAGACCCAATGCCCAACCACAGCAGAAGATAGAGATAAAATGAAAGTCATTCCTATGCCTCAACAATAGGCTCTATCATGTATGCTATGATGTGTACCAGACCTGATGTGTGCCTTGCCAGAAGTTTGGCAGAGAGGTACCAAAGTAAGCCTGGAGTGGATCACTGGATAGCGGTTAACAACATCCTAAAGTACCTAAAAAGTACCTAAAAAGTACCAAGGATATGTTTCTTGTTTATGGAGGTGGTGAAGAGCTCTACATAAATGGTTACATTGATGCTAGCTTCGACACTCATCCAGATGACTCTAAGTCACAAACAAGATACGTATTTGTATTGAACGGTGGAGCCGTTAGTTGGTGCAGTTCCAAGCAGAGCATCGTGGCGGGATCTACGTGTGAAGCGGATTACATAGTTGCTTGGGAAGCAGCGCACGAAGGAGTCTAGATGAAGGAGATCATATTTGATCTAGGTGTAATACCAGGTGCATCAGGTCCAATGAAAATCTTTTGTAACAACACTGGAGCAATTGCCTTGGCAAAGCAATCCAGGTTTCATAAAAGAACCAAACACATCAAGAGATGCTTCAACTCCATTCGTGAAAAGGTCAAGGATGGAGACATAGAAATTTCAAAATAGATCTAGATCTGAATGTAGCGGACCCGTTGACTAGGCCTCTTCCACGAGCAAAACATGATCAACACCAAGACTCCATGGGTGTTAGATTCATTACAATATAATCTAGATTATTGACTCTAGTGCAAGTGGGGGACTGATGGAAATATGCCCTAGAGGCAATAATAAAGTTGTTATTATTATATTTCCTTATTCATGATAAAGGCCTATTATTCATGCTAGAATTGTATTGATTGGAAACTTAAATACATGTGTGGATACATAAAAAATATACCGGGTCCCTAGTGAGCCTCTACTGGACTAACTCGTTGATCAAAGATGGTTAAGGTTTCCTAAACATAGACATGTGTTGTCACTTGATAACGGGATCACATCATTAGGAGAATGATGTGATGGACAAGACCCATCCATTAGCTTAGCATATGATCGTGCAGTTTATTGCTATTGCTTTCTTAATGTCCAATGCATATTCCTTCGACTATAAGATCATGCAACTCCCGGGTACCGGAGGAATACCTTGTGTGCTATCAAATGTCACAACATAACTAGGTGATCATAAAGATGCACTATAGGTATCTCCGAAGGTGTCTGTTGAGTTGGCATAAATCGAGATTAGGATTTGTCACTCCATGTACCGGAGAGGTATCTCTGGGCCCTCTCGTTTATACACATCACAAGAAGCTTGCAAGAAAAGTGACTAAGGAGTTAGTTGCGAGATGATGTAGTACAGAACGCGTAAAGATACTTGTCGGTAACGAGATTGAACTATGTATGAAGATACAGACGATCGAATCTCGGGCAAGTAACATACCAACAAACAAAGGGAATTACGTATGTTGTCATAAGGTTCAACCTATAAAGATCTTTGTATAATATGTAGGAACCAATATGAGCATCTAGGTTCCATTATTGGTTATTGACTGGAGAGGCGTCTCGGTCATGTCTACATCATTCTTGAACACGTAGGTTCCACACGCATAACGTTCGTTGATGATATAGTACTATATGAGTTATGTGATTTGGTGACCGAATGTTATTCAGATTCCCGGATGAGATCACAAACATGACGAGGAGCTCTGAAATGGTCTGGAGGTAAAGATTGATATATAGGACTATGCTATTTGGTCATCGGAAAGGTTTCGCAGTGTACCGAGTAATCATCCGATCACCGGAAGGGGTTCCAGGAAGCCCCGGGAGGTCAATGGGCCATATGGGCCAAAAGAGAGGAGCACACCAGCACACAAGGGGATATCGCGCCCCTCCCTGGCCGCGGGCCTTTGGGAAGAAAAGTAAGTGGGGGAGTCGGCCTCCCCCTGCCTTTCTCTACTCCCCTTTCCTCCCCCCTTTGCAAACAAGGAAAGGGGGCGCCATAGGGCAGGAGCCCAAGGGGGCCAGCAACCACAGTTGGGGCGCCTCCCAGCTGCCTCCCCTACCCCACCTATATATATGAGGGAGGGGGCGCCACACAAAGACCATGACAATCTCTTAGCCGTGTGCGGCGCCCCTCTCCACAGTTTAGTCATTCGTCAAGTTTTTTTCCGTAGTGCACGGCGAAGCCATGCGGGAACAAGTTCACCATCACCATCACCATGTTGTCATGCTGTCGGAACTCATCTACTACTTCGCCCGTCTTCCTAGGTCAAGAAGGCGAGGACGTCATCGAGCTGAACATGTGTTGAACGCGGAGGTGGCGTACATTCGGTACTTGATCGATTGGACCGCGAAGGTGTTCGACTACATCAACCACGTTGTTAAATGCTTCCACTTTACGGTCTACGAGGGTACTTAGAGATACTCTCCCCTCCTGTTGCTATGCATGTCCATGGATAGATCTTGCGTGTGCGTAGATTTTTTTGTTTCCGTGCAACGCTCCCCAACAGTGGCATCCGAGCCACATCTATGCATAAATGATATGCACGAGTAGAACACAAAGGAGTTGTGGGTCGTGATGGTCATAGTGCTTACTGCCAATGTCTTATTTTGATTTGGTGACATTGTGGGATGAAGCGTCCCGGACCAACCTTACATGTCCACGCACATGAGATCGGTTCCACCGACTGACATGCAACTTTTTGCATAAAAGGTGGCTGGCGGGTGTTTGTTTCTCCTACTTTAGTTGAATCGAATTTGACTATGGTCGGTCCTTGAAGAAGGTTAAAATAGAAAACTTGATAATCACCGTTGTGGTTTTGCGTAGGTAAGAACGGTTCTTGCTAGAAGCCCGTAGCAGCCACATAAATTTGCAACAACAAAGTAGAGGACGTCTAACTTGTTTTTGTAGGGCATGTTGTGATGTGATATAGTCAAGATATGATGTGATATGCATTGTTGTATGAGATGATCATGTTTTGTAATATCGACAACCGGCAGGAGCCTTAGGGTTGTCTCTTAATTATTGTATGAAATGCAAGCGTCATGTAATTGCTTTACTTTATCGCTATGCGTTAGCAATAGTTGTAGAAGCAATAGTTGGCGAGACGACCCCGACACAATGATGGAGATCAAGGTGTCGAGCCCGTGATGATGGAGATCATGACGATGCTTTGGAGATGGAGATCAAAAGCACAAGATGATGATGGCCATACCATGTCACATATTTTGATTGCATGTGATGTTTATCCTTTATGCATCTTATTTTGCTTAGAACGACGGTAACATTATAAGATGATCCCTTCACTAAATTTCAAGATAGAAGTTTTCTCCCTGAGTATGCACCCTTGCCAAGGTTCGTCGTTTTGAAGAACCTCGTGATGATCGGGTGTGATAGACTCTACGTTCACATACAATGGGTGTAAGACAGTTTTGCACATGCAGAATACTTGGGCTAAACTTGACGAGTCTAGCATGTCCAGACATGGTCTCGGAACACTGGATACCGAAAGGAGGAACATGATTCATATAGTAGATATGATCAACATAGAGATGTTCACCATTGATGACTATCTGTTGGATCGAAAGTAGGTCTAGAGGATGGGGGTGATTAGACTACATGACCAAATAAAAATCTAGCCTTTTCCCAACTTTAATTGTTGGCAGATTTTAGCAACTAGCACAAGTCAAGCAATCAACCTACACATGCAATTCTAAGAATGTAGTAGTGGAAAGTAAAACATTGCATATGAAGGTAAAGGGATGGGTTTGGAGAAGGCAAATGCAATGTAGACACGGACATTTTGGGCGTGGTTCCGGTAGGTGTTGATATCATACGTACACGTTGATGGAGACTTCAACCGACGAAGGGTAACGGTTGCACGATCCATGGAGGGCTCCACCCACGAAGGGTCCATGAAGCAACCTTGTCTATCCCACCATGGCCATCGCCCACGAAGGACTTGCCTCACTCGGGTAGATCTTCATGAAGTAGGCGATCTCCTTGCCCTACAAACTTCTTGGTTCAACTACACAATCTTGTCGGAGGCTCCCAAGCGACACCTTACCAATCTAGGAGACACCACTCTCCAAACGATAATAGATGTTGTGTTGATGATGAACTCCTTGCCCTTGTGCTTCAAATGATAGTATCCCCAACACTCAACTCTCTCGCAGAGATTTGGCTATGGTGGAATGATGATTTAAGTGGAAAGCAACTCGGGAAAGCCTAGAGATCAAGATTCTTGTGGTAGGATTCACTACAAAAAAAGACACTTCCATGACATTTTTGGCCGAACGAATTTTTTTCCTGTCATGCTTATGACACTTCTATGACGATAATTGTGGCAAAACCCAGTATCATCATAGATGTGGTGGGCTCCTAATTTTATGACAAAAAATCATGACAGAAAATAGGCTTTTCGTCCTGGGCGGGCCGGAGACGTAGCTGCATGACATTCTTTGGACCGTCCATGACAGAAAAAACCGTAGTAGAAGCGAGGGCTTGGAAAATACCGGTGAGTTCCAGGTTACGGTGGGTGGTCAGGGCCAAGCGATGCGCATTTCTCTCATACTCGTACGCGTGTGGGTGTGAAGCATTGGACTCTAACTGAACCCGAGCGAGGCGTTCGCCTACTGAACCCGGGCGATTGCACTGCAGGCTACGCGATACTGAACCTGAGCGATCGATCGATCTAGCTGTGAACTGAACCCGATCGAGCGATTCCTTCGCTACTGCTGCTAACTGAAGCAGATCGAACTTGCTGCCTCTTGATGAACAATGAGCGTTGTGGGGTGGGGGTTGGATGAACAATTCCTGGTGGGGTTGGATAACCAGGACCCCGTGGTGGTAGAGTCCATTGCCGCGGGATGAACAGGACCCCAATCGAGCCGGTTGGGGTGGATGAACAGGACCCCGTGGAGGGCTGGTTGAACAGTAGCCTGTGGAGGGCTGGATCAACAGTAGCCCATGGAGGGGTGGTTGAACAGGAACCCGTGGAGCGGGCTGGTTGAACAGTAGCCGGTGGAGGAGTGGTGGAGGCTGGATGGACAGGAGCCTGTGGATGAACAGTAGCTGGTGGAGGCAGGAGGGAGATGTCGTGGATGAACAGTCGCAGGTGGAGGCTGGAGGAGGTCTACTTTGGATGCACAGTAGCCTGTGGATGTAGTAGATGGTGGATGAACAGTATCCCCGTGGAGTCCATTTTGTGGTACGTCACACCCCTCTCGATGAACAGGACCCCCGTTTCGACCATAGGCGCTCCAACACAAGTCCGTTTCCTTCATTTTGCGGTACGCCACACCCCTCCCGATCAACAGCACCCCGTTTTGACCTTAGGAGTTCGAACACAAGCTCGTTTCCTCCGTTTTGCGGTACGCCAGACCCTTACAGACGAACAGGACCCCGTTTCGACCATACGCAGTCGAACACAAGGCCATTTTCCTCCGTTTTGCAGTACGCCAGACCCCATTCCGGCTGTTCCATCCAAGCCAGTTGGCTCCCATTGAACACGACCCATTCCGACCTAGTTTGTTGCCTCCCGATGAACAGGACATGCTCCAATCCAGTCACTTGGCTCCCGGTGAACACGACATTGTTTCCTCCATTCCGACCCAGCCGGTTAGCTGAAGATGAACAGCCCTGGTCGTCCGTATGCGCCAGTACACGTTTCGGGACCCCACTCGTATGTACGTACGTGGCCGTATTTTTGGCGTGTGGTTATATGTACGTCTACTTGGTTTAGACGAGACAGCCTGTACTGCTACGTGGGGAGCTCTACTATGACATGTGCCGCTACATACTCGGCCACAGTTCGTCGTTGCAGAGCGACTGATCAATCAGTATGTACGTACACGTTCGTGACAAGACACACAACAGTACGTACGCTTCGACTGGGTGGGTCCCAACTGCCAGGGAGGATAAGGACGCACTTCCTTGCGTGCGAAAATATAGCTGATGGGTCCTAGCTGTTAGGGGGGAATCATTTTTTTCCCGTAATAAGGACGCACTTCCTTGCATGCGAACATGTAGCTGGTGGGTCCCAACTGTCAGGGGGAGAAAACATTATTTTTTTTATTATAAAAAGGATGTAGTTGCATGCATGCGTCCATGGGCGTGGTGTGTCCCCACTGTCAGCCTCTCACGTATAGTCATCTTTCGATGACTCTCGTTTGTTAACCACGTTGACCACACCGTGTCGAGCGCACCTAGGCCGGTGGAATATGGCGAGGCCCCAGACTGGAACGACCCGGAGATGGGGAAGAGGCGACAGTGGAGTCGCAGATGGAGAGGAGTGGGAAACTTGACTGGTTTGGGTGCGCGGCAGCACTGCCGCCCACGGAAGACAAGAGCAAGAACAAAGGTTGAAGAAGCCGCATGGCTGTTGGATTAACATCCAATGGTCCAGCTGCTAGAATCATTTGTTGATTAAGTTGACAAAGCCCTGCGTACACGTCAGCTTAGTAGGCCCACAAGTTAGCCACCAAATCTACCGAGTCCCAGCTGTCATCGAGAGGAATAGTTTTTTTGCATAACAAGGAAGCACTTCCTTCCGTGCGAAGATACACCCGGTGGGTCCCAACTGTCAGGGGGGGACATTTCTTTTTAGCTTAATAAGGAGGAACTTTCCTTGCGTGCGACCGTGGACCTCGTGGTTCCTAGCCGTCAGGCACTCGACATACAATCCTCTTCCGATGACTCTTGTTGTTGATCACACCGCACCGAGCGCAGCGAGGCGGTGGACGACGAGGAGGCCCCGTACGGGAACGACCCGAAGATGGGAAGGCGCGGCAGTGGAGTCGTAGATTGAGAGGAGTACAAGGGTTATAACTGGTTTTGGTGTGACGTGGGGCTGCAGTCGGTGGAGAATAACAGGAGATGTGGAGGGATATCCTGTCCGGCGGTGGGGCAGCGCTTCGTAGTGATGCATGCTAAGCAGAGCCGCTAGCCGCCGGAGGCCAGAGTAGGCGGTCCCGGCCACGCTGGAGGAAGAAGACAAGCGATTGAAGGTGCATGCCGGCCGTTGGATATAAATCCAATGGTTGTGGATGTCATAATCATTTGTTGACCAAGTTGACAACGCCTTGCGTAGGCTTCGACCTATTGGCCCACATGTCAGCCTGCAAAAATGTGGCATATATTTAGCCCATGTTTTCTAGAATTTACAGTCCATTTGCTGGGCTGGGTGAACAAATATTTTCGCGTCAATACGGCCCATTTAATATTTTCTAAGAAATCCCAGCCCATTTGCACTTTCTTGAAATACACAAATTAGTTGGACTTGTTCTAGAACACACACACACACATACACACATATGTATATATATATACAGCCAGCCTATTCTGCTAATGTTAGCAGAATAACTATTCTGATAACACTTCCGCACTGCACGCTCAACGCAAGTGCATGTCATTGTTTGAACCAAGTGTGCTGCACAACTCAAGCGAGTGAACTTCGTGTCGAAAAAACTGCATGCGTTGTTTTTTGGTATTGTTTTCGCTCTAGTTTTTTAACTGTTTATCGAAATGATGCGTATGATATTCCGTTGGAAAGCTATGGATTAGACGCAACTTCTTCATGTTGAACACTTTTCGAGATTCCTCGTGGTTTAAGAGCAGTTTCCAAAACGGTGCGGCGGATGACGAGTGGTAGCGAGCGTATTTTCGTGATTTTTTCTAAACTGCTCATCGGAATAAAGCAAATGATACGCCGTTGGAAAGATATCATAGAGGCGCATCTTTTTCATATCTATTAGTTTTTCTAATTCGTTACGGTTTCAGAGCAGTTTCAAATTTACTAAATCCCGCAATTGCGTTTTTTTGATTTATTTTTTTCAATTTTCGATATTGTTTTAGCTCCAGTTTTTGAACCGTTTCTCGAAACGAGGCGTATGATACGCCGTTGGAAAACTACGGACAAGGCGCAACTTTCGTATGTTGGAATATTTTTGAGATTCCTTACGGTTTTTACTTAATTTTGAAAATCGTGTGGCTGACGACGGGAGGCAGCGGCCGTTTTTCGTGAAACTTTTGCAAACCGCTGGTCGAAATGATTCGAATTATACACCATTGGAAAGATATCGACTAGGCGCAACTTTTTTATGTAGAACACTCTCTCTAATTCTTTACGGTTTAAGAGGAATTTTGAATTTACCAAAATGCGGACACTCTGTTTTTCGAGACACCCAAATCGACGTGGGTACTTCATCCGACTGAAAACCGCACTGCATCGGACCAAAAAGCGCACTGCATCAGACGGGTGAGAGAACTGCATGGTTTCTTTTATTCAAACGTAATTTTTTAAAGGACGAGAAAATAGAGTGCACTTCACATCCGGTGTAAATGAACCACAACACTATCAAGAAGTGAATCGCATTACTTTTTTTCGCTTCCATAACAATGTTTTTGCACTTACGGGATGAACATCATCATACGGCTGACCGCACTGCTTCAGAATAAAAACTGCACTGCATCGGACAGGCAAGCGAGCTGCATGATTTCTTTTGTCGGACGTAATTTTTCTCAAAGGAGTTTTTGTTGTCTTTTTTTCAACATTTTTTATGAACAAGAGTGGACGGCAGAGACAAGGGCAAGTGAACCCCGGCATATATCAAAGTGAACCGCATTACTTTCTTTTGTTTCACTATTTTTTCACACTTCCATAAAGGGCGCAAGTGAACAGTATCACTCTCAAAAATGAACCACATCGAGGACCAAATGCACTGCAAGTGTTTGATGATAGTCGACTGATTTTTGAGACACACAAACAATTGCACTTCACACATAAAGTCTTGAGCTGCTACACAAATCGCTTTTACCTTGCATTGGCAAAATCAAACAAAAATAGCTCCAAAATGAAATTATATCCCTGGAGAAGTGCGCATTGAATAGAGGAGTTGGTGCAAATTGAATAAAACTGCACATTTGAACCCCATTTCAACTGGATGCACACACACCAAAGTGCACCGAATGGTCAAAAAAATTTAACCACGGCAACAAATTCCACAACAGTGAACTGCACGTGCTGCACTCCGAGCTGCACACACACCCATGATGCGAACCTTGTCTCGAATCCAAGATAGATGTCGCCCCGCAGGAGAGGAGCTCTGGACTGCACACTCGTGGCCCAACACGGCACACACAAATCAGATAACACAAAAAAACAACAGGAAAATAACATGTATTTAGAATTTAGGGGCTAGCGGACTGAACGCTACTAGCTGCCGAAACACATGCACGCCGCCAACGAGCTGCAATTGTTGTTTTTGCGAACCACATGGCTCGCACGCGATCAACCAAATGGGAACTGCATGCTGGAGATGCATGTGTCAATGCACACATAGAGCTCCCATACTGCATGCCACGGTTTTGCACAACTGTGAGGTGCACAGAGCTGCATGGCGTCGCCGTCCGCACTGCATGCCGTAGACAACGGGGACCTCGTCGGGAGATGAGGAATGGGAGGTCGGCAGAAATTTTGGGCTCCCGTGGCAGACGTGGAGAGAGCAGGGGCCGGTGAGCTTGGAAGGGACGGTAGCTGGGGGTGAACAGTCATGGGGAGAAAAAAGCAGGGGGCGTTGGTGGGAGGTTGTCGTCCCAGATCCGCCGCTGGGAGGCTCGCTGGAGCGGTTGCCGGCCCGAATCCGCCGCCGGGAGGCTCCCTGGGGTGGTTGCCGGCCTAAATCCGCCGATGGGAGGTGCGCTGGAGCGGTTGTTGGCCCGAATCCGCTGCCGGGAGGCTCACTGGGGTGGTTAACGGCCCGAAACCGCCGATGGGAGGCGCTTAAAGCGATTCTGGCCCGGATTCGTCATTGGCGATCTACCTCACTGGGGGGCGCGACGGGTGTCCTTGGATCTAGGCCCCTGCGAGGTGCCTACGCGGCAGGAAGGGCCTGTTCTCCCTGGAGGAGGCGAGGCCGACGTGAGTTGGAGGGAGGTGGCGCGACGGTGCTGGGTGGAGGCTGGGGCGGGCGGCG
Organism: Aegilops speltoides; assembly: GCA_021437245.1. Classification (NCBI taxonomy): domain Eukaryota; kingdom Viridiplantae; phylum Streptophyta; class Magnoliopsida; order Poales; family Poaceae; genus Aegilops; species Aegilops speltoides. Next base: position 77,002,183 of record CM038145.1, on the reverse strand, counting down.
CGGGGGGACGGAGGTGGTGGTCCGGCGCGGTGGAGGGAGCGCGTGGTGGGGCTAGGTGGTTGCGTGGGAGCGGGAGGCGGTTGAAGGCAGGGAAGGACGGTTCCGGTCGCTCGGATCCAGGGCGGCATGGTGGCGCTTTCCTGTCCGGCGGTGGTGAGGACGGTGGCTGGAGAGGGTGGGGCGGCCGGGGCAATGGAGGTGGAGGTTGGGGCAGATTGGGGAAGGTGAGGAGGGCACGGGGGAGAGAGAAAGGAAGAAGGTGGAGGGGGTGGGGGCTGCGTGTGGAGTGGGGGAAGGAGGTGGGCACGGTGGAGACAGAGAGGAAAAGGTGGAGGGGGTGGGGCGGGTGTGGTTCGGTTCCCGGTTTTCCGCAGTGCGAATGTGTTAGCAGAATTAGCCTGTTGCTATTAGAATAAGACTCTTAGAATAAGACGGTCTATTCTGCTAATATTAGCAGAATAACTATTCTGCACACCACTTCCGCACTGCACACTGAACGCAAGTGCACGTCATTCTTTGAACCAAGTGTGCTGCAGTACTCACACGAGTGAACTTCTCGTCGAAAAAAATTGTACGCGTTATTTTTTGATACTGTTTTTGCTCTAATTTTTTAACCGTTTATCGGAATAAGGCGTGTAATATACTGTTGAAAAGCTATGGATTAGGTGCAACTTCGATATGTTGAACACTTTTCGAGATTCCACACGGTTTAAGAGCAGTTTTGAAAATGGTGCGGCCCATGACGAGTGGCAGCGAGCGTTTTTTTGCAATTTCTTCTAGACCTCTCGTCGGAATGAAGCAAACGATACGCCATTGGATAGATATCGTCGAGGCGCATCTTTTTCACATATAAATTTTTCTCTAATTCCTTACGGTTTAAGAGCAGTTTCAAATTTACTAAATCGCGGAACCTGTTTTTCAAATTTTTTCAAATTTTCGGTACTATTTTCACTCCAGTTTTTGAACCGTTCGTCAAAACAAGGCGTGTGACACGCCGTTGGAAAGCTACGACGAGGCGCAACTTTCATATGTAGAAATATTTTTGAGATTTCTTACGGTTTTAAGTTAATTTTGAAAATCGTGCGGCAGACGACGAGTGGCAGCTGCCGTTTTTCGCGAAATTTTTGCAAACCGCTGGTCGAAATGATTCAATTGATATGCCCTTGGAAAGATATTGACGAGACACAACTTTTTCATGTAGAACACTCTCTCTAATTCGTTACGGTTTAAGAGCAATTTTAAATTTATCGAAATGCGGACACTCTGTTTTTCGCAACACACCTAAATCGACGAGTGAACCACATCGGTCAGAAAACCGCACTGCTTTAGGCTGAGAACCGCACTGCATCAGACCGACAAGTGCACTGCATGATTTCTTTTTTGTGGGACGTAAATTTTTTCAAACGAGGTGGAGTGCACTCCATGTCGAGTGTTGGTGAACCGCAATACTATGAAAAGTGAACCTCGAGACTACCGTAAATGGGCCGCGACACTACCGAAAGTGAACCGCGTGAGTTTTTTCAGAACTCACTTTTTTTACATGCATAGACCGGACGAGTGGACCGCATCTGACAGAAAACCGCACTGCATCAGACCGATAAGTGCACTGCATGATTTCTTTTGTCAAGCCTAACCTTTCTCATAGGAGTTTTTGTTGCCTTCTTTTTTCAACTTTTTTTTATGAATGAGAGTGGACCACAGAGACGAGGGCAAGTGAACCCCGACATGCATCAAAGTGTACTACATAATTGTTTTGTCGTTTTTAGCTTCTTTTGACTACATGGTCAATGCAAGTGAGCTGCATCAAATTTTGTTCGACAAGAAGAGGAAAAGGTTGGCTCACTTCATGCACACAGATAAATACTATGTCACAGAGTGAACCATAAACAATGTGCCATTTTTAATGGCAAAAACCTTTTTTGATATGTAAAAACATAGAAAATAGTTAACCAAATGGACTGCTTTTCAGAAACAATTACAATACAGTTCGTTCAAAATTGCACAATGTTAGATTTACAAACATATCCACACGTCTCAAGTGAGCTTTTTTAATATATGGAGCGACCAACAGAGTGAGACTGATCTGTTTGCATCCCACTTCATACTCAAGTATGCAATTTTCACTACATAGAAAAAAATCAGAGAGAACAAAATGCATCCACATAGAAACGATGACCTAATTCACAAACATCAGAGTCAAGCAAGAGCACTGCACGCGCAACACCATTGGATTGAACTGACTCAAACCGCGGACCCCAGATTAGTGCACCCAAGTACTGCATCCCGTGAGGCCGGAGTAGGTCCTCGTTCTCCCGGTGCCAGGGACTGCACCGCCCGGCGATGTGCCTTTGACTTGAGTGTTGTAGTGACTGTCAAACATTAGGGAGAAGGGAGAAGAGAGGGTCAGAGAATTATGGCGAGGAACAGACAGGGTTACCGTCGGCGGCGGTGCTTTGATGGAGTCTTGAGAGAGGGCGGAATGCACTGTTGCGACCGTCGCCGGTGGATGGAGAGACGGCCCTGGGGGCGTTGTATCTCGCATGCATCACGGTGGAGGGATGGCGGGGCCACGCAGTCCAGTGTCGGGGTTGGGCAGGAGGCATTGGAGGCCGGCCGTGGCAACCGAGCTGCAAGGGGGGTGGCAACTGAGCTGCACGGGGCCGGCAACCGAGCTGCACGGGGCTGGGGCATGGTGGGTGGTCGCTGCCTCAGATCCTTCGTCGCGGACCCTCGAGATAACCGAACCCCTCGAATCTTTTGAAACCAAATGCCGTGGCGCCACAGGATGGCTAAGTCCCTTGGCTGTGACGATGGACTGCATGGCTCAACAGCAAGGGGGGAGAGCTCGCCGGAGCAGGGAGGCGGATCCCGCCGACGGTGAGGATCCCGCAATGGCCATGGGATGCGCTGGGCGCTGAGGCGCACTGACCGATGGATCCGCGCCGCATGGGGCGCTGATGTGGAGGCTGGCGGGGCACTGGCGAGGAGGTGGGGCGGTGGTGGAGGAGGCTGCGTCGGGAGGCGGCGGCGGATCCGGCAGCCAGGCTGGACGGTGGTGGAGGGAGGCAACGCGTCGGGGAGGGGTAGGTGGTGGGTCGGGAGGGCATGGGAGGCCTGCTGCAAGGTGGTCGGGCGGGGTCTGCTGCTGTTGGGACATGGCGGCGTGCCGCGTCAGAAGGGGATGTGGTGGGGCGGGTGGTGGGATAAGGAGATGGAGAAGGGAGTTGCAGGGTGGGGTGGTTAGATCGAGAGGAAGGTGGGATTGAGGTGTGCGGGCCGCCCGGCCGGATCTCGCACGGGAGGTCTCTTGTTGGGAGGAGGTCGCGGTTCCTCGGGGTGGCGCTTAGGCGGCGGGGTGGGGAAGGAGCAGGAGGAAGAAGGTGGATAGGGTAGTGGGTGGAAGGAAATTGGTGGGTGGGTCACTATTGCGGTTTTTTTAGGTGCTCTGTAGTTCGGTTTGCTACGGGTACGTCGGGGGTGTTAGCGAATAAGGTCTTAAGGGTGTTATCATAATAGAACCACCCTATATATATATATATATATATATATATATATATATATATATATATATATATAGTTAGGTTAGAAGGAGCAATTAATATCAAAAAATAAACCGGAGCGACACATTTTTTATATATAAAATTAACAAATTAGCGAGTTATTGCTCAAAACAAAAATGAGCACGTTATTATTACATTGGTCCTTAAAATCTTTGCAAGCTTTTGTATGGAATCATCAGGATTTTCCTTGCCTATGAGTCAAAAACAATCAGGATTTTTCTTGCCAAATTCTGTTAAACGTTTACTTTTATAAGTTAATAAGACGTGGGATATTTTTATAATGTATATATAAGTCTCTATTAAATATACAATAATAGTAATAATATAAATATATATAATGTGGTTAGAAGGGAAAACATAAATTGGACACATTATTATTACTCTTATATATAGATAAATAGAACAGAGATCTACGTTTTATAAAAAAATACATTGGGCTGCCGATCTTTAAGAAAAAGTAAAACCTATGCTGGGAGGCCCATAGGCCGGTACGTACATGATGAACCTTAAAAAATAAGTTGAAACCACTATCTTGGTATTTTGTGGGCTACGCATGATAAAAAACAAAACCTAGACCTAGCTGATACTTGTTTTTCCTCTGAAAAAAAAGATATCGGCTAGATCCCCGATAGCCCTTTCCTGCAACAACAACAACAAAAAATGAAAGATCCTTGATACCCCTGAAAAAAAGCTCCCCGATGACAGTCGTCGTTGGAAATTTATTTCGTTTATTGACTAAGGTTGACAAACCCGTGGGGCCCAACGTCAGTATAAAATTAGGAGGAAGCTTTTTTCCAATGGGGCAGTTGCTTGCGTACGGCTTGGACCTGGTGGGTCCCCACTGTCATTCTCTCGGCGGACAGTCCTCTCCGTATTACTCTCATTTGTTGAGCATGTAGACAACGACATACGGCGGTGCCACGACAAGTGCACACGGACGGGAAAGAACTGGAGCCGGGGAAGACGCCTTCATTCTTTCAAACATACCGCACTAGCCCAGTGGCTGCAGCCCTCTCAACCAAAAGTTGTATTGCCCGCATCGATTCCAACTGTTGCAGTTGAAAAATATCTAACACTTGCCAAAATTTCGACCCTAGTTTACCCAGTTTTTCGCACACTCAACATTGTCTTGCCATTTTGAAAATAACATATCTCTTTGACTTTGCATCATACGAAGATGTGCTATACATGAATGTTGATCAGCATGATGTTAACTTGTTGTTAGTTCCCACTTTTACCATGAATAAAATTTCCAACATTCTGTTATCCATGTTTGAAAAGTGCTTGTTGATTTAAATGCTCTGCCTCTAAAACATGCAGTTTCTTATCTAAAAATCACTTGGACAAGCAGCCATCACCGGTGTTGGATTCGATGCCGCGCTTCTTCAATCCCCCGGCAGGCGCGAGTGGGAAATAAACATCCGTCCCGTGCTGTCGGTTGGGGAATGGAGCAAACTAGATTAAAGGGGGGGGCGACGGCGCGACTGAAGAAGCACATCAGACGCGATTGTTTTTTCAGTAGATGGCTCTCGATGGCGTTTTTTTTTACTTTCCTCTGCACCATACGACTTGTATTTTTAGCCTCCCAGTCTGTGGTCGACCAACAACCCATTTGCTGGGTGGGCCAACCTACAGAAAGCAGCACTCGATTTTTCATCAAGCCCCAAAACAACGCAGTACTAGGTTTGTTTTGAGGCCGAAAACGTTACGGCAGGGATTGATCGGGGGAGGGGGGAAGACAGAGCAAAAAGATTAAAAAGAGCTGATGCGTCATTGCTACCCTAACAAGCAGGTGCAATTCTTCTCGGGAAGAAGGTGTGCCATTGACACCCACACATCACAAATCCCACAGTAGACATACTAACAAGTTCACACACAAGTACAATAGAAAAGGTAAACGTATCAAACTCAGGTTCAGAGGACATGTTCATATTCATAGCCAACATTCACTATCAAGAACTCAAAAGATTCATATATACACAAGTTCAACATGTCTATGCATCCAAATGATTGATAGATCACAAGACAATATTCATAGATAATTCACAAAAAGATTCAGATATACACATGTTCAGTATGTTTATGCATCCAAATGATTGAGATCACAACAAATATCATCCATGGACAAACTTTAATTACCTAGGGTACAGACTCGTAAATGGTATTCAGTCGGAGGTACTTCCTGCTAAAATTAATGCTTGTACGAGTAAACTTTCGAGTACATAAGTGGCAGCACAGATAATCGGAACTTTGCTTTTAGGTTTATCCTCGAGATAGTGGCCTCGATGCCGAGGGAGGTTTGAGCAACTTGGTGTAACACCCCCAGTGTCATGCTATAGTGACCTCACCCTAATGGTGCCTTGTCATCATGTTTAACTAAGCCAAATTGCCACTTGATAAAAATCAAAGCCATTTTAAAATTTAAAATAACACCAAATAAAATATTTCTTCAAACTGAAAAACTAAAACGTTCGATATGTTGCAAGTATTGACTAAGTAATTTTCTTGTAAAAACCAACATATTTTGAATTTTTAAAATGCCCTTAACCTATTTAAAATAGGGCTAGCAGCATTAAATATATGCACATAAATTCAAAACTAAATTTAAACAGCTCCTTTTGGCCCCAAAATTTTTGTGCCAGCCTAGAACGTAGCCAAGTATTTTTTATGGTAAATATCACATCTCACAAAATTTAAATGATGTCCAAATTAATTGCAAAGCAATAGCTTTTTAAATTACAGATAGATTAAAGAGTAAAGCACACATTGTGCACCTAAAGCCTAGTGCTACAGTGTGAAGCCCAACACTTAACTGTACCAGGCCCAGCCCACCTGGCCAGCCTTTTCTTCCACCTCCCGACAAGGCAGGAGGCAGAGCCACCATGGCCGCCCACGAGCGAGATGCCTCACGTGGCGTGCATCCCGCGGTCCTGGTGCTAGATTAAGATCACCCCGAACCCCAGGGACAAGGCTAGCCCTCTCTGTTCTTCCTCCCTGCGCCACTTTCTTCCCCGCAAGGCACTGCCGAGCCGCCGTCACTGCATCCTTGTCGATTCCACGGTCACTGCCCTCCCCGTGCCATGAGAAGATCTCCAGGAGCCTCCCCATCCTCGTCTCCTTCATCTACGAGCGTTGAAACAAGCCGGGCCGCGCCGTACACTCGGCATGGAGCACAACTTCGTTGCGTACATCGCCGACATCCGGTATCGTTTGCCGCGGCTCCGGTCCACCTCCGGCCTCCCCGACCGCACCTCTGAGCTCGCGGTGAGCTCCTCCCTCCGGCCCTCCTTTTTCCCGTTCCATTTGGAAGCCGTAGGCCGCCTTTACCATTGTGCCCGATCTCGCGTGTACGCGTACATATGTGCGTGTGTGCTCTACGCTGCTGCTATATCTTGCACTGCTGCTGCTTTGGGCTGTTGCTTCATTGCTACTCTGGTTGCTGGCCGCTGCGTGCTGCTGCTCCTAGGCACCGCCGCTGCTGTTCTATCTGTTGTTGCCGCTTCTGTAGCTGCTGCTCACGCGCCGCTCGCCACGCCTGCTGCTGCCACCGCTCGCCCACACAAGCCCGCGTGCCTGTTCCTGGCCCTGCTGCTGCGTTATGCTGCATGTGCCACTGCTGCTACTTGCTCCTGCTGCTTGCCGCTACTGCTTTGCTCTGCTTAGGGCATCTCTAGCCGTTGGCCTCCCAGGACGCACAAAAATCGCCCCAGGGCGGCCGATGTCTGTTCGGCGTTAGGCGGTTTCTTACGTCAATAGCCCATTTCGCCCCTGCGCGAAATTGGCTCACTTTTCTGCTCAATTTTGGCGAATAAACGGCCCATATGGGTGAGAATAGGCCCATATTCGGCGTGGTTTCGCCGTGTCTCGGCGTTCAATTATCAACACAATTATTCCTTATCACATATTTCATCACAGAAAAATCAAATACTTCAACAAAATACCACAACAACAAATAGTTCAATACAAATTATATAGTTCAAAAATAAAACTTCGTATTTCATCATGGCGTCCCCCTTGAGCCTCCATAGGTGCTCAATCAGATCTTCTGCGATTGATGATGCACTTGTGGGTCTCGGATCTCTGGACGATCTTGAGACAGGCACTTCAAGTTGCCGGTAGCTGGTGATCAACTTTGGCTAGAGGACCCTGCCTGTAGTATGGTTCCTTTGTCAAACACTGGGTCTTCTTGCTCGCTCTCAATGATCATGTTGTGCAAGATGACCACGACAAGTCATGATCTCCCACATTTGATCTTTCGACCAGTGCGGCGGGTGCCGAACAACAATGAATCGAGATTGGAGCACACCAAATGCCCGCTCGACATCCTTCCCGCAAGCCTCCCTGAAGCTTCGCAAACCAGGCGTTCTTGCCTCCTGCCACGTGGTTTGAGATCGTCTTCACAAATGTCGACCATCTCGGATAGATGCCGTCGGCTAGATAGTACCCCTTGTTGTATTGGTGCCCATTGATCTCGAAGTTCACGGAGGAGAATGGCCCTCAGCGAGCTTGGCAAAAACAGAGAGCACCATGAAGCACGTTGATGTCATTGTGAGTTCTGGCATACCCAAGAAGGAGTGCCAAATCCAGAGGTCTGTGTGGCTACCACCTCAAGCACCACTTCGCACTTTGCCCGCGCCGAGCCACCTCGACGCTGACTTTTCATTCTTTCGCCGCCATTGGCGAGGGCGGCGAGCACCATCGGATGCTCTTCTTCACGGGCGTCGGCGCGGCTTCCTCCTCAGCGTGGCGAGCTCTTCCTCCTCATCCGAGTCCATCGCCGAGACAGTCAAAATGCCGAACACCTTGCACTCGGTGGACGTGTACCCGCCGTTAAACCGCGCCTCCGCGGCCGGAAATGGCGGCCAGAAACGCCTAGCTGCTGCGGGAGGGGCTGCCGCGGCAAAGCCCTGCTATTTTCCGGCGAGGAATGGCTATCTAGCGGAGTAGGCCGGCGGCCGTCGCCGGGATATAGCTAGTGGTGGCCGAGGGCGCGAAGGTCTGGCGAGTCGGGGAAAAACCTTGACTTTTCCTGTCGGTGTGGGTCAGCGTGCTTTCCCTAGCGCCGAGCCCCTAACGGCTCCCAGCGCCGGGTTTGGCTGTGACCACGGGCGGAAAAATGTCCGAACCGGCGATTTTAGGCGTCTGGCGCTTGGTTGGCCCGTTTTTTCAGCCGTGGCTGAAAAGTGTAACTGAGAACTGTTAGCGCTGGAGATGCCCTTACTACTAGTTCTTTCCGCCATTTCTTTGCTACGCTCTTGGCCATGGGCGCCAAGGCCCTGTACATGGCCGTGTGTGTGGCCGGCTGGGTTGTGTCCAGTAATGGCTGGCCCTTGTTTAACGGAAATACTAACGCCCACACGTGTGGGTGTTTGCACATCGCCCACACGCCTCCATCACCACTCATTTTGCCATGTATGAACAGATGACATCAGCAGAAATCTTTTTAGTTTTCGGCTTAAAAATACTTTATCTCCTAATTAAAAAAGTGAATTAAAAATCCGTTTTCACCATTAAATTCGTCTCGACGAGATCTTCAATAAACCCCATGTTGATATGTTTCGACAAAATTTTTTTTTGCCAAAAGTTGCCATGATGTTTACACTGTAGTTGCCATTGTGCTTAAACTAAAGTTGCCATGTGGCAATTTTAGTTTGTAGATCATGGCAATTTTAGTTTTTTGATGATGGCAATTCCAGTACTTTGACCATAAAAATATTTTTTTGTATGAAACATGACAATTTTAAGTGCATGTATCATGGCAATTTTAGTTTATGGTGCATGGCAAGTCTAGTTTTTTAATTCCCCGTTTCATAATATGTCAAAATTTTCTTTTAAAATAGAAGAAAATAGTTGAAGCATATCATGGCAACTTTAGTGCAAACATCATGGCAATTCATGTGCAATAGACACGGCAACTTTTAACCAAATTTTTTTTTGCCGAAATATATTGATATGAGATCTAGTTTTGAAGATCTCGTCGCGAGGGAATTAATGGTGAAAACGAATCTTCAATCGGATTTTTCATTTAAGAGGTAAAACATTTTAAAAACAGAAAATCCAAAAAGATTTCCACATGCATGCATGTGGTGACATAGCATAGTCTGTGTGTTATAGGGCGTGTGGGCGGGTTTGCCAACCACCACACGTGTGGGCGTTAGCGTTGTCCTTGTTTAATTAGGCTAGGTAGTATTAGTTTAGTACTAATTTAGCCCATTAGCAAATGGCAAGTGGACCCCATGCTAGTTAATCTAATTAACAAGATTAGTTTCTTTGCTACCTATGGCATGTGGGCCACCGCCTCCCCTTTTGGCTAGTCAAGTTGACTTGGTCAATTTGGATTGAACTAATTATAATAATTCATCCCCAGTGTCATGCTACAGTGACCTTACCCTAATGGTGCCATGTCATCATGTTTAACTAAACCAAATTTCCACTTGATAAAAATCAAAGCCATTTTCAAATTTATAATAACGCCAAATAAAATATTTCTTCAAACCAAAAACTAAAATGTTCGAGATGTTGCAAGTATTCACTAAGTAATTGCCTTGTAGAAACCAGCATCTTTTGAATTTTTAAAATGGCCTTAACCTATTTAAAATAGGGCTAGCAGCATTAAATATACGCACATAAATTCAAAACTAAATTTGAACAACTCTTTTGGCCCCAAACTTTTTGTGCCAGCCTAGACCGTAGCCAAGTATTTTTGTGGTAATATCGCATCTAAAAAAATTAAATGGTGTCCAAATTAATTGCAAAGCAATAGCTTTTTAAATTACAGATAGATTAAAGAGTAAAGCACACACTATGCACCTAAAGCCTAGTGCTACAGTGTGAAGCCCAACACTTAAGCATGCAGGCCCCCCCCCACGGCCGGCCTTTTCTTCCACCTCCCAACAAGGCGGGAGGCAGAGGCGCCATGGCCGCCCACGGGCGAGATGGCTCACGTGGCATGCATCCCGCGGTCTTGGTGCTAGGTTAAGATCACCCCGAACCCCAGGGACAACCCTAGCCCTCTCTGTTCTTCCTCCCTGCGCCGCTTTCTTCCCCGCAATGCACTGTCGAGTCGTCGTCACTGCATCCTCGTTGATCTCGCGGCCACTGCCCTCTCCGCGCCATGCGAAGATCTCCAGGAGCCTCCCCATCCTCGTCTCCTTCGTCTACGACCGTTGAACCAAGCCGGGCCACGCCATACACTCAGCATGGAGCACAACTTCGTTGCGTACATCGCCGGCATCCGGCATCGTTTGCCGCGGCTACGGTCCACCTCCGGCCTCCCCGACCGCACCTCTGAGCTCGTGGTGAGCTCCTCCCTCGGACCCCCCCCCTTTTTCCCGTTCGATTTGGATGCCGTAGGCCGCCTTTACCATCGTGCCTGATCTTGCGTGTACACGTACGTAAGTGTGTGTGTGCTCTGCGCTGCTGATATGCCTTGCACTGCTGCTGCTTTGGGATGTTGCTTCGTTGCTACTCTGGTTGTTGGCGCTGCGTGCTGTTGCTCCTAGGCGCAGCCGCTGCTGTTCTATCTGCTGTTGCCGCTTCTGTCGCTGCTGCTCGTGTGCAGCTCGCCACGCCTGTTGCTGCCGCCGCTCGCCACACAAGCCCGCATGCCTACTCCTGGCCTTGCTGCTGCGTTAAGAGCATCTCTAGCCACACCCCCAACACGAGCATCTCCAGCCAGGGTCCAACCCGGTAGCGCCTTTGCTTTCGATCGGCGCGTCAAGAAGGGCCGTCGATACCACGGCATTGAGTGCCCATAACTATTCCCGCGTAGTTGGTTAGTGCGTATAGGCCAGTGACCAGACTCAGATCAAATACCAAGATCTCGTTAAGCGTGTTGTTATGAAGTAACCGCGGACGCCGACCAGGACTAGGCCCACCTGTCTCCTAGGTGGTCACAACCTGCCCTGTCGCTCCGTCTCAAAGTAGCACTCGGGGGCCGTCGGGAACCCAGGTCCACCACTACCTGGATGGAACCACCTGTCCTTTCAGCCCCCATATCCGAATCACTTGCAGGTACTAAGCAGACCCGACTTTAGTCACCACTTGTATAGTATGTATGTATGCATGTATAAACCCGTGATCACCTCCCGAGTGATCACGGCCCGATGGTATAGCATGACAGACTGACAAGAATGTAGGGCCACTGATGATAAACTAGCTACCTATACTAAGCATGTAGGATTGCAGGTAAGGGTATCAACAGTTGTAGCAACAATGACAGGCTATGCACCAGAATAAGATTAACCGAAAGCAGTAACAGGCTATACACTACTCGAATACAAGCAGTAGAGAGAAGGAATAGGCGATATCGGGTGATCAAGGGGGGGGGCTTGCCTGGTTGCTCTGGCAAGGAGGGGTCGTCGTCGATGTAGTCGATCATGGGGGTAACGGCAACGGTCTCGGGGTCTACCGGAAAGAAGTAACATAGGGGGAACACAATAACTAACAGAGCAATAAAAGCATCACAAAGCATAGCATGGCAACACTCGGTGCTAGGGGTGGCCTAATGCAGGGCTATGCGTTATAGACGGAGTGGGAATGTCAGGACCCCGACTAAATGCCACATCGATCTAGCATCTAACACCTCATATCACTTTGCGACCTCACACACGGTATTCCCACGGGTGTCACCTTACCTTTGCCCGGGACCGTTTGCGCCTTTTGGCACACCTATATGATAGTGCCGCTAGCATCCATATGATAAGGAGCCCGGGCTGACATGGCTAGTCGTAAACCCAAAGTGGCACAAACTTACAAGGACAGGCATCCATGACCCAGCATCGAACATGTCGGTCATCGTGAGTGGATCGAGGCAGTAGCACTGAGCTAGCAGGACTCCGGTGAACAGTCAGTATGGCGGGCTAACAGGACTCCGGTATTCATCGCGTGACATTTCCCGAAGAACGGACCGAGAGCGAAGAAGGACACATGCCGGCCAGCCTAAGTGTTAGGAGCGGTAGCAAGCTACCATGGCTCGATGGAAGCACTAGGAGACATTTCAGTAAGAGAGGCTACTAAGGATAAACAACTAGATAGTCGGATCCCACACATACCAAGCATTTCAATAACATACACACAATATGCTCGATATGTGCAAATACAACATGGCATCACAACATGACTCGCAACTCAAGTATTTTATTCAATAGGCTCCAGGAGCAAGATATTACAAACATGGGTCTCATGACCCAACATTGAAACACACAAATCAAAGCACAATCGGAAGCTTAACATGTACGAGTGCAGCATAGCTATAAATGAAAAGGCTAAGAAGCGACTATCTACTAGATCTGCCGAGGGCACAAGATAAATGGTGAGGTAACAAGCTAAGCGTCGAAGTCCAAGAGGAACTACTAGCGAGACTGAAGTCTCTCTGCAAAAACATAAAATAGGCAAACGTGAGTACAAATGTACCTAGCAAGACTTACATCAGAACTAACTACATATGCATCATTATCAACAAAGGGAATGGTGGGGTTTAACTGCAGCAAGCCAGCTTTGACTCGGTGGCTATCCTAAACTATGACTGCAAGTAACTCTTTGAGATGGCGCACACGAGTCCACATATTCACCATATCAATACGCCACTATGGATCCGCTCCCGTCTTCCTACGACAATGCCATCCATAGCACTCACACTTATCTTGCGCATTTTAGAGTATCCACTTTCAGTTATCTATAGAACTGCTGAGCAACCGAAGTCCTTTTCATGGACACGGCTATTCGAATAGATCATATTAACCTGCAGGGTGTACTTCTTCACACACCTCTCGCCACTTACCGCCATGTACACCTCGTGTATCTCGGCAACCTTCAAGCGAAGCTTTGGCGAGGAGTCGGCCACGACCGACTAACCACACAAGTCTCTCGTCCAGGTTTATCCCTATTCGGGTTCCATCCGCAAGGAGATCTGGTCGGGGTGTCGCTCACGGCTCCAAACGATGTGTGCAGGGTTCCCAAGTCCACCATCTGGGTGCCACTTGGTACACTGGGCCACTGTGCCTAGTCTGTCCCAAGCCCACCTATACCGGGTGCCACTTGGTAGACTACTAACACTACCTACAAACACCGAAACTAGTTGCAACTCACGGGCAGAGATCAGGTTGATTAATAAGTCGAGAGGGCACTTAAGCATTCAATGTGTGGTAATGGCTGTTCATGGATCACAAACACGTAACTCAGTTCACGAGGGACGGCCGCAATGAGACAACCCACCATGTACTCCTACATGGCCTCTCACCGCTACCTTTACCAAATCGTGTTCACACACTTAGCTCTCACACAGTAGGACATGTTCACCACATTCCAATTCATCCTCGATGAATCAGACCTGACTCAACTCTAAGCAGTAGCAGGCATGACAACAAGCATGAATGAGTAGGCACATCAGGGCTCAAACAACTCCTACTCATGCTAGTGGGTTTCATCTATTTACTGTGGCAATGACAGGTCATGCAGAGAAAAGGGGTTCAACTACCGCGGCAAGTAACAGTTGTATCGTTGTTGTCCTAATGTAGTAAAAGAGAGTAGGAGCGAGAGAGTGGGATTGTATCGGAATGAACAAGGGAGGTTTGCTTGCCTGGCACTTCTGAAGATAGCATTGGGTCTTCATCAGTGTCAATGATCTCATCGTCGAAACCACGCCTATCGAGAGGGGACAATTACCGGCAACGGAGAAGGAAGCACAATCAATGCCATGCACAATATGATGCATGATCATGACATGGCAAAATGAGTGTGCTGGGCTAATGCAACTAAAACCAGATGGGTTTGAGTCATTTTGAACCAATGGTTCAACCCCAAACTCATCTTATGAATTTAAATAGTGCTTATCATGTTTTGCACTAAACAGCAAGGTTAAGTTCTTTAAACATGCATAATGGTACAGATGGATAGATTGGATTTTTCTGATCATTTTTCATATATAACTTATCTCATTCTGAGTTACGCTTGAATTTATATGAATTTTAGAAGTTTTGAGTAATTTCTGAGATAAATAAATCATTTCTTATTTATCTTAAACTCCAGAAACATTTACTGAGTCAGCACTACGTCACGCTGACATCAGCAGGTCAACACGGTCAGCCACGGTCAAACCTGATGTGTGGGACCCATATGTCAGCTGCACAGCGGCTAAACCAATTAACTAAACCTAAACTAAAACTGTCCGGGTTTAATTAGCATGCGGGCCCTCTCGTCGATTAAATGCGGGGCGGTGTTTAGTGGCTAACTAAGCCAGCCACGTCGGCCAAGACAGTGGGAAGATGCCGGCGACCTTCCGACGCTTGGCGAGGACACGCCGGAATCATGACTGCGGCATCAATTTGGGCGTCCGAGGGCATGTGAAGAGCTCTTGCTCGCCCGCATCGAGAGGAGGCGGAGTTGGACGCGAGGTCGAGGTGCGTGGCGTCTCCGGCCCAGGCGTCGTGAGCGAGGAGGTGGCTGGTGGCGTGCGGTAGCGTGGCGGCCCGCGCCTCTCATCCTTGGCGAGAGGTTGGTGGTGGCCTTGCACGGCCGATGGGCGAGCCAGCTTTGCTGGTTGGGCTGCGAGTAAGGCGAGTAAGCCTTTTCGTTTTCTGTTTTCTTTTTCTATTTTGTTTTCTTTGTTTTGATTTAGTTTAGGAACTAAATCATTTTAGATAATTCTGAAAATTATTTTGGAGGTTAACTGAATTATTTCAGGGCTCCACAAATAACTTCAGAATATTTGGACCATTTAAAATATATATAGCATTTAAACGGCTCCACTTCAAATACTTTTGTGATAATTCAAAAATCCAAGGATGACCTAGAAATATATTCATCACTTTTGGGAGAGGTTTTCACCTTAACCAGAAATCATGAACTTTTCTTAGGGACATTTTGGGTTTATTGGAAAAGATTTTAATCAAGCCTAGATGGAATGGCCTATTCGGATTTGTTATATTTTTCTAAGCAACTTTCATATATAATTTATTTTCATCTGAGTTACAGATTATTTTATCTGATTTTCTATAATTTTAACAATATTTAAAATTATATAATTAGTTTAATCCAAATTGACCAAGTCAACTTGACTAGTCAAAAGGGGAGGTGGTGGCCCACATGCCATAGGCAGCAAAGAAACTAATCTTGTTAATTAGATTAACTAGCCTGGGTCCACTTGCCATTTGCTAATGGGCTAAATTAGTACTCCCTCCGTCCCAAAGTAAGTGACTCAAGTTTGTACTAACTTTATACTAAATCTAATACAAAGTTGAGTCACTTATTTTGGGACGGAGGGAGTACTAAACTAATACTACCTAGCCTAATTTAAACAAGGGCCGGC
This sequence comes from Aegilops speltoides, assembly GCA_021437245.1. Lineage (NCBI taxonomy): Eukaryota > Viridiplantae > Streptophyta > Magnoliopsida > Poales > Poaceae > Aegilops > Aegilops speltoides. The sequence continues at coordinate 76,986,316 of CM038145.1, read as the reverse complement.
CATTACTGGACACAACCCAGCCGGCCACACACACGGCCATGTACAGGGCCTTGGCGCCCATGGCCAAGAGCGGTAGCAGCAAATGGCAGCAGCAACTAGTAGTAAGCAGTAGCGGCAAGCAGCAGGAGCAAGTAGCAGCAGTAGCAAAGCAGCGATGCACGCAGCGTAAGAGCATCTCCAGTCATTGGCCCTACATGGGACGCGTAAAATCGCCGCTTTGGGGCAAGCCGACGCTAAAAATCGGCATGGGGCGAGTGGGTTCCCAGCCGCTGACCCCAGGGCCGCCCCCCAGACGCCATTTATGTTTTAAAAAAAGGGCATTCGGCAAAGTTCGGCAAATTGGACAAATTATTCAGCTAAAGTTCGCACTACAAGAAATACGTCAACTTGTGACCATCACTATTGGTCACTAAATGGTCATTGTTTTCCATTTGCCACTTTTTTGTGACAAAAACAGATAGTCAAAAGCTGGCCGTCGTAAACTGAAATTAACGACCTTCTTCGGGATAAGGTCGTGGAAGGTAACGACCAACACAAAAGGTCGTTGAACCAACAACCTTTTGTTTTGGTCACTTGTTGTCTGCCCAGGCCACGTCGGATCTGACGTGGCAATCTGACGTGGCAAAATTGCGACCAATTGAAAAGGTTGTTGATAGGATTCAGCCCGGTCCAATTCGACGCTTTACATGGGTCGAGCCCAACAATTCAGCCTTTTCTTTAAAAAATTTCTATTAATTTTAGTCAGCCACATGGGCCAGGCCTAACATTTCAGCCTTTCTATTTCCAAGGTCATGATCCTTTTTTAGACCATTTCTTTTTTGGGTCGTATCTATTTCTCAATTGGGCCTCGGCCTTTTACAGTCCATCTCCTTAATTTTTAGATTTTTTTTCCTGTGAATATTATTTGGAAAATGGCCTTTTTAGATGCTAAATACTATTAGGTCCCACTTGTCAAGTTCTAATTAAAGACAGCCTAGGTTTCAATTTCCACACAATTATTTCAGTGAGAACAGCAAAGATTCAAACACACAAGTCCAAGATCAATCTTTCTTGGTCAAAGCATCCACAGAGATGATTCCCAAATCGAGAACGTACTAGGTTTCTTGGAAATTCCCAAATCAATAAGGCATTGGATTTCTTGCAATACTTGATTATACAGCCACTCAGAGGGTGGGTTCCTGTAGAAATCCATGTTGTTGGAGGCGTCCAGAGAGCTGGAGGTCGAGGCGCCGCCGCACGTACGGTCGCTGCCGATCTAGTTGTCCGAGGAGGAGGAGGACGACGACGACGATGCTCCCATGGTGCTGCTCGACGGTCCCAAGAGGAAGGAAGCGACGGCGGGGTTCTTGTACCTGTTTGTGGGCTTGTCGTCGTCATCAGATCCCCAGGCGGAGGACGAGGCGGAGCCCTCGTTGGCGACGACCAAGGTCCCCGGGGGCTGATCGGACGGGCGAGTGTTGAGAGGAGAGGCGGGCGCGGAGTAGCGGTCGTCGGATTCTTGAAGTCCTGGAGGGCTCAGCCCCAGCTCCGCCGCAATTGGGATCGTCGGCGTCGGGAGAGCCGTCGGAGCCCTGGCGGTGGTGGATCTGGGCGCCGCCTGAGCAGCTTGGGAAGGGGAGAGGTGGGGGGCGGCAGCGGTGCGCCGATGGGAGAGAGCCTGGGGTTGGAGAAGAGGAGGCCGGTGGCGGGGGGGTTGGGGGAGAGGAGTTGGTCGGCGGCGAGGCTGGGGCTTGGGTTGGGGAATCGGGAGAGGGGGAGTGATGCGGAGCATCCTATGGTCATCCCCATGGACCTACCATCGTCTCACCAAGCACCAAGAGGACCCATGACAAGAGCACGAGCTAGAGCTCTCGAGACCGAGGTGACTTCCCTCCTTAGTGATTTCTCATATGATCCTCTCAAGACATGGCTTCTACCTAAGTCCAAAATGTTGTGCATGATTAGGTACCAAGAGGACCCTCCCGAGGATGCACATGAAGATGGACAAGCTCCCAAGTCCACGGACAAAGAGAACCAACGGAAGAAGACGAAGGCAGCTTCCAGGCCCCGGACATCCGGCCATGGCCCCGGACATCCGGCCCCTGGAGATCTCTCCCACAGCCCAGGATCTGCAGCCAAAGCTACAGGGCCCGAACATCCGGCCCGTCGCCCCGGAAATCCGGCCTACAGCCCAGACATCCGGACAGGCTGTCCAGGGAGTACAGAAGCCTGCCCCGACATCCCGGAAATCCGGCCACAACCCTGGACATCCGGCCCCTCGCGAACGCCCAGACATACTGCTTCACCTGTCTGTGAACAGTGTAAGGGCCGTGGCCCGTGTGCTCCTTCGCCCCCCTAGACTATATATACTCCTCCTCCGTCCTCTTTCTAGGGTTAGCGTTGATTTAGCTCATTTGTGAGATAGATCCTCGCTCATCCATCCGGATCTACTCCTCGTGAGGGACCGACACCTCTTCGGAGAAGATCCACCTGGATTCAAGACCTCCATCCGGAGAAGACCATCTTCAAGACCTCCTCACGGAGAAGAACCTGTTACCCCTTGTATCGTCTATTGTTGGATTTGGATCTTGTACCTCCCTTGTGTTTCTATGATCTAGCACATGTGTGACTTTGTTCTTGTTGGTTGAGTGATTTCTCGTGTTTTCATCTCGTTCCCCTCCTCGTGTTCTTCGTGTTCCTCGTAGGGATCCGCTCCAAACGTGAAAGATCGGCCTCTAGGGTTCTACCCTACATCATCTTGGTATCATGAGCCACGTTGATCACGTTTTTGGAGCCCCTACCCCATGTTTTCTAGCTTGATTTTGTTGTTTTCGTCCTAAATCCGAAAATCCCCACCGAAAATAGCCCCAATTTTTTTTGTGATTTGTTGGTGTGATGAAGTTTTGTTGGATCTGATCCACGGATCTACTTTGCCACGTGTGGATCTAGCTTTCCCCCATCTTCTCCGCAATTTTCATCCACTAAATCATCCGAATTTTGCCTCGGAGTTGCCCTTTTTCCCGTGGAGTTCATCTCGTTCGGCCACGATCCAGGCGCCCGGACATCCGGCCGTGTCCCCCGGACATCCGGTGTCCCGGACATCCAGCCCCTGGCCCGGACATCCGGCCGCTGACTGCAGCAACTCCATCCACCACCTCGTTTTCCGCCTACTTTTTGCCCAATTTTGCCCCGGTGCCCACGCATAGTTCCGCATACCACCACCACTTTCCGCAAGCACCACCATCGCTTACCGTTTCCACCTATGATGATTTTGACATGATTTGGTCTTTGAGGTTTTGGGTTGTGGTTCCCGTGTCCTATTGTGTTTCGGCTATATAGGTATGGTTCGACGTCATCACCACCGCTCATCTTCGCAAAGGACTCATCATCGCCAAGGATGGTAACCTCGACGACATCTTTGTCATCCCATGCCATTGCATTGATAACCACATAGCCTTACTTTTGCATTGCTTACCCATCGAGACTAGCCTTTGAGTATTGAAGGCAACATGACTCGTGCACATTAGTGATCATACTCCATAGCATACATACCGTATCATAGTGGTGCATATCTTGGCATCATCTTTTGTGTCACAAAGTGTTCATCGCATACACAATTGCTAGATTGGTTCGTGAAGTTTTGCACGAGAAAAGCGCTCAAAAATGAAAGAGTCAACCAAGATTTTAAGCAAAGAGGGAACGATAAGAAAAGAGCTTATAAGCAATAACCATAGCATCATACTACATTAAGATTGTCATATCCGATCATCTTGGATCATATCACCGAAATACCATACATATAGCATACTCGGGATAGAGGTCGTTGCATTTTGCCTAGTAGGTTGTGCACAAGTTACGTATCCGCCTATTGTGCAATCGTGTTAGCGTCTCTCTAGTATTGTGCAACAAGAGCATTTTCGTGGACTCCACATTTTGGCTCATTTTTGGTTTGCACAATCCCACTTATCTATTTGCATGTGTGTTTCGGTGTACCTCTACTTGCTTGGTCTACTTGTTGCATTTGCAAATTTGTGAATCTTTTCCAACATTATTGAAGCTCACTTACAATTGCATCAAATTTTGTGCCACCATCCTAACCAAGCTCCACCATAAGCTTTTACTTGTGTAGGTGTGAGAACCGACAAGAATTGGTACCAACTGTGCTATTTCATTGTCCGCATTTGGGTGTTCTTGATCCACCTTCAACATCGGTCAAGGTACATTTGGTATAAGTTCTTCTCCTTCTCCCACTCACATTTTGCTTGGAATGATGGATAGGCCAAGTTCTTCTACCAACCCACTCTTCATCGAGCACGACGACAACATGTCATCATTCGTCACCAAGAGCCACCTCTTTGGTGCACAACGAGCATTGCATGAAGAGCAACAAGCGATGACCGACTGCATCGACAACCTCGCCACCGACTTGCGACTCTCCAAGCAACGTACAAGGGCCTACTTCAACAACAAGCTCGATGCTCACAAGCAAGAGAACGATGCAAGAATGGACGAGATCCGTGCCTTGTTGGTGAACTGCCCTCCTTCAATTTGTTCATACTCAAGACGGAGCCACTCAAGTCGACACTCCGATGACACCTTCTCCGGCTCAAGTACACCGACGTCAAACACTCTTCGTCGAGCCGCGCGCCAAGACCGTCATGCATCACGCAATCCTCTACACGGCAATCATCCGCAAGAGCAAGTCGACGAGCAAGTCCTTCGTCATCAACCACACCAAGATCCTTTTGCACGAGCTCACGTCAATGTCGCCAAGAGGAAGAACGAGCGCGTCTACATCAAGAGGAACAAGACGCCGAGGCTCAATGTTTTCAACAACAACAACGTGAAGCACAAGCTCTTGAGGCGCAACGTTCCCTTCAAGAATCAAGTCGAGCCATTGCCAAGCGCAACCGCGATAGGCGCAACCAAGAGGAAGCACTTCGAGAAGAAATCCAAGAGCGGAACTACCAACCAAGAGTGCAACGTCAAGTTCCCCAACCTCCTCCTGAAGCTCGACAAGCTCCTCCACAACCTCAAGTTCAACAAGAGCAAGTTGATCATGGTCATCCCCCACGCCAAGAGCAACATGAGGTTGATTATCCTCCATGTCAAGGGCGTCATCATCACCCTCGACAACAACACAATGAAGGGCAATGCTATGGCAAGCTAAAGTTCACCATGCCCAAGTTCAATGGAAGCAATGATCCTGAAGAGTACCTCTCATGGGCATTGAAGGTCGACAAAATCTTTCATTTGCACAACTATGAGGAAGAGAAGAAGATCGCTATGTCATCCCTTGAGTTCCAAGACTATGTGCTCATATGGTGGGAACAAGTCCTTGAGCGCCGAGAAGCAAGAGGTGAACCACCAATCACCACGTGGGCTCAAATGAAAGATGTCATGCGAGCACGTTTCGTGCCCACCTACTACAACCGCGATCTCTTCAAGAAGCTCCAACTCCTCAAGCAAGGAACAATGAGTGTTGAAGAATACTACAAAGAAATGGAGATAGCCATGATACGAGCCAATGTCACGGAAGATGATGAGCAAACTATGGCACGCTTCTTGAATGGACTCAATCATCCCATCAAGAAGATTGACGACTTCCAACCCTACTCCAACCTCATTGAGCTCATCCATCAAGCTACCAAAGCGGAACGTCAAGTGCAAGATGACTTCAAGTACGCCAAGTACTCATCCAAGACCTACGGCTTCTCCAACACCCAAGCTTCAAAGACTCCTCCAACTTCTACCTCAACCAAGCCATCTACAAGCAACGACGACAAGTCAAGTTACAAGAAAACTTTGACCACCTGAAGTCGTCCTCCTCCTACTACAAGCAACTTCAAGCCGCACGCTTCATCATCTACTCCAACCGATGAGACCGTCAAGACAAGCTCCTTCAAGTGTGAAAGTGCAACTAATCCCCGGGTGGTTTTGGTAATTAATAACAACATATATATCATTGAACTAATAGTTTCTTGAGAATCATTTCAGAAAGTTCATTGATATGGGTATGGCAAGGACTGAAGAAGTGGACCCTCAAAATGCTAAGGCAAGCATTGGCAAAAGCTCAAGACTCCATTTTGGTTTAGTGATCCAAGATCACATTGAGTCCATAGGAAAGCCAATACTATTAAAGGGGATGAGGTTATGATGATGATCTGGTTGCTCAAGTGCTTAGTGATACATCTCCTAAACTATCAGCAACTTTCAATGCCATATACACTCATAGGTAATCTCGGTCCCACCGATATTCCAAACTCAGTCACACCGAGATGAACCACCTCAGCCATAAAGCCAAACCCTAGAAAACTCGGATTTTCCGATTCGAACTCGGTCTCACGAAACTTGAGTCGCCAAGCTTCAGAACATACATCATCAAATCGGTGTCACCGAGATGATGAAGTCGGTCCCACCGAAATTGGCAAGCTCTGTCTTTGCACGAATCGGACTAACCGAGATTGTATTTTGGTCCCACGAAAATCCCAACGTTCACATTATTTGAACTTTCGGTCTCACCGAGTTGTCAACCGGTCGCACCGAGATTGCTCAAATGTGTGTAGCGGTTGGATTTTGTGTGGAGGCTATAAATACCCTCCACCCCCTCTTCATTCGTGGAGAGAGCCATCGAAAGAACTACCACTCCTACCTTACATTTACGAGAAGAGAACTACCTACCCTTGTGTTGAGATCAAGTTGCTCCACTCCCACCATATGAAGCTTGATCTCTAGCCTTCCCAAGTTGCTTTCCACTCAATCCTTTCTTCCACCACAGCCAAATCGGTGAGGAGAGTTGAGTGTTGGGGAGATTATCATTTGAAGCACAAGAGCAAGGAGTTCATCATCATCAACAACATCTATTACCTTTTGGAGGGTGGTGCCTCCTAGATTGGTTAGGTGTCACTTGGGAGCCTCCGTCGAGATGTGGAGTTGAACCAAGAAGTTTGTAAGGGCAAGGAGATCGCCTACTTCGTGAAGATCTACCCGAGTAAGGCTAGCCCTCCGTGGGCGTGAGCCATGATGGAATAGACAAGGTTGCTTCTTCGTGGACCCTTCGTGGGTGGAGCCCTCCGTGGACTCTGGCCGTTACCCTCCGTGGGTTGAAGTCTCCATCAGCGTGGAAATGCGATAGCACCACCTATCGGAACCACGAGAAAAATCATCGCGTCTCCAAAATTGCGTTTGCTCTTCTCCACCTCTCTTTACTACATGTGCAATTTACTTTCCGCTGCCTATACTCTAGAATTGCATGTGTAGGGTGATGCTTGACTTGATCATAATTGTGAATCGCCAAAAACTGTTCTTTGTCAAAAGGCAGAATTTTATATTGTCAAGTAGTCTAATCACCCCCCTCTAGACATACTTTCGATCCTACAAGTGGTATCGAGCTTTGGTCTCCATTGTATTGGTTTCCATTGCATTGGACACCATAAGATTGGTTTCACAACCTAGGAGAGTATGGCGTCTAGTGAGGTAATTTTCAGAGAGGTCCTTACTTTGATGGTACAAATTTTGCTAGTTGGAAGCATAAAATGAAAATGCATATTCTTGGTCATAACCCAGCCGCATGGGGCATTATTTGTGTTGGTATGCAAGGTGAATTCTTGAGGAAGGAAAAGTTCGGATCATGGTTACTAGCGGAAGAATTGCGGATGTTGCAAAACAATGCTCAAGCTTGTGACATTCTCTTCAATGCCTTGTGTCCCGAGGAGTTCAACAAAATCAGCCGTCTTGAGAATGCAAAAGAGATTTGGGATACTTTGGTTGAAATGCACGAAGGTACCGAGTCTGCGAAGGAATCAAAGCTAGATGTTCTTCAAGGTCAACTTGACAAGTTCAAGATGAGGGATGGTGAAGGAGTCGCTGAAATGTACTCTAGGCTTGCTCTCATCACAAATGAGATTGCCGGCTTAGGAAGCGAAGAAATGACCGACCGATTCATCATCAAGAAGATTCTCAGAGCTTTGGATGGAAAGTATGACACCGTGTGCACTTTGATCCAAATGATGCCAAACTACAAGAATCTCAAGCCAACCGAAGTCATTGGAAGAATTGTTGCTCATGAGATGACACTTAAGGATAAGGAAGATCTTCACAACAAGTCAAGTGGTGCTTACAAAGCTACAAGTGATGCTCCCACAACCTCAAGTGACAAGTTGGTTTCAAATGAAGAGATAAGCCTAATGGTCAAGAACTTCAACAAATTCTACAAGAATAGAAGCAAAGAGAGAAGCTCAAAATCTAGATCATATGATGAAAAGAGATCTTCTAGTCGTGATCGAAACTGCTACAATTGTGGAAGACCGGACACTACTCAAATGAGTGTCTGGCTCCCCACAAGAGAAGAGAAGAATCTCCAAGAAGAAGAAGCTCAAGAGATGAGTCACCTCGGAAAGAGAGAAGGAGAGAGATGATCGTTATGAACGAAGACCTTCTCGGAGAAGCAAGGATTCGGAGAGGAAAGACAAGTCATCAAGGAGCTACACAAGAAGAAAACATCAAGCTCATGTAGGTGAATGGGTCTCCGGCTCTGACTCCGACAATCAATCCGAAGGAAGCTATCACTCCAACTCCGACTACAGTCAAGATGAAGGTGTTGCCGGTCTTGCTCTCGTATCCTCCAACTCCAACTCCTAAGACTTATTTGATTCACCAAATGAGGGAATTGGAAGATTCTTCATGGCTAAAGGCCCCAAGGTATCACACCCTGAATTCATTGACTTCAATAGTGATGAGGATGACTTGCTTGGTGAAGATGGGCTCTTACATGATAAATCCAGTGAGCCTAGTAGTGATGAACATGCTAGTAGTCTTTATAGTCGAGAAGAGTCGAATGACAATGCTATGAAGGAGATTGAGCGTCTAACTAAAGAACTAAACACTCTTAAGTTAGCTCATGAAACAACTCAAGAAGATCATAGAGAGCTCCTAAGATCTCATGAGAAGCTACGCTTCGAGAAGCTCACTCTAGAGCAAGAACATGAGTTTCTAAAAGCAATCAATGACGATCTTCGAAAGAAGAGTTCTTCATATCTTGCCAAACGACTTCTCTTGTCTAATTTCTTGCCACCCATTAAAACTAAGCATGACAAGCATAAGAAAAGTTCTTTCTCTAGTAGTAACAATAACCATGCTAAATCCAATGTTGTTGCTTCTAGTAGTTCTCTTGATTCCACTAACAATGTTTCAAGCCAAGTTACACTTGAGCAAGAAAATAGTTTATTGAAAGGGATTATAGAGAAAGGTGTCTACAAGAGCCTTGCGGAAGCAAGAACTTTGAGAAATTGTTACAAGCAAGGGAGGCACCGGAAGAATCAAGGAATTGGTTTTGAGCGAAAGTTCAACGCCGAAGGTGTTGAGTGGGAAGAAGGTCAATATCCTACTCCACAGTTTGTTTCTCAAAAGGAGAAGTATGATCCTACTTCTTCCAATGTGGAACAAGCTCAAGATGACCTTCCACCACAAGACCACAATCTAAAAGGCAAGGACAAGCTTCAAGAGGAGATTGATGCATTTATTGAAGCACCTCAAGCCATGGTCAAGTGGGTTCCCAAGGAAACGTCAAATTCTACTTCGTCAAGCTCAACTACAACCCCAAGGATTGCCATCAAGATGATGTGGATCCCGAAGAAGAAGAACTAGAAAGTTCTTGAGGGTGACTCCGCCAACATACTTCACTCACATTCATTTTGGAAAAAACTTGTGCAATCAACTTCCACATCGTGCACTAGTTCATGGAGTCACAAACCCTCTTGTTGGTAAGTCAAGGGACAAGGTAATCATTGCTTTCATGGACATCATCTATTGTGTACTTCAATCTATGTCCATGGATATCCTTGTTTGTTCCTTGTGGGACTAACCCATGTAGGTATTGCAAGTGCCCGAATCCAAAGGATAGCTCCCAACTCTTGATGATCTTCATCAACATTGAGCATCCACATCTTCAACATCTACATGAAGTCTTCTATGACAACCCAAGGTTAGTTTGACCCTTTAAAAGGGGTTCTCACATCTAGGGGGAGCTTTGCTCTAAAGAATTGAGCTAAAGCGTCTTCAAATGATGTGAACACATCAATGCTTTATGTAAAAGTGGTAACCCCACTTGTGCTTAAATGATGAGTATGACCTATGATCAAATGTTCTCATTTGGCTCCTAAGTCAATATACTCATATAAAGATGACCTAGTCATCGACAAATTGTGTGTTAGTTGCTAGAGTTTTTGTTGTGCATGTTTGACACATATTTCATTTGCTATCTTATTGTGTGAGCATGTTGGATGCATGATTTTATCCATTCGAGGACATCCATTTGTTGTTTTGGTCGTTTTGATTTTCTCGACCAAATGGATGGACAAGAATGCCTAAGTACCTCCCTAGCTATCTATGCTTTCTTGTCTCAAATTCTATTCATGCTTATCACAAACTTTGAACAAGTCATTTTCGGACCCTCGGGTGAGGAGCACCTTCGAGCCACCGATCCGTCAAGGGCTAACTTCCAAAACCTTCTAATTGATTTCGGTCAGACCAACCCACTCAAACTCGGTCGAACCGAAAGCATTTAGACTGATCTAGGTTTTCACCTCGGTGAAACCGAGTTGTGATTTTCGGCGTGACCGAAGTGCATAACTGCCCAGCAGTTATCCATCTCGGTGCCACCGAGTTTTACAACTCGGTCCCACCAACAGCAAAGGGGTATATATACTCCGAGGGCCGCGCACATTGATTTCTCCTTCAAACGTTTCGCCCCCACACCCCTTGCTGCCGTCGCCTTGGTCTCCGGATCGTCGCCGTCGTCGCCTGTGCGCCCTCGCCGCAGGTCTCCGTCGCCGTCAACGGACATCTTCTCCGCGCCGTTGCCGCCGTAGAAAAACTCCACCAAGTTAGGGTGAGTTTTGATCCCACTCGTGCTCCCATCTCTGATTCAATGCACGTTTGGTTTGCCTAGAATCTTGCCACGATTGAAATCCTCCTGTACACCAGATTAGTTCATTTGAACTAGATTCGAGTAAAGTTTTAGGGTTAGGTTTCCGCCGAACACATCTCGGTGAGACCGATTTTACATTTTTGGTATGACCGATTTGGCCTATGGCCATTGCACTGCACCCTTCGGTCCAACCGAGTTGTGCAAATCGGTGTGACCGAAATGAGGATTCTGTGAAACCCTAGTGTTTTCGGTAGGACCGAAACCCACTTCGGTCAAACCGAAAGTGGTGTGAAAGCTTCTGTTTAACACTTCGGATTCACCGAATCTTAAACTCGGTCTGACCAAAATGTCTTCTGTGAAAACCTAATATTGGAATTTGAACTCATTTTTTTTTTGCAAAAACTTCTGCAGTTTGTGATGACTCTTCTTCTCTGCCTACACCTTATCTATTCACGGGTTGTCAGCCATGTCGGATGCGATGGCAGTCAAAACAGGTCGAGACACCCATTGCAGATATTCGAGGAGGGCACTAGTCCTGATCCTAGCAGCTCATCAGATGATGGTGAGAGGAGTACACCAAGTGGATTGCCTCCTGCAGCCACCAGAGCTAGAAAGAAGAGGAATTCAGATGATGAAGATTCTGATTTTGTCGCTGAGGAAGAGGTGACCTCAAAGCCCAAAAGGAAGGTTGTTGCCAAAGAGCCACAAGGTCAACAAACCAAGAAGGGCACCAGGAAAGTCAAGCAGTCAACTGTTGCCAAGAAGCTGAATTTGGGAGAGGCAGCTGCAAGCAAAGTTAAGAAAACTTCCAAGAGAAAGAGGATAGTGCATGATGCAGCAGAAGAAGATGAGGATGAGGAAGCACCCCAGCCTCCTCCTCAGAAGCCAAAGTTCATGGGTGATGCCATTAAGGCTGGAGCCACATCAAAGCCCAAGCAATCTGCTCCAGCTAAGGCAGCTCCAGCAAAGCCTGCTGCCAAGCCCAAGAAGACAGTCAGGAACATTCCAGCGTCTGAGAAGAACAAGGATGATGTGCCACCAGCTGTGTCAGACGATGAAGGACCAGTTTTGCAGAAACTTCGTCCAAAACTGCCACTACATAATGATGCTCATCCTCAAGCTGAGGATATGAAGGCAAGGAAGGATAGAGGTCTCAGGCTATGGAGACAAGCTGACCCATATGCCGTGAGGAGAAGAACTGCTGTTGATGGATTCATGTACCTAGGGTAGGGTCATAGGCCTGACCTAAACGTCCTACCCAAGGGCACTCGTAGAAGAGATCATCTTCCGGTCGATCAAGAGGAATCCACTCGATCGATGGAAGGACTCGACCATGGAAGACTCACTCGACCATGAAGACTCACTCGACCACCGAAGGTCGAGAAGGCACTCCATGGTAAGACGGTTTGCTATTGAATAGACTTAATGATAGTTAAGGCACCTTATGAGGGCGTTACAAGAACCCCCTAGCTTAATGTACTTTAATCCCTCCATTATGTGGGCTGGCTGGGGTCCTGGCGCACTCTATATAAGCCACCCCCTCCACAGATAGAAGGGTTCAGATTCTTGTAATACTCATACTCATAAACCACTCGACCGCCTCAGGGCTCCGAGACGTAGGGCTGTTACTTCCTCCGAGAAGGGCCTGAACTCGTACATCCTTTGTCTCCACAACTGCTCCATAGCTAGGACATCGCCTCTCCTTAACCTACCCCTACTTCTACTGTCAGACTTAGAACCACGACAGTTGGCGCCTGAAGGAAATATGCCCTAGAGGCAATAATAAAGTTATTATTTATTTCCTTATTTCATGATAAATGTTTATCATTCATGCTAGAATTGTATTAACCGGAAACATGATACATGTGTGAATGCATAGACAAACAACATGTCACTAGTATGCCTCTACTAGACTAGCTTGTTAATCAAAGATGGTTATGTTTCCTAACCATGAACAAGGAGTTGTTATTTGATTAATGAGGTCACATCATTAGTAGAATGATCGATTGACATGACCCATTCCCTTAGCTTAGCACACGATCGTTTAGTATGTTGCTCTTGCTTTTATCCATGACTTATACATGTTCCTGTAACTATGAGATTATGCAACTCCGTTTACGGAGGAACACTTTGGTGCTACCAAGCGTCACAGCGAATCGGGTGATTATAAAGGAGTACTACAGGTGTCTCCAAAGGCAGATGTTGGGTTGGCGTATTTGAGATTAGGTTTTGTCACTCCGATTGTCGGAGAGGTATCTCAGGGCCCTCTCGGTAATGCACATCACTTAAGCCTTGCAAGCACTACAACTAATGAGTTAGTTGTGAGATGATGTATTACGGAACGAGTAAAGAGACTTGCGTAGCGAGATTGAACTAGGTATTGGATACCGACGATCGAATCTCGGGCAAGTAACATACCGATGACAAAGGAACAACGTATGTTGTTATGCGGTCGACCGACAAAGATCTTCGTAGAATATGTAGGAACCAATATGGGCATCCAGGTCCGCTGTTGGTTATTGACCGTGAATAGTTCTAGGTCATGTCTACATTGTTCTCGAACCGTAGGGTCCATGCACGCTTAAGGTTTCGATGGCGGTTATTATGAGTTTATGTATTTTGATGTACCGAAGGAGTTCGAGTCCGGATGTGATCACGGACATGACGAGGAGTCTCGGAATGGTCGAGACATAAAGATTGATATATTGGAAGCCTATGTTTGGAGTTGGAATGGTTCCGGCGAAAACGGAATTCTACGGAGTACAGGGAGGTTACTGGAACCCCGGGAGGTAAATGGGCCTCGATGGGCCTTAGTGGAAAGGAGAAGGGGCAGCCCTAGGAGGCGGGCGCCCCCCCTTCCCTAGTCCTACTAGGACTAGGAGAAGGGTCGGCCCCCTCTCTCTTTTCCTCCAGGAATCCTAGTCCAACTAGGATTGGGGGAATCCTACTCCAGAGGAGTAGGACTCCTGGCAGCGCCTCCCTTGGCCGCCGCCCCCCCCCCTTGCTCCTTTATATACTGGGGCAGGGGGCACCTTGGAACACACAAGTTGATCGTGAGATCGTTCCTTAGCCGTGTCGGTGCCCCCTCCACCATATTCCACCTCGGTTATACTGTCGAAGCTTAGGCGAAGCCTGCGCCGGTGAAACATCAAGATCGCCACCACGCCGCCGTCGTCTTGTGGAACTCTCCCTCGACACTCGGCTGGATCGAGTCGAGGGGCGTCATCGAGCTGTACGTGTGTCAAGAACTCGGGCGTCGGAGTAACGGTGCGGGATCGGTCGGATCGCGAGGAGAACGTCGACTACTTCCTCTACGTTGTGATCGCTTCGCTTGGGTCTACAAGGGTATGTAGACAACACTCTCCCTCTCGTTGCTATACATCACCATGATCTTGTGTGTGCGTAGGAAAATTTTTGAAATTACTCGTTCCCCAACAAGTGGCATCCGAGCCTAGGTTTTTCTATGGTTTGATGTTTTGCACGAGTAGAACACAAGTGAGTTGTGGGCGATACAAGTCATACTACCTACCAGCATGTCATACTTTGGTTCAGCGGTATTGTGAGATGAAGCGGCCCGGACCGACATTACGCGTACGCTTACGCGAGACTGGTTTCACCGCCACGAGCACTCGTTGCTTAAAGGTGTTGGTGGGTGTCTGTCTCTCTCACTTTAGTTGAACCGAGTGTGGCTCGCCCGGTCCTTGAGAAGGTTAAAGCGGAGTCTATTTGACGAAATATCGTTGTGGTTTTGATGCGTAGGTGAGACTGGTTCTTGCTTAAGCCCGTAGCAGCCACGTAAAATTTGCAACAACAAAGTAGAGGACGTCTAACTTGTTTTTGCAGGGCATGTTGTGATGTGATATGGTCAAGGCGTGATGCTATATTTTATTGTATGAGATGATCATGTTTTGTAACGAAGTTATCGGCAATGGCTGGAGCCATATGGTTGTCGCTTTATTGTATGCAATGCAATCGCTACGTAATGCTTTACTTTATCACTAAGCGGTAGCGATAGTCGAGAAGCATAAGTTTGGCGAGGCGACAACGATGCTACGATGGAGATCAAGGTGTCGCGCCGGTGGCGATGGTGATCATGGTGGTGCTGCAAGATGGAGATCATGAAGCACAAGATGATGATGACCATATCATATCACTTATATTGATTTGCATGTGATGTTTATCCTTTTATGCATCTTATCTTGCTTTGATTGACGGTAGCATTATAAGATGATCTCTCACTAAATTATCAAGAAGTGTTCTCCCAGTATGCACCGTTGCCAAAGTTAAATCGTGCCCGGACACCACGTGATGATCGGGTGTGATAAGCTCTCGTCCATCTACAACGGGTGCAAGCCAGTTTTGCACCGCAGAATACTCGGGTTATACTTGACGAGCCTAGCATATGCAGATATGGCCTCGGAACACGGAGACCGAAAGGTCGGCGTGAATCATATAGTAGATATGATCAACATAAGATGTTCACCATTGAAAACTACTCCATTTCACGTGATGATCGGTTATGGTTTAGTTGATTTGGATCACGTGATCACTTAGATGACTAGAGGATGTCTTTCTAAGTGGGAGTTCTTAAGTAATATGATTAATTGAACTTAAATTTATCATGAACTTAGTACTGATAGTATCTTGCTTGTTTATGTTTGATTGTAGATAGATGGCTCGTCTTTGTTGTTCCGTTGAATTTTAATGCGTTCCTTGAGAAAGCAAAGTTGAAAGATGATGGTAGCAATTACACGGATTGGGTCCGTAACGAGGATCATCCTCATTGCTGCCTGTAAGAGCTACGTCTGGATGCACCGCTAGGTGACGAACCTCTTCTTTGGAGCAACGCCGGATGTTATGAGCGTCTGGCGAGCAAAGCGATGACTACTCTATAGTTCGATGTGCCATGCTTTACGGCTTAGAACCGGGACTTCAACGGCGTTTTGAGCGTCATGGAGCATATGAGATGTTCCAGAGTTGAAGTTAATATTCAAAAGAATGCCCGGATTGAGAGATATGAAGTCTCCAATAAGTTCTATAGCTGCAAGATGGAGGAGAATAGTTACATTAGTGAGCATATACTCGGAATGTGCAGGTACTACAATCACTTGACACAATTGGGAGTTAATCTTCCGGATGATTGTGTCATTGATGAATTCTCAATCACGCCACCAAGCTACAAAGGCTTCGTGATGAACTATAATATGCAAGGGTTAGTAAAGACTATGCTCGAGCTCTTCGCAATGCTAAAGGCTGCGGAGGTAGAAATCAGAAGGAGCATCAAGTGTTGATGGTCAATAAGACCACTAGTTTCAAGAAGAAAGGCAAAGGGAAGAAGAAGGGAATCTCAAGAAGAACAGCAAGCAAGTTCTTTGCTCGGGAAAGAAACCCAAGTCTGGCCCTAAACCTGAAATCGAGTGCTTCTCCGCAAGCGGTCGTCCACCGAAGCGGAACTGCCCCAAGTATTTGGCGGATAAGAAGGATGGCAAGGTGAACAAAGGTATATGTGATATACATGTTATTGATGTGTACCTTACTAGAGCTCGTAGTAGCACTGGTATTTGATCTGGTTACATTGCTAATATTTGCAACTCAAGCAGGACTACTGATTGCGAACTACGGCAAAGGGCGAGGTGACGATCGCGTGGGAAATGGTTCCAAAGTCGATGTGATCGCGGTCGGCACGCTACCTCTACATCTACCTTGGGATTAGTTTTAGACCTAAATAATTGTTATTTGGTGCTGCGTTGAGCATGAACATTATATCTGGATCTTGTTTGATGCGAGGCGGTTATTCATTTAAATCGAGAGAATAATGGTTGTTCTATTTATATGAGTAATATCTTTTATGGTCATGCACCCTTGAGGAGTGGTCTATTTTTATGAATCTCGATAGTAGTGATACACATATTCATAATGTTGAAACCAAAAGATCAGAGTTGATAATGATAGTGCAACTTATTTGTGGTACTTGCCGTTTAGGTCATATCGGTGTAAAGCGCATGAAGAAACTCCATCTTGATGGACTTTTGGAGTCACTTGATTATGAATCACTTGGCACTTCGAACCGTGCCTCATGGGCAAGATGACTAGAACACCGTTCTCGGTACTATGGAGAGAGCAACAGATTTGTTGGAAATCATACATATGGATGTATGTGGTCCGATGAATGTTGAGGCTCGTGGCGGATATCGTTATTTTCTCACCTTCACGGATGACTTAAGCGAGATATGGGTATATCTACTTAATGAAACATAAGTCTGAAACGTTTGAAAAGTTCAAAGAATTTCAGAGTGAAGTTGAAAATCATCGTAACAAGAAAATTAAGTTTCTACGATCGATCGTGGAGGTGAATATTTGAGTTCTGAGTTTGGTCTACATTTGAAACAATGCGGAATAGTTTAGCAACTCACGCCACCGGAACACCACAGCGTAATGGTGTGTCGAGCGTCGTGTCGTACTTTACTAGATATGGTGCGATCTATGATGTCTCTTCTGATTTACCGCTATCGTTTTGGGGTTATGCTCTAGAGGCGGCCGCATTCACCTTGAATAGAACACCGTCGAAATCCGTTGAGGCGACACCTTATGAACTGTGGTTTAGCAAGAAACCAAAGTTGTCGTTTCTTAAAGTTTGGGGATGCGATGCTTATGTGAAAAAGCTTCAACTGATAAGCTCGAACCCAAATCGGAGAAATGTGTCTTCATAGGATACCCAAAGGAAGCGAGTTGGGTACACCTTCTATCACAGATCCGAAGGCAAGACATTTGTTGCTAAGAATGGATCCTTTCTAGAGAAGGAGTTTCTCTCGAAAGAAGTGAGTGGGAGGAAAGTGGAACTTGATGAGGTAATAGTACCTTCTCCCTTACTTGAAAGTAGTTAAATCGCAGAAACCGGTTTCGAGACACCTACACCAAGTAGTGAGGAAGTTGATGATGTTGATCATGAAACTTGAGATCAAGTTACTCGCAGAACCTCGTAGATCAACAGAGTAAGATCCGCACTGAGTGGTACGGTAATCCTGTTCGGAAGTCATGCTACTAGATCATGATGAACCCACGAACTATGAAGAAGCGATGGTGAGCCCAGATTCATAAAATGGCTTGAGGCCATGAAATCGAGATGGGATCCATGTATGAAAACAAAGTGTGGACTTTGGTTGACTTGCCCGAGGGTAGGCAAGCAATAGAAAACAAGTGGATCTTCAAGAAGAAGACCGACGGCGACGGTAATGTTATCGTCTATAAAGCTCGACTTGTCGCAAAAGGTTTTCGACAAGTTCAAGGGATTGACTACGATGAGACCTTCTCACCCGAAGCGATGCTTAAGTCCGTCCGAATCATGTTAGCAATTGCCGCATTTTATGATTATGAAATTTGGCAAATGGATGTAAAGAGCGCATTCTGAATGGATTTACGGAAGAAGAGTTGTATATGATGCAACGAGAAGGTTTTATCGATCCAAAGGAGCTAACAAAGTGTGCAAGCTCCAGCGATCCATATATGGACTGGTGCAAGCATCTCGGAGTTGGAATAAGCGCTTTGATAGTGTGATCAAAGCATTTGGGTTTGTACAGACTTTTGGAGAAGCTTTGTATTTACAAGAAAGTGAGTGGGAGCTCTGTAGCATTTTCGATATTATATGTGGATGACATATTGCTGATCGGAAATGATATAGAATTCTGGATAGCATAAAGGGATACTTGAATAAGAGTTTTTCAATGAAAGACCTCGGTGAAGCTGCTTACATATTGGGCATTAAGATCTATAGAGATAGATCAAGGCGCTTAATTGGACTTTCACAAAGCACATACCTTGACAAAGTTTTGAAGAAGTTCAAAATGGATCAAGCAAAGAAAGGGTTCTTGCCGTGTTACAAGGTGTGAAGTTGAGTAAGACTCAATGCCCGACCACTGCAGAAGATAGAGAGAAAATGAAAGATGTTCCTATGCTTCAGCCATAGGCTCTATCATGTATGCAATCTGTGTACCGGACCTGATGTGTGCCTTGCTATAAGCCTAGCAGGAGGTACCAAAGTAATCCGAGTGGATCATCGACAGCGGTCAAGAACATCTGAAATACGAAAAGGACTAAGGATATGTTTTCGTATATGGAGGTGACAAAGAGCTCATAAATGGCAGTTACGTTGATGCAAGCTTTGACACCGATCCGGACGATTCTAAATCGCAGACCGGATCGTATTTACACTAAGCGGAGGAGCTGTCGGTTGGTGCAGTTCTAAACAAAGCGTCGTGGCGGGATCTACATGTGAAGCGGAATACATAGCAGCTTCGAAGCAGCTAATGAAGGAGTGCGGATGAAGGAGTTCATATCCGATCTAGGTGTCATACCTAGTGCATCGGGTCCAATGAAAATCTTCGTGACAATCTTGGAGCAATTGCCTTAGCGAAGGAATCCAGATTTCACAAGAGGACCAAGCACATCAAGAGGCGCTTCAATTCCATCCGGACTTAGTCCAGACGGGAGACATAGAGATTTGCAAGATACATACGGATCTGAATGTTGCAGACCCATTGACTAAGCCTCTTCCACGAGCAAAACATGATCAGCACCAAGACTCCATGGGTGTTAGAATCATTACTATGTAATCTAGATTATTGACTCTAGTGCAAGTGGGAGATCAAGGAAATATGCCCTAGAGGCAATAATAAAGTTATTATTTATTTCCTTATTTCATGATAAATGTTTATCATTCATGCTAGAATTGTATTAACAGGAAACATGATACATGTGTGAATGCATAGACAAACAACATGTCACTAGTATGCCTCTACTAGACTAGCTTGTTAATCAAAGATGGTTATGTTTCCTAACCATGAACAAGGAGTTGTTATTTGATTAATGAGGTCACATCATTAGTAGAATGATCGATTGACATGACCCATTCCCTTAGCTTAGCACACGATCGTTTAGTATGTTGCTCTGCTTTTATCCATGACTTATACATGTTCCCCGTAACTATGAGATTATGCAACTCCGTTTACGGAGGAACACTTTGGTGCTACCAAGCGTCTGGCGAATCGGGTGATTATAAAGGAGTACTACAGGTGTCTCCAAAGGCGAGATGTTGGGTTGGCGTATTTGAGATTAGGTTTTGTCACTCCGATTGTCGGAGAGGTATCTCTGGGCCCTCTCGGTAATGCACATCACTTAAGCCTTGCAAGCACTACAACTAATGAGTTAGTTGTGAGATGATGTATTACGGAACGAGTAAAGAGACTTGCGGTAACGAGATTGAACTAGGTATTGGATACCGACGATCGAATCTCGGGCAAGTAACATACCGATGACAAAGGAACAACGTATGTTGTTATGCGGATCGACCGACAAAGATCTTCGTAGAATATGTAGGAACCAATATGGGCATCCAGGTCCGCTGTTGGTTATTGACCGTGAATAGTTCTAGGTCATGTCTACATTGTTCTCGAACCGTAGGGTCCGCACGCTTAAGGTTTCGATGGCGGTTATTATGAGTTTATGTATTTTGATGTACGAAGGAGTTCGAGTCCCGGATGTGATCACGGACATGACGAGGAGTCTCGGAATGGTCGAGACATAAAGATTGATATATTGGAAGCCTATGTTTGGAGTTCGAATGGTTCGGTAAAGCGGAATTCTGAGTACCGGAGGTTACGGAACCCCGGGAGGTAAATGGGCCTCGATGGGCCTTAGTGGAAAGGAGAAGGGGCAGCCCTAGGAGGGCGCGCCCCCCCTTCCCTAGTCCTACTAGGACTAGGAGAAGGGGGTCGGCCCCCCTCTCTCTTTCCCCCTCAGGAATCCTAGTCCAACTAGGATTGGGGGGGAATCCTACTCCCAGAGGGAGTAGGACTCCCATGGCGCGCCTCCCTTGGCCGCCGGCCCCCTCCCCCCTTGCTCCTTTATATACGGGGGCAGGGGGGCACCTTGGAACACACAAGTTGATCGTGAGATCGTTCCTTAGCCGTGTGCGGTGCCCCCCTCCACCATATTCCACCTCGGTTATACTGTCATGAAGCTTAAGCGGCCCTGCGCCGGTGAAACATCAAGATCGTCACCACGCCGTCGTCTTGTGGAACTCTCCCTCGACACTCGGCTGGATCGAGTACGAGGGACGTCATCGAGCTGTACGTGTGTCAAGAACTCGGGGCGTCGAGTAACGGCGCGGATCGGTCGGATCGCGAGGAGAATGTACGACTACTTCCTCTACGTTGTGATCGCTTCCGCTTCGGGTCTACAAGGGTATGTAGACAACACTCTCCCCTCTCGTTGCTATACATCACCATGATCTTGTGTGTGCGTAGGAAAATTTTTGAAATTACTACGTTCCCCAACAGCGCCCACCGTGGGGCAGGTGTTTTAGCGATTTGTGGAGGAGTTGCAGTACTTCCGAGTACCTTCATCATGTTGACTGCTGGAGTTATGGGTGAGGGGCACGAGATCCGTCTCGGAGCTCTCACTTTTGTCGCCGACGACTCCGCATGGCTCCAGGAAGCCCCTCTTGACATCGAGGCGCTCCCGTCGGCGGGCGACGACTTTCGCGCATGTGTTCATGGGCGTTTTGCTGCGGCAACCGTCGACCAGTCGGTCGACTCCCCTATTGGTCGCCGCCTGATCTCCCACCAGCGCAAGCGCTCTGGTCGGTCGAGGCTTCAGCGGTGGGTGAAGCACGCGGTGGCTCGCCAGACAGCCACCGCCTGTGTCGCGCTATCGAGCCCGACGAATCCTCTACGGCCTGTTCGATCGGCCGACTGGCTCAGAGAGAGCGTGATCCGAGTGTGATAGCAGTGATCCAGCGGCGGAGATCCTCATGGTTGACGGCCCTCGCAGTCCTCCCGGCTTCGCCCACGGTGGTGGGGCCGCCGGAGGAGGTGACCCCGTGCAAGAACACGAGGAGTACCAGCCCGAGACACTCGACTCTCTGCAGAGAGAAGAGCTTCGTCGCAGGAACATGGATGCACTACATACTCCTATCGCGGAGAGATCACGAGGCTCGTGCCTTGGAGGAAGCACGTTTGGCCAATGTGGGTGAACGCGCCGCTTGGAGAATCTTCACGAAAGCACTCGACGGCGAGCAAGGCAACGACTCCTGAATCCGGTCGACGTCGACTCTTCCCACCGACTCGGGTATACCGCGACGCCAATTCAGAATTTAGCAGTTACAACTCGCATAGCAGAGTCTATCCAGCCTTCGGTCCGAAGTGGAAGAGGCTTGCAGCAGATCGAGATTTACTCCGAGCGGCAAAGCGACAGAACTCAGCCGTGTCGCGATCGCGCAACAGATTCACGGTCGATCCGTCGCTGCGAACAACATCGGTCGGCTCTGACCCAGATCGCCTCCATGGCGCGGAAGGGCGCGACAACCGGCGAGAGCAGCTCGGAGACCGATTCGACCGAGATGACAGCGCCGAATGCCCCTTTCCTCCGAGGAAGGGTCAGACGCTCCTCGGCGGCAAGATGATGATTTACGAGTTCAAGATAGGCGAAGGGTTCCAATCGACCCTGTGGAACCAGGTTTTGATGCGCGATCCATTATCGTGCAAGGCTTGGTCGACCGAACAGAGCCCATCGAGGCGGACCGAGAGGATGCACCCACCAGCGATCGAGTGCATGTCTCTCGTCCGGAGTGTTTTAGCAGGCTATCAGAGCCATGATGATCCCCCAATTTCAGATTGGCAGCAGGAGTCTGCAAGTTCTTTGGGAATCTAAGCACCAAACTTGGCTCGAGGATTACCGAGTGGCTGTTCAGATTAGTGGAGGGAATGATGAGGTGGCCATGAAACATTTGCCCCTCATGTTGGAAGGTTACGCCAGAGCATGGTTGAGTCAATTACCTCACAAAGAGCATATATACTTGGGAAGATTTGTCCCAGTGTTCGCCAGACTTTTGAAGGGACTTTGAAGCGATCGCTGGTTTGACAGAGCTGCAAGTTTGTGTGCAGAAGACCAATGAAACTCTCCGAGAGTACATTCAGAGATGGATTACCTTGCACAATACTGTGGAAAATGTGTCTGACCATCAGGCGGTTTGCGCCTTCAAGGACGGCGTCAAAAATAGAGAATTGAGTCTGAAGTTCGGTCGAACCGGGGACATGACCCTGAGTCGAATGATGGAGATTGCTAGCAAATACGCCAACGGCGAGGAAGAAGACCGACTCCGGAGCGGTAAATACAAGCCAAGTCAGTCGGAGAAAGGCAATTCCAGTCGGAAGCAGAAGCGCAAAGCCGAGCCAGCAGCTCCTGGAGAGGCCCTGGCCGTGACTCAGGGGAAGTTCAAGGGAAAGCCCAAAGGATCCTGGAATCCGAAGAAAGTGAAAGATAAAGAGGGAAATGACGTGATGGATATGCCATGCCATATTCACACGAAGAAGGATGAAGAGGGCAACATTATTTACCCGAAGCACACCACTGCCAAAGGTCGACTCTGATCCAGAAGCCAGGCAAGCAGTCTAAGGACAAGGAGAAGGAGCGACAAGGCCGGAGATAAAGAGGACAGTGAGGAGGAATACCCGCATGTCAACTCCACTCTGATGATCTTCGCGGATGTGGAAAGCAAAAGTCGACTGAAAGTCATCAATCGGGAGGTGAATATGGTTGCCCCAGTTAAGCCAAGTTATGTCAAGTGGTCCCAGACACCCATCACATTCGACCAATCTGATCACCCGACTCACATTGCCACCCCTGGGCGGCAAGCGTTAGTGGTCGATCCAATTGTCGAAGGCACTCGACTGACGAAAGTGCTGATGGATGGTGGTAGTGGGCTGAATTTGTTATACACGGATACTTTGAAAGGGATGGGCATTCCGATGTCCCGATTGAGCGCCAGTAATATGAGTTTCCACGGAGTCATACCAGGGAAGAAGGCCAACTCACTCGGCCAAATAGCCCTGGACGTGGTTTTTGGTGATTCCAAGCACTTCCGCAAAGAAAAGTTGACCTTTGACGTTGTGGATTTTCAGAGTGCATACCATGCCATTTTGGGGAGGCCCGCCTACGCACGATTCATGGCTCGACCATGCTACGTGTACCTCAAACTGAAAATGCCAGGACCCAAGGGAGTTATCACTGTCACCGGCGATCGGAAGAAGGCGGAAGAGTGCTTTCAGAAGGGCTCAAAGATTGCCGATTCCCAAGTGTCAGCAGTCGAATTCGACGAGTACATGCAAAACGCAGATCCGAGTGATTTGCTACGATCTAAGAAGCCAGCCATAGAGTCTGCATTCAAGTCGTCTGGTGAGACAAAGCCCGTCCATATTCATCCGACTGACCCCGATGCAGCTCCGACCCACATATCCACAACACTCGACTCAAAATAGGAAGAAGCGCCATCCGGTTCCTCCGTGAGGCGGGACATCTTTGCATGGAAGCCACCGACATGCGGGTGTTCCTGTGGAATGGCTGAGCATCGCCTTCAGTCGACAAGTCAGTGAAAACCAGTCAAAGAGCATCTGCGACGGTCCGCCCGCCCGTAAGAGAAAAGCTATTGGGGAAGAAGTGGCTCAACTGCTGACAGCAGGATTTATCCGAGAGATTTACCACCCGAGTGGCTCGCTAATGTTGTCATGGTCCCCAAGAAGGATGACTCACTCCGCATGTGCATTGATTTTAAGCACATTAATCGGGCCTGCCGAAGGATCATTCCTCTCCCCGCATCGATCAAATTGTCGACTCGACCGCGGGGTGTGAGAGGTTGTCTTTCCGGATGCATATTCGGGTATCATCGATCCGTCTGTATGGACCCGACGAAATAAAAACAACTTTCATCACTCCATTCAGTGCTTCGCTATATCACCATGCCATTCGCCTCAAGAATGCCGGAGCCACATTTATGCGAATGATTGAAGTGTCTTCACCAAATCAGTCGGAATGTGGAAGCGATATGGATGATATAAATCGTTAAGTCGCGAAAAGGTTCCGACCTGCTTGTCGACCTCGCCAAACATTTGCCAACCTCGGAAGGTACGATATCAAGCTCAATCCGTCAAAGTGCACATTCGAGTTCCCGTGGAAAATTACTCGGTTTTCGCTTCGAACGAGGAATCGACGCTAACCTGTAGAAGATCGGCACTATTCTCCTAATGAAACGCCTCGCGTGCGAGTGCACGACGCCCGAAGCTTATGGATGCTTGGCCGCTTAAGTCGATTCATCTCTCGACTCGGTGAAAAGGCATTACCTCTTTACCGATTGATGAAGAAGGCAGACAAGTTCGAGTGGACTCCAGAAGCTGATGCAGCGTTTGCCGAGCTAAAAGATCTGCTCTCCACCCAGCCGGTGCTTGCTGCTCCAATCAGCAAAGAGCCTCTGTTGCTTTACATTGCAGCCATCGGACAAGTTGTCGGGATTACGGCTTACGGTCGAGCGGGAAGAGGAAGGAAAGGCCTTCAAAGTTCAGCGCCCGGTGTATTATTTGTCTGAAGTTTTGACTCCATCCAAGCAGAGATACCCTCATTATCAGAAGCTTGTGTATGGTATATACGTGACCACAAAGAAGGTTGCTCACTATTTCTCCGATCATTACATCACGATCGTCGCCGACGCTCCTTTATCGAGAGATCTTGCATAACGTAGACGCAACCGGTCGAGTGGCTAAGTGGGCGATTGAACTTCTTCCCTTGATATCAAATTCGAGGCAAAGAAAGCCATTAAGTCCTGTGCTATAGCAGATTTCCTTGCCGAGTGGATTGAACAACAAAGAACCGATCAAGTTCACTCGAGCATTGGACCATGTTCTTTGACGGCTCCAAGATGCTGAATGGTTCAGTCGTGTCGGGTTGTTCTGGTTTCCCCGAGAGGAGATAAGCTTAAGTATGTGCTCCAGATTCACTTTGATTCCTCCAACAATGAGGCGAGTATGAGGCCCTTTTATATGGATTATGCATGGCCATCTCATCTCGGCGTCCGTCGCTCGATGGTTTATGGCGACTCAGATCTAGTGGTCAATCAAGTGATGAAGGAGTGGGGCGTGAGAAGCCCGGCTATGATTGGATCTTGCAATGCAGTGAGGAAGCTGGAAAAGAAGTTTGAGGGGTTGAACTCCATCACATCCCCGATCGAAAAATCAAGCAGCAGATGATCCGCGAAGATAGGGTCCAAGAGAGAAGCCATTCCGAGTGGCGTGTTTTTGGAACATATACACATCTGCGTCACCAAAGAAGATCCTTCACAGAGGAAGCTCCGAACCCAAGAGTGCCACGGACTCGACCGAGGTTGAGGTCCCGGCAGGGTCGACTTGGTCATGGAAGTTTTAGTTGTCACTCCCGATTGGACAATTCCATACATTGCATATATTCGAGAAAGGAACTCCCAGAGGATGAGGAAGAGGCTCGGCAGATCGTCCGTCGATCCAAAGCCTTTACCGTTATCAATGGACAGTTATAGAGAAAGCCCAACGAGTCGGACAAAATGCATAACGCCGTAAGAAGGTCGAGTCATACTCAATGATATCCACTGGGACCTGTGGTCACCATGCGTCCTCTCGGACCATTGTAGCCAAAGCATACCGAGCTGGATTTTACCGCCAAGAGCAAATGAGATGGCGAAAGAAATAGTGGACAAGTGCGAAGGATGCCGGTTCTACTCCAATATGTCACACAAGCTGCGTCGACTTTGAAGACCATTCCACTCGTCGGCCTTTCGCAGATGGGGGTTGACATGATCGGTTCCTTGCGAACGGTCGGAGCGGCTTCACGCATGTCTTGGTAGCAATCGACAAGTTCACCAAGTGGATTGAGGCTAAGCCAATCAAAAACTTGATGCCGGTATCGCTGTTTCCTTTGTCGAGGGTTGACGTTCGTATGGAGTCCCGCGCAGTATTATCACGGACAATGGGTCGAATTTTGACTCGAAGAATTCAAGGATTTCGCAACTCCCAAGGCACACGAAGTCGACTACGCTTCGTCGCCCATCCACAATGAAGCGGACAGCGAACGAGCCAATGGATTGATCCTCAAGGGTCTGAAGCCCCGCTTGATGCGAGATCTTAAGCATGCGGGTGGAGCTTGGGTCGACGAACTAACTTCCTTGCTTTGGGGTTTGCGGACCACGCCTAATCGGTCGATTGGGAGAACTCCTTTTGTCCCGGTCTATGGGGCGAAGCAGTTTTACCGAAAGTGATCTCCTTCACAATGCTCCACTTAATTGAACTTTATAATGAAGCGAAGGCTGAGCAAGCGCGTCAGATGCAATCGACCTCTGGAAGAGGAAAGGAAATGCTCGATCCGCCGACCATTTACCAAGAAGACTTGCGCTACCAGACGCCGAAATGTGAGAGGTCGAGCCTTCCAGAAGGAGATCTGGTCCTTCGGTGGATCAGCGAAGCAACATAAGCTTGCTCCCTCATGGAAGGTCCTTCATCGTCACAAAGGTTCTCCACAATGGGGCATATCGTCTCTACAATGTCGAACACGATATCGATGAGCCCCGAGCTTGAATGCGGATCTGCTCCGCCTGTTTTACACTTAAGGTTTTTCACTCGGAAGAGTTGTAATAAAGTACTCCTGTAGCTCACGAGCTTTGAAGTAATAGTGTCATGATTCCTTCATAATTTTTGTCACTCTTTATTTTTCGTCGAGTAAAATTTTCACCTCCCCCAGTGGGTGGCACGAATCCGTTCCGCCTAAGTTATTAAAATCCTACCGAATGATAAGCCAGACTTCCACTCGGAGGCTTAGCTGCAGTCCAAAAGACTCGCCTAAGTATAAAGTATTCTAGCAAGGAAAACGAGGCGCAGGTCGACTGCGGCCCTCTCCTCTGAGCTACACCATAAGTATGATGTGCGATTGCAAGGAAGATGAAGTGCAGGTCGACTGCGACCCTCTTCTCCGAGCTTCGACACAAATACAACGGAAATCCCACCGAGTGGAGAGCAAACCTCCCACTCGGGGGCTTAGCTGCAGCCCAGCGCTCGCCTCAGATATAAGAAATCCTACCGAGTGGAGAGCAAACCTCCCACTCGGGGGCTTAGCTGCAGCCCAGTGCTCGCCTAAGATATAAGAAATCCTACCAAGTGGAGAACAAACCTCCCACTTGGGGGCTTAGCTGCAGTCCAGTGCTCGCCTAAGATATAAGAAATCCTACCGAGTGGAGAGCAAACCTCCCACTCGGGGGCTTAGCTGCAGCCCAGTGCTCGCCTAAGATATAAGAAATCCTACCGAGTGGAGAGCAAACCTCCCACTCGGGGGCTTAGCTGCAGCCCAGTGCTCGCCTAAGATATAAGAAATCCTACCGAGTGGAGAGCAAACCTCCCACTGGGGCTTAGCTGCAGCCCTGCTCGCCTAAGATATAAGAAATCCACCGAGTGGAGAGCAAACCTCCCACTGGGGCTTAGCTGCAGCCCAGTGCTCGCCTAAGATATAAGAAATCCCACCGAGTGGAGAGCAAACCTCCCACTCGGGGCTTAGCTGCAGCCCTGCTCGCCTAAGGAATAAGTCGATCGCAGAGGCATCTCATTGTTAACCTCGCAAAGAGCAATTCAAGCCAAGAGCAATCATTTCCAAACATCCAATCTAAATTTAGGTCGACACCTAAAATAACCGAGAGTGCTCAGGCGCTAAGCCTGTTAAAGTTTTATCGGTTACAACTCCACTCGGCATACCGAGGCAAATTTAAGGTCAAGGAAAGTTTTTTACCCCTCCTGTGGAGGGCTGGATGGAGCAACGAACTCGTCAAGATCAATCCCGTCGGCAATCCGCGTGGCAGCAGCAATGAAAGTCTCCATGAAGGTCCTGAAGTCGTGCTTTTTGGTGTTGGCCACTCGGAGAGCCGCCAGCTTATCTTCTCGGGCTTCCTTGCAATGGACTCGCGCCATTATTGAGCAACGTCTGCGCCAAGACCGAGTCAAGATTTCTTCCACTCTTGCACTCGGTCAGGGACGGCGTTCAGTCGAGCCATCAATGACTCGAGGTCATTTTGGAGTGTCTCATTGGGCCAGAGCGTCAAGTCGATGCGGGACGTAGCAACCTTCAGTCTTGCGAGATAATCCACAACAAGAAAGAACACGGACTCCAAATGAAGATGTTCATAGCAGTTTCATCCTTCACCGGGGAATTGGCAGGGTCAAGGTTCGTCTCCAGCTGGCTGGTTTCTTCTTCAAAGTTGCGGCAGAACTCTGCAAAGACAAAATCCCGAATTAGGAAAACAGTCGAGTGGAAACATAACAGTTGGGAGAATTGGTCGAGTGAAGAAGGTTACCTTCGAGCTTAAGGAACAATTTCTTAGCAAGACCACCCAAGAAGCTTTCCAAATTGTTCCTCTTCCCAGCCAGTTGGAGGATCTTCTCGGTCGAGTTCTTCTTGTCGCCTTCATTCGCCAAGATCCTTGTTGGCAAGTGGCGAGCAGCCTTCAGATCGGCGTTATCCTGTTCGAGCTATAACCGAGGCCGCTTTTTCATCAGCAAGCTTGATCTTCTCAGACAGCTCAAGCTCCTTCTTCCTTTGAGCCTCCTTCACCTTGCCTCAGAACCGCAGCAAAGTCAAACTTGAAGCAAGTGGGAGGAGGAAAGAGTCGTCAAATCTCACCAAACATACCTTTGGTCTCCTCCTTCGCCTTCGTCAGATTCTCTTGCACTAGTTTCAAGTCCAACTCGAGCTGAATATGCTTCGCCAAGTTCGAGCAGTAGCGTGCCGCAAGATCACAAGATTTCTACGAAGGGTCAGTTGCAAAAATATCGAGATAATCCACTTCCGAGTGAATCAAGAAGAATTGTGCGTTTTAAGACTACAATCGAATGCCAAGATTCAACCGTAGTCTCGGGACTACACCAGTGGGTGCACTCAGCGGCCCCCACCGGTCTTATTCAAGACATAGTCGATCACGACCGAAAAAAAAGAGCGAGTCGACCACGATCGAATTTCTTCAGATCGTAATCAATCGCCAGCGATCGACCACGCCTCGGGGACTACACCCAGTGGGTGCACTCAGCGTGCCCCCACTGGTCTCAGAAACACATTCATTCCATTCGGATAATGACCAACATCTACTTGGTAAGCCTAAGACCGACTGCCAGCAGTCGACCTTAGCCTTGGGGACTACACCCAGCGGGTGCACTCAGCGTGCCCCCGCTAACACGGAATTTTTATCGACACACCTAGTGGGTGACTGCTATTGCTATGAATTTCAGAAAGAAAAGTTTTGATAGCATATCCTAACAGAACAGGTGGTGGTCGTCTGACCTGGACATTGCTCTGAAGGGCAGAGCTGGCATCATAGGCCGCTTGACTCGCATCCCGAACGATCTTCACCTGCTCCATCATGATCCCTGCTTGACGGATCGCCTCCTTAGCAAAGATCACCGTCCTCCGGACGTGGTGCGTGGTGAAGATCGAAGGTTGTCCAGCACTCGATGAAGCGGGCCGAGCACTCGTCAACGGATTCGCGAAGGATACGGTATGTCGAGTGCCGACCTCTCCTTCCGTCACAACAGTCTCGGGCACCGTCACACCTTGGGCTTCCTTGCCAGTAGATGCCTTCCTACTCCTCCTAGTCCTCAATGGCTCCTCATCTTCATCATCGTCGTCAGGAAGAGTGATGATGTCATTAGTTGGAGCTTCAGAAAAGAGTTAAAGTCAGAAATCTTGGGTTAGTCGGCTAAAGAACAAGAACTAAGGATATAGTACCAGGGTTAGAGGTGGCGGCGTCCTCCATCTCATGGTCGTCACCTTAGCCTGAGGTTTCGAAGTCGCAAAGATCGAAAATCCAAAGAATCACGACCGATCCAAGTATCAACCAGAGACAAAATTTATATAGAACAAGGAGATTTAAGCAATATGTTTACTGAAATGGTGGGGATGGACCCCTTCATTTTTGGCAGAGGCTTGGTTGTCCTCGCGGAACTACCTTCGTTGCTTGGCGCCTTCTCGGTCGGCACCGGAGAAGCAGTCCGAGGGCGTTTAGTCGACTGCGAGACAGTCGCAACTCCCTTACCGCGTTCAACCGAAGGGTCGTGCACAAGCTTTGACCGCCTTTCCAAGCGCGGTGGTGCGGCTTCCTCCTCTTCATCCTCGCCATCATCGCCTCGCCATCGCCATCATCGCCGCCGCCGTCTCCTCGCAGCATTCGAGTCCCACTCTTCCGGCTCTCACCTCCACCGCTTCCTTCCTCGCCGGAATCTGGGCGCCGTTGGGCATTGAGTATAGCTCGTGAGGGCTCGAAGTATCAAAGCAAAGTTCAGTCGACCAAGCTACAGAAGCACACTCGACAAATATACAACGGAAAACAGAGCAAGTGTACCTTATCTCGAACGCTGTCACGATCAGCGGAGAAATCCTCCGGATCCGCGAGGATTGTCCTTGTTCCCATGATCGGGCCATCCATCTTTCCACTATGGCATCGCCGATCGCCTCCGGTGGACGCGAGTCTCGCCTTCGTGCCGCGATACAACCACATACAAATGACTCGAATCAAGGGGCTGGATTCGCCTCAAGAAAAACCTCCAGAGGTCCATGCCGCCACTCCGCCCCTAACCAGCTGCACCACGCGGTCCATCAGCATCTTCACTTCAGCCCTCTTGGAACAACCTTCAGGAGGAGGGTCTATTCACTCGACTCATGGTGAATTCAGAAGGCGATCGATCGCCCGGCGTCGTCTCATTCCGCAATAGAACCAGGTCGACCGCCAGCCCCCGACCGACTCGGGAAAATGCATAGCTGGGAAGGTGCTTTTGTTCTCAACTGACTCCTAAACCACCACACATCTGGACTACTTGGGTCTTTCGTCACGGGGCTTGCCTTCTTCACATACCGAGAGCGACATGTGAAGATGTACTTAAACAAACCCCAGGCGGTCGACAGCCCGTGAAGTTTTCGCACATAGACACAAACGCTGCAAGGTATGCGATGGAGTTTGAGTAAAATGGTGGAGCTGGGTTCAAGAAATTCAGAAAACCTCGAAGAAGACACTTGGTGGCAACGAAAAACCTCGGTCGACATGGTGGCCAAAAGCACGACTCACCCTCTTTCGTTGAGGCTGTCACTCTCGCCAGAAGTCTCGCGGCGCCGTGGGGAATCAATCCGTCGTCGGCCATATCGAGGAGATCCTTCTCTCGATGGTCGATCGATCCAGCCTCCTCGACCCAGCCTTTTCGCGCTTTGATCTCGACGAAGAACCACCGCGACCGTGGATCTCCCCTTCGCCTTCTCGCCGACGCTTTCTCCGCCACCGACGCCTTCTTCAAGGCGCTCCAACATCGCCGCTTTCTTTGCCCATGGTCGCCGGCGGAATGCGCAAGGGGAGATGGCGAGGAGCAACAGCAAGGAGAGCGGAGACGGAGAGAACTAAGGAGGAAGAACAAGGTATCGTGCGCGCCTCCGGAGTTACATTTATAGCATCTCTTCCGAGTGGATGACAGTGGACCCAAGCAATCCAATCATATCCCGAGTAGCCGCTTTGCGGATACGTGGCGGAAAAAGCGCACGGAGATCGAGGCGCTCGTTACGCCCCATCCAAGCGCCTTGATCCGTTCTGTTTAGCAAGGCTTCCCCAAATTTCAGATCCCGCGAGATCCGCGAACGACAAATCAGTCTGTCAAGTGCGTAGATTACTCGCGATCCGCTGCTCGAATAGCACAAGAAGTCACTCGACTAAAGAACAAGAATGGATCAAGTCGATCAAGGAAAGTTTCTTGTTACCAACAGAGAAGATCTTGATCCAAGACAACACATAGCCGTAATGCAAAAGGCGCTGGAAACAACGCCAACTCCTCCTTCACTCAAGCCTCAATCCATTCGGGGCTAATGATGGATTCATGTACCTAGGTAGGGTCATAGGCCTGACCTAAACGCCCTACCCAAGGGCACTCGAGAAGAGATCATCTTCCAATGATCAAGAGGAATCCACTCGACCGATCGAAGGACTCGACCATGGAAGACTCACTCGACCATGAAGACTCACCGACCACCGAAGGTCGAAGGCACTCCAAGTTAACGGTTTGCTATTGAATAGACTTAATGATAGTTAAGGCATTTTATGAGGGCGCACAAGAACCCCCTAGCTTAATGTACTTTAATCCCTCCATTATGTGGGCTGGTGGGGTCCTGGCGACTCTATATAAGCCACCCCTCCACAGATAGAAGGGTTCAGATTCTTGTAATACTCATACTCATAAACCACTCGACCGCCTCGGGGCTCCGAGACGAGGGCTGTTACTTCCTCCGAGAAGGGCTGAACTCGCACATCCTTTGTCTCCACAACTGCTCCATAGCTAGGACATCGCCTCTCCTTAACCTACCCCTACTTCTACTGTCAGACTTAGAACCACGACAGCTGTTGATCCCAGATTCCGCACCAGAGAGCAGCAGGACTTCTATGAGACAATGCTGATGGATAAGAAGCCCATAGTCGCAGACACAAGATATGTTGACTGGAAGTACATTGACAGCGAAGAGCACAGAGATTTCTTTCCACATGTGCATGAAAGCTTCATCGCATGTGGCGTTATGCACTTTGTAGGTAAGAAGTTGACCAGTTGTAATGATGAGATGATAATGCAATTCTATGCCACACTCACTTCTACCCCGATGGGAAGATTGTGTGGATGATCAAGGTCAAAGATTTTCTTCATCTGCTGAAGAATGGGCAGAACTTCGAATGCTCCAAAGGCAACGAGAAGATGATGTTGATGTATATGGGATTCCAAAGAAGAATCATGAATCCATGAAGAACATGTACAAAGAGGTTCCAACAAAGGATTTGGGAATCTGGAAGCTCGCTCGATCTACTATCTCCGTGCAGGCCTACCTACCACAAATACTATTTTGAGGCATACCTTGATGCCCAAGTCCGAGATCATCGCATGATCGAGGATACTCTATCAACATGCTGCACATACTTGATGAGAAGGCACCTTTCAAGGTGATGGACTTGATGGTAGAAACCATTAAGAGGATCAAGTGACGTAAATGGTCATGTGGATTTGCCCCGCAGATTCAGATGCTTATCAATGCCAAGTTTGGCACGGGCACATTCTTGTTGGATAGAGAACATTTACCATCGCAGCGAGCATGAAGACAATGATGTTGTGATGGATGAGGAGGACCCAACATCTGTTGAAGGTCAAGCCAAGATCGAAGCTGCCAAGAAAGCCAAAGTCGACAAGGAAGCAAAAGAGAGCAAGCAGCTAAACCAAAGAGCTTCGGAGAGCAAATTCTTGAAGCTACCTAAAGGATTGAACAACGCTGGCCAGCATTGTACAGCCTCAGAGAGCCTAGAGAGGATTGTTGAGGACAAGATCCACGCTCTGGATGTGAAGCCGATCAAGTGCAAGTGACCGCCAACAAGCTTGAGGCGACATTGAGAAAGCAAAGCGGGAGAAGGAAGAGCTTATGCGAGAGATGCAGGATGACTTAGTCCAGATGCTTATCAACAGATCGCTCCAGTTCCCACAGACCCGATCATTGCTATTCCAAAGGATCGACACCAGACTACAGCTTCAAAGACCTCCACAGCCCAAAGATTACTCCTACTCCAGCTCCAGCTCCAAAGTGACCACTCCTCCAAAGACAGACATCACCAAGTCTTCGCCGATGTTGTCATATCAACTCCAACATCAACCAGACGGGAGCCGCCAGCAGAGTCCCCAGTGACGCTTAGCTCTATGCTTTTTCGAACTTTTTGGTAACTTGTTGCCAAAGGGGGAGAAATTGTATAGATCATAGGACTTCGAGAGAGAGAGAGTGCTGTTGTTGCTTTTGCTCTTTCGTTCTTTTGCGGTTTCTTTGAGATACTTTTGGTTTTCGAGACATTCAGTGTGTTTGATACTATGTTTGATTCTACCTTAATGAGTGCTTGGTCGTACTATGCTTTAATGTGTGCTTAATGCTTATCATATGCTATTCCTATCTTGTATGACCATTTACTCATGTCTTGGTGACTGGGTGCATGCTATTCATTCTTATCATTTTGTGCGCTCCAGCAAGATGTATGTGACATGGAAGAGTGACCCATGATACTAATCGATTGTGCATTTGCATTCAAACGCAAATCTTAAATAATGCACAAATTTAGGGGGAGCTCTTGCTTATCACATACTTCTCAAAGCTTAATTTATATTATTCATTGATTATATCCTTTGTCGAAGCTTTGATCTATATATTGTCATCAATTACCAAAAAGGGGGAGATTGAAAGTGCAACTAATCCCCGGGTGGTTTTGGTAATTAATAACAACATATATATCATTGAACTAATAGTTTCTTGAGAATCATTTCAGAAAGTTCAGTGATATGGGTATGGCAAGGACTGAAGAAGTGGACCCCTCAAAATGCTAAGGCAAGCATTGGCAAAAGCTCAAGACTCCATTTTTGGTTTAGTGATCCAAGATCACATTGAGTCCATAGGAAAGCCAATACTATTAAAAGGGGATGAGGTTATGATGATGATCTGGTTGCTCAAGTGCTTAGTGATACATCTCCTAAACTATCAGCAACTTTCAATGCCATATACACTCATAAGTAATCTCGGTCCCATCGATATTCCAAACTCAGTCACACCGAGATGAACCACTTCAGCCATGAAGCCAAACCCTAGAAAACTCGGATTTTCCGATTTTGAACTCGGTCTCACCGAAACTTGAGTCGCCAAGCTTCTGTAACCTTCTGTCATCAAATCGGTGTCACCGAGATGATGAAGTCGGTCCCACCAAAATTGGCAAGCTCCTGTCTTTGCATGAATCGGACTAACCGAGATTGTATTTTCGGTCCCACCGAAAATCCCAACGTTCACATTATTTGAACTTTCGGTCTCACCGAGTTGTCAACTTCGGTCCCACCGAGATTGCTCAAATGTGTGTAACGGTTGGATTTTGTGTGGAGGCTATAAATACCCCTCCACCCCCTCTTCATTTGTGGAGAGAGCCATCGAAAGAACTACCACTCCTACCTTACATTTACGAAGAGAACTACCTACCCTTGTGTTGAGATCAAGTTGCTCCACTCCCACCATATGAAGCTTGATCTCTAGCCTTCCCAAGTTGCTTTCCACTCAATCCTTTCTTCCACCACAGCCAAATCAGTGAGGAGAGTTGAGTGTTGGGGAGATTATCATTTGAAGCACAAGAGCAAGGAGTTCATCATCATCAACAACATCTATTACCTTTTGGAGGGTGGTGCCTCCTAGATTGGTTAGGTGTCGCTTGGGAGCCTCCGACGAGATGTGGAGTTGAACCAAGAAGTTTGTAAGGGCAAGGAGATTGCCTACTTCGTGAAGATCTACCCCGAGTAAGGCTAGCCCTCCGTGGCCGTAGGCCATGATGGAATAGACAAGGTTGCTTCTTCGTGGACCCTTCGTGGGTGGAGCCCTCCGTGGACTCTCGTAGCCGTTACCCTCCGTGGGTTGAAGTCTCCATCAACGTGGAAGTACGATAGCACCACCTATCGGAACCATGAGAAAAATCATCGCGTCTCCAAAATTGCGTTTGCTCTTCTCCACCTCTCTTTACTACATGTGCAATTTACTTTCCGCTGCCTATACTCTAGAATTGCATGTGTAGGGTGATGCTTGACTTGATCATAATTGTGAATCTGCCAAAAACTGTTCTTTGTCAAAAGGCAGAATTTTTATATTGTCAAGTAGTCTAATCACCCCCCTCTAGACATACTTTCGATCCTACAAAGTGTTTCATTTGTGGCGGCCGAGGCCACAAGTCCTTCCAAATCACAAACAAGCGCACCATGATCCTCAACGATGATGGAACCTATGACTCCATGAGTGAAGAGGAGATGGAATCCCTTGAGCAAGTGGCCATGCATCGCCGCGTGAACGAGGATGAAGATGATCAAGTCTTTTGTGATGAGGATTCGAGCCCCGCTCTCATTGTCTCCAAAGTCTTGACTCTTCAACATCAACAAGAAGAAGACCAAAGATGCCACATCTTCCACACCAAGGCCGGCACCAATGGAAGGTCTGTCAAGGTCATCATCGATGGAGGTAGTTGTCACAACTTGGTGATACGTCTCCAACGTATCTATAATTTTTGATTGTTCCATGCTATTATATTACCCCTTTTGGATGTTTATGGGCTTTATTTTACACATTTATATCACTTTTGGGACTAACCTACTAACCGGAGGCCCGGCCCATATTGTTGTGTTATTGCCTGTTTCAGTATTTCGGAGAAAAGGAATATCAAACAGAGTCCAAACGGAATGAAACCTTCGGCATCATCATTTTTTGGAAGATTATCATCCTGGAGACTTGGAGTCCAAGCCAGAAGGTCCTCGAGGAGCCCAGGAGATAGGGGGGCGCCCCCCCTACAGGGCACGGCCCCCTGTCTCGTGGACCCCTCGAGCACCTCCCGACCGACTTCTTTCCCCTATATATACCTACGTACCCTAAAACCATCAAAAATCAAGATAGATCGGGAGTTCCGCTTGTTGTAAGCCTCAGAACCACCAAAACCTCTCGGGAGCCGTCCAGGCACCTGCCGAGGGGGAATCCATCACCGTGGCCATCTTCATCATCCGGTGCTCTCCATGACGAGGAGGGAGTAGTTCACCCTCGGGGCTGAGGGTATGTACCAGTAGCTATGTGTTTGATCTCTGTCTCTCTCTTGTGTTCTCTCTCGTGTTCCCTCTATGGCACGATCTTGATGTATCCTGAGCTTTGCTATTGTAGTTGGATCTTATGATGTTTCTCCCCCACTACTCTCTTGTGATAAATTGAGTTTCCCCTTTTGAAGTTATCTTATCGGATTGAGTCTTTTATGAGAACAGTTGATGTATGTCTTGCCGTGTTTATCTGTGGTGACAATTGGATTTCACGTGCCTCTTGATGTATGTTTTGGTGACCAACTTGCGGGTTCCACCCATGAACCTATGCATAGGGGTTGGCACACGTTCTTGACTCTGCGGTAGAAACTTTGGGGCACTCTTTGAAGTACTTTGTGTTGGTTGGATGAATCTGAGATTGTGTAATGCATATCGTATAATCATGCCCATGGATACTTGAGGTGACAATGGAGTATCTAGGTGACATTAGGGTTTTGGTTGATTTGTATCTTAAGGTGTTATTCTAGTATGAACTCCTTTATAGATTGATCCGAAAGAATAACTTTGAGGTGGTTTCGTACCCTACCATAATCTCTATGTTTGTTCTCCGCTATTAGTGGCTTTGGAGTGACTCTTGGTTGCATGTTGAGGGCTTGTTATATGATCTATCTATGTTATTATTGTTGAGAGAACTTGCACTAGTGAAAGTATGAACCCTAGGCCTTGTTTCCTATCATTGCAATACCGTTTACGCTCACTTTTATCATTAGTTACCTTGCTGTTTTTATTATTTCAGATTACAAAAACCTATATCTACTATCCATATTGCACTTGTATCACCATCTCTTCGCCGAACTAGTGCACCTATACAATTTACCATTGTATTGGGTGTGTTGGGGACACAAGAGACTCTTTGTTATTTGGTTGCAGGGTTGTTTGAGAGAGACCATCTTCATCCTACGCCTCCTACGGATTGATAAACCTTAGGTCATCCACTTGAGGGAAATTTGCTACTGTCCTACAAACCTGTGCACTTGCAGGCCCAACAACGTCTACAAGAAGAAGGTTGTGTGGTAGACATCACTTGGCAAGTGAAGAACTATGCTCCAAGCTACAGTTGGTCAAGATGAAGCACCCGCATCCATACAAGGTCAAATGGCTAAGCGATTCCGGCACTACGAGTTGAGCATACGGTCCAAGTCTCCTTCAAATTTGGTGCATATGAGGACACTTTGGAGCGTGATGTCGTCCCGGTGTCCATTTGCCACCTCCTTCTTGGTCGACCATGGCAATTTGACCGCGGCGTCATCCACAATGGGCGTACAAATCACTATAGCTTCAAGATGAAAGGGAAGGAGTATGTCCTACGACCTATGTCTCCTAGTCAAGTGATAGCCGACAAGCAAGCCACCCATCATGGAGAGAAGAGTGAGAAAGTGATCCACCAAAAAGAGAGTGAGAGCCATAAGCCAAAACCGAGTGCCTCCATGATGAGCGACAAGAAAAACTTCGTCCTATTGGCTACCAAAAGTGAGATGAGAGAAGTGTGTGAGAACCCATCAAGTGTTATGCACTTTGTCCTTGTGTGCAAGGATGGGGAACCAAAACCTAACACCTCTCACGATCTACCTTTAGTGTTCTCTTCTCTTTTGCAGGAATTC
Source organism: Aegilops speltoides (assembly GCA_021437245.1). Classification (NCBI taxonomy): domain Eukaryota; kingdom Viridiplantae; phylum Streptophyta; class Magnoliopsida; order Poales; family Poaceae; genus Aegilops; species Aegilops speltoides. The sequence goes on along the minus strand of CM038145.1, from coordinate 76,947,275 downwards.
CAAGATGTTTTCCCCGATGAACTACCTCCGTGACTACCTCCACTACGAGGCATTGAGCACCGAATCGATCTCATCCCCGGAGCACCTCTACCAAACAAAGCTCCATACCGCGTCAACCCCGAAGAAACTAAGGAGATCCAACGGCAAGTACCACAACTAATCGACAACGGACATGTACATGAAAGCTTAAGCCCTTGTGTCGTTCCTCTTATACTTGTGCCCAAGCAAGATGGTAGTTTTTGCACGTGCTCGGATTGTAGATTCATCAATGCTATTGCCATTCGTTATAGGCATCCCATTCCTCGCTTAGATGATATGCTTGATGAACTTAGCGGTGCCACCATTTTCTCAAAAATTGATCTTAAAAGTGGCTATTATCAAATCTGCATACAAGAAGGTGATGAATCGAAAACCGCTTTCAAAACCAAATTTGGCTTGTACAAGTGGTTGGTTATGCCTATGGGTTTATCGGAAGCTCCCGGTACTTTCATGCGTCTTATGCATTTTGTGCTTCGCCCTTACATTGGAGTGTTTGTTGTGGTTTACTTTGATGACATTCTTGTTTTTAGCAAATCAATGAAAGAGCATCTAAATCCTGTTAGGGCTGTTTTGCAAACCCTTTGCAAGGAACGTCTTTATGCCAACATGAAAAAGTGCACATTTGGTGTTGACAAGCTTGTTTTATTGGGTTTCGTTATTTCTTCCAAGGGTGTCCATGTTGATGAATCTGTCAGGACCCCGACTCAATGTCACATCGATCTAGCCTGTAACACATCATATCACTTTGCGGCCTCACGCACGGTATCCCAATGGGTGCCACCTTACCTTGGCCCGGGACCGCTTATGCCTTTTGGCACACGATATGATAGTGTCGCTAGCATCCATATGAAAAGGAGCCCGGCTGACATGACTAGTCGTAAACCCAAAGTGGCACAGACTTACAGGACAGCATTCATGACCCAAAGATCGAACATGTCGGTCAACAAAGCAAGTAAGTTCTCGGGTCAGAAGGGGCTAGCAGACTCGATAAACCGAAGCATGGCGGGCTAACAGACTCCGGTACTCAATGCGTGACATTTCCCAAGGGATGTATACACGAACGAAGAAGGACACATGCCGGCCAGCCTAAGTGTTAGGAGCAAAGAGCAAGCTACCATGGCTCGATGGAGACACTAGGAGACATTTCCGGTAAGAGAGGCTACTAAAGATAAACAACTAGATAGTCGATCCCACACATACCAAGCATTTCAATCATACACACAATATGCTCGATATGTGCAAATACAACAAGACATCACAACATGACTCTACGACACAAGTATTTTATTTAAAGGCTCAGAGAGCCATTCATAACATACACACAAGTACGGGTCACACGACCCACATACAAGTCATACAAGCATACAAGCCAACAATGAAGTGTCTTGTCCGAGTACGCATAACTAGTAAAATAAAAGAGGCTAGGGTAAGCCTAGCTATACTACATGGTCCTTCTCTTGCACAGATCACCACGGGCCTTAGTCTACTCATCGATGTCAACGCTCACGAAGAACCCGTCGGAAGGGTTTGAGGCATCTTCGAAAAATGTAAATTAAAGCAACATGAGTACAAAGGTACTCAAAGAAGACTTACATCAAACCCTACATACATGCATATTATCAAGAAGGGTTGGTGGGGTTATTGCAGCAAGCCAGCTTTGACTCATGGCTAAGCTATCCCACGAGACACCAACTTGAAATAGTTTTATGACTCGAGTCCACTACTCATCACTTCAATACACCACCGAGGATCCAACCCCGCCTTCCCACGGAGGAGCCATCCTCGGCACTCACGCTTATCTTGAGGCTTTTAGTAGTATCCATTTACTTGTCTATGAACCGTATAGGCAACCAAGTAGTCCTTTATCATGACGGCGCTATTCAATAGATGATGTTAACCTGCAGGGTGTACTTCTTCATACATGTTTCCACCACTTAGCGCCGCGCACACGACATGTGCTCGGCAGACTTCAAGCGAAAGCCAACGTGGGTGTAGACCACGACCTACCTAGACACTCGAGTCCCTAGTCCAGTTTATCGCCTATTTGGGTTCCATCTATGAGGAGTTCGGCCAAGTCTCGCTCACAGCCCCAAACGATGTGAACAAGGTTTCGAGATACCAAACGGGCATCCGGTACACCCGCCACGCACCTACCGCATCACAGCCCACCCCTACGGTCGGCGCTGTCCACGGCCTCCGAGAGGGCTACAAACACCGTAAACTACTTGCAACTCCCGGACAGAGGACTAGTGTGAATAAGAAGTCGAAAGGGTCATATTTCAGGCCCAATGTATGGTAGTAGCTGAATCTTAAATCACACATACAGATCTCGATTAGCTTAAGGACGGCCTCAATGAAACAACCCACCATGTACTCCTACATGGCCTTTCATCGATACCTTTACCAAATCGTGTTCAACACCTTACTCTCGTACCGACTCGATCATTTCACTCTAGCCATCACCCCGATGAACCAGACCTGACACGACTCTAAGCATAGCAGGCATAGCAAGGTAGGAACAACACAATCACATGGCTCAATCAACTCCTACACATGCTAGTGGGTTTCATCTAGTTCTTGTGGCAATGACAGTCATGCAGAGGAAATGGGTTCAACTACCGCAGCACACAGCAGTTTGAATCGCGTTGTCTTAATGCAGTAAACGAGAGCAGGAGCAAGAACATGGGATTTTATCGATATGATCAAATGGTTGGTTGCTTGCCTGACGGGTCGTTACACGGGTATTGTTCTTCGTCGGGTTATCACGGTACTCCTCGGGGCGTAACCGCCGCAGAACACCGATACACAAGCATTACCAAACAAGATGCAACAATATGATGTATGCAATGAGACATGGCAAAATGAGTGCTTTGGGCTAATGCAACTAAGATCAGATGGGTTTGAATTAATTTGAACCAAAGATTCAAAATTCAAACTCATATATGATCATTTTAAGTGCTTAAACTTGTTCTGTGATAAACAGTGGGTTAGCTTCTGTAAACATGCATGAAACCTGTACAGATGGAAAGATTGGATTGTTCTCATCATTTTTCATATATAATTTGTCTCATTTGGAGCTATGGTTGATTTTATATGAATTTTTGAAGTTTGAAACATTTTCTGGAATTTCCTGTGTAAAAATAATTCCAGTAATTAAATATTGCGTCAGCACTGCGTCATGATGACGTCAGGGGGTCAACGGGCTGGTCAGGTCAAACTGACCAGTGGGTCCCGCGTGTCAGTGGGGTTAGTTTAATTAGAATTTAATTAAACTAAACTAGATTAATTAGCGGGGCTGGGCCCACATGTCATAGACCCAGGGGGGTCAAACTGGGCCCACCCATGGTCAAAGCCAGGGTCAAACCCACCGGCGTTTAGCCGCCGGCGAGCGACGCGGCGGCGATAGTGTTTTAGCCGTTTCGCCACCAAAGGGACTTGGCGACCACCGGAGTGAAGCCGAGGCGAGCCGCATCTATTGGTGGTGGTGGTTGGGCTCGGGGTGGCGGAGTTGGCGCCGGCGGCGACTTTGGCGGCCACCGAGCTCGGGTGAAACGAACTCGTCTTTGTGGTGTGCGGTGAGGTGCGTGGAGTGCTTGGTTAGCACCGGTCGCGATGTGGTGAACGTGTTGGACACGGTGAAGTGACCGGAAGATGGCGGGGCACGTCGGCGACGAGGTCCATGGCGGTGCGCGCGGCGATCTCGTGGCTTCGCTGTGGTGCACGGAGCGAGAGAGAGAGGGTCGGGAGGTGGCTAAGCTCACAGCGACGCGACAGTGCGACGGCGTGGTCGGGGACGAGCTGCAGCGGCGACGGCGTTGAAGGGGATCTCCGGCGGCGGCGGACTCGGGAGGCTGGTGCGGCGTCTTGTGGCACGCGAAGCGCCGGGCTCGGCTAGCTCAAGGAGTCGACGGCGGAGGAGCTCCGGACACGGTGGCGCGGCGTGGGGTTGACGGAGAACGCGGCTACGACGGTGGTGCGGCGGCGGTGGCGTCGGCCATGGCGTGGGGGAGCGAGGGAGACGAACCAGGGAGGAGAGGGGGTGTCTGGGGGGTGCGGGAGAGAGCGAGGGGTCGATCCCCGACGTGGCAAGGCGAGGGAAGCGGCGAGACGGCGAGCAGGTGCGTGGCACCCATGCGGTGCTTCGCCGTCGAGCACTGCCTACTGCTGGCCGACAAGCAGCTCATTGGCGGGTCTTTGGGCTGGGCGGCCAGTGGGCTGGCTGATGGGCGAGGCGCCGAGTTAGTTTCTTTCTCGCTTCGCTTTTTTCCTTTTCTATTTTTCTGCAACTTGGTTGAGTTTTTTAAAATACCAGAAAGGTTTTAAAATTCACCAAACTGCTCATGGTCCATTGTTGGAATATTTCCAACATGAAACATTTTAGTTTGGAGATATTTGGACATTTGAAATATTTTATAAATTTTAAATGCCCAAACTCAAATAGCTATGATTTAAATCAAAGACCCTGGGATGACCTAGGAAATTGTGCATCACTTTTGGCAAAGCTTCTGGACCAAGACAAAAATGATGGACATTTTAGAAGGGCATTTCAGGTTCATCGAAAATATTTTTAGTAAACCCTAGTTGTTTCAGAGGGGGCTGGGGGTTCTGGCAATCCCATTTCAAGTTTCTGTTGAAAAAAATAGACATGATGCAACACTCTAATGCATGAACTAGCTAGGGTGTGACAACTCACCCCCACTCAAAAGAATCTCGTCCCGAGATTTAGGTTCCTCCGGAAAGAGGGCGGGGTACTCAAGTCGAAGACGATCCTCCCTTTCCCAAGTAGCTTCCTTCTCGGAATGGTGCGACCATTGAACCTTGAGAAACTTGATATTATGCCGTCGAGTAGTACGCTCGGCTTGATCGAGGATACGAACGGGTATTCTCGATATGTGAGGTTATCTTGAAGATCAAGCGTTTGTGGTCCACTCCACGGATAGGATCCAGAAGCAACGCCGAGTTGAGAAACGTGGAAGACGTCGTGGACTTTGGAGAGATGCGGAGGTAGTTCCAATTGGTAGGCAACTTCCCTCGCTTGGCAAGAATCGAAAGGGTCCAATGTAGCGAGGAGCCAATTTGCCTTTGATATCAAACGATGGGTTCCTTCAGAGGAGTAACCCAAGGTAAGCCTTCTCGTCAACCTCGTAAGTCATAGCCTTATGTTTTCGGTCATATTGACTCTTTTGACGAGATTGGGCTGTTTTCAACTTTTCACGAACGATGCGAACTTACTCTTACGCTTCTGGATCATATCGGGCCAAAGAATTGTCTTTCCCGGTTTCGACCAGTTAAGAGGTGTTCGACACCTTCGCCCATAGAGAACTTCAAAAGGTGCTTTGCCCAAGCTAGATTGATAGCTGTTGTTATAAGCAAATTCGCAAATGGAAGGCATTTCTCCCAATCCATTCGAATGAGATAATGAAGCTCAAGCATGTCTTCTAGGATTTGGTTGACGCGTTCTACTTGACCACTTGATTGAGGGTGAAAAGTGCTAAAGGAAAGATGGGTTCCCATAGCGTTTTGGAAACTTTCCCAAAATCGAGAGGTGAAGAGACTTCCTCGATCCGAGTTTATTTCAATGGAACACCATGAAGAGATACTATTCGGGAGATGTACAAGTCTGCTAGTGACTAGCGGTTATACTCTCACGAACAGGTAAGAAATGGGCCACTTTGGAAAGGCGGTCGATAACGACAAAGATAGCATTATTCCCCTCTTGGTCCCGGGAAAACCGGTGATGAAGTCCATACTGATTTTATCCCATTTCCATTCGTGAATAGCTAAGGGTTGAAGGGTGCCAAGAGGCCGTTGATGCTCGCTTTTACACGCATTTACGCACGCCGCGATTAGCAACATATTGAGCAATGTCTCTTTTCATCCTAGTCCACCGTAACCTCTGGCGAGGTCCCGATACATTTTAGTGCTACCGGGATGAATGGTGAGAGGAGATTCATGAGCCTCCTTAAGGATCACTGCCAGATGTGCTGATTTTTGGGAACCACTAAGCGGTTCTCAAAATATACAACACCATGATCATTTGTAGAGAAACATTTAGCATCTCCGCTAGCAATGTTCTCCTTAATCCGGGATATTCCTCTATCTCGTTTTTGGGCAGCGGTGACTTGATCCATAAGAGTAGGTTTCGCCACCAAAGTGGAAAGGAACCCTCGAGGAACAATGTGAAGGTTAACCTTCCGAAATTCCTCGTGGAGAGGTGGTTGACTTTGTTGCAACATCAAGTTGTTGCAATAAGATTTACGACTTAGTGCATCAGCCATGACGTTGGCTTTTCCTGGGGTATAGGTTATCCCTAAGTCGAAATCTGAGATCAACTCAACCCAACGTCTTTGCCTGAGATTCAGGTCTGGTTGGGTGAATATGTATTTCAGACTTTGGTGATCGGTGTAGATTTCGCAACGATTACCAAGAAGATAATGTCGCCAGGTTTTGAGTGCATAGACTACACCGCAAGCTCTAGATCATGGGTAGGGTAGTTTTCTCATGTGGGTGTAATTGCCGTGAACCATAAGCAATTACGTGTCGATCTTGCATGAGAATACAGCCTAGTCCTTGTCGCGAGGCGCCGCAATAGATAACAAAGTCCTTAGAGAAATCTGGTGGTACCAAAGACGGGAGCAGAGGTTAAACGTCTTTTCAGTTCCTGGAAACTGTGCTCACATTGTGGAGTCCACTCGAACTTTTTATCTTTCTTGAGGAGTTCAGTTAGAGGTTTAGCAACTTTGGAGAAGTTCTCGACAAAGCGGCGACAATAGCTCGCTAAGCCAAGGAAACTCCGAACTTGTTTGACCGATTCAGGTGGAGTCCAATTAAGGACGGCTTGAACTCGCTCGGGGTTGACTGCAATACCTTTACCAGAAATTACATGTCCTAGATAGGTCACTTTTGGCAGCCAAAACTCGCATTTAGAAAACTTGGCATAAAGGCGATGCTCTCTAAGTTTCATCAACACTAGCCGTAGATGTTCGGCATGTTCTTCCTCATTCTTGGAATAGATGAGTATGTCATCGAGGTAAACCACGACGAATTTATCCAAATACTCCATGAAGATTGAGTTCATTAACCGAGAGAAAGTGGCTGGGGTGTTGGTTAGACCGAAGGACATGACGGTGTACTCGTATTGGCCGTAACGAGTAACAAAAGCCGTTTTGGAATGTCCCCGTTTCGGATTTTGATTTGATGGTAGCCTAATCTCAAATCCATCTTAGAGAAGACTGAGGATCCTGCGAGCTGATCATACAGATCGTTGATCCTGGGGAGCGGATACTTGTTCTTAATTGTGACCAAGTTGACGGGTCGATAGTCTACAACCATCCGATCCGTACCATCCTTCTTCTTGACGAAGAGGACGGGGCAAGCCCAAGGAGATGAACTAGGACGGATGAAACCCTTTTGCAAGGCCTCATCGAGTTGTTTCTTAAGTTCGCTAGTTCTAGGGGTGCCATCTTATAGGGTCTTCTAGAAATTGGGACAGTTCTGGAATGAGATCTATCACGAATTCAACATCTCATCGCGGTGGGACACCGGCAATTCTTCTGGAAAGACATCCGGAAAGTCACGGACTACCGGAACGTCTTCGAGGTCTGGCAATGGACTGGCATTAAGAGAATAAAGTTGGCGCTTGGATATTCGGGTCAAGACATTGACTATCTTTCCCGAGGGGTGCGTAAGTTGAACAGTCCTAGAGAAACAATCAATCTTGGCATGATGGGCGACATCGGTCCATACCCAAGATGATATTTATATCCGAAGATTTGAGAGCTATCAACGATGCAAGGAAAACAAGTCTGTCGACCTGAATTTCATTTCCATGGCTTACTCTAGAGGTTTGCCATCTAGAACCCGGGGTAGAAATTTCCATGGTGGAAGGCATGTCACAGAATGCGGTGTTATGCAAACGAGCATAGTTTTCGGATATGAATGAATGAGATGCTCCAAGATCAAAAGAACGGATGCGGGTGGCAATTAACAAGAAGCGCATCGAGCACGACGTTGGGATCTTCTTGGGCCTCTTGGTGAGACACAATTAACATGGCCACGTGCAATGGTGGCGGCTTGGCATAGAACACCTTCCCCGCTGGCTTGCCACGCCAACAGCTTTTGCAGGCTGGTTGGGGTTGGTGCGAGGACAATCGCGCATGTAGTGGCCTGATTCACCACACTTGAAGCACGCCACGGGCTGGCGCCAGAGGAGCGTTGTTGGTTGGTCCACCATAGGGCCTAGCTGGTGCATCTTCTTTGAATCGGGCGAGGCGCTGAAAGGATGGCCTCGGTGTGAATCTGAGTGGCGTGGCAAGATAGGCACCCACACACGGCGCTTCGTGGTCCAAAGACGGATGAGGAACCCATGTCACGGCCATGCTTGCGTGTTGCTTCAAATCAGTCGACCGGTTTCAGTGCTGATGGCTTTGTTCACAAGCTTCAAAAGAGGTGCACTCATGCGCACGGAGATCTCGGCGGTTCGGGCTAAGTCCTTGCGGAACCTTGCTGTTTCTTGGCGTCGATGGAGACCTCTTGATTGCATAGCGTGCGAGATTACCGAACTCTCTACTATAGGCGCCCACGGAGAGACGACCTTGGGTGAAACTCGCAGAACTCCTCACGCTTGCGATCCATGAGACCCTCCGAATGTGATGTTCACGGAAAGCCTCGCTGAATTCTGCCCAAGTGGTGACATGGCCAATCGGGCGATAGCCATATAATTCTCCCACCGAGATGGCGGGGCCTTCGAGATGATATGCAGCAAAGGTGACCTTATCAGCCTCGGCTACTAGTGCGTAACGCAGCTTGTGAGTAATGCCGGGCCGATCATCGGCGTCGAGAGGCTCGACGGAGTGGTGGAAGGTAGGAGGTGTAGCTTGATGAAGTCACCGAGCGACACCAAGTTGTTTCTCGGATGATGGGCTGTGTTCTGCTCGATCGCTCCGAGAAACGGTTGGTCTCCGCTTGTTTCTCTCGGCCTCTAGCATAACTTCGGCCAGAGAAGGAGGGTGAGGCAGGTTTGCTTCTCCAACTCCACTGCCTTCGGCCTGCTCTGGCGGAGCAGGGTTGTTGCGGGTGTTAACCATCCTAGGAACACAAGACAAGGATTTAGTCCAGGATGGCAAGATTTCGACATAGAAGTGTAGAATGTAATGGATAACTCGGAATGCGAGATGATCATCCGTATGACATGGTAGATACAGAAACTGCTTCTTTATTCCATCGTCATACACACCATACAAGGTTTAGTACAAGACCAAACAAAGTACTACTACGGTGAAAGGAAGATTACATCTCATCGGAGGCACACCAAGCTCCTATACATTATTTTTGTTACACCTCCGGGATTAGTACACACTAAGTCATATTCCACGAGTCACGCAGGACGGTGGAAATACAACTATTACAATACTAGTGGGACTACTACTAACTCAGACGTCTCCGTAGTAGTTCTCATAGAAGTCTCCTCCGTAGCCTGGGAGTTCAACGTGATCGTCCGGGAACAGGCGGTCCTGGGGAGCCTGTGGACCATAAGGGCATGGGTGAGGTCTTGGACCTACGAACGGTGGCAAGCGAGGACCACGAGGTGGGGTGATGCCCCCCACATCACGCCAGTCCATCATGTCCGCAGATCAGCCTGACGGGATACAAATCTCTCATATCCATATAACCCGCTTGAACAGCCGGTGCAAAACGAGTCAAGGTAGCCCAGTGATCAGCACGGGCATTGAAGAGCTCCATCCTCAAGGCCCGACTCTCTCGGTCCTTGTCCTCGAGCAGCTCAGCGGTAGTACGGGTTAGGGAGTCCTCCGACCGAATCAGCATAGATGGCTCGAAGATAACCAAACGCCCAGAAGTGAACTCGGCATATACCGAATTCGGTGTTGCGGAGCAGCCCGATCTGGCTCGTATAATGGTCATCATAGAATATGCAGCATCTTGAACCGCCATATCAATAGTAACACCAAGCCCATAGGAGTTGTGAAGGGCCTCGGTGCAACCAGGATAAGAGGGGAACACCCTGACGGTGCAAAGATACTGACTTTGATTAAAGTCTCGACATCGTTTCTTCAGCTGTGTACTGGGTACCAACGGTATCCCGCTCGATCATAACCCGAACTAGCATGGTTGTATGACCGGTCACCCCAATGCATCCGGTCGATTTAACCACTTGATTTTGATCACGAGTGGCCATCTGGAAGCATAACCACAATGCAAAGGCATTAGTATTTCTAGCGGAATTTGGACAGCATAATGACTGTAAATGCTCAAAAGGGTTTGAGACATTTCACAAGGAATTGCATAACCACTCAACAATTTCATATCAAGATTCTGGGTGCAAATAGTAACACAACAGAATAATAAGACTGAAACAGGCTTGTAACCATCAAACCTACAAGGTACTACTGATTAGTAACACGTGAGCCTAACAGAGAGAAGAGGTCCTAATCCTTAACCCCCGGTGGAAGAATGGACTGACTCAGATCAGAATATTATGAGATAAAGGAGTAAAAAGAGCCTTACGCACCATCCCACAATCAATTCCCTACATATAACTAAAGCATTTCTAGACTCAACATCGACCGGTTTGGCTTGGAGAACCTACAGCAGTCCGCTCGATACCAACGCTGTCAGACCCGACTCAATGTCACATCGATCTAGCTCAGAACACATCATATCACTTTGCGGCCTCACGACGGTATCCCAACGGTGCCACCTTACCTTGGCCCGGGACCGTTTGCGCCTTTTGGCACACGATATGATAGTGTCGCTAGCATCCATATGAAAAGGAGCCCGGCTGACATGACTAGTCGTAAACCCAAAGTGGCACAAACTTACGAGGACAGCATTCATGACCCAAAGATCGAACGTGTCGGTCAACAGACAAGTAAGTTCCGGGCTGTAGCGGCTGGGCTAGCAGACTCGATAAACCGGCATGGCGGGCTAACAGACTCCGGTACTCAATGCGTGACATTTCCCAAGGGAGTACACAGAACGAAGAAGGACACATGCCGCCAGCCTAAGTGTTCGGAGCGGTAGCAAGCTACCATGGCTCAATGGAGACACTAGGAGACATTTCCGTAAGAGAGGCTACTAAAGATAAACAACTAGATAGTCGATCCCACACATACCAAGCATTTCAATCATACACACAATATGCTCGATATGTGCAAATACAACAAGACATCACAACATGACTCTACGACACAAGTATTTTATTTAAAGGCTCAGAGAGCCATTCATAACATACACACAAGTACGGGTCACACGACCCACATACAAGTCATACAAGCATACAAGCCAACAATGAAGTGTCTTGTCCGAGTACGAATAACTAGTAAAATAAAAGAGGCTAGGGTAAGCCTAGCTATACTACATGGTCCTTCTCTTGCAGGATCACCACCGGGCCTTAGTCTACTCATCGATGTCAACGCTCACGAAGAACCCGTCGGAAGGGTTTGAGGCATCTTCTAAAAATGTAAATTAAAGCAACATGAGTACAAAGGTACTCAAGAAGACTTACATCGACCCTACATACATGCATATTATCAAGAAGGGTTGGTGGGGTTATTGCAACAAGCCAGCTTTGACTCATGGCTAAGCTATCCCACGAGACACCAACTTGAAATAGTTTTATGACTCGAGTCCACTACTCATCACTTCAATACACCACCGAGGATCCAACCCCGCCTTCCTACGGAGGAGCCATCCTCGGCACTCACGCTTATCTTGAGGCTTTTAGTAGTATCCATTTACTTGTCTATGAACCGTATAGGCAACCAAGTAGTCCTTTACATGGACGCGCTATTCAATAGATGATGTTAACCTGCAGGGTGTACTTCTTCATACATGTTTCCACCACTTAGCGTGCACACGACATGTGCTCGGCGGACTTCAAGTGAAAGCCAACGTGGGTGTAGACCACGACCTACCTAGACACTCGAGTCCCTAGTCCGGTTTATCGCCTATTTGGGTTCCATCTATGAGGAGTTCCGGCCAAGTCTCGCCACAGCCCCAAACGATGTGAACAAGGTTTCCGAGATACCAAACGGGCATCTGGTACACCCGCCACGCACCTACCGTGATCACAGCCCACCCCTACGGTCGGCGCTGTCCACGGCCTCCAAGAGGGCTACAAACACGTAAACTACTTGCAACTCCCGGACAGAGGACTAGTGTGAATAAGAAGTCGAGCGGGTCATATTTCAGGCCCAATGTATGGTAGTAGCTGAATCTTAAATCACACATACAGATCTCGAGGCTTAAGGACGGCCTCAATGAAACAACCCACCATGTACTCCTACATGGCCTTTCATCGATACCTTTACCAAATCGTGTTCAACACCTTACTCTCGCATCGACTCGATCATTTCACTCTAGCCATCACCCGATGAACCGCACTGACACGACTCTAAGCATAGCAGGCATAGCAAGGTAGGAACAACACAATCACATGGCTCAATCAACTCCTACACATGCTAGTGGGTTTCATCTAGTTATTGTGGCAATGACAGTCATGCAGAGGAAATGGGTTCAACTACCGCAAAGACACAGCAGCTTGAATCGCGTTGTCTTAATGCAGAACGAGAGCAGGAGCAAGAACATGGGATTTTATCGATATGATCAAATGGTTGGTTGCTTGTTCGACGGTCGTTACACGGGTATTGTTCTTCGTCGGGGTTATCACGGTACTCCTCGGGGCGTAACTCGCCGCAGAACACCGATACACAAGCATTACCAAACAAGATGCAACAATATGATGTATGCGATGAGACATGGCAAAATGAGTGCTTTGGGCTAATGCAACTAAGATCAGATGGGTTTGAATTAATTTGAACCAAAGATTCAAAATTCAAACTCATATATGATCATTTTAAGTGCTTAAACTTGTTCTGTGATAAACAGTGGGTTAGCTTCTGTAAACATGCATGAAACCTGTACAGATGGAAAGATTGGATTTTTCTGATCATTTTTCATATATAATTTGTCTCATTTGGAGCTATGGTTGATTTTATATGAATTTTTGAAGTTTGAAACATTTTCCGAATTTCTGTGTAAAAATAATTCCGAGAATTAAATATTATACAAGACCTTTGCGTCATGATGACGTCGGGGTCAACGGGCTGGTCAGTCAAACCGACCAGTGGGTCCAGCATGTCGATGGGGTTAGTTTAATTAGAATTTAATTAAACTAAACTAGATTAATTAGCGTGGTGGGCCCACATGTCATAGACCCGGGGGTCAAATGGGCCCACCCGTGGTCAAAGCCGTGGTCAAACCCACGGCGTTTAGCAGCCGGGCGAAGCGACGCGGCGGCGATAGTGTTTTTGGCCGTTCGGCCACCAAAAGGACGCGGCGACCACCGGAGTGAAGCCGAGGGCGAGCCGCATCTATTGGTGGTGGTGGTTGGGCTCGGGGTGGCGGAGTTGGCGCGGCGGCGATTTTGGCGCCACCGAGCTCGGGTGAAACGAACTCGTCTTTGTGGTGTGCGGTGAGGTGCGTGGAGTGCTTGGTTAGCACCAGTGCGATGTGGTGAACGTGTTGGACACGATGAAGTGACCGGAAGATGGCCGGGGGCACGTCGGCGACGAGGTCCGCGGCGGTGCGTGTGTGCGATCCTCGTGCGCTCGCTGTGGTGCACGGGAGCGAGAGAGAGAGGGTCGGGGAGGTGGCTAAGCTCACAGCGGACGCGACGGTGCGACGGCGTGGTCGGGGACGAGCTGCAGCGGCGACGGCGTTGAAGGGGATCTCGGCGGCGGACTCGGCGAGGCTGGTGCGGTGTCTTCGTGGCACGCGGCGCCGGGCTCGGCTAGCTCGGCGAGTCGACGGCGGCGGAGCTCCGGACACGGTGGCGCGGCGTGGGGTTGACGGAGAACGCGGCTACGACGGTGAAAGGGCGGCGGTGGCGTCGGCCATGGCGTGGGGAGCGAGGGAGACGAACCAGGAGGAGAGGGGTGTCTGGGGTGCGGAGAGAGCGAGGGGTCGATCCCGACGTGGCAAGGCGAGGGAAGCGGCGAGACGGCGAGCAGGTGCGTGGCACCCATGCGGTGCTTCGCCGTCGAGCACTCTACTGCCGCCTGCGCGGCAAGCAGCTCATTGGCGGTCTTGGGCTGGGCGGCAGTGGGCTGGCCGATGGCCGAGGCGCCGAGTTAGTTTCTTTTCGCTTCGCTTTTTTTCCTTTTCTATTTTTCTGCAACTTGGTTGAGTTTTTTAAAATACCAGAAAGGTTTTAAAATTCACCAAACTGCTCATGGTCCATTGTTGGAATATTTCCAACATGAAACATTTTAGTTTGGAGATATTTGGACATTTGAAATATTTTATAAATTTTAAATGCCCAAACTCAAATAGCTATGATTTAAATCAAAGACCACAGGATGACCTAGGAAATTGTGCATCACTTTTGGCAAAGCTTCTGGACCAAGACAAAAATGATGGACATTTTAGAAGGGCATTTCAGGTTCATCGAAAATATTTTTAGTAAACCCTAGTTGTTTCAGAGGGGGCTGGGGGTTCTGGCAATCCCATTTCAAGTTTCTGTTGAAAAAAATAGACATGATGCAACACTCTAATGCATGAACTAGCTAGGGTGTGACAGAATCTAAAATTGAAGCAACTGAAACTTGGCCCTAACCCACACATTTGCAACAATTGCGTAGCTTTCTTGGCCTTGCGGGTTTTTATCGTTGCTTTGTGAAAGACTTTAGCACCATCGTCGCACCTTTGCATGCTTTGAGTAAGAAAAATGCTCCTTTTGTTTGGGGACCCTTGCAATCTACCGCTTTTGATGAGCTCAAATCTTTGCTTACTCATGCTCTGATTCTCGCTTTGCTCAACTTTGACAAAACTTTTGAGGTTCATTGTGATGCAAGTGGTACCGGAATTGGCGGAGTTTTGATGCAAGAGAAACGAGCCATTGCATATTTTAGTGAAAAACTCTCCGGTACTCAACTTAACTATCCCATTTATGACAAAGAATTGTATGCTTTAGTGCGTGTGCTACATGTTTGGGAACACTATCTTAGACCTCATGAGTTTGTCATACATACCGATCATGAAACGCTCAAGTACTTGAAAGGTCAAACTAAGTTGAACAAGCGTCATGACAAATGGAGTGAATCCATAGTCTTTTCCCTATGTCATCAAGTACATCAAGCGTAAGTAAAACATAGTGGCGGATGCCCTTTCCTGCATATGCACACTTGTCACTAAACTTGAGTTGAATGTTATTGGCTTTGAGCACATCAAAAGACTTGTATGCAAGTGATCCTACCTTTGCTACACCTTATGCTAAGTGTTTGACGCATACATCTTGGGAACGATATTACATCAAGGATGATTATCTTATGAGAGCTAACAAACTTTGCATTCCCGAGTCTTCTCTTTGTTTGCTCCTTTTGCAAGAGGCTCATGGAGGTGGACTCATGGGACACTTTGGACGTGACAAGACATTCGCCACGCTCTCCAAGAACTACTTTTGGCCCAAGATGTTCCGCGACATCTCACGCTTCACCAACCGATACTCTACATGTCGCAAAGCTAAGTCAAAAGCTCAATCCCATGGTCTTTACATGCCTCTTCCTATTCCTTATCAACCTTGGGAAGACATTAACATGGATTTTGTACTTGGTTTGCCTAGAACTCAAAATGGAAAGGATTCCGTGTTTGTTGTTGTGGACCGATTTTCTAAGATGGCACATTTCATTTTGTGCAACAATATAGACGATGCTTCACATGTTGCCAATCTCTTTTGTAGGGAAATATTGCGACTCCATGGAGTACCAAAGACAATCGTCTTGGACCGTGACGTCAAGTTCTTGAGTTACTTTTGGAAGACGCTATGCGCCAAGCTCGGTATCAAACTCTTGTTCTCGTCGGCATACCATCCTCAAACCGACGGCCAAATGGAGGTGACAAACCATACAGTCTCCACTCTACTTTGTGTGTTGATCAAGAGGAACATCAAGGAGCGGGAGGAGTGTCTACCCATCGCCGAGTACGCCTACAACCGTGCAAGACATTCGACTACCGGCAAGTCCCCCTTCGAGGTTGTCTACGGCTTCAACTCGTTGTCCCCATTGGACATCCTACCTCTTCCTCTACAAGAGCGCACCAACCTCGACGCGAGTGCACGAGCAAGCTACCTCAATAAGATGCATGAAGATACAAGGCACACCATCGAGCGCCAAGCACAACGACTCGCGACCAAGGTCAACGTCAGCAAGCACCCCATGATATTCAACATTGGAGATCTTGTGTGGCTACACCTTCGCAAGGACCGCTTCCCTAACGAACGCAAGTCCAAACTTATACCTTGAGCCGATGGACCCTTCAAGGTGCTAGCACACTACAACAACAACGCTTACAAGATCGATCCCCCATGCGACAAGTACAACATGAGCAACATCGTCAATGTCAACAATCTCTCTCCGTTCCATGGTGATGAGGATTTCAATCCAAGGTCGGATCTTTCCCAAGGGAGGGGAGATGATGCGGAGCATCCTACAGTCATCCCCATGGACCTACCATCGTCTCACCAAGCACCAAGAGGACCCATGACAAGAGCACGAGCTAGAGCTCTCGAGACCGAGGTGACTTCTCTCCTTAGTGATTTCCCATATGATCCTCTTGAGACATGGCTACTACCTAAGTCTGGAATGTTGTGCATGATTAGGTACCAAGAGGACCCTCCCAAGGATGCACGTGAAGATGGACAAGCTCCCAAGTCCACAGACGAAGAGAACCAATAGAATAAGATGAAGGCAGCTTCCAGGCCTCGGACATCCGGCCATGGCTCCGGACATCCAACCCCTGGAGATCTCTCCCACAGCCCAGGATCTGCAGCCAAAGCTACAGGGCCCGGACATCCGGCGTCCAGCCCAGACATCCGGCCCGTCACCCCAGAAATCCGGCCTACAGCCAGGACATCCGGACAAGCTGTCCAGGGAGTACAGAAGCCTGCCCCGACATCCCGGACATCCGGCCCCTCGCGAATGCCCGGACATCCGGCCCGACGCCCGGACATCCGGCCTTCCTTGTCTGTGAACAGTGTAAGGGACGTGGCCCGTGTACCCCTTCGCCCACTAGACTATATATACTCCTCCTCCGTCCTCTTTCTAGGGTTAGCGTTGATTTATCTCATTTGTGAGATAGAGCCTCGCTCATCCATCCAGATCTACTCCGTGTGAGGGACCAACAACTCTTTGGAAAAGATCCACCTGGATTCAAGACCTCCATCCGGAGAATACCATCTTCAAGACCTCCTCATGGAGAAGAACCGGTTACCCTTTGTATCATCTCTTGTTGGATTTGGATCTTGTACCTCCCTCATGTTTCGATGATCTAGCACATGTGTGACTTTGTTCTTGTTGGTTGAGTGATTTCTTGTGATTTCCTCTCGTTCCCCTCCTCGTGTTCTTCGTGTTCCTTGTGGGGATCTGCTCCAAACGTGAAAGATCGGCCTCTAGGGTTCTACCCTACATCAAGGAGGAGGAAGTTTGGCGGGGTGGGGGCGGGATGGTGAGCGCTGCAACTGGGATGGGGAAGGAGGGGCGGCGATGGAGGGACATCGTCGTTGATCTAGATTTTGGATCGGGGAGAGATGGAGAGAGAGGCGGCGGCAGGTGTGTTCATGGGGAGAGGGGGAGAGAGAGGCGACCCGGGGTTACTAGGGTTTTGGTTGGGATGCTGAGACCAAGTGAGAGACGTTGGATTCACCAAGTGTGAACGGTTCAGATCGGCTAAGGGGGGTGATCCATGAGAAGAGTTCTGATTGGTTTGAAAAGTCTGTGATTTAAAATAGTTTCCAAGTGCTAAAAATAGAGTGATTTTGTGAAGAAGCTATCAAAAATATTTTGCAAAAGGGCACCACAGAAATTTTCACTAGAGTTAGACCACATTTTATGGATGAGCACCAATTTGTATGCATTTATGATCTTTCTAGCTATATTTAATCATTTTTCGAGTGGCAAAAATGGTTTTTTTATGAAGAACCTACCAAATATTTGTTGCCAAATTGGACTCCATCAATGTTCTAAAATACTAGTCCATGTTTGACATACAATTGATGAAATGGTTGGGTGTCAAAAGGTTTGATCCACCTCTCGTGGAAAAGACAATTTTTTGCCGATTCAGCACGAAGCGGGTCAAATTTGAACTGCAGCTGCCTCATAGTTTAATCTTTATTTTTTTCAAAAATCATTTCTAGGTACATAAGAGAAACACCAAAAGTTTTCTAAGATTCAACCACTTGCTAGGAACGGTCATGCCCGCTGTTTTGACCGCATTTTGAAGCGGGCATAAAAAATTTAAAAAAAAATCAAAAAATTGGAAAACCTTCGCATTGTGTCAATACATGTGACCAAGTTACCAGGAAAACTAATAAAATTGTAATACGACAACTACTTTAGAAAATTGTTCTCAGAAATGAGCTATCATGTGAGAAGCATGACTTCCAAGCCAAATGATCAATCTTATGGCCACATTCATGACATAGTTTGTTCAAATGATTTCATATCATGCACAAGGGTGCATCTTGGAATGCCAAACAATGTTGCCTAAGGAAGTTTTCATTTTCTTTGGCGAAAAATTCATTTTCCATTTTCTGAGTGCCCAAAATGAATTATTTTTTTTGTGAAGGACCTACCATATATTTGTTGCAGAATTGGACCAAATCAATTTTCTAAAATACTAGGACATATTTAATGCACAATTGACAAAATGTTGGGTGTCAAAAGTTTTGATCCACCTCTCGTGAAAAATACAAATTTCTGCCGATTCAGCTGGAAGCGGGTCAAATTTGAACTGTAGCTGCCTCATAGTTTCCTCTTTATTTTTTTCCAAAAATCATTTCTAGGTACATAAGTATCTATTTAATCAGAGAAAAACCAAAAGTTTTCCAAGATTCATCCACTAGCTAGGAACAGTCATGCCCGCCGTTTTGACCGCATTTTGAAACGGGCATAAAAAATCAAAAAAATCAAAAAAAATTGGAAAACCTTCACATTATGTCATTACATGTGACCAAGTTACCAGGAAAAATAATAAACTTGTAATACTACAATTATTTTAAAAAAGTGTTCTCACGAATGAGCTATCATGTGTGAAGATTCATAGCTTCCAAGCCAAATGATCAATCTTATGGCCACATTCATGACATAGTTTGTTCAAATGATCTCATATCGTGCACAAGGGTGCATCTTGGAATGGCAAACAATGTTGCCTAAGGAAGTTTTCACTTTCTTTGGATGAAAAATTCATTTTCCATTTTCTGAGTGCCCAAAATGAACTTTTTTGTGAAGGACCTACCATATATTTGTTGCAAAATTGGACAAATCAATTTTCTAAAATACTAGGACATATTTAATGCACAATTGACAAAATGGTTGGGTGTCAAAAGTTTTGATCCACCTCGTGAAAAAGACAAATTTCCGCCGATTCAGCTAGAAGCGGGTCAAATTTGAACTGCAGTTGCCTCATAGTTTGCTCTTTATTTTTTTCAAAAATCATTTCTAGGTACATAAGTATCTATTTAATCAGAGAAACACCAAATGTTTTCCAAGATTCATCCACTAGCTACGAAAACAGTCATGCCCGCCGTTTTGACCGCATTTTGAAACGGGCATAAGAAATTCAAAAAAATCAAAAAATTTGAAAACCTTCCCATTGTGTCATTACATGTGACCAAGTTACCAGGAAAAATAATAAACTTGTAATACGGCAATTATTTTAAAAAAGTGTTCTGAGAAATGAGCTATCATGTGTGAAGATTCATAGCTTCCAAGCCAAATGATCAATCTTATGGCCACATTCATGACATAGTTTGTTCAAATGATCTCATATCGTGCACAAGGGTGCATCTTGGAATGGCAAACAATGTTGCCTAAGGAACTTTTCATTTTCTTTGGACGAAAAATTCATTTTCCATTTTCTGAGTGCCCAAAATGAATTTTTGTGTGAAGGACCTACCATATATTTGTTGCAAAATTGTACAAATCAATTTTCTAAAATACTAGGACATATTTAATACACAATTGACAAAATGGTTGGGTGTCAAAAGTTTTGATCCACCTCTCGTGAAAAAGACAAATTTCCGCCGATTCAGTAGGAACTGGGTCAAATTTGAACTGCAGCTGCCTCATAGTTTGCTCTTTATTTTTTCCCAAAATCATTTCTAGGTACATAAGTATCTATTCAATCAGAGAAACACCAAATGTTTTCCAAGATTCAACCACTGGCTAGGAACAGTCATGTCCGCCGTTTTGACCGCATTTTGAAACGGGCATAAAAAATTCAAAAAAAATCAAAAATTGGAAAACCTTCGCATTGTGTCACTATATGTGATCAACTTGCCAGAAAAAATAATAAACTTGTAATACGGTAATTATTTTTAAAAAGTGTTCTCAGAAATGAGCTATCATGTGTGAAGATTCATGGCTTCCAAGCCAAATGATCAATCTGGCCACATTCATGACATAGTTTGTTCAAATGATCTTATGTCGTGCACAAGGGTGCATCTTGGAATGGCAAACAATGTTGCCTAAGGAAGTTTTCATTTTCTTTGGACGAAAAATTCATTTTCCATTTTTTGAGTGCCCAAAATGAGTTTTTTTGTGAAGGACCTACCATATATTTGTTGCAAAATTGGACCAAATCAATTTTCTAAAATATTATACCATCTATAATATACAATTGACCAAATGGTTGGGTGTAAAAAGT
Organism: Aegilops speltoides; assembly: GCA_021437245.1. Taxonomy (NCBI): domain Eukaryota; kingdom Viridiplantae; phylum Streptophyta; class Magnoliopsida; order Poales; family Poaceae; genus Aegilops; species Aegilops speltoides. The sequence goes on along the minus strand of CM038145.1, from coordinate 76,926,518 downwards.
TTTGATCCACCTCTCGTGAAAAAGACAAATTTCCACCGATTCAGCTGGAATCGGGTCAAATTTGAACTGCAACTGCCTTATAGTTTGCTCCTTATTTTTCCCAAAAATCATTTATAGTTACATAAGTACCTATTTAATCAGAAATGGTTTGGTGGCGATACGTCGAGGTTTGGCCGGTGGCCGAGGGCCCCAACTCTAGAGCGCGTAAACTCGCATGCTCGCCGCGTGGTCACCGCATGACCATGGCGTTGCCATGCATTCTGGGCGGCCTAGGCATGTCTAGTGGTTTGGGCACTCCCCATGTAGGTGCTAGGAAGAAAATTACAACATAAGATTCTCACGAGGAGACCGAACTATGCTCAAACATGAATTATCAGCCAAGTGTTTTATTAGCGGTATGGGAAATGCACATGGATAATGGGGGTGAGTTTTGGCTGAGGATGATTAGTTACTAAGAACACGGCCTTCACAAATTTTCAGCTCAAATGGAGGAGCCTAGGTGGCACTTGCTTTGCAAAGTACCACACCGGACATAAATATGAATGTTGAGGCTGGGATCAAAATTGAATGGATTGAGCTAAAATTTGCTGGAGGATGGTTATTTGGGCATAAGAAAGCACTATAGATAATGGATACCATTTGGACATGCCAAAGTGGTACTTCCTTCACAATGCTTTTCTCTGGACAGAAACTTCAGAAAATTAGTGAGGAAAATTGACTAAATGAAATGAGCTCAAATTTGGTGTAGATAAGTTACATAGGCATATAGAATATGTGGCAAAAATTCAAATCATTAGGATATGCATAGCTAGTACTTATTTCACACAGGTTCTAGGTGGACAAAAACTTTGGAAATTTGCTGAGGAAGATTTACTGGGCAAATGGAGCTGAATTTTGTCATGAGGCAATGATTTGGATAGGAAAGAGTGCCCAAAAATTCAGAGAGCAATCAAGAATATATAAATAGCACTTCCTTCACAATGCTCTTCTCTGGACAGAAACTTCAGAAAATTAGTGAGAGAAATTGGCTAAATTAAATGAGCTCAAATTTGGTGTAGGTAAGTTACATAGGCATATAGAATATGTGGCAAAAATTCAACTCATTAGGATATACATAGCTAGTACTTCTTTCCCAAAGGTTCTAGGTGGACAAAAACTTTGGAAATTTGTCGAGGAAGATTTACTGGGCAAATGGAGCTGAATTTTTTCATGAGGCAATGATTTGGATAGGAATGAGTGCCCAAAATTTTTGAGGGTAATCAAGAATATATAAATATCACTTCCTTCACAAAGTGTTATTCTGAACAGAATAGGAAAATGAATATTTTTGAATTATTTTTGAAGTAGGCAAGGAAGGTTTTTTACATATTTGACGAAGATATGACCCAAAAAAATTATGATATTTTTTGGGAATTTTGGGAATGACAGAAATATAGGTTGCTTCACAACCTAGGGCAAAAATTGACACATGGACATGACACATAGGCAAAACTGATGAGGTGGCGCCTAGTCATAGTAATCCACCACAATTTACAAGGTTATGACCATCTATATTTGGTCGTGATAGTTAGAAATAAGGCAGCGGACCAGTGCTGTCTGCTTTATGACCATTTCGTGTAAGGAAATTACGACCTTTCTGACCAAAATGGTCGTTATAGTTCAGGGTTTGGAGCCCCTGGAACAACTTTTGACCAATTGGTCTCAAATGGTCGTAGATTTATGACCAATTCTTCCAGGGTCACTGACAGAAGGTCACAAGTTGACATATTTCTTGTAGTGTTAGCAAACTGGGCATATATTCGACATGTTCGACATTTTACATAGCAAAGTTATTTCAAAAAAGGCCGCAACTACAACTTAAGGGCCAAAGAAGTCGCTCAGCACGGCGAAGTCGTCGACGTCGCTGCCATCCTCACCGTCGTCATCGTCGGCCCTCTCCTCCTTGACGCGGTTGCCCCTGCTAGACCCCTGCCTGGCGTCGCCCTGGCGGACCGGTGGCGGCGGCGGCGCGTCGTCGTCGCTGTCATCGAGGACGACGACGCCTCCCTCGTCGCGGCCTCGGCGCCGAACTTCGAACTTCTCGTAGGCGCGGCACTAGCGCTCCATCTCCATGCGCGCCCAGTCATCGCGCCCCCATTTCAAGGACGCCGCGTCGTCGAGCTTCCTGCCTGCGATCCTGGGCTCCGTCTTCACGATGGCGAGCCTCGGCTCCGTTTTCATGGCGGCGAGCCCCGGCTCCGTCTTCGGTTTGACGTAGCGCGGAAGAGCCGAGGAGGAGGCGCACCAGCGCCCTCATGATGATGATGTCGGTGCTACGGGTGCGCCGGCCGAGCGGCGTCACCGCTGCGGGCTCGGCCTTGACACCAAACACAGCCGGCGAGCCAGAAGAATGGGAAGAGGAGCGGGAGGAGGAGTGAGAGGAGGAAGAGGAGGAGTCGAACCTCCTGGCATCCGCCCGACGCTCCGGCGGGGGACCGGGATGGCCGCCGCGGTAGGGTATGCCAGGGGCGGGTCATTGCCACCCTCGAGGTACTCTAGCACATCGTGGAGCGTGTGGTCGGGGGCTCCCCACCATACGCGACGCCCCTCGGTGTTCTTAACGCCCCCACCACCGGTGCCCCATTGGTAGACGCCAGCCTTCGCGCCTGGCAGTGCTGGAAGTACGCCGCCCATGACACGTGGTTGTCGGTGGTGTGGTGGGGGAGGGCGCGCTGCTCCTCTGTCAGGGACGCTCGCACACGGTCGACCTCGGCGGCAAATATGGCGGGGTGCGCTTCGACGTTGGGCACCGGGGGAATGGGGACGCCCCCGTTGCTAAGCCTCCACCCCGTCGGCCCGGCGCGCATGTCCAGTGGCGCCGGGATGTTCGCCTCAAAGAGCAGCCAAGCCTCCCACTCGTGGAGCGAGCGGCGGCCAAAGAAGTTGGACGCCGCCGCGTCGCTGGGGAATCGCACGGCCATCGGATGGCTTGGGAGAGAGGGGAGGGATGCTGCACACGGGGAGAGAGTCAGAGCTTGGCGGGGGTCGGCGGGCGGTTGTGTGCTGGTGTGGCCAGAGGCGAGGAGGAAGCACTGGTTTTTATAGCCCCGCACCGTGTGTACGGGTGGCGGGAGGGGAGGCGTCGTCGCACTGCCTGTGATGAGGAATCAATGGCAAGGCTGACTGGCGGCAGCCTTGCCATTGATTCCACGTGGGAAACCGAGGCGTTCCAAGGACGATGAGGCGCGCGTCGCTGACTCGGCGGGCCCACGGCTCTTTCGCGCCAAAACAGCTAGCCTCGGCGCCCCCGGGCACCCCCCAGCGCACCGGGTTCGTCCTGGGTCTGTCGGCGCTAATTTCTGCCCAAGCCGGCGAAAAACGGGCTCCTGAGGGCGCGACTGGGCCGTTTTTTTGGCGTCGGCACGAAAAAATCGCCTGGGGGGCTGATACGTCTCCGTCGTATCTATAATTTTTGATTGTTCCATGCCAATATTATACAACTTTCATATACTTTTGGCAAATTTTGTTGGGGAACGTAGTAATTTCAAAAAATTTCCTACGCACACGCAAGATCATGGTGATGCATAGCAACGAGAGGGAGAGTGTTGTCTACATACCCTCGTGAGACCAAGCGAAGCGATCACAACGAGAGGAAGTAGTCGACGTTCTCCTCGCGATCCGACCGATCCCGGCGCCGTTACTCGGCGCCCGAGTTCTTGACACACGACAGCTCGATGACGTCCCTCGAACTCCGATCCAGCCGAGTGTCGAGGAGAGTTCCACAAGACGACGGCGTGGTGACAATCTTGATGTTCTACGGCGCAGAGAGCTTCGCCTAAGCTTCGCGACAATATGACCGAGGTGGAATATGGTGGAAGGGGCACCGACACGGCTAAGGAACGATCCGTAGATCAAACTTGTGTGTTCTAGGGTGCCCCTGTCCCCGTGATATAAAGGAGCAAGGGGAGGGTGCGGCCGGCCTAGGAGGAGGGCGCGGAGGAGTCCTACTCCCACCGAGTAGGACTCCCCCTTCCTAGTTGGAGTAGGATTGGGGAGGGAAGAGGGAAGAGGGGGCGCCGCCTCTCCTTGTCCTATTCGGACTAGGGGGGGGCGCGCCTGCCCCCTGGCCGCCCTTCCTCTTCTCCCTCGTGGCCCACTAAGGCCCAATAGCCCCGGGAGGGTTCCGTAACCCCGGTGTTCGGTAAAATCCCGATTTCACCCGGAACCATTCCAACTCCAAATATAGGCTTCCAATATATCAATCTTCATGTCTCGACCATTTCGAGACTCCTCGTCATGTCCGTGATCACATCCGGACTTCAACTTCTTTGGTACATCAAAATACATAAACTCATAATATAACCGCCATCGAAACCTTAAGCGTGCGGACCCTACGGTTCGAGAACAATGTAGACATGACCGAGACACGTCTCCGGTCAATAACCAATAGCGGGACCTGGATGCCCATATTGGTTCCTACATATTCTACGAAGATCTTTATCGGTCAGACCGCATAACAACATACGTTGTTCCCTTTGTCATATGTTACTTGCCCGAGATTCGATCGTCGGTATCCAATACCTAGTTCAATCTCGTTACCGGCAAGTCTCTTTACTCGTTCTATAATACATCATCTCATAGCTAACTCATTAGTTGTAATGCTTGCAAGGCTTCAGTGATGTGTATTACCGAGAGGGCCCAGAGATACCTCTCCGACAATCGGAGTGACAAAACCTAATCTCAAAATACGCCAATCCAACATTTGCCTTTGGAGACACCTATAGTACTCCTTTATAATCACCCAGTTACGTTGTGACGTTTGGTAGCACCCAAAGTGTTCCTCCGGTAAAAGGGAGTTGCATAATCTCATAGTTACAGGAACATGTATATGTCATGGATAAAAGCAGTAGCAACATACTAAACGATCGTGTGCTAAGCTAATGGAATGGGTCATGTCAATCAGATCATTCTACTAATGATGTGAACTTGTTAATCAAATAACAACTCTTTGTTCATGGTTAGGAAACATAACCATCTTTGATTAACAAGCTAGTCTAGTAGAGGCACACTAGTGACATATTGTTTTGTCTATGCATTCACACATGTATTATGTTTCCGGTTAATACAATTCTAGCATGAATGATAAACATTTATCATGAAATAAGGAAATAAATAATAACTTTATTATTGCCTCTAGGGCATATTTCCTTCAGTCTCCCACTTGCACTAGAGTCAATAATCTAGATTACATAGTAATGATTTTAACACCCATGGAGTCTTGGTGTTGATCATGTTTTGCTCGTGGAAGAGGCTTAGTCAACGGGTCTGCTACATTCAGATCCATATGTATCTTGCAAATCTCTATGTCTCCCACCGGACTAAATCCCGGATGGAATTGAAGCGCCTCTTGATGTGCTTGGTCCTCTTGTGAAATCTAGATTCCTTTGCCAAGGCAATTGCTCCGAGATTGTCACGTAAGATTTTCATTGGACCCGATGCACTAGGTATGACACCTAGATCCGATATGAACTCCTTCATCCGACTCCTTCATTAGCTGCTTCGAAGCTGCTATGTACTCCGCTTCACATGTAGATCCCGCCACGACGCTTTGTTTAGAACTCGCACCAACCGACAGCTCCTCCGCTTAGTGTAAATACGATCCGGTTTGTGATTTAGAATCGTCCGGATCGTGTCAAAGCTTGCATCAACGTAACTGTTTACGATGAGCTCTTTGTCACCTCCATATACGAGAAACATATCCTTAGTCCTTTTCGTATTTCAGATGTTCTTGACCGCTGTCCGATGATCCACTCTGGATTACTTTGGTACCTCCTGCTAAACTTATAGCAAGGCACACATCAGTCCGGTACACAAGATTGCATACATGATAGAGCCTATGGTGAAGCATAGGAACATCTTTCATTTCTCTCTATCTTCTGCAGTGGTCGGGCATTGAGTCTTACTCAACTTCACACCTTGTAACACGTGCAAGAACCCTTTCTTTGCTTGATCCATTTTGAACTTCTTCAAAATTTTGTCAAGGTATGTGCTTTGTGAAAGTCCAATTAAGCGCCTTGATCTATCTCTATAGATTTTGATGCCCAATATGTAAGCAGCTTCACCGAGGTCTTTCATTGAAAAACTCTTATTCAAGTATCCCTTTATGCTATCCAGAATTCTATATCATTTCCGATCAGCAATATGTCATCTACATATAATATCGTAAATGCTACTGAGCTCCCACTCACTTTCTTGTAAATACAAAGCTTCTCCAAAAGTTCAGATGAACCCAAATGCTTTGATCACACTATCAAAGCATTTATTCCAACTCCGAGATGCTTGCACCAGTCCATAAATGGATCATTGGAGCTTGCACACTTTGTTAGCTCCTTTGGATCGATAAAACCTTCGGTTGCATCATATACAACTCTTCTTCCGTAAATCCATTCAGAATGCAGTCTTTACATCCATTTGCCAAATTTCATAATCATAAAATGCGGCAATTGCTAACATGATTCGGACAGACTTAAGCATCGCCACGGGTGAGAAGGTCTCATCGTAGTCAACCCCTTGAACTTGTCGAAAACCCTTTGCGATAAGTCGAGCTTTGTAGACAATAATATTACCGTCGGCGTCGGTCTTCTTCTTGAAGATCCACTTGTTTTCTATTGCTTGCCTACCCTCGGCAAGTCAACCAAAGTCCATACTTTGTTTTCATACATGGATCCCATCTCGATTTCATGGCCTCAAGCCATTTTGCGAATCTGGGCTCACCATCGCTTCTTCATAGTTCGTAGGTTCATCATGATCTAGTAGCATGATTTCCGAACAGGATTACCGTACCACTCAGTGCGGATCTTACTCGTTGATCTACGAGGTTCTCAGAGCAACTTGATCTGAAGTTTCATGATCAACATCATCAACTTCCTCACTACTTGGTGTAGATGTCTCGTAAACCGGTTTCGCGACAAACTACTTTCAAGTAAGGGAGAAGGTACAATTACCTCATCAAGTTCTACTTTCCTCCCACTCACTTCTTTCGAGAGAAACTCCTTCTCTAGAAAGGATCCATTCTTGGCAACAAATGTCTTGCCTTGGATTTGTGATAGAAGGTGTACCCAACTGTCTCCTTTGGGTATCCTATGAAGACACATTTCTCGATTTGGGTTCGAGCTTATCAGTTGAAGCTTTTTCACATAAGCATCGCATCCCCAAACTTTAAGAAATGACAACTTTGGTTTCTTGCTAAACCATAGTTCATAAGGTGACGCCTCAACGGATTTTGACGGTGTTCTATTCAAGGTGAATGCGGCCGTCTCTAGAGCATAACCCCAAAACGATAGCGGTAAATCAGAAGAGACATCATAGATCGCACCATATCTAGTAAAGTACGACATGACGTTCGGACACACCATTACGTTGTGGTGTTCCGGTGGCGTGAGTTGCTAAACTATTCCGCATTGTTTCAAATGTAGACCAAACTCAGAACTCAAATATTCACCTCCACGATCGATCGTAGAAATTTAATTTTCTTATTACGATGATTTTCAACTTCACTCAAATTCTTTGAACTTTTCAAATGTTTCAGACTTATGTTTCATTAAGTAGATATACCCATATCCGCTTAAATCATCTGTGAAGGTGAGAAAATAACGATATCCGCCACGAGCCTCAACATTCATCGGACCACATACATCAGTATGTATGATTTCCAACAAATCTGTTGCTCTCTCCATAGTACCGAGAACGGGTTCTAGTCATCTTGCCCATGAGGCACGGTTCATAAGTGCCAAGTGATTCATAATCAAGTGACTCCAAAAGTCCATCAAGATGGAGTTTCTTCATGCGCTTTACACCGATATGACCTAAACGGCAAGTGCCACAAATAAGTTGCACTATCATTATCAACTCTGCATCTTTTGGTTTCAACATTATGAATATGTGTATCACTACTATCGAGATTCATCAAAATAGACCACTCTTCAAGGGTGCATGACCATAAAAGATATTACTCATATAAATAGAACAACCATTATTCTCTCGATTTAAATGAATAACCGCCTCGCATCAAACAAGATCCAGATATAATGTTCATGCTCAACGCAGCACCAAATAACAATTATTTAGGTCTAAAACTAATCCCGAAGGTAGATGTAGAGGTAGCGTGCCGATCGCGATCACATCGACTTTGGAACCATTTCCCACGCGATCGTCACCTCGCCCTTTGCCGGTGTTCGCTAATCCGTAGTCCTGCTTTGAGTTGCAAATATTAGCAATGTAACCCAGATCAAATACCAGTGCTATCTGCGAGCTCTAGTAAGGTACACATCAATAACATGTATATCACATATACCTTTGTTCACCTTGCCATCCTTCTTATCCGCCAAATACTTGGGGTAGTTCCGCTTCAAAGGACTATCGCTTGCGGAGAAGCACTCGGCCTGTGTTTAGGGCCGACTTGGGTTTCTTCTCCGAGCAACAACTTGCTTGCTGTTCTTCTTGAAGTTCCTCTTTTCTTCCCTTTGCCTTTCTTCTTGAAACTAGTGGTCTTATTGACCATCAACACTTGATGCTCCTTCTGATTTCTACCTCCGCAGCCTTTAGCATTGCGAAGAGCTCGGTATAGTCTTTACTAACCCTTGCATATTATAGTTCATCACGAAGCCTTTGTAGCTTGGTGGCGTGATTGAAGAATTTCATCAATGACACAATCATCCGGAAGATTAACTCCCAGTTGAGTCAAGTGATTGTAATACCTGACATTTTGAGTATGTGCTCACCGACGTAACTATTCTCCTCCATCTTGCAGCTCTAGAACTTATTGGAGACTTCATATCTCTCAATCCGGGCATTCTGTTGGAATATCAACTTCAACTCTCGAACATCTCATATGCTCCATGACGCTCAAAACGTCGTTGAAGTCCCGGTTCTAAGCCGTAAAGCATGGCACATCGAACTATAGAGTAGTCATCGCTTTGCTCGCCAGACGCTCATAACATCCGGTGTTGCTCTCAAGAAGAGCCTAGCACCTAGCGGTGCATCCAGACGTAATTCTTACGTGCAGCAATGAGGATAATCCTCGAGTTACGGACCAAATCCGTAATTGCTACCATCATCTTTCAACTTTGCTTTCTCAAGGAACGCATTAAAATTCAACGGAACAACAAAGACGAGCCATCTATCTACAATCAAACATAGACAAGTAAGATACTATCAGTACTAAGTTCATGATAAATTTAAGTTCAATTAATCATATTACTTAAGAACTCCCACTTAGACAGACATCCCTCCAGTCATCTAAGTGATCACGTGATCCAAATCAACTAAACCATAACCGATCATCACGTGAAATGGAGTAGTTTTCAATGGTGAACATCTTATGTTGATCATATCTACTATATGATTCACGCCGACCTTTCGGTCTCCGTGTTCCGAGGCCATATCTCGCATATGCTAGGCTCGTCAAGTATAACCCGAGTATTCTGCGTGTGCAAAACTAGCTTGCACCCGTTGTAGATGGACGAGAGCTTATCACACCCGATCATCACGTGGTGTCCGGGCACGATTTAACTTTGGCAACGGTGCATACTCGGGAGAACACTTCTTGATAATTTAGTGAGAGATCATCTTATGATGCTACCGTCAATCAAAGCAAGATAAGATGCATAAAAGATAAATATCACATGCAAATCAATATAAGTGATATGATATGGTCATCATCATCTTGTGCTTCGTGATCTCCATCTCGCAGCACCATCATGATCACCATCGCCACCGGCGCGACACCTTGATCTCCATCGTAGCATCGTTGTCGCCTCGCCAATCTTATGCTTCTCGACTATCGCTACCGCTTAGTGATAAAGTAAAGCATTACAGTAGCGATTGCATTTCATACAATAAAGCGACAACCATATGGCTCCTGCCATTGCCGATAACTTCGGTTACAAAACATGATCATCTCATACAATAAAATATAGCATCATGTCTTGACCATATCACATCACAACATGCCCTGCAAAAACAAGTTAGACGTCCTCTACTTTGTTGTTGCAAATTTTACGTGGCTGCTACGGGCTTAAGCAAGAACCAATCTCACCCACGCATCAAAACCACAACGATACTTTGTCAAATAGACTCCGTTTAACCTTCTCAAGGACCGGGTGTAGCCACACTCGGTTCAACTAAAGTGAGAGAGACAGACACCCGCCAGTCACCTTTAAGCAACGAGTGCTCGTAGCGGTGAAACCAGTCTCGCGTAAGCGTACGCGTAATGTCGGTTCGGGCCGCTTCATCTCACAATACCGCTGAACCAAAGTATGACATGCTGGTAGGTAGTATGACTTGTATCGCCCACAACTCACTTGTGTTCTACTCGTGCAAAACATCAAACCATAAAACCTAGGCTCGATACCTTTGTTGGGGAACGAGTAATTTCAAAAATTTCCTATGCACACGCAAGATCATGGTGATGCATAGCAACGAGAGGGGAGAGTGTTGTCTACGCACTCGTGAGACCGAAGCGAAGCGATCACAACGTAGAGGAAGTAGTCGACGTTCTCCTCGCGATCCGACCGATCCCGGCGCCGTTACTTCGGCGCCCGAAGTTCTTGACACACGACAGCTCGATGACGCCCTCGAACTCCGATCCAGCCGAGTGTCGAGGGAGAGTTCCGTCAAGACGACGGCGTGGGACAATCTTGATGTTCTATCGGCAGAGCCGCTTAAGCAGCATGACGATATGACCGAGGTGGAATATGGTGGAAGGGGCACCGCACACGGCTAAGGAACGATCCGTAGATCAAACTTGTGTGTTCTAGGGTGCCCCTGTCCCCAGATATAAAGGAGCAAGGGGAGGTGCGGCCGGCCTAGGAGGAGGAGGAGGAGGAGTCCTACTCCCACCGAGTAGGACTCCCCTTCCTAGTTGGAGTAGGATTGGGGAGGGAAGAGGGAAGGGGCGCCGCCTCTCCTTGTCCTATTCGGACTAGGGGGGGGCGCGCCTGCCCTGGCCGGCCCTTCCTCTTCTCCCTCGTGGCCCACTAAGGCCCAATAGCCCCGGGAGGGTTCCGTAACCCCGGTGTTCCAAAGAAATCCCGATTTCACCGGAACCATTCCGAACTCCAAATATAGGCTTCCAATATATCAATCTTTATGTCTCGACCATTTCGAGACTCCTCGTCATGTCCGTGATCACATCCGGGACTCTGAACTTCTTGGTACATCAAAATACATAAACTCATAATATAACCGCCATCGAAACCTTAAGCGTGCGGACCCTACGGTTCGAGAACAATGTAGACATGACCGAGACACGCCTCCGGTCAATAACCAATAGCGGACCTGGATGCCCATATTGGTTCCTACATATTCTACGAAGATCTTTATCGGTCGACCGCATAACAACATACGTTGTTCCCTTTGTCATCGGTATGTTACTTGCCCGAGATTCGATCGTCGGTATCCAATACCTAGTTCAATCTCGTTACGCAAGTCTCTTTACTCATTTCGTAATACATCATCTCACAGCTAACTCATTAGTTGTAATGCTTGCAAGGCTTCAAATGATGTGTATTACCGAGAGGGCCAGAGATACCTCTCCGACAATCGGAGTGACAAAACCTAATCTCGAAATACGCCAACCCAACATTTGCCTTTGGAGACACTGTAGTACTCCTTTATAATCACCCAGCACGTTGTGACGTTTGGTAGCACCAAAGTGTTCCTCCGTAAACGGAGTTGCATAATCTCATAGTTACAGGAACATGTATATGTCATGGATAAAAGCAGTAGCAACATACTAAACGATCGTGTGCTAAGCTAATGGAATGGGTCATGTCAATCAGATCATTCTACTAATGATGTGACCTTGTTAATCAAATAACAACTCTTTGTTCATGGTTAGGAAACATAACCATCTTTGATTAACAAGCTAGTCTAGTAGAGGCACACTAGTGACATATTGTTTTGTCTATGCATTCACACATGTATTATGTTTCCGGTTAATACAATTCTAGCATGAATGATAAACATTTATCATGAAATAAGGAAATAAATAATAACTTTATTATTGCCTCTAGGGCATATTTCCTTCAAATTTTTATACTATTTTTGGGACTAACATATTGATCCAGTGCCCAGTGCTAGTTCCTGTTTGTTGCATGTTTTTGTTTCGCAGAAAATCCATATCAAACGGAGTCCAAACGGGATAAAAACGGGCGGAGATTTTTTTTGGAATATTTATGAATTTTGGGAAGAAGAATCAACGCGAGACGATGCTCGAGGGGCCCATGAGGCAGGGGCGCACCCCTGACCCTCGTGGACACCCTGTAAGGCGGTTCTTGCCCTTGTTTCGCCGCAAGAAAGCTAATATCCAATCGGAGTTACGGATCTCCGGGAATATAAGAAACGGTGAAAAGGCAGAATCAGGAACGCAGAAACAAAGAGAGACAGAGAGACAGATCCAATCTCGGAGGGGCTCTCGCCCCTCCCACGCCATGGAGACCATGGACCAAAGGGGAAACCTTCTCCCATCTAGGGAGAAGGTCAAGGAAGAAGAAGAAGAAGGGGGGCTCTCTCCCCCTCGCTTCTGGTGGCACCGGAACGCCGCCGGGGCCATCATCATCGCCGTGATCTACACCAACACCTCTGTCATCTTCACCAACATCTCCATCACCTTCCCTCATCTATCTACAGCGGTCCACTCTCCCGCAACCCGATGTACCCTCTACTTGAACATGGTGCTTTATGCTTCATATTATTATCCAATGATGTGTTGCCATCCTATGATGTCTGAGTAGATTTTCGTTGTCCTATCAGTAATTGGTGAATTGCTATGATTGGTTTAATTTGTTTGTGGTTACGTTGTTGTCCTTTGGTGCCTATCATATGAGCGCGCGCGTGGATCACACCATAGGGTTAGTTGTATGTTGATAGGACTATGTATTGGAGGGCAAGAGTGACAGAAGCTTCAACCTAGCATAAAAATTGATGCATAGGGGATTCAAGGGGGACCAATATATCTTAATGCTATGGTTGGGTTTTACCTTAATAAACGTTAGTAGTTGCGGATGCTTGCTAATAGTTCCAATCATAAGTGCATAGAATTCCAAGTCAGGGATGACATGTTAGCAGTGGCCTCTCCCACATAAAACTTGCTATCAGTCTAGTAAAGTAGCCAATTGCTTAGGGACAATTTCACAACTCCTACCACCACTTTTCCACACTCGCTATACTAACTTTATTGCTTCTTTACCTAAACAGCCCTTAGTTTTTATTTACGTGCTCTTTATATTCTTGCAAACTTATCCAACAACACCTACAAAGTCCTTCTAGTTTTATACTTGTTTTAGGTAAAGCTAACGTTAAGCGTGCGTAGAGTTGTATTGGTGGTCGATAGAACTTGAGAGAATATTTGTTCTACCTTTAGCTCCTCGTCAGGTTCGACACTCTTACTTATCGAAAGAGGCTAAAATTGATCCCCTATACTTGTGGGTTATCAGGGGCCATGTTGGGGGCGCGGCGGCTGGAGATGCTCTTAGCTCCACAACGCACACCATGATGAGCATGGCAAAGGTTCACACATTTAGGCCGTGCCCCGCAGTGTCCGCCTTGCCACCAGCGACGCGAAACGGTACCGCGATGACGACGACACCGACGACGTGCGCCACCAGGAGGATGGCAACGCCGACGAAGACTGCGAAAATACGACACCGCGCCACAACCTCATCTCTAAGTAGTCCAATGACTTGCTCATCTCATCGCTGCCAGTGTACTGTTTTCGACTGCGGCTGCAAAAGTGTTGCATGCATGCGCGTAAGTGTGTTTTGTGTATGCACAGCGCTCCATTGATTTAACATGAACTTGTGTCGGCACGGTGGTTGCAATACGTGGGCTTCAGCAAAAATCCCTGATTTGGTTCTCCTGCGACGCGGAGATTTAAATTATTTTTTAAACTGACAGCTGGGACCCTCGTAAGGTGGAAAGAGGGTTATGTGGTGTTTTTTTTGCGGGAAGGGTTATGTTGTGTTTGACCGGTTAACATAGCAAAATACGAAGCGATACGGTGAGACAGTGACCGTATAATCATCTCAAGTCGTATATAGTGATCGTATTGACTGTATACCTAAGTACAGAGACCAAAGTGAACTTTTGACACAGGTTCAATGACCATGGATGCATTTTACTCAAAAAATTACTACCATGTCTTAGAAAATACTACTCCCTTCATCCAAAAAAAATCTCTTATATTATGAAATGGAGGGGTAGAAGCATACGCGCGCCTTGCCGCGCCGCTTTCTTTTCATCGGTGAGAGATTTATAGGCAACAAAACTGGTGTTGGTCATTGACTGTCTCATTGGTTGCAGTAGTGTTGAAGCAGTCTCAAGCATCTTAAAGTTGTTTCATATAATCTCACAATAGTCATGAAGTAGTCTTACTGAATAATTAGAGCGAGAAGCAGAGCAGTTTTGAAGCTGTTCGATATAATGTCACATCAGTTCTGAGGTTGCGGTACTACGTATTCTTTTTCCTACTCTTTTTGTAAAAATAAATATATAAGAGGATGTCTTTGTGGCAATTGCTAACACTCATCTCCTATTTTAGCATCCGGTTTCAACTAACCACAATGCGTATGCATGGCGCTGCATCATATTCTTTTTTTCAAGAGTACGCAAATTGCATACAATAGCTTTATAGAAGAAGAGAATTATAAATACAAGATGACTACCACTCGTTGCGAACAACAAGCATAGCACAAACTCCACACCTAGGCTAGTCCAAAGATAGCCACCAACGACAACACAACTACAAAGCAAAAGAGCCTGTCCAAAATCGAAAACCTCATCATGTCTCGACCGACACCGGTCACCTCCAAAGAACAGCAACTCCCGCGAAGGTTCCCTTGTCAGACGCACCATTCCCCTTTATGCCCAAAGAAGATGGAAAGAGGATGGCAGGACTTGGTTCGACTCAAGGAAGCCATCATCTTGGATTCACCAGAGACGGTCGTACATTGCGCCGCAGTAGCTCAATCATGGGCAACCGCACACACAGGAGGAGCGCAACATAGGACCTCGTCTTCAAGAACGATGCTCTCGACAGAGAGACGACGTTGAAGACACCGCCATCATGTCGATCCTACTCCAGATCAAGGCTTTCACCCAGAGACAACTACCACACCAAGCGAGCGAGGGAAAAGCCGACACACTCAGCGACGCCTCTAAGGAGGGGAATGACACCCATGGGCGCCATCGCCGCCGGCCTAGCAAGAACCTGACAGGATTTTCATCCGTATTGCCTCACCTCTCCACTCCATGGTACTATAGTGAACGAACGTATAGGACGAACCCCAAGCTAGTAGTATAGCCAAAAGTGCTCCCATTGTCCTGCTGTATTCGACAGAGTGGCCCACTTTGTGTTTTGATAGACAAAAAATACATTAATGAGAAAAGGAATTAACAAAAATGTTAGCTCACAGACTTCTAAAGTTATAAGTTGCCACTTCACAGTGACTGCTCCATCTCTGCTTCGAATAAATGGACTTTGTCGTCTTTGTTGCTACCGTCCTTTCTTTGGCTTCAGTTTTCAGAGCACAACAGCCAGCCATCACTCGGATGATACTACACTGAAAAGTGGTGAATCCGCATTTGCCATGAGGTGCTAAATTGAGTGAGTTCCAACAGTGAAAAATGGATCACATCGAGCACCCGCAACCCATGCACTCAAGCCACAACAGTGGGTTGTGCAGGCTGGGTCATCTGCCCTATTCTGCCAAGGCCACGACTGCAGCATCGCTAGAAGTCATTGTTGCCGCCATCCCCTGCTACTCCCTTATGGAGATTCTGGCCTCATTGGTGATGTTCACCAACACCCTGACCAACCAGTCCGTGAGCCGCCGTGTCGGCCTCGCCACCCGATCCTCACTTCATTGGATCTTGGCACATAAACACCTAGAAGCTCCATACCCAGGTATATAATAGAGCAGGCAAATCAATATCAATATGACAAAATGATAAAGCATTTGGACCAGGCGACCTAGGAAACCATGTTCTAAACATAAAAATGTGGACAGATAACTCATTTGATCATCATAAGAAAATTCAACAGCTCTGCTCAAGGATTTTGTCCTTCCCTGGCTTGGATGTGCATGTAAGCATCAAGAGGAACCCTTCTCAAGCAGTACTGAAATTAGGAAGCTTTAAACTGGTCGTTCCTAGGATCCATAGCAATAAAAACATTGCACAACATCGATGTGAGCATCAACCACAAAATGAAAATGACTGAGATGTCACGCATCACAATGCGAGAAGGAGATTAAACCATCAAATATACATGCAGACCATCATTTTTCATGCCCACAAGTATCTATACTTATAAAAAAAATCGAGCTCTTAAAATATGAAGGTATTCCTATGATCAGCATGGCTCATCAATCATCATCATCATAGGCCTAAAGGACAACAAACTTTTAAGTATCTCTAGACTGCTGTAACTTTATGACAGCAAGAGGAGACAAATGACTATAAAAGTGCATAGTCCAAATAGTAGGAAAAAGAATCTGCTCGCAATAAAAATGAAGAAAATCATTCAGCTCAAGTCCAATTCCATTGGTTCACGATTTACAACATGGTAAGTGGTACCGACATCTGATAGAGTATGCACCTGCAAGAAGCAAGCAAACAATTTAAGCACATATCAACGGTGCCGATTCAGAACGTATTTCGATGCTAAAGCTTTGAAAACAGAAGCAAAGTTGAAATCTTGGCTTATTGACTTCCAAAATAAAGTATAATTTGGCCTAAATAACTTGTTGTGTTCACTGCGACAAACTAAGAAGACAATGTTTTCTAATTGCAAAGAGAAGTCCACAGACAACTTCACTGGCATATATGTAAGTATAAAATAAGGAAGCATACATATCTGGAGATGGAACAAATTCACGACCTTAAAGGGAGAACTGATTACACTAAAAATTGGAAGCAATGAGAAACTCCAATAAAAGCAAAAAGATCACTTTGAAGAAAATCTTGAATTTACAACATTGCATTCACTGTAGCTTGTTCACATTAAAAGATATGATACGCCCTGTGCATATACAGTAGGCTCTCTTCTTCTACATAGATATTACCAATAATTCTTATACGCACCTATGACCTAGATGGACAACAAGTAAACAAACAACCTGATTATGGGTTTCACCAAAATATCTTGCACACTACTTTGTACTTTCTCAAAAAATGAATATACTATGTATTTAAGCAGTTCAGGACTAAATGAGAAGCATGGTACATTGAAAAGAATCTCAACCATCCTGCAATAAAGAAAAATATTACTACCGTCATCCAAGCATTTGAAAGCTCAAGAGTGTGCTACTAATACAATTAATAATATCTTATGGATACAAGAAACTCTTTGCTTTTATACCTACACATAACTGGAAGTCTGGAAGTAACTGACTTAATCTTTAGATAAGGGCCAAAAAAAAAATTGTGTTCTCTTTAGAATAACTGGGACAAAAGTTCAGGTGAGAAGTCCCATATCACAGCACGACATAATATTGGCAGAAATATATTTTATGGGTCGTCAGAACAATTTGACGTTCCAACAAAATTATGATGTCAGGAGCGACTTGGTTTCTGCCACTTCCAAATGGTACATCTATCCTGACATCTGGAGCAGACTAAAAAGGACAGTGAAGAATTTCACCATCAAGAATGGGACTCGGTAGCTACAAAGAGTAATTTGATTCTACACAAAGTAGTAAGGTGCTGCAACCTAGAAACATAAATTGTTACCAGTTCAGATTTGTTATGTGTATATGGTAATCCAGACCAAAGCTGATAACAGTTCTAACAGTTGCAGGTCACACAAAATCAATACATGGGAAATTCACTAAGCATTAGATAAATTTGTTTAGTGTGACAAACTCTTATAATCTCAACTGCATGCCATATCTTAATTTCCTATGTCATTCACTGCAAATTTTAGAACGTTGTTACAAAATCTCATGATGTGGATGCTATCTATAACTCCATGAGCAGTGCGAATAAGAGGTTTTGCACATACCATTTGGATGTGGGCGAACTCCCGGAGTGCTTACCTGAACTTGGGATTATTCTGAAGTTCTCACCTGAACTTTTGTCTCAGTTAGAACCGCAATGATCGTTAAAACGACATTGAGAAAATGTTACGACACATAACAGGAAGAAATCATCTTAATTAGCAAAGAACGTCCAAACTGAACATGGATAACATGAGGTACAATTTCAGAAAAATTGATTAATTTACCCTAAGCATCAGGGCAGAGCACAGCTCACAGGCTGCATCCACTGGTATCATGGGCACTGTGTGTACTACAACTCTTACTCTGCAGTTGCCATTCTTGGCATGAGACTTGAGACATTCTAAGATGGAGGGGGGGAATTGATCTGATGCTTCCTGTATAGTACAATTCATACATAAAGGAATGCAAAACTGAAAAATAGCTAGGTAACCCAGAAACAATAGAGGAACAACCTTTTATTAGCGGATATGCAACATATCACTCATGAAGATGGAGATTATAATAGTAATGATTGTAAAATAATGACCTGCATTTTGAGTTATTCATTATGCCATTCACAGCATAACACTAAGAATGTTAGAACTGCTTCTGAGGGCCACAATACATATACCTTTGAGCAAATTAGGAAGATAATTATGTAGCCTAAAGCAGGGAGGGGTTCCAAGCTCGCCATAGTGGTCGTTGGGTTGGTGTGCAGCTGAGGCACAGAGCCACAAGATCGAGCGCATCAATGCTTTGGAATTGATGACCTTCCCACTTCGCGACAAGCACATCGCCAGTTCGAACTCCCTCGTCGCCACCATACTGCTGGGCTAGGGCCGTGGAAACTTCCCGCACCGCCTGCTCTACATGCCCCTCGCGTCGCTGCCGCCGGCCATTGCCTCGCCGTGGACAACGAGAGATGAGCCGGGTGGCGCGGCAGTGGGTTAGTGGCGCTGCAGATGAGGTTAAGGAAGAATCATTTGCGAACGCCGAGCCGAGGCGAACAAGCGCCGCGCGGAACGGATCCCCAGCGCCAGCACCATAGACCGGTAGAGGCAAGTCTCAGCGACCGGCACAAAGGAGCAGAGGAGAGGGCGCGGGGAGGAGCGAAGGTGGACGGGGAACTGGGTGTGGCGCAACATCGAAGAGGAGGTAGGCGCGGTGGCGGAGGCGGCGACACGGTGGAAGGGGGACGCGAAGGGGATCGGGATTCAGGGAAGGGGCTAGCAGATAGGTTGGAAAGGGAAGAGAACCGACGTGCGGTCAAACCGACTAAAGCGCATATACACTTACAGTTACAGGTGGGGCCACGAAGCGGCTAAAAGCCTCAATCAACCACAACGCTGCAATTCCTGGGAGCTTAGAAACTGTACAGATGCAGCTTGTATTTCAATGGGGTCATAGGCCATGTACAAGTGCAGAAAATGTGCAGAAAGCCCTTTATACAATGGGGAAATACAAAAGGCTACACAACTATATACTCCCTCCGTTCCCAAATATTTGTCTTTCTAGGCATTTCAAATGAACATAACATACGGATGCATGTAGACATATTTTAGTGTAGATTCACTCATTTTGCTCCGTATGTAGTCACTTGTTGAAATCTCTAGAAAGACAAATATTTAGGAACGGAGGGAGTATATAGTACTCCAACAAAAATATTCCTATTTATGTCTCCTTTTTCAGGCATGTTCAGAAGAAACAAGAAGCACTGGAAAATAGGTTCATCATTTCATGATCGTCTCTTGCAAACGTAGCAAAGATTCTGAGCTGGCTTGTTCTGTCAGTCAATCAAAATCCTTATATATATAAAGAGTACTGTTACAAGACTCAAAGGCAGGAACTAGGCGAGGTGTGGAAAGCAAAAGATCGAACACCCAGACTAAAACTTAGTATGGTCTATTACACTTCAAAGAACATCTCAAGCAAACTGAGACTATTATGTACAGTACGATGTAGTGAAGACTCCAATGTAGGTGACAACTTAAAACTGGTTTTTGTTGGCTGTTCTGAGCCAACTAAAGATAAAGAATGACCTAAAAGCTTTGCTCTCTTTAGTCATACTTTCTTGTCATTTAGCCCGATGCACTTAGAGTCTCTTTTAATAACACCTCAAGAGGGGTAGGGGTTTACTTTATTTCATAAAGATGAAGAGAGTTGCCCAGTTAATTAAAGGAAACCAAGCAAGAACCAGATACAAGGGCACAAAGTCCCCCACCAGTCGCCAAGTTGGCGGAACGGGAGACAAACACCACCACACACACCAACACACCACCGAAACCCCGAAGGCATTGCACCACCTTGCCGTCATTAGCACTGACCATGCAAGTGAAAGAGACCAAACCGCTACGGAAGGAGTAGGGATGGGCCACCCAAACATCATAGGTGGTGAACCGCGCCACCCACCTTCTATCGAAAGATCTTTGCTAAATGACACTCCCTCCGTAAACTAATATAAGAGTGTTAGATTACTATTTTAGTTATCTAAACACTCTTATATTAGTTTACAGAGGGAGTATTTTTTACCAGAAAGTGTATGTTGGTAACTTAGTGTTTGGAGCACCGTTGAGGTGTTTGCAGCCCATAGAATTTATTAGAAACACCCAAAATCTATGAAAAAATAACGAGAAAGTGCAGCCAGTTGCATCTGAAAACTATACCTAAACTGGAGAATCCTGGATGCCATGTATCCTGGATTCCTACAGGAAAACTCCAAAACTCTCGTTTGGATGTCATGCAGGAAATTCACAGGAATCTAGACACAAGGAGAAGAAAACATGAGGTCCTCCAAAAATTTCTATGAAATGGCCCAATCCATAGGAATTTCAAAGAATTGTAGGGATAGCTTTTCCTTTGTTCAAAACGGTACCAAAGAAATATTTCCTACAGGAATCATATCCTCCAAAATTCCTATGTTTTTCCTTGGTTCCAAACAGGGCCTTATTGTGCATTATGATTTGTGTTGTGTACTATGATCTCAGTTGTCTTTGATTTTTAGCTGGTGTACTTTGGTGCATTTGCTAGATAATTTGACCATTGCAGGGTGATATGACTTGCTATATGTTTGTGGCTTGGTAGGATGTGCTTCAGGGTGTGTCACCCAGCATCAGCATGGTCTCTCTAAAAAAAGATACATTTGATTTCCGGGTGCCTTACTGAGAAAAAAAGGAGAAGGCAAGTCAATTCTCTACCTTGATTTTTGTAGGGAGATTACATTTACATGTTACCTCCATATAAAATTTGGCAAAATCTCTTTAAAAAAACTTCAATACTGATTATGCGGAAACTTATTTCGCACACAATTATATCTTTCTCACTACCTGCAGGCATGTTACAGAATAAAATATTATACGAGTGTATCTTTAAATTTCTAACTAAAACATCTTACAAGCCATTTCTTAGCATAACAATGACTTTTAAAAGACATGGACCAGTCTGACCTTGGTGAACCAATTATTGAAGTTCCAAACATTCCTCTTGATAACTTAAATATTCAGGTATGACCCAGATGCATACCAAAAAAATATCAGGCTGAATATTTATCATAAGCATCACAGCAACCTAAATCAGGATTCTTCATAGTCTTAGCAGTGAGTTATAAGTTGAAACAGAAGACAGAGAAACAAGATAATAGACAAAAAATAAACCTCATAACATAGCATGACACTAACATATCTAAGAAGTGTGAAATACAAACTTAAAAAGTAAGTACAAATGAATGATTTATACGGTTTTGTAGGAGATACAAGCTTAATACCCGAATCAGAATATTACGGAGGTTGTATGCTTTTCTCACTAAAACACTCTTATGAAAGTGATACATGCAAAAAATGGGATGAACGACTGTAAAACACTCAACTATTCTACTTTTCCAACATAACCACTTACTGCTACAATGTAACTACAGAAATCACTTCTTACTTTTTTAATGTGAGGTCTTCTCACTTCCTTATATTTTAGAAGACCCTACCTCATGGCTTGTTTTGGTTTCAATTAACCAGTTGAGTGAAACACTAGAAGTACTAACCTATGAACTATTCAATTAACCTAGCACTGTATAGGTAGTGTTTTGTCAGTCCATCCCATCACCAGCTTTCGTCTTAACATAGTTGCAGTTTTCGACAGAGCAAACCTGATGGCAGAAGAGCACATGCTGAGAAATGCTTGAACACATGTCTGGGTTTACAGTCCATCGTGGGTAATTCTGTACCACGTCACAGCATCTTCTTGATTGCAGGATTCACTGGAGCCGGTGCTTGCTTACATAGATTGCACCGTGCAATGCTAACACCTCACGAAAGCATTTCACATTTGTGACTGCAACATGAGCAATTTAGCACACCCTTGGCAAAGGACTCACTGCACAAGCAGCTCATGAGCTGTTGGAAGGCAGCCAACATCCTTAACATGTGAACTCAGCCTATCAACCATCTCGGATATCTGGTCCGAGTCTGAGTGTTTTCTGTCCCCCACCGTGAACTCATGGAATGCCTCATCAAGTTCAATCCAACTTGATCCTGCTGACTTCTGAGACCCGGTTCCTTTCATTTGCATCCTTGCCTTTGCCATGTCACTCCACTGCCCAGCCTCTGCATAGATGTTTGAAAGGACAGCATAGTTCCCTGCATTGGAGGGCTGCAGCTTACTGAGCTCGTTCACTGCAATTTCTGCATACTCCACGTTCTTGTGCAGTCGGCATGCACTGAGAAGGGACCCCCATATTACCTCATTAGGGTCCCAAGGCATGCTTTTTATCAGGTCAACAGCCTCCTCGATGAGCCCTCCACGACCAAGAAGGTCAATCATGCAGCCATAATGCTCTATCTGTGGCACAATGCCATAGTCCCTCTCCATATTGGAGAAATACCGGCGTCCCTCTTCCACAAACCCCATGTGTGTGCATGCACTAAGAACGTTGATCATTGTCACAGCATCAGGATGGAACCCTTGTAGCTTCATTTGGGCAAAGAAGTCCAGCGCCTTGTCTCCATGCCCATGCATCGCAAATCCCCCAATTATGGTGTTCCATGACACTGAATCCTTCTCAGCTATTTCAGTGTCAAAGACATAATCAGCCCGGTTTACGCATCCACACTTGCAAAACATGTCAATCATTGCATTGCACACATGGGTCGACCTCCCCAGTTGCCTTGTCCGCACGTACCGGTGAATCCTCTTCCCAAGAGCAAGCGAGCCTGACTCTGCACATGCAGCCAAGATACTCACAACCGCAGCCACATCAAGTTCCACAGCAGCTTCCTTCATCTGAGTAAACAACCGTCCAGCCTCCTCAACAAGCCCATTCTGGGCACATGCCGAGACCATTATCGTCCACGTTACCAAGTTCTTGGTTGGCATCTTATCAAAGATCACTCGAGCCATCTCCATGTCACCCTTCTTACAGTAACCAGACACCACCGTCGACCACGACACCACATTCCTCTCTGGCATGCACTGAAACAGCTCGAACGCCTCCTCCATCTTCCCAGCCTTGGTGTACCCGTCCAGCACGGTGTTCCAGCTTACCGTGTCCTTCTCCGGCATCTCGTCAAACATCCTCCTCGCACTTGCCAGCTCCCCCTGTCGCACCATCGCAGCCATGGCCGAGTTCCAGGATACAGTATCCCGTCTAGGCATTTCCTCGAACACCTTGCTGGCGTCCAAAAACCCGCCGTTCTTGGAGTAGGCGTCGATCAGCGCGTTCCCGACATAGGTGTCCTCGATGGACCCGAGTTTAACGACGTGGGAGTGCACCGCTCTGAGAGGGTTCAAGCCCGCGGAGGAGAGCGCCTTGATGAGGAAGGAGTAGGTGAAGCTGTCCCGCTGGGGCATGGCGGAGAAGACAGAGACCGCGGCGTGGGGCAGGGCATTGAGCGCGTAGGCGCGGAGAAGGGTGTTCGGGAGGAAGGTGGTGGCGTGACGATTGGGGAAGGAGGCGAAGACGCGGCGGGATGCCGGGAGGCGGCGCTGGAGCGCGTATGAGGAGATAAGCTTGGAGGCGGTGAGCGGGTCGAGGTGGATACCGTGCTTGAGGAGCTGCGCGTGGAGCTCCTGCACGTGGCGGAGGCGCTGGAGGCCGTGGGGCAGTGACGCCAGGTGCTGCTCCACGAGCCGGCGCTGCGACGGCGCACCCCACCGCGGCGCCGGGCGGAGCGCAGAGGCAGAGGTGGACATTGGCGTTCGGACTGGCTATGGCGCCGCTGTGGTTGCCGCCGGAGAGGGGGCGGTGGTTTGCGGTAATTGTTGCCGGAGAGGGAAGGGGAGCTGCTCAGGCCAGGAGAAGGCCCTGCGGATGTTGTCTTGCTCGATGACATGTGGGTCAGCGCCAAAAACATTCTCCCTGGATAGGCAGTGTGCTACTACAAGGTATAGCCTCTTTTTTTTTTTTGAGACAAGCTAGAGGGTATAGCTGGCCAAACACGCCGTGCTTCTCGTGCTAGAAGCACGCACGGCACAGCCTAAGAGCATTACTAGTAGAACCCTCAAACCCTCAAATCCTTAAAGCACTTTTAAGGGTTGAGAAGTGTCACTTTTTGACACTTTTAAGGATTGAAAAACAGGGGCAAATACTAGAACCCTCAAACCCAACCCTTAAATTGCTTTAAGGATTAGATTTGAGGGTTCTAGTCTTTGCCTCGACCTCAACCTTTAAATCTATCATTTGGCATCTCACAATTTATGACAACAAAAACACAATCAACTTCCAAACAAACTACCAAATGACAATCATTGATGCATGGTTTAATAGTTTACATCACAAAATCATCATCTTCCTTCTCTCATCCAAGACCATCACCAAAAGTCGCACCTCGGCGCCATCTCCTAGACCACAAGCGGGCTCCATCAAGCATCTCCATCGGCACGGTGGAGTCGCACACACCGCCATCACCACAACTACTCATCGGAGTGTCCTCGAAAAGTAGAACCCGCAACACGGAACATCCTCTTCCTCTCCGCGATGTCCTCCTTGTAGTCCTTCCACCATTGCAATTGGTCTTGATCCATGTCCTTCTTGGACATCATCATGTGCTCTTTCTCTTCCACCATGAGTTCTTTCCATACCTTTGCCTCTTTGAGCTTGATCATCCTCTCCTCCAACTCGGCCTTGCGCTTTGCTTCTTCACGCTTTGCTTCAACTTGTGCAAGCTTGACCTCTTTCTTCTTCTCGGTGATAAGAAGCTTCATCTCCAATGTCTTCGTTGTCAATTCCTCTCTTGCCTTCATCATGTGGTCCATCTTCTCCCTTAGGCTTGACGCCTCTTCTTCTATCTTCACCCTTAGCTTGCCCTTCTTGTTTCCCTCGGGCTTGCCCACGTTCCTCT
Source organism: Aegilops speltoides (assembly GCA_021437245.1). Lineage (NCBI taxonomy): Eukaryota > Viridiplantae > Streptophyta > Magnoliopsida > Poales > Poaceae > Aegilops > Aegilops speltoides. Next base: position 76,901,176 of record CM038145.1, on the reverse strand, counting down.
CCTCCTCATCTTCACTATCGTCCATCCTTAGCATTGTCGACTTCTTGGGTGCGGTCTCTTGATCCCTCAACTTCCACTTGTCAAAGGTTTGAAGAATTGACCAAACATGCTTAAATGGGAATGGCTTGCCCTTGGAAGCGGCCATCTCCTTGTACCTCAAGCCGGAAATTGTCTCTTATCAACCACACATAAATCACATAAGAACCCACCAATAGCATAGTGCACACACATAATCAAAATAGTGAAGAAATATGTACTCACATAGTCACTCTCCACGGTTCCACTAGGTGGTGCATCCCTCACTTGGTCCATGGTCAGACTCCAACGAGAACAAGCGGCTTGATCAACTCCCACCGCCTTGAAGCGGCCGGAAAGTGTGATGGATGAACCCACTATTCTTCGGCTTGATCCTACAATAGACGTCCTCGATCCTTTGCCAATACAGTTTACCGGTTTGATCGGTGCCGGTGGTTGCATCCATTCCCACAGCTGCCCAAGCACGAACCAAGAGGACATCTTCCACCTCGGTGTAGTTTGTCGACCGCGCGTGTGGGCGGGGAGCGGCGGTGAATGCCTCCACCCCAATCTCGGCCACCTCCTCCTCGTCATCCCCTTCATCCTCCTCATCTTCCTCCTTTTCCTCCAAGTCGTCACCAACCCTAAAGGGGTCTAGAGGCGAGCTCGAGGTCCACCTCGCGCTTTGGAGGAGGTCCAAGAACGAGGATGGGGTTGCCATTTCCTCGAACACCTCGTGCGCGGCGGGAGGAGGTTCGGCGATGGTGGCGTTCGGGTCATGGCAGGCATGGCGGGCTTCTTCCGGCTTCTTCACAGCCGGGACGAGCCGACGACCTTGGAGGAAGCCCTCGAGGCTCACGGTCGGCCGCCTTGGCCGGCTCTTCTTGGGGCGGGCGCTGAGGCGGAGACGGGCCGGGCGGGAGCCGGGAGGCGGGAGGAGGGCGGCAGGCCGCCCGCCGCCGCTGCCTCGACGTGGTCGCCGCCACCACATCGCCACGGTCGGGTGGGCGAAGGGGGGGGGGCAAGGCGGGCTGGGCGGCGTGGCGGCGGGCGGGGCGGGCGGCAAAGGCGGGCTGGGCCCTCCATGGGGCAAGGCAGAGGCGGCCGAGAAGGAGGCCGAGGAGGAGGCGGTTGGCTCTGAGCGAGCGAGCGAGCGAGGAGGAGGAGTGCGGGTTGGGGGGCGATTTTCCTCTCAACCCCTACTTCTACGGATTGCAAACTGGTTTCAGGGTTGGACCTCTAAATTTTTTTACGGGTTTGAGGGTTTAGAGGTTCTAGTCTACGGCGTTTTTTCCACGAAAACTGTAAAAAAAGCAGTTATTTTTAGGGGTTGAGGGTTTGAGGGCTCTACTAGTAATGCTCTAAATGGGCAAATGCCCGGCACGCGGCACTTTTTTTTAAATTTTTGAATATATGACCTAAGAAACAATCCAATAGGCCCAAAAATATAGCCTAGCAAACTGAAAAGCACGCAGCCCAAACGTGTTAAATGTGCCAAGGGTCGGCCGGTTGCTAAATGTGTCGTGCCTGGGCCGAGGAGCAAGGCACGTGGGCCAGCACGGCATGACCCGTCTAGTAAACATGGATGTGCGGGTCATATCGTGCCAAACACGGTTAGCACAGGTCAGGTCGTGTTGATCCATTTGGCCATGTCTACGTGATTGCCCAACATGTCACATGCATGACCTGGGCCACGAGGCGAGGCACGCGCGTTGGGCCAGCAAGCGCCCGCTTATTTTATATTTATTAAAATTATTTATAATGTATAGGTTCGAAAAACAGCCCAAAAAGGTCTTTAAAAAAACTCAATTTGACTTAAAAGCATCATGTGGCACAAATGTCGGCCCATGCCAGTCCGTTTACTCATGTGTCGTGTCTGGGCCACATGACGAAGCATCCATGTTGGCCTGGCATGACCCACTTATACGGGCCTCGGCTTGCATTGTCATGCCCGACCCGTTTAAGGGTGGGTCATGCCATCCCATTCGCCAGGTAGGCTAGAGGGTGACACGCGCTTTGTTGTGCCATCCTTCAGTCATGAATTAAGCCCTTTTTTTGAACTAGCACAAATGCTTGTGCATTGCTACGGATGAAAATATCAGTTTCTATGAACCATGGTTGGCCGGGTTGAGGAACTATGTCACCGGACAGTCGATCGCTGATGACAAACAAAAGATGCATCATTTGAGGATCATGACATGGAGCTTAGGACTTGGGTTATGATTTGAAGTAAATTGATGTGATTGACAACATTCTTTATGAAAAGCTTTCGATTTATTCATCAAACATCATGACGGTATAAAGAACATCAAAAGTAATCTACATCGATGTCGTGCATGAAAAATAAAATTGATGCAAATTTAAACATAAGAAGTAATATACATCAATGTCATAAGTTAATCCCTTCCTTTAATTTTGCACCAATAGTTTATGGAAATAACAACTGTCAACAGTTAGCTATGGGGAATTCGCAGCGACCCCCTTTTCCATCATTGCATGAATCTCGGTGCAAGATCGCTACCGTGTCAAATGTGAAACTAGGTTGTTGTAAGACAAAAGACAGCGAACGTTTCACTTCCTCAAAACAATACTCACCACCGACTAGCGGCGTGGACCCCCACATGGGAGACCTGGGTTCGAATCCCAGGGTGTTGGGAAACGTAGTAGAAAAAACAAAAAAAATCACCCTACGATCCGCCAAAAACACTCTGAAGATGCAATAGCGGTTTGAATCGGATCAACTTCGAGTTGCGGCAGAAGAAGATGAGTCAGTGTAGATCGTACTTGAAGTCACTCAAACCATCGATGAACGATCCCTCAAACTGACCACGAACGGTCTCTCGAACGAAAGACCGAAAGCATGGCATCTCCACGGATTGCAAGGGGCTGTTCGTGGACGGTCTTCTCCACTTGTCAAACTTTCCGATGAACATGTAAGTTGTCATTTATGATTACCAAGTTATAGATGGCGTCTGAGCAACCCCAAAGTTCATCGTATGGTAAGAAGTGACTACGATACTCTCATGGTCTAAGGAAATAAATCACACGTTAATATTACATGTTATAACAATTGACTTCTGATGATATTATCTCGAAGTATAACAAACAAGTTTGGGTCGATTCAATATGATCATTCTTCTAACGTCACACTCTCAATGTTGTTTAAGGACTATCGTTACACTTAACGATATCCTAAGATCCGGAAAACATGATCACCAACAACACTTGAGCTAGCACGAAAAAAACACTTCCGAGATGATACGTGTTTGTCACGGTAGGGAACGTTTTCTGTCATGCATGTACATCCATGAAAATTTTATGATAGAATCAAGATAGTCATACATCTGCTGTCGTAGAAGTGTTCCATGACAATACTGAAATTATCATCACAGAAGTGTCCACTTCCATGATGATAAATGCCGCGTCTTTGAAGTGTTTTCATCAAGGGTAACAGACACGTGGCTTCTATCATAATGGGTCGCCGTTAAGCTATTGGGTTCCGGTTTGCATCCGATAACCCATTAACAACCCAGACTGATGGGGATTTTCCACATGTAAAATTCTCATTAGCCACAGGAACCATGTGTCAGCTCACCATTGGGACAGATAGGCGCCTATGATATGTCGACACGTGGCACGGCCCAACAGTGGCCCATTTAGCTTACAAAGGCCTACCCATTTGACTTGGTCAAAAGCTAGCGGGTCGGCCCATCAAAAGCTTGTTAACGGTCTGTTCACATATAGCCCATTTTACGGCTTGATAACTCACGACCCATTATGTCCTTTCCGAGTTCGGCCCAACACTGTCATGTGGGACTTCCAGTATAATACTAGCCCATTTCACTTTCGGCCCATGTACGGCCCATGATGGCTTTCGGCCCATATGAGGCCTTTCGTCCCTTTGGGCCCTTTAGTGGCCCATGGTTACTCACAACAGGAATTAGCTAATTGCTCGTCTTCCATGGCAGACGGCAAAGGACCAAAAAGCTGACGACAAAGGTCTTTGTCGTTAGCCGCGGACGGCAAACATATCCGGCAGTATAAGTTGCGGTAATGCGCTTCTTTGCCATCTGTTTTCGTGCAGCGGACGGGAAAGACATTTGCCGTCAGCTTTCCTAGGGAGGCAAACGGCAAACAACATGGACGACAAATCATTTTTGATCGTTCCATGTTGTTATACTATCATTCTTAGATGTTTTACAATCATTTTATAGTAGCTTTATATCATTTTTTGGGACTAAGCTATTGACATAGTGCCCAGTGCCAGTTGCTGTTTTTTGCTTGTTTTTTTACTTGGCAAAAAACCAATACCAAACGGAGTCCAAACGCAGCGAAACTTTTTGGAGATTTTTTCTGGACCAGAAGACACAAGATGGGCCAAAGAAGTACCAGAGGGGTGCCCCGAGGGGGGCACAACCCACCTGGGCGTGCCTGGAGGCCTCCCACACTGCCTCTTTGCCCTATAAATACACAAATATTTCAGAAACCCTAGGGAAGTCGACGAAACACAATTCTAGCCGCCGCAAGTTCCAGAACCATGAGATCCAATCTAGACACCATCACGGAGGGGTTCATCATCCTCATTGGTGCCTCCTCGATGATGCGTGAGCAGCTCATTGTAGACCTACGGGTCCGTAGGCAGTACCTAGATGGCTTCTTCTCTCTTTTGATTCTCAATACAATGATCTCTTGGAGATCTATTTGATGTAACTCTTTTTGCGGTGTGTTTGTTGGGATCCAATGAACTTTGAGTTTATGATCAAATCTATTTTATCCATGAAATTTAAATTTATTTGAGTATTAATCTCTTATATGCATGATTACTTATAGCCTCGTATTTCTTCTTTGAATCTTTGGTTTAGTTAGGCCGACTAGATCAATTTTTCTTGCCATGGGAATAGGTGTTTTGTGATGGGTTCAACTGTGCAGTGCTCTTTCCCAGTGACAGAAGGTGCTGCAAGACACGTATTGATTGTTTTATTAAGGATAACAAGATGGGGTCTATTCCTACATGAATAGATCATATCGACATCATGTCATCGTTGTTATTGCATACTCCATTTCTCCATGAACTTAATACACTAGATGCATGCTGGATAGCGGTCGATGTATGGAGTAATAGTACTAGATGCAGGCAAGAGTCGGTCTACTAATCTTGGACGTGATGCCTATATAATGATCATTGCGTGGATATCGTCATAATTATTTAAAGTTCTATCAATTGCCCAACAGTAATTTGTTTACCCACTGTATGCTATTTTCTTGAGAGAAGCCACTAGTGAAATCTATAGGCCCCAGGTCTATTGTTTACCATATTTGCTTCGAGATCTATTTTTATTTTCTTTTGTTTCCAGATATATTATTCTAAAAACCCAAAAATACCTTCCTGCACTTTTTCTTTATTTATTTTATTTTGTTTTATCGAGAGATCTATCCAAAATCATACAAATCAATCTATCTTTTACCCGAGAGGGATTGACAACCCCTCTTACGCGTCAAGTTGCAAGTATTTGTTCTTTGTGTGCAGGTACCATTTACACAGTGTTTCTTGGTTCTCCTACTGGCTCAACAACATTGGTTTCAAAACTGACGGAAATACGTACCATAGTTGTGCTGCATCATCCCTTCCTCTTCGGGGAAAAACTGACGCGGACACGAGCCATCAAGAAAGGACCACTAGCGCCTTCATCGGGGGGACATCATCAACATCTCCTCTCCTTGCAATTTACATTATTTGCCATTTGCCTCTCATTTTCATCTCCTCCACTTCATAAAATTTGCCTTTTTATTCGCCTTCTTTCCGTTTGCCTTTTTCTTGTTTGATCTTTTTATTTGCTTGCATCTTCGCTTGCTAAAAATTTATTAATATGGATCTTCATCCACTTGCTAACCTTTTCAAAAGATCCAATTATAATGAACCAATCAATAGTGTATTAAGTTCACTAGATTATCTTTATGAAGTTTTGCTCGAGATTTATGAATATGAAAATTGTGATGAAGTGTTAAACGAAGAAATTTATAAAGTGATTCATGATTTTTTTTATATTCCAAAACTGACAAAAAAATATTTTTGCAGATTTTTTGGAGTCCGTTTACTTACCGAATCACGTACCTCCTCTTTTTTCATGATTCTGGAGTGTTTCGGAAGGACTCTTTTATGTGTTCTTCCGGTGTCAAAGTTTGGATAATATTACTTTCAACATTAATGGACGTACCTGAGATATAATGTTTTATTCGTTGCCCATTAACAACCTTCGGATAGTACCTTCGGCATTATAATTTTGATAGCTCCAGGCCGATAAACCTCCTCGATAACATAGGGTCCTTCCCATTTGGAGAGGAGTTCTCCTGCAAAGAATCTAAAATGAGAGTTGTACAAAAGAACATATTCTCCAACTTTGAACTCACGCTTTTGGATTCTTTTATCATGCCATCTTTTAACTTTTTCTTTGAATAACCTGGAATTTTCATAAGCTTGGGTTCTCCATTCATCTAATGAGCTAATATCAAATAACCTCTTTTCACCAGCAAGTTTGAAATCATAGTTGAGTTCTTTGATTGCCCAATATGCTTTATGTTCCGACTCAAGAGGCAAATGACAAGCTTTTCCATGAACCATTTTATAAGGAGACATACCCATAGGATTTTATATGTTGTTCTATAAGCCCAAAGTGCATCATCTAATTTCTTAGACCAATTCTTCCAGGACCTGTTGACAGTCTTTTGCAAAATTAATTTTATTTCTCTATTGGTAAGTTCAACTTGACCACTAGACTGAGGATGATAAGGTGATGCAATTCTATGGTTAACATCATACATGGCAAGCATTTTATGGAAAGCACCATGAATAAAGTGTGAACCACCATCAGTCATTAAATATATAGGGACTCCAAACCTTGGGAAAATAACTTCCTTAAGCATTTTAATAGAGGTGTTGTGATCAGCACTACTGGTTGGAATAGCTTCTACCACTTAGTGACATAATCAACAACAACCAGAATATGTGTATACCCATTAGAGGAAGGAAAAGGTCCCATGTAATCAAATCCCCAAACATCAAATGGTTCAACAACAAGTGAATAATTTATAGGCATTTGTTGACGCTTACCGATATTACCTATTCTTTGGCATTCATCATAAGATAAGACGAACTTATGAGAATCCTTGAAGAGAGTAGGCCAATAAAATCCAGATTGCAATACCTTGTGAGCAGTTCTGTCTCCCGCATGATGCCCTCCATAAGCTTTGGAGTGACATTTCCGTAGGATTTGTCCCATTTCATGCTCAGGTACACAACGTCTAATAATACCATCTACTCCTTTATAAAGATGTGGGTCATCCCAAAAGTATTGCCTTAAATCATAGAAGATTTTTTTCCTTTTGTTGGTATGTAAAGCTAGGTGGTAAATATTTAGAAACAATATAATTAGCATAGTCAGCATATCAAGGAGTGTTATGAGAAACATTTATTGCAGCCAACTGTTCATCAGGAAAACTATCATCAATACGTAGTGGGTCATCAAGCACATTTTCAAGCCTAGACAAGTTATCAGCTACGGGGTTCTCAACTCCTTTTCTATCAGTGATATGTAAATCAAATTCTTGTAGCAAGAGAACCCATCGAATAGGTCTAGGTTTAGCATCTTTCTTTTCCATAAGATATTTTATAGCACCATGATCGGTGTGAACAATTACTTTTGAATCAACACTGTAAGATCTAAATTTATCACAAAGCAAACACCACTGCTAGGAATTCTTTTTCAGTAGTTGCATAATTTTGTTAGCACTGTCTAGAGTTTTACTAGCATAATGTATAACACTTAGTTTCTTATCAACTCTTTATCCTAGAACAACACCAATAGCATAATCACTAGCATCACACATAATTTCGAAAGGCAAGTTCCAATCAGGTGGTTGAACAATAGGTGCAGAAATTAAGGCTTTCTTGAGTGTTTTGAACGCTTCTAAACAATCATCATAGAAAACAAAAGGAACATCCTTTTGCAAAAGATTTGTAAGAGGCCTAGAAATTTTAGAAAAGTCTTTGATAAATCTTCTATAGAAACCAACATGACCTAGGAAACTACGAATACCTTTGATATCTTTAGGACATGGCATTTTCTCAATTGCATCAACCTTAGCTTTGTCCACTTCAACACCTCTTTCAGAAATTTTATGACCCAAGACAATACCTTCATTAACTATAAAGTGGCACTTCTCCCAATTCAAGACAAGATTTGTTTTCTCTCATCTCTGCAAAAAGCGATCAAGATTACTTAAACAATCATCAAAAGACTTCCCATAAATAGAAAAGTCATCCATGAAAACCTCAACAATCTTTTCACAAAAGTCAGTTAGTAGTCATACATCTTTGAAAGGTAGCAGGTGCATTGCATAAACCAAAAGGCATACGTCTATAAGCATAAGTTCCACAGGGACAAGAGAAAGTGGTCTTTTCTTGATTAGGTTGAGAAACAGGTATTTGTGAAAAACCAGAATATCCATCAAGGAAGCAAAAATGTGTGTGCTTAGATAATATTTCTAGCATTTTATAAATAAAAGGCAAAGGGTAATGATCTTTTCTAGTTGCTTTATTTAATTTTCTAAAATCAATTACCATTCTATAGCATGTAACAATTCTTTGTGGAATAAGTTCATTCTTATCATTAGGAACAACAGTAATACCTGCTTTCTTAAGGACACAATGAACAGGACTTACCCATCTACTATCATCTATATGATAGATTATATCTGCTTCCAGAAGTTTTAATATTTCCGTTCTTACCACTTCCTTCATTTTCGGATTTAACCGACGTTGGTGATCAACAATGGGTTTCGCATCAGATTCCATATTACTCATGTGTTGACATGGAGTGGGACTAATGCCCTTTAAATCATCAAGAGTATATCCAATAGTAGCTCGGTGCTTCCTTAGAACTTTCAATAATCTTTCTTCTTCATGTTCTGAAAGGTTAGCACTAATAATAACATGATATATCTTCTTTTCATCAAGATAAGCATATTTCAAAGTGTCTGGCAATTGTTTTAATTCAAACACAGGATCACCTTTGGGTGGAGGAGGACCTCCTAGAGTTTCAATAGGCAAATTGTGTTTCAGCAGAGGACGTTGTTCAAAGAAAATATTATCTATTTCATTTCTTTCATGCATATGTAAATCATTTTCATGGTCTAGCAAATATTGTTCTAGAGGTTACTAGGAGGCACGGCAATGGAAGCTAGACCAATTATTTCATCCTTACTAGGCAATTCTTTTTCATGAAGCTTTCTACTAAACTTGGAGAAATTAAACTCATGAGACTCACCACCAAAACTAACACCGACAGTTTGTTTCTCACAATCTATTTAGCATTAACGGTGTTCAAGAAAGGTCTGCCAAAAATAATGGGACAAAAGTCATCTTGTGGGGAACCAAGAACAAGAAAATCAGTAGGGTATTTTATTTGTCCACACAAGACTTCAACATCTCTAACAATCCCAATTGGTGATATAGTATCTCTATTAGCAAGTTTAATAGTGGCATCTATTTCTTCTATTTCAGCAGGTGCTATGCCATTCATAATTTCTTGATATAAGGTAAAGGGAATAACACTCACGCTAGCACCTATGTCGCATAAACCATGATAACAACGACCTCCTATTTTAACTGAGACAACGAGCATGCCAACAACGGGTTTATTATCCGTTCTATCGGGTTTGACAATTGTACTAGCTTCATTACAGAAGTAAATAACATGCCCATCTATATTTTCTTCCAAGAGATCCTTAACCATAGCAACACTAGGCTCTATTTTAATTTGTTCATCAGGTTTAGGTGTTCTAATATAACTTTTGTTGACCGCTGATAACCCACAAGTATAGGGGATCAATAGTAGCCTCTTTCGATAAGTAAGAGTGTCGAACCCAACAAGGAGCTAAAGGTAGAACAATATTCCCTCAAGTTCTATCAACCACCAATACAACTCTACGCACGCTTAACGTTCGCTTTACCTAAAACAAGTATGAAACTAGGACTTTGTAGGTGTTGTTGGATAGGTTTGCAAGATAATAAAAAGCACGTAAATGTAAACTAGGAGTTGTTATATGAAGACGCAACTAAGTTAGTTTTAGTAGAGAGCTTTTTGTAACGAGAAAGTTATTTGTCCCTAGGCAATCAATAACTAGACCGGTAATCACTATTGCAATTTTATTTGAGGGAGAGGCATAAGCTAACATACTTTCTCTTCTTGGATCATATGCACTTATGATTGGAACTCTAGCAAGCATCCGCAACTACTAAATATCATTAAGGTAAAACCCAACCATAGCATTAAAGCATCAAGTCCTCTTTATCCCATACGCAACAACCCCCTTACTCGGGTTTATGCTTCTGTCACTCAAGCAACCCACTCTAAGAGAATCATGAACGTATTGCAACACCCTACAGCGGGAATCCCTCATGCTTGCGCGACACGGAGAGCACCATAGTACAGCACCAATAATAAAAAATTCAACTCAAACCAACCACGATCATCAATTAATCCATAGGACAAAACGGATCTACTCAAACATCATAGGATAGCCATACATCATTGGGAAATAATATATAGCATTGAGCACCATGTTTAAGTAGAGATTACAACAGGTAAAAGAGTGTTACACCACTGCATAGAGGAGGGAAGAGTTGGTGATGAAGACGGTGAAGTTGTTGGTGTAGATCGCGGTGATCATGATGGCCCTGGCGATGTTCCGGCGCCACTGGAAGCGAGGGGGAGAGATCCCCCCTCCTCCTTCTTCTTCTTCCTTGACCTTATCCCTAGATGGGAGAAGGGTTTCCCCTCTGGTCCATGGTCTCCATAGCGTGGGAGCGGCAAGAGCCCCTCCGATATTGGATCTGTCTCTCTGTCTCTCTCTGTTTCTACGTTCTCAAATTCTGCCCTTTCACCGTTTCTTATATATCTGGAGATCCGTAACTCCGATTGGATTGAAACCTTCGCCAAGATTTTTCTCCAAAAATTAGCTTTCTTGCGGCCAAAGAAGAGCAGTAACCGCCTTACGGGGTGCCCACGAGGGTCAGGGGCACGCCCCCTGCCTCATGGCCCCCTCGAGCACCGTCTCGCGTTGATTTTTCTTCCAAAAAAACATAAATATTCCAAAAATATTCTCCGTCCGTTTTTATCCCGTTTGGACTCACTTTGATATGGGGTTTCTGCGAAACATAAAACATGCAACAAACAGAACCGACTTTCGGCAATCGGATCAATATGTTAGTCCCAAAAAATAGTATAAAAAGTTGCCAAAAGTATATGAAAGTTGAATAATATTGGCATGGAACAATAAAAAATTATAGATACGACGGAGACGTATCAGCATCCCCAAGCTTAATTCCTACTCATCCTCGAGTAGGTAAATGATAAAAAGATAATTTTTGATTTGGAATGCTACCTAGCATAATCTTGATCATATATCCAATCATGGCATGAATATTAAGACACGAGTGATTCAAAGCAATAGTCTATCATTTGACATAAAAACAATAATAGTCAGGCATCCCAACAAATAATCATGCCTTTCAAAATATCAATGCTTACAGAATGTTATCCCTACAAAATCATATAGTCTTGTATGCTCCCTTTTCTTAACACAAGGTACCCCTCATGCCTATCCCGGTGTCAGCCAAGCAATTGGTTCATAGTTTTTAATGCGCTTCAGCTTTTTCAACCTTCACGCAATACATGAGCACAAGCCATGGATATAGCACTATATATGGAATAGAGTATGATGGTGGAGGTTGTGTGGAGAAGACAAAAGGGAGAAAGTCTCACATCAACGCAGCTAATCAACGGGCTATGGAGATGCCCATCAATTGATGTCAATGCGAGGAGTAGGGATTGCCATGCAACAAATGCACTAGAGCTATAAGTGTATGAAAGCTCAAACTGAAACTAAGTGGGTGTGCATCCAACTTGCTTGCTCATGAAGACATCGGGCATTTGAGGAAGCCCATCATCAGAATATACAAGCCAAGTTCTATAATGAAAATTCCCACTAGTATATGAAAGTGACAATATAGGAGACTCTCTATATGAAGAACATGGTGCTACTCTGAAGCACAAGTGTGGTAAAAGGATAGTAACATTGCCCCTTTTGGGGGGTGGGCTTCTTGGGCCCACCTTTTTTTATTTAGGCTTCTTTGGCCTCTCTTTTTTCACATGGGGAAATGCTCTAATAATGATGATCATCACACTTTTACTAACTTACAACTCGATATTACAACTCGACATTAGAACAAAAATATGACTCTATATGAATGCCTCCGCGGTGTACTGGGATGTGCAATGATCTAGCATAGCAAAGATATCAAAACATCATGCTATCTATCTTACGATCATGCAAAGCAATATGACAATGAATGTTCAAGTCATGTATATGATGATGATGGAAGTTGCATGGCAATATATCTCGGAATGGCTATGGAAATGCCATAATAGGTAGGTATGGTGGCTGTTTTGAGGAAGATATAAGGAGGTTTATGTGTGATAGAGCGTATTGTATCATGGGTTTGGATGCACTGGCAAAGTTTGCACCAACTCTCGAGGTGAGAAAGGGCAATGCATGGTACCGAAGAGGCTAGCAATGATGGAAGGGTGAGAGTGCGTATAATCCATGGACTCACATTAGTCAAAAAGAACTCATATACTTATTGCAAAAGTTTATTAGCCCCCGAAGCAAAGTACTACTACGTATGCTCCTAGGGGGAAGGTTGGTAGGAGTTAACCATCGCACGCCCCCGACCTTCACACAAAGATAAACAATCAAAATACAATGCGCGCCAATTTGGTTACATAGTTAGTAGACCATACGTGCATGCTTTGGGAATCACAAACCTTAACACCAATATCCTTACTGAACACATCCATTTACTAGAACCTCCCTCATATTATCATCTCTATATCACAAAACTATTGCAAGGAATCAAACATATCATACTCAGTGATCTACAAGTTTTATGTAGAATTTTATGACTAACCATGTGAATGACCAATTCCTGTCATCTCTCTAAATATATATAAGTGAAGCAAGAGAGTTTAATTCTTTCTACAAAAGATATTCCCACGCTCTAACAAATATAAGTGAAGCAAAAGAGCATTCTACAAATGGCGGTTTTCTATGTGAAGAGAAACAGGCAATCCAAACTTCAAATGATATAAGTGAAGCACATGAAGCATTCTATAAAGCCATACTCAAAAGATTTAAGTGAAGTGCAATGAGCATTCTATAAATCAACCAAGGACTATCTCATACCAGCATGGTACATAAAAGAAAAGTGAAAACTAAACGCAAAAGACGCTCCAAGACTTGCACATATCGCATGAACGAAACAAATCTGAAAACATACCGATACTTGTTGAAGAAAGAGGGGATGCCTTCCGGGGCATCCCCAAGCTTAGACGCTTGTGTCTCCTTGAATATTTACTTGGGGTGCCTTGGGCATCCCCAAGCTTGAGCTCTTTCCCCTCCTCCTTTTCCTCATATCGAGACCTCCTCGATCAAACACTTCGTCCACACAAAACTTCAACAGAAAACTCGGTAAGATCCGTTAGTATAATAAAGCAAATCACTACTCTAGGTGAAGAAAATATGCCCTAGAGGCAATAATAAAGTTATTATTTATTTCCTCATATCATGATAAATGTTTATTATTCATCCTAGAATTGTATTAACCAGAAACATGATACATGTGTGAATACATAGGCAAACTTAATGTCACTAGTATGCCTCTACTTGACTAGCTCATTAATCAAAGATGGTTATGTTTCCTAACCATAGACATGTGTTGTTATTTGATTACGGGATCACATCATTAGGAGAATGATGTGATTGACTTGACCCATTCCGTTAGCTTAGCACTTGATCGTTTAGTATGTTGCTATTGCTTTCTTCATGACTTATACAAGTTCCTATAACTATGAGATTATGCAACTCTCGTTTACCGGAGGAACACTTTGTGTGCTACCAAACGTCACAACGTAACTGGGTAATTATAAAGGAGCTCTACAGGTGTCTCCAAAAGTACATGTTGAGTTGGCGTATTTCGAGATTAGGTTTTGTCACTCCGATTATCGGAGAGGTATCTCTGGGCCCTCTCGGTAATGCACATCACTATAAGCCTTGCAAGCAATGTAGCTAATGAGTTAGTTACGGAATGATGCATTATGTAACGAGTAAAGAGACTTGCCGGTAACAAGATTGAACTAGGTATTAGGATACCGATGATCGAATCTCGGGCAAGTAACATACCGATGACAAAGGGAACAATGTATGTTATTATGCGGTTTGGCCGATAAAGATCTTCATAGAATATGTAGGAGCCAATATGAGCATCCAGGTTCGGCTATTGGTTATTGACCGAAAACGAGTCTCGGTCATGTCTACATAGTTCTCGAACCCATAGGGTCTGCACGCTTAAGGTTTCGATGACAGTTATATTATGAGTTTAGGAGTTTTGATGTACCGAAGTTTGTTCGGAGTCCCGGATGAGATTATGGACATGACGAGGAGTCTCGAAATGGTTGAGACATGAAGATTGATATATTGGAAGCCTATATTTGGATGTCGGAAGTGTTCCGGGTGAAATCGGGATTTTACCGGAGTACCGGGAGGTTACCGGAACCCCCCGGGGGCTTAATGGGCCTACACGGGCCTTAGTGGAGAAGAGGAGAGGAGGCCAGGGCAGGGCCACGCGCCCCTCCCCCTAGTCCGAATAGGACAAGGAGAGGGGGGCGGCGCCCCCCTTTCCTTCCTCTCTCCCTCCTCCTTCCCCCCTTCTCCTAGTCCAACAAGGAAAGGAGGGAGTCCTACTCCCGGTGGGAGTAGGACTCCCCTTGGCGCGCCCCTCCTTGGCCGGCCGCCCCCTCCCCCTTGGCTCCTTTATATACGGGGGCAGGGGGCACCTCTAGACACAACAATTGATCTCTTGATCTCTTAGCCGTGTGCGGTGCCCCCCTCCACCACAGTCCTTGATAATATTATAGCGGTGCTTAGGCGAAGCCCTGCGACGGTAGAACATCAAGATCGTCACCACACCGTTGTGCTGACGGAACTCTTCCCCGACATTCTGCTGGATTGGAGTACGGGGATCATCATCGAGCTGAACGTGTGCTAGAAGTCGGAGGTGACGTAGTTTTGGTGCTTGATCGGTCGGGCCGTGAAGACGTATGACTACATCAACCGCGTTGTTCTAATGCTTCCGCTTTCGGTCTACGAGGGTACGTGGACAACAATCTCCCCTCTCGTTGCTATGCATCACCATGATCTTGCGTGTGCGTAGGAATTTTTTTGAAATTACTACGTTCCCGAACAGTGGCATCCGAGCCAGGTTTTATGCGTAGATGTTATATGCATGAGTAGAACACAAGTGAGTTGTGGGCGATATAAGTCATACCGCTTACCAAAGATGTCATACTTTGGTTGATGGTATTGTTGGATGAAGCGCCCGGACCGACATTACGATACGCTTACGCGAGACTGGTTCTACCGACGTGCTTTGCACACGTGGTGGCGGGTGTCTGCTTTCTCCAACTTTAGTTGAACCGAGTGTGGCTACGCCCGGTCCTTGCGAAGGTTAAAACAACACTAACTTGACGAACTATCATTGTGGTTTTGATGCGTAGGTAAGAACGGTTCTTGCTCAGCCCGTAGCAGCCACGTAAAATTTGCAACAACAAAGTAGAGGACGTCTAACTTGTTTTTGCAGGACATGTTGTGATGTGATATGGTCAAGACGTGATGCTATATTTTATTGTATGAGATGATCATGTTTTGTAACCGAAGTTATCGGCAACTGGTAGTTGCCATATGGTTGTCGCTTTATTGTATGAAATGCAAACACCCTGTAATTGCTTTACTTTATCACTAAGCGGTAGCGATAGTCGTAGAAGCAATAGATGGCGTAAACGACAACGATGCTACGATGGAGATCAAGGTGTCGCGCCGGTGGCGATGGTGATCACGGCGATTAGCCGAGATGGAGATCACAAGCACAAGATGATGATGGCCATATCATATCACTTATATTGATTGCATGTGATGTTTATCCTTTATGCATCTTATCTTGCTTTGATTGACGGTAGCATTTTAAGATGATCTCTCACTAATTATCAAGAAATGTTCTCCCGAGTATGCACCGCTGCGAAAGTTCTTCGTCTTTGAGACACCACATAATGATCGGTGTGATAGGCTCTACGCTCAAATACAACGGGTGCAAAACAGTTATGCACGCGAATACTCGAGTTAAACTTGACGAGCCTAGCATATACAGATATGGCCTCGGAACACGGAGACCGAAAGGTCGAACATGAATCATATAGTAGATATGATCAACATAGTGATGTTCACCATTGAAACTACTCCATCTCACATGATGATCGGACATGGTTTAGTTGATTTGGATCACGTGATCACTTAGATGACTAGAGAGATGTCTATCTAAGTGGGAGTTCTTAAGTAATATGATTAATTGAACTTAAATTTATCATGAACTTAGTACCTGATAGTATTTTGCTTGTCTATGTTTGTTGTAGATAGATGGCTCGTGCCGTTGTTTCGTTGAATTTTAATGTGTTCCTTGAGAAAGCTAAGTTGAAAGATGATGGTAGCAATTACACGGACTGGGTCCGTAACTTGAGGATTATCCTCATTGTTGCATGTAAGAATTATGTCCTCGAAGCACCGCTGGGTGCGAACTGCTGCAGATGCAATCGACGATGTTAAGAACGTCCGCGAGCAAAGCTGATGACTACTCGATAGTTCAGTGTGCCATGCTTTACGGCTTAGAACCTGTGCTTCAACGACGTATTGAATGTCATGGAGCATATGAGATGTTCCAGGAGTTGAAGTTAATATTTCAAGCAAATGCTCCGATTGATAGATATGAAGTCTCCAATAAGTTCTATAGCTGTAAGATGGAGGAGAATAGTTTTGTCAGTGAACATATACTCAAAATGTCTGGGTATAATAATCACTTGATTCAACTGGGATTTAATCTTCCCGATGATAGTGTCATTGATGTAATTCTTCAATCATCGCCACCAAGCTACAAGAGCTTCGTGATGAACTATAATATGCATGGGATGGACAAGACTATTCTCGAGCTCTTTGCAATGCTAAAAGCTGCGGAGGTAGAAATCAAGAAGGAGCATCAAGTGTTGATGGTCAACAAGACCACCGTTTCAAGAAAAGGGCAAAGGGAAGAAGAAGGGGAACTTCAAGAAGAACAGAAACAAGTTGTGCTCAAGAGAAGAAACCCAAGTCCGGACCTAAGCACGAGATCGAGTACTTCTATCGCAAGCGCATCGACACTAGAAGCGGAACTGCCCCAAGTATTTGGCGGATAAGAAGGATGGCAAAGTGAACAAAGGTATATGTGATATACATGTTATTGATGTGTACCTTACTAATGCTCGCAGAGCACCTAGGTATTTGATATGGTTCATTGCTAATATTTGCAACTCAAACAGGACTACGGATTGCGAAGATTGGCTAAGGACGAGGTGACGATGCGCGTGGGAAATGGTTCCAAAGTCGATGTGATCGCGGTCGGCACGCTACCTCTACATCTACCATCGGGATTAGTTTTAGACTTGAATAATTGTTATTTGGTGCCAGCGTTAATCATGAACATTATATCTGGATCTTGTTTGATGCGAGACGGTTATTCATTTAAATCAGAGAATAATGGTTGTTCTATTTATATGAGTAATATCTTTTATGGTCATGCACCCTTGAAGAGTGGTCTATTTTTATTAAATCTCGATAGTAGTGATACACATATTCATAATGTTGAAGCCAAAAATGCAGAGTTGATAATGATAGTGCAACTTATTTGTGGCAATCGCCGCTTGGGTCATATTGGTGTAAAGCGATGAAGAAACTCCATCTCGATGGACTTCTAGAATCACTTGATTATGAATCACTTGGTACTTGCGAACCGTGCCTCATGGGCAAGATGACTAAAACGCCGTTCTCCGAAACTGTGGAGCGAGCAACTGATTTGTTGGAAATCATACATACTGATGTATGTGGTCCAATGAATATTGAGGCTCGCAACGGGTATCATTATTTTCTCACCTTCACAGATGATTTGAGCAGATATGGGTATATCTACTTGATGAAACACAAGTCTGACACATTTGAAAAGTTCAAAGAATTTCAGAGTGAAGTGGAAAATCATCGTAACAAGAAAATAAATTTCTACGATCTGATCGTGGAGGAGAATATTTGAGTTACGAGTTTGGTTTACATTTGAAGCAATGCGGAATAGTTTCGCAACTCACGCCAGCCGGAACACCACAACGAAATGGTGTGTCCGAACGTCGTAATCGTACTTTACTAGATATGGTGCGATCTATGATGTGTCTTACTGATTTACCGCTATCGTTTTGGGGTTATGCTTTAGAGACGGCCGCATTCACGTTAAATAGGGCACCATCAAAATCCGTTGAGACGACGCCTTATGAACTGTGGTTTGGCAAGAAACTAAAGTTGTCGTTTCTTAAAGTTTGGGGCTGCGATGCTTATGTGAAGAAACTTCAACTAGATAAGCTCGAACCCAAATCGGAGAAATGTGTCTTCATAGGATACCCAAAAGTGACTATTGGGTACACCTTCTATCATAGATCTGAGGGCAAGATTTTTGTTGCTAAATTCGGATCCTTTCTAGACAAGGAGTTTCTCTCAAAAGAAGTGAGTGGGAGGAAAGTAAAACTTGATGAGGTAATTGTACCTGCTCCCTTATTGGAAAGTAGTTTATCACAAGAACCGGTTCCTGTGACAACTACACCAATCAGTGAGGAAGCTAATGATAATGATCATGAAACTTCAGATCAAGTTACTACCGAACCTCGTAGGTCTACCAGAGTAAGATCCGCACCAGAGTGGTACGGTAATCATATTCTGGAAGTCATGTTACTTGACCATGGCGAACCTACGAACTATGAGGAAGCGATGATGAGCCCAGATTCCGCAAAATGGCTTGAGGCCATGAAATCTGAGATGGAATCCATGTATGAGAACAAAGTATGGACTTTGGTTGACTTGCCCGATGATCGGCAAGCCATCGAGAATAAATGGATCTTCAAGAAGAAGACTGACGCTGATGGTAATGTAACTGTCTACAAAGCTCGACTTGTTGCGAAAGGTTTTCAACAAGTTCAAGGGGTTGACTACGATGAGACTTTCTCACCCGTAGTGATGCTTAAGTCTGTCCGAATCATGTTAGCAATTGCCGCATTTTATGATTATGAAATTTGGCAAATGGATGTCAAAACTGCATTCTGAATGGATTTACGGAAGAAGAGTTGTATATGATGCAACTGGAAGGTTTTGTCGATCCAAAAGGTGCTAACAAAGTGTGCAAGCTCCAATGATCCATTTATGGACTGGTGCAAGCATCTCGAGTTGGAATAAATGCTTTGATAGTGTGATCAAAGCATATGGTTTTATCTGAGACTTTTGGAGAAGCCTCAGATTTACAAGAAAGTGAGTGGGAGCTCAGAGCATTTACGATATTATATGTAGATGACATATTGTTAATTGGAAATGATATAGAATTCTGGATAGCATAAAGGTATACTTGAATAAAAGTTTTTCGATGAAAGACCTCGGTGAACCTGCCTATATATTGGGCATCAAAATCTATAGAGATAGATCTTAATTGACTTTCACAAAGCACATACCTTGATAAAGTTTTGAAAAAGTTCAAAATGGATCGAGCAAATAAAGGGTTCTTGCTCAGACACAAGGTGTGAAGTTGAGTCGACTCAATGCCCGACCACAACAGAAGATAGAGAGAAAATGAAAGATGTTCCTATGCTTCAGCCATAGGCTCTATCATGTATGCAATGCTGTGTACCAGACCTGATGTATGCTTAGCAATAAGTTTGGCAGGGAGGTACCAAAGTAATCCAGGAGTGGATCACTAGACAATAGTCAAGAATATCCTAAAATACCTGAAAAGGACTAAGGATATGTTTCTCGTTTATGAAGGTGACAAAGAGCTAGTCGTAAATGGTTACGTCGATGCAAGCTTTGACACTGATTCAGACGATTCTAAATCGCAAACCAGATACGTGTTTATATTGAACGGTGGAACTGTCAGTTGGTGCAGTTCTAAACAAAGCATCATGGCAGGATCTACATGCGAAGCGGAGTACATAGCTGCTTCGGAAGCAGCAAATGAAGGAGTCTGGATGAAAGAGTTCATTTCCGATCTAGGTGTCATACGTAGTGCATCGGGACCAATGAAGATCTTCTCGTGACAATCTTGGTGCAATTGTCTTGGCAAAGGAATCCAGATTTCACAAGAGGACCAAGCACATCAAGAGACGCTTCAATTCCATCCGGGACCAAGTCCAGGTGGGAGACATAGAGATTTGGAAGATACATACCGATCTGAATGTTGCAGACCCGTTGACTAAGCCTCTTCCACGAGCAAAACATGATCAACACCAAGACTCCATGGGTGTTAGAATCATTATTGTGTAATCTAGATTATTGACTCTAGTGCAAGTGGGAGACTGAAGGAAATATGCCCTAGAGGCAATAATAAAGTTATTATTTATTTCCTCGTATCATGATAAATGTTAATTATTCATGCTAGAATTGTATTAACCGGAAACATGATACATGTGTGAATACATAGACAAACTTAATGTCACTAGTATGCCTCTACTTGACTAGCTCATTAATCAAAGATGGTTATGTTTCCTAACCATAGACATGTGTTGTCATTTGATTAACGGGATCACATCATTAGGAGAATGATGTGATTGACTTGACCCATTCCGTTAGCTTAGCACTTGATCGTTTAGTATGTTGCTATTGCTTTCTTCATGACTTATACAAGTTCCTATAACTATGAGATTATGCAACTCCGGTTTATCGGAGGAACACTTTGTGTGCTACCAAATGTCACAACGTAACTGGGTGATTATAAAGGAGCTCTACAGGTGTCTCCAAAATTACATGTTGACTTGCCGGTAACGAGATTGAACTAGGTATTAGGATACCGACGATCGAATCTCGGGCAAGTAACATACCGATGACAAAGGGAACAACGTATGTTGTTATGCGGTTTGACCGATAAAGATCTTCGTAGAATATGTAGGAGCCAATATGAGCATCCAGGTTCCGCTATTGGTTATTGACCGGAAACGAGTCTCGGTCATGTCTACATAGTTCTCGAACCCGTAGGATCCGCACGCTTAAGTTTCGATGACAGTTATATTATGAGTTTATGAGTTTTGATGTACCGAAGTTTGTTCGGAGTCCCGGATGAGATTACGGACATGACGAGGAGTCTCAAATGGTCGAGACATGAAGATTGATATATTGGAAGCCTATATTCGGATGTCGGAAGTGTTCCGGGTGAAATCGGGATTTTACCGGAGTACCGGGAGGTTACCGGAACCCCCCGGGGGCTTAATGGGCCTACATGGGCCTTAGTGGAGAAGAGGAGAGGAGGCCAGGGTAGGGCCACACACCCCTCCCCCCTAGTCCGAATAGGACAAGGAGAGGGGGGCTGCGCCCCCCTTTCCTTCCTCTCTCCCTCCTCCTTCCCCCCTTCTCCTAGTCCAACAAGGAAAGGAGGGAGTCCTACTCCCGGTGGGAGTAAGACTCCCCTTGGCGCGCCCCTCCTTGGCCGGCCCCCCTCCTCCTTGGCTCCTTTATATACGGGGGCAGGGGGCACCTCTAGACACAACAATTGATCTCTTGATCTCTTAGCCGTGTGCGGTGCCCCCCTCCACCACAGTCCTCGATAATATTGTAGCGGTGCTTAGGCGAAGCCCTGCGAGGGTAGAACATCAAGATCGTCACCACGCCGTCGTGCTGACGGAACTCTTCCCCGACATTCTGATCGGAGTACGGGGATCGTCATCGAGCTGAACGTGTGCTAGAACTCTGAGGTGCCGTAGTTTCGGTGCTTGATCGGTCGGGCCATGAAGACGTACGACTACATCAACCGCGTTGTTCTAACACTTCCTCTTTCGGTCTACGAGGGTACGTGGACAACAATCTCCCCTCTCGTTCCTATGCATCACCATGATCTTGTGTGTGCGTAGGAATTTTTTTGAAATTACTATGTTTCCCAACACTAGGTACTGTTGCAAACCAATTCATATTTTGTTTTTTCATTGTGTCTACCTCTGTTGGAAAAGGCAGTGCCTAGGAGGCGCTTAGGCATGCCTAGGCGCTAGGCAATGGCCAAACGCCTTGCCTAGGGCATAAATGGAGGTCTAGGTAGGGCAAGCAAGGAATTGCCTACCTAAGTAAGAAATCATGCCACACACTGCACTGATATGCCAAACAGGTTATATTTCAATGGCAGTAGACGGTAATTGACCTTTTTATATACCCTAAACAAATATCAACACCCATATAATAATCACAAATACACTACGAGTAAAAACTATATCACCGCCTAGGCCGCGCCTAGGGCGCTTAGGCACCGCCTAGGCACTAGGTGAAGGCCAACCGCCTCGCTTGCGCCTACCACTTTTTCCAACCTTGGTGTCTACTGTAATATAAATTTTCCATGGCTTAATCCACTGATAGAAATTGATAGTTTCATCAAAACAAGCAAACTATGCATCAAAAACAGAATCTGTCAAAAACAGAACAGTCTGTAGCAATCTGAACATTCACCATGGTACACAATTTTTTTTACCAAAATTAGAAAAAATAAAAAATGTGTGTAGCAAGACATTGCAAAAATTTTCAGAACCGTTTGACGTTCCAGTAAAAAATGTAAAATCGCGCACTACAGCCAAAGTTTCTGTCCTGCACCGCACAAACCAACAAGCATTGTAAACATCCTAAAGGCAAACCTTAGCACATTATTTTTATAATACAATGGAATTGTACAAGGAGATAAATATTTTTGATGAAAAGTTTCTGTAATTAAGATTCACAAAGTTTCCGTGAGCATGAACAAAGTTCAAGGAGCTCCCCCACTTCAACAATGCTTGTCTTTCTCACTTTCACTTTCCTTTTTGAAAAGTTTTGGGTTCCCCTCCTTATTTTTTTGTTTTAGACTATATAAAAGCACTAAATAGAAATAAATGACTCTCTAAAGTTCCAGGTTGTCTCCCTGGCAGCGCTTTCTTTAAAGCCATTAAGCTAGGCATATAGTGCTCAAGTAATGGATCCACTAGGATCCCAAGGTATATCAAAGACAATTTTAATTAACAATGATTTGTAATTTAATAGTGAGCACAAAGTAACATATATCATGCAACAACGAAGTCTAACTCTCTTCCTATGCATCGGCATGTCATAAAAGAACAACTCACACACATAGTAAAGGCCAGTGCATAGTATAAGCAGTTTCTTGCAATTTTATCATATTGGAAACATAGAGAGGTGGAGATATAGTTCCTCTCTCATAATAATTGCAAGTAGGACTAGCAAGCACATGCATATTATATCTATCAAAATCATCATGTGTAGTAGTAAAAGGCAACCCATCGATATAATCCTTAATAAGCACAAACTTCTCCGATATAGTGTAGTTTGGAGAATTCAAAAAGATAATAGGACTATCATGCATGGGTGCAATAGCAACAATTTCATGTTTAACACAGGGAACTATAGCAATTTCATCTCCATAGGCATAATTCATATTGGCATCTTGGCCACAAGCATAGCAAGCATCATCAAGAAGGGATATTTCAAGAGAATCAACAGGATCATAACAATCATCCTTCCGTAAGCACGAAGGGAAATTGAACAATGTATGAGTTGAAGAGTTACTCTCATTAGAAGGTGGGCACGGGTAGCTAATCCGCTCTTCCTCCTCTTGTTCTTCGCTCTCCTCATCATATTTTTCATCCAATGAGCTCACAGTTTCATCAATTTCTTCATCCATAGACTCCTGCAAAATATTAGCCTCTTCTTGGACAGCGGAGACTTTCTCAACAAATGCATCAATATCGGAATTGTATTCATAATTCTCATAACAATATTTAAGTATAGCAAAAATTTCAAGTCTGTAGACAGCATCATCAAGATTTTCACACTCTTTAAACAAAGATTCAATTTCATAAGCACCCACAAAAGCAACGAATTCTTCTATTTGTTCCACATCATAGTAATCATATATACCATTAGCATAAGAAGCCAAGGTTTGATCATCATTAAATTTGCATGAAAAGGGAAGGTGTGGAGCCTTCATCCTAGAGCAACAAGTATAATCATATCTCAAGCATAGTTCCCGAGCATACCAATGCAACATATGAATTTGATCCCATAATAATTTCCCTTTTTGAGTCAAGCGATAATCCCTAAAGTATTCACGTTGATCCAACATGTCTCCCATTACATAATTGAATGGGGTTTTCTCAGGATTATTAAAGTAGTACATAATATTTTTCACATAACCAGCATCGAGGGTTTTAGGAGGTTCCCCATCTCCATGAGTAGCAAGTACACCTAATTTTTTTGGTATTTCGTGTTCCGTATCCATAACTAAAGATATAGAACAACTAAGAACAGCAAATAAAAATTACTTAGTGATAAAGCAAACAAGCACACACGAGAATATTCACCCCACGCTATGACTCCCCGGCAACGGCGCCAGAAAAAGGTCTTGATAACCCACAAGTATAGGGGATCAATTGTAGCCTCTTTCGATAAGTAAGAGTGTCGAACCCAACGAGGAGCTAAAGGTAGAACAAATATTCCCTAAAGTTCTATCGACCACCGATACAACTCTACGCACGCTTAATGTTGTGACACTCCAAAAATTTTGATTTGGTTTTTATCAATTATTTTTATTTGAAGGGGGCTATTTGAAATCTTTCTAAAAAGACTCTCCTTCTCAAATATTTTCTCTTATGACAAATATTTTATTTTTGGTCATCCTCAACCTTGATGTTTGGTATTGAAGGCTTTTCATTTGGTGTTGACTCATCACAATTAATTTTTGGAAAGTTTTTCAATTAAAAAGAAATCCTTTGAGTTTTTGAATTTATTCTTTTTATTCAAACCACTCTCTTTTGCCATGCCTCATGTTAAAAATTTCTTCCAAAACCCCTCCCCCCACTTTGGGTCAAGTCTAATATCCAATCCCAGCAAGTGCAACCCATTTTTTATTTTTATTATATTTATTTTATCCCCAAAACTATTTCTGCCATTTATTTTGGACCTAGGTGATTTACAAAGGAAGTACCAGGTTACTTTGGAGTTTTGATCCCAAACAAACTCCTCTGACTAGTCCTTAGTACCCCCAACCTAGATCCATCAAGATCCACTCTTCCACAATTCAAATTTTCAAGCTTTGCTCACTGCAAGTTTGGACCAGATTTGTCATTTTTGGTGAAATTTAATATTTTTCTTCTCCAAAAATTCTGGGATAAATCAGGCAGCCCCCAGGTGCATTGAGAGGTCACCTCACCAAAGATCAGCTCTAGAAGAAATTTCCACATGCCAAAAACATTTCATCGAACACCTGGCATGCACTGTTGCTGTTCAAATTCAGAAAATTCAGTTTTTCAGTGTTGGGTTCAGTCGACAGCGTTGTTTTCTTCAGAGCACGGCGTCGATCTCGCAAGTAACTGCAGTGGCGCCTTGCTCCCTATTCCCCCTTCTTATCCAGAGCACCGCACGGCCATTTGGATGGGCACCAGCCTTGGTGGTGACGTGTCTCGCCGACGTCGGCAGCTTCTGCGGTGGCAGAGCCACCCATGGCGGCCAGCAGGGACCAGCACCACCTTTCGGCGCCGTCCAGCACCGCCCAAGCCACCCAAGCCTCCGTGTGGCTGTCTGTTTGCTTGTGCACACTGCGGCACCGTCGCCGTGGCCTGAGCAGTGCAGAGCGTGCTCTCTGCTGCTGACGAGCTCCGTGAGCCATTCCGTCGAAAACGTGGAGTATCACCCAAGGCAGGCCAAACTTAGCACTTGAACGGAACCAGTAGACCATCGCGGTGATGCCTAGCCCCCTAAATCACCTGACCCACCACTGCCTCGCCGTAATCATCGCCGGAGTTATCCCATTCTCGGCCACCGCCTTGGACCGGCTATAAAAGGAGCCCTCGAGCTCGTTCTCGACCCAGCGCCACACCTCCACCTCACCAGAGCCCCGCCTAGCCACTAGGAGGACCCCGAGGAGGTCTCCTTCCCCGACTTCGGCTGCCCTGATCTGCCTCGGGCTCCGGCGCGATTCACTCAGGTGAGACCATCCCCGCCTCCCAGACCGTGCCAATCGCCTCCTACTCCACCCAGTGCTCTAACCCGAGCCCCAATTCAACCTTTGCAGCCCTCCCCGGCGAGATCCAACAACAACCGAACCACCGTCCACCGGAGTTGGGGCCGCCGTCGACGTGGTGCTCGCCGACGACCAACTCCACCACCCACAGGTGCGGAAGGACCCAAGGAACCCATAGGTATCCTCCTTTTCTCCTAACTCGCCGTGGATCGCCGCCACCGCAGCCCTCGGGCACCGGCGGCTCTGTTTCAGCTTTTAAACCTGACGGGTGGGACTCCCCCGTCAGCTTTTTCTTTTTTTGGACCGTTTTCTGAAAACGCCTTCGGGCAAAATACGCTTTCTAAACGAAACATTTTTCTGTCTTTTTGTGTTCTACCCCCTAGAAACTTTTTGGTTCATTACAGATGAGTCCCTCGACTAAAACCTTAATAACTTTTAAACAGAAAATGATTTTTGATTGATTCTTTTTCTGTCATCTTTATTTTTCTGTCTAGTTTTTTTATCATATCTAATTGAATAATATTTGGAACACTTTTTGTGCACACACGGTATTTATGTTAGTACGCGTTTTCTTTATACCGTAGATACCGGAGGAGGTGACGGGACCGCAAACTTCACCGAGCTAGACTCCGACTACTCCAAACCAGGCAAGCGTGTTTGAACCTTTGATATGATGAGTGTTTTGCATGTTTGCTTGAGTGGTTATTTCATGGCATGTTTATACGAATATCAGTAAGTGTTATATTGTATGCAAAGCTAATACAAGTGAACTTCGAAACTCCATGTTTTGTTTGATGTGAGTTTACATGATCATGTGGTGACATGAAAGGTGTTAAGATGGTATTGTTGAAGCATACCAGTCTTATGCCAAACCATTTAACTCTAGTGATAACGTGGATCAAGTCACGATACCATCCGTTCCCTTTTTGTGCTACCACATGTTTTCTGCAAAGAATATGGTTTAGTAAGTTGCAAACCTCTTTCCTCGTACACACCAAATAGAGGGGCCGTGATGAGGGTTCCATGGCCATGGATTAAAGCCAGTCATCCGGTCAGGGGGCATGGGTGTTTCCGGTTGGGACCGAGAGGGGGGCACCCCTTAGAGCGCGCGATACAAATGTGATCCCATGCTACTCGAGGTTGTGGCCTCCCTGTCTCAAAGTTTTTCGTGAACGTTGCCTAGGGCGATTCCTGGCATCGGGATGTGGAATGGTTTGTACTGGTTAGATGTGTTTCTTCTGAAATACCGTAAACGGAACTAGCCCTTCGTGATTACTGAAATCCGTTGGCTGTGGTTAAATAGTACAAACTCTGCAGAGTCAAAATCATTCGAGTAACCGTATCTATGGTCAAGGACTGTCTTCAACTTGTCTTGTCAGTCTCAGTGTCAGTCTCAGTGACAATCTCCGGTGAATGAACATGAGTGTTAAATCCGGCTGAATAATTACTCCTGTGGATGGACTAACCCGTTTATTATTATGTACTGAGTATTTCCTTGGAGTGATTTAACTTCATGAATTTATTTAATATGGATGATGAAATATAAGCCCTTTATGTGATGTCGCTCAGATGTCCGACTGCGGCACTCATGTTATTTACTTTCGATATAAGCCCTTTATGTGATGTCGCTCAGATGTCCGACTGCGGCACTCTTGTTATTTACTTTCGATATAAGCCCTTTATGTGATGTCGCTCAGACATCCGACTGTGGCATCCATGTTATTTACTTTCATTATAAGCCCTTTCCGAGATGTCGCATAGACGTCCGACTGTGGCACGCACTGTCATTTACATTTCCATATAAGCCCTTTATGTGGTGTCGCTTAGACGCCCGACTGCGACATGTTAATTTAATTTTACCTTTCGAGGCGTCGCTTCAGACACCCGATCGGTTTTCAGTTATTTTATTGGGATTTCGGGAGGACTACCGCCTGACTTCCTTTTTATTTAATATGCCATGCAAATTTATTATTTGAGTGTGCATTGCTAACTGCTCATGTGCATCATGTTTGCATTTGTTATATCTTATGTCCGAACTGTCTTGCGAGTACATTCAAAGTACTCACCTGGCTTGTTGATTTGGCCAGATGTTGACGAAGGCGATCTTATGGATGAAGAGTACGATAGCAAGTCCGACGCCTAGAGGAGTCCCAGTCAGTCCTGTGCGATCCTAGAATTGGTCACTTGTATCATATAGGCTTCCGCTACCCGAATAAAACCATTGAGCCTCACTCCGACGCTCGATGAGCTGTAAGATTAGGAGTCATGTTACCCACTTCACTGTGACATATCCACCACCACTTTTATTATGAGTCAGCAGTATGCCACCATATCCTTGTGTCATATCCGCCTTTATGTACAATATTGGCGTGCTTGTAATAAATTGTTGAGCAACCCCAGCTCAACCTTGTATAATATTTAGTACTTCTGGATTTCGGTATCAAGGATTTGTCTACTAGTAAGGAGGATTCTCCTATATTGGAAATATAAAGGTCGGTTTCTCAATAAATGTTTTATTGGAAAACCGGTCGTGACAAACTTGGTATCAGAGCCAGGCTGACTGTAGGAAGCCACTAGGTGCGATCGCTAATCGGTTATTTGCGTAATGAGTGCTTTTTTAATATTTAGGAAATGTAGCAATTTTTTGTTAGTCATCATAAATTTATGATTTGACTATTCGAAATTTTTGTCTACTTTTGTAGATGGCTGGAAACGACTGTGAGTCACAGGTGTTCGCCAACGTACCTGAGGGGTTCGTCAAGCTTCTCGTCTCCATCGTCAAAATCGCGGTCGGGCCATCGACTCGTCCGGAGTTCATACTCTACCAGCACAAGATCAGCGACAGTCTGTCCATGCACCAGGCCGCGGTGCAATTCAAGGGAGGACGTGTTGAGTCACGCCGCTTCCGGTTTGTGGGAAGGGCCATGCCTACGGAGAGGCATGCTATGCAGATGGCTGCCCGTGAGGCGATAGCTCATCTTCAAGATGTTCTTCCTTCAATGAAGACTCGTCGCTACAGCTACCTCCCATGCCACGTGCCATACACATGTCACTATGCATTCGCTTGCCCTAGGGGAGAGAGAGATGAGGCTATTGAGATGTTAGTTGAGTACCTCAAGGCCCTCGAGGCAGCTTTTGATAACCTCATGGACGACCTTGTGGCTACTCGTATGGACTTCGTGCATAGCTGTTCCGCCAACAGGAGGGAGCTCCTCCATACAGCACCACCACTGACTTACGTCTCGTCCTCAGTATCCTATACGCCTGCCACCTTCGCCACTGCTCGCCGCCTGCCTACTCCTGAAGAATTTGACCGAGTCATCGCTCCTACTCCAGTCAGAGCTGCACCACGTACCGCACCCACACCAGCTCCACGACTCAGTGCTGCACGTCTGGAGCCTATTAGTGAGGAGGAGGTTGAGTCTCCAGCATCACTGGGTCTTACCCTTGGCAGGCCGAAGGAAATCCTCACCATCTCCGACTGAGTGCGCCTAGCAACCGTGCGATGTACCAGCTTGTATGATATGTTTATATGTATATAGGTTGTGAGAAGTAGTTTGTGTGCGCATCATGTAGGAACTAGGAGAAGTGCACTAGCCTAAATAACATGTCAGGAATGTGTACGCACATCCTGAGTGATGTATTGTATAATTACGGCTTGCATGTAAGATATGTACTGAGCGGTCCTTCTCCATGCGCAATCAAGTATTTTCTTGAAAAATGTTGGAGTTCTTAATTTTTCGCCTTGCAAAATTATTTACTCTGCCACTCAGCTTTTCTCATAAGTTTTTCAAAAAAATACAGCAGAGTGGAAAATGCCTCGTCCTTGGACTCGTTTCATGCCAAGTCCGCCAGAAGAAAATTATGGTACACAGACAAGTAACAATTTCACACGAGGCGATCAAGTCGGCAAAGGCGTTGAAGCAGCATTTTCTCAAGTATGCCGTCTTTATGAGCAAAGCCAGCAACAACATCAAGAAATGATGAACCATGTCATCAATATGGGAAATCACCATGGACCATATCAGCAGCAATCCAAATTGTCTGAACTACAAAAGATGCGTCCCCCAATGTTCTCTCATACTGACAAACCTCTTGAGGCCGATGATTGGCTTCGAGACATTGAAAGGAAATTAATTATTGCACAATGTTCAGACCGTGAGAAGGTACTATATGCACCTCACTATCTCACAGGAGCAGCTGCATCATGGTGGGAAAATTTCCTACACATGCACCCCAATGAAATGACATCACCTGGGAAGAATTTAAAGAAGGTTTTCGTGGGGCGCACATACCCAGAAGCATTATGAAGATCAAGAAAAGGGAGTTTGATTACCTCAAGCAGAGAACCATGACAGTGACTGAGTACAATAGTCAGTTTACCCTATTGTCTCGTTACACCAACGAAGAGCATATGACTGAAAACAAAAAGATGGAAAAATTCCTGGACGGTCTGGCACCAGCACTTAAATGCCAGCTGGTCGTACACACCTTCCTGGATTTCAAAACACTTGTGGACAAAGCTATTACATTGGAAAATGAGCGCCGCAGCTTGGAGGATTTTCGCAAGCGCAAAAGGGACTAGACTACTCTTGCTCGCAACCACTGGAGCAAGACTGATTTACAGAAAGGTGGGGCACACAAACCCACGACCAATGTTTCACACCCAAACAAACATTTTCATGCGAGGGACAAGGATTTTACATATCACCCAGGCGTTACTTGCTACGCTTGTGGAGAAGAAGGACACTATGCCAAGCAGTGTCCAAAGCCAAGAAACTCGGCCCCCAAACCAAACAATGGTGGCAATAATTCAACGCCCAAGCGAAACAACTTCAACCCCAATAACAATCACAAGAAGGGTCACTTGAACCATGCGACCAAGGAGGAAGCACAGAATGCCCCAGATATCGTACTCGGTACGTTCCCTATCAACACAATACCTGCCACGGTTTTGTTTGATTCTGGAGCTTCTCACTTGTTCATTTCAAAGAAATTTGCTTTGCAAAATGATTTTTCGATGCTTCCCTTGGAAAAATCCATGATCATCAAGTCCCCTTGGATTAAGCAAGTTACTCAGAGTTACTGCCAAGGTGTGGTTATTGAGTTTGAAGGACTAAAGTTTCATGCAAACCTCATTGTATTGGTAAATAAGGGACTGGATGTTATCCTAGGAATGGACTGGTTAACCACCAACAAAGGATTTATTGACTGCTTCAATCGGACTGTAATTCTTACCCATCATCACGGGAAGACAATAAAAATTGAAGCTCAAGAAAGATAAATATCATGGCAACCAAGGTTGAACATGGTGGACATTTCAGAGTTAAGCAAAGTTCTAGTGGTGTCGGAGTAATGGGCCACGGGTAGGCCGACCCGGGACCCAGGATCTTTCAAGACATCGGGGCAAGCCGCGCCCCTCTAGCCGCATCCCAGCTGGCGACCTTCAGGGAGGCCGAGTCCCAGCTGGCGACCTTCGAGAAGCCGAGTCCCGACGGCGACTCTGAAGCAAGCCGACTCTGGGCTTGCGACCTTCGGGGGGGGGGGGGCGACTATGGGAGTCGGCCCGCGACCTTTCACGAAGACCGATGCAGGGCACGGCCCCGACGTGGCCGTCCCCTCCGACCCACGAAGGGTGGGCATGGTTACAGTGAGCCGTATCACCGGGAGATCTCCGGTGATGTGCGGCACTGTTGCCATGCCTCCTCGACCTCAGCCACGATGCATGATGCATCAGGCTCACCAGGCGGCTCAGACGGCTCAAGATCGCCGGCCACTGTCGCTGGGAGAATCAAGACGGCAGAGCGCCAAGACGACCCCGAGGAGTCACCTCCCAAGTCGGCCGCCTCCCCGCCAGGGCCCCACCAGCCATAAACCAGATTGGATGGGGAGTGGCGACAGTGATCGCTTGATAGACGGCGGCACTGTTCCCACGACCCCATGACCGAGCTTGCGTCATTAGGAGTGCTGTACAATGTTCTGCATGTCCGCGGGACCCACCAGTCGGCGGGCCCCAGAAGCCGGCAGGAGGGACAGCAGCGTGAGAGACAGACGGCTGGGGGCCATGCCCAGTCAGATTACTATTGTACCCCCGGGGGGTAGGCCTATATAAACCCCCCGGGGCACCCATGCAAAGGGTTGGGGCCTTGGATAGATTTAGACACATAGCAAGCAGGGAAGAGAGCCAGCCTTGCTCCCTCCCGCCTCCCGATACATCTCCAGGAGCGCCTTTGTAACCATCCCACCATAGTGATCATGCGGAGACCCCGCAGAGCAGCAGTAGGGGTGTTATCTCCCGGGAGAGCCCCGATGCTGGGTAAGATTCGACGGCGTGCATGTCTCATGCCTCATCCTGCTTCGAGTGCACCGGGCGACGTTCTACTCGCCCCACCATGATAAGCCACCCGTTGGCATATGTCGCACCCAACCCCCGACATTTGGCGCCCACCGTGGGGCGAGGTGCACCGTCGTCCGGAGATCTGTTCTGGACGGGAACCCTTTTCCTCCTGGCGGCGCGAGCCAGCTTCGCCAGATGGAGTTCAGACGACACCTTTGCTGGCGCCGGCAGCCTCTGCGCGAAGCGCTCGCCGAACTTATCGGCGAGGTGCTCTCGGCGAGCCTGCCCTAGATGCGGTAGCGCGGTGGCCGAGAACCTTTCGCGGGCCGCCTCGACCAACTCCATGTCGCCGGCGAGCTCGCCAGATTTGGAGTCCGTGAGGCTCCTCCGACTCGATCTTTGGTCGACTCCGACGCCAGTCGCCGATATCTTCCCCACCAACGTGGTGGTCTATGACGAGCCGCTTCCATACGAGGAGAGTGGCGGAAGCGCCGCCACGGAGGTGCTCGCTATCAGCCACGGCGAGCACTCCAAATAAGACGCCCAGACCGCTGCCGGCGGTCTCAGAAGACCTGACCGCGCCCATTCCAGAGGACGCGGACGCAGAGACGCTGGAAACATGCCGCCTTCAGATCATCGAAGGCGCCAAGAAGTTGGCGAGCATGAGACGCTTGTCGGCGCATCAGCGTGAGATGGATCGCGCCAGAGGCGCTCGCCGCCCGACGGGCCGAGCCGTCTCGGTGCGGTCCGACAAATGGCGCAGCTATCGCCGACTTGCGGGCGAAACGCCTGTACGCCACCCGCGAGAACATCCACGCCCAAGCAGCGATCAAGAGCTGAAGAACTTTGAGGGCGAAGAGCGCGCCGTGTGATGACGGAGCGAGTCTAGCACTCCTCGACGCGGTTGTTGCGCAAAACGCGGCAGCGGCCGCAGAGAATCGCCGTAAAGCAGGCTAAACGACGACTTACCCTCGCCGAGATCAAGCGCGACCTCCGGACGCCGACCGCGGGGTCCGCGGAAGGAAGAGAAGGAGCCGCCGTCGGTCTGGCGGACTCGCATCACCATCGAAGCGCGACCAAGACGGCCGCGCAAGAGCAGTGGAACGACGGGACGATTATCTGCCTCCCCCGCCCCGAAGAGAGCGGCGAGTTTCCCTGCCGCCTGTTGAGCATCCGACTCTCGGAGGTCGCCTTGGCCGCCGAGAGGGAGTCGGAGAGAATGACGCCCGCCATCGGATCGACCAACTCCACCGATCCCTGGCGCTGGAAGAAGAATATGAGTTGGGTCCGCCTTGCTTCGGGCCCCGCATCAGAGACGAGCCCTTCCCCAAAGGGTTCACGCTCCCCCGAGACACGCCCAACTACACCGCTCTGGAAGCGGAGGACTGGCCGATAGACTACTCCACAGCCGCCAACATAGCAAACGGCAACAAGCGAGTTGCCGTGGAAGTATGTTCCTCTCATGCTCTGTGGCACGGCCCGACATGGCTGAACAACTGAAGCCCCGCAAACATCAATAGCTGGGTCGACTTCACCGAAGCCTTCATTCGCAACTTCACCAAAGACGCACAAGCGACCTCCCAAGCCGCGCCAGCTCTCCTTGTCGCGTGCAAGGTCCCAAGAATCAACGCGACTACCTCACGGGCTGGGGCGAACTTGAAACTCGCGAGGGCGCACGAGGTGCGTGCCATTGAGTATTTCACCGCCGGGTGCCGAGAGGCACCTCCTCAAGCACAAGCTCCCTGCGACGAGCCCAAACCCTTGACGAATCGCTAGTCATAGCGGATAAGCACGCCACAGCCGACTCTTCCATGAAGACGGAGATTCAAGTCAACGCTGCTGGCAAAGTGACTCTGTGCTCCCGTAACCCATTTGGAGACGCTAGCCGCAACAATGACAGAAAACGACAACAAGCGCAAGGCCCCGCAGCCGACTTCCAACAATGCGGTGTCGCAGAAGAAGATCAAGAGCGGAGGGCAGCCTCCGGCCAAGCGCGTAAAGGCGGCAAGTCCAATTGGTTGCGGCTTTCTCCTATGAGCGAACTTTGGATGGTCCTTGCAAGTTCCACAATGGCGCGAAGCCTTCAACCACACCACAAGAAAGTGCCACGCTCGCCAGATCGCCAAGGAGACGGCTCACTCCTCCGCGCTGCAGGCAGCGCCGCCTCCGCCACCGCCCGGCAGTCAGCCGGCTCGGCGGTCGACGCAATAAGACGAAGTTCCCAAAGAGCCGGAGCCTACGTAGTGTTCACCAGTGTGGCAGATGACCGGCGCAGCAGGCGCCAACAACAGCAAGAAGTCAATGCAATAGCAATGGATGCTCCAGAGTTCATGCACTGGTCTGAGAAGCCTATCAGTTGGAGTTGGGCGGATCATCTAGAGGTGATGCCGAATCCGGGCTCCTACGCCCTGGTCTTAGGCGCGACCCTAGCCACTGATAGGTGGGCCGCCCGTTTCTCGTGGGTCCTGATAGACGGAGGCAAGAAGATAAACATCCCTGCATAAAGACACCATGGAGAAGCTCGAATGAGGGAAAGCACTGCAGAGCAGCCGACCTGATGTTCCACGGAATTGTACCCGGCCTCTCCTGCTCACCAATCGGCAGATCCTGATAGACATCCTCTTCGGAGACAAAGATCACTTCCGCCGAGAGTCGGTCTGGTTCGAGGTGGTGGACTTGGAGAGCCCGTACCACGCGCTGCTTGGCCGGCCTGCCTTGGCCAAGTTCATGGCGATTCCCCACTTCGCCTACCTCAAGATGAAGATGCCGAGTTCCAAGGGGATTCTGACCATTACCGGCGACTACAAGAAGTCGTCCTCTTGCGCGGCCGAGAGCAGTCGGCTGGCCGAGTCTTTGGTGATCGCAGCCGAGAAGCGGCTCCTTGACGGTCGTGGGCGATGGCGGAAAGCAGCCGAGATGTCGCCCGGCCCCAAGGAGTCGGAGGCAGAAGGATCATTCAAGCTGGCCAAAGAAACCAAGAAGATACCCTTGGACCCAGAGCACCCAGAGAGATACGCTGTCGTAGGCACAGGCCTTGATAGCAAATAGGAAGGCGAGCTCGTTGATTCCTCCGTGAGAATCGGGACATCTTCGCATGGTCCCCCAAGGACATGCCGGGTGTGCCGACGGAATTCGCCGAGCACAAGTTACACGTTAGGCCGGATGTGAAGCCCATCAGGCAGCCCTTGCGCTGCCTGTCAGAAGAGAAGAGAAGAGTTGTTGGAGAAGAGATAGCCCGGCTCTTGGCAGCCGGATTCATTATGGAAGTGTTTTTTCCAGAGTGGCTAGCAAACCCAGTGCTGGTACTAAAGAAGAACAAGCAGTGGCGGATGTGTATCGACTACACAATCCTCAATAAAGCCTGCCCGAAGGACCCATTTGCTCTGCCAAGGATTGATCAGGTGATAGACTCCACAGCCGGATGCGAGCTGTTGAGTTTCCTCGACGCGTACTCAGGATATCACCAGATCAAGCTGGATCCAGCAGACAGATTGAAGACCGCATTCATCACGCCATTTGGAGCCTTCTGCTACCTGACAATGACGTTCGGCTTGAGGAATGCCGGTGCCACCTTTCAGCGTTGCATGCAGAAGTGCCTCCTCAAGCAACTCGGCAGGAACGCCCACGTCTATGTGGATGATGTGGTGGTGAAGACGGAAAAGCGTGGGACGCTGCTGGAAGACCTCAAAGAGACCTTCGAAAATTTGCGCCGATTCCAAATCAAGCTCAATCCCGAGAAGTGCGTGTTCGGAGTCCCAGCCGGTCAGCTCCTCGGCTTCATGGTCTCCGAACGTGGCATAGTGTGCAACCCCGTGAAGATCAAGGCCATTGAGAGAATGGAGGTACCCAGCCGACTGTTGGATGTGCAGAAGTTCACCGGCTGCCTGGCGTCCATCAGCCGATTTATCAGTCGGCTGGGCGAGAAAGCTCTACCTTTGTATCAACTAATGAAGAAGACCACCTTTTTTGAGTGGAACACAAGGCAGATGAGGCATTTCTCCAACTGAAGAAGATGTTGGCAACTCCCCCTGTGTTGGCGGCTCCGACTCCCAAAGAGCCCATGCTCTTGTACATCGCAGCCACTAGCCGGGTAGTCAGCACTGTCATTGTAGTCGAGCGCAAGGAGGAAGGCAAGGCGCTTCCGGTCCAGAGACCAGTGTATTACCTGAGCGAGGTACTATCGACCTCCAAGCAGAACTACCCTCACTACCGGAAGATGTGCTACTGGCGTGCATTTTGCCGCCAAGAAGTCAAGCCCTACTTTCAAGAGCATCCAATCATCGTGGTTTGCACCGCCCACTCGCCGAGATCATTGAAGCCGAGACGCCCGCCGAGTGGCCAAGTGGGCTATCGATCTAGCCCCTTACACCATCTACTACCAACCTCGCACCGCCATCAAGTCGCAGCGCCGCCGACTTCCTCGCCGACCGGGCCGAGACCCGATTCTACCGCCAATACCGACTCCACTCATTGGCGGATGCACTTCGACGGTTCTAAGATGCGACCGCCTTGGAGCCGGCGTCGCCTCACCTCCCCAATGGCGACAAGCTCAAATGCACGTTTGCAAATCCACTTCGCCGCCTCCAACAACGCCACCGAATATGAAGCGCCATCCACGGGCTCGCCGCCAAAGAACTTCTGCATTCGCGGATCCCGTGCTATGGAGACTCCGACTTGGTGGTTCAAAGAATCATCCGTTGATCGACGCCAAAGACGCAAACATGGCAAGCTACCGCTTCGGTGCAGCAACTTAGCGATACTTTGAGGGTGCGAATTCCATCACGCGCCAAGAAACGACAACGATCAAGCCGACGCCTTTGGCACGAAGTCGGCTCCACTCGCCAAGCGATACCTTTGGCGTCGGCCGGCCTTCCTCCTCAAGCCGCCCATCAAACCTTCACCAGAGTCGACCATCTTCGTGCGGCTCCGCTGTAAATAGTCGGATCCGACTCAAGGCCCCACAAGCAACCTCAAGAAAGCCACAGCTTGAAACAGGCCGGGATCGCGGCCGGTCGGACCGGGGACTTCAGAGCTCAGCCGGGGATCTGCGCCATTGCCGGGGACTTTCGAGCCCGCCCGGGATCAAGGCTGGTCGGCCCGAGCTGCCCCGGTCTGCCAGAGATTCCCTCAATCCAAAGCAAGCGGCGGCAGACTCCAACCCGCCGCCCCAAACCAGCCACCCTTGTCCAAGTCGCTGTGGTAGCAGCTTGAAGAGATAGCAAGACCTTCATGGGCGCAGCCCATCCTCAAATTCCTAGTGAACAAAGAATTACCAGCAGACGAGATCTTGGCTCGGCAAGTGCAGCGCCGAGCAGCAGCATACACCATAGTCAGCAGAGAGCTAGTCAGCGTAGTTGTCACTGGTGTCTACCAGCTACTGCAGAGAGTCGAGAAAGGCCAAGCGATCCTCGAGACATCCATCGTATGAAAAGCGGTCACCATGCGGCTTCAAGGGCACTCGTGGCCAAAGCCTTTCAGCACGGTTTCTTCTGGCCGACTGCCCTCGAAGAAGCTAAAGAGCTAGTTCAGAAATGCAAGGGGTGCCAGATGTTCCGCTCCAAGCCCCTTCAGCCGGCTTCCTGGCCCTTCGCAGTTTGGGGCCTGGACATGGTGGGACCATTCAAGACGGCCCGAGGCGGCCTAACCCATTTGCTTGTCGTGGTGGACAAGTTCACCAAGTGGGTGGAAGCAAGGCCTATCAAGAAACTAAACGGACCTACTGCAGTAACCTTCATTGCTGACATCACGATGCGGTACGGCATACCACATAGCATCATCACCGACAACGGCACCAACTTCGCCAAAGGTGCCTTGGCTCGTTTCTGCGCGACGCAGGGCATCCGATTGGACTTAGCGTCCGTTGCCCATCCGCAGTCAAACGGCTAGGTGGAACGAACCAACGGCCTCATCTCGTCGGCATCAAGCCTCGATTGGTCGAACCACTCGAAAGGCCGCCGGCTGTTGGGTCGAGGAGCTACTCGCCGTCCTTTGGAGTCTGCGTACAACCCCAAACAAACCAACCGGCTTCACGCCTTTCTTCCTCGTCTCTGATCTTTGAAGCCGTCATCTCGATGGATATAGAGTTCGACTCTCGCGAGTCTCCATGTACACCGAGGAGGAAGCCAAGAAGACGCTAAGACGGCGCCGATCCGCTGGAAGAGGGCCGACCGTTGGCACTCGATCGGTCCGGCATCTACCAGCAGAGTCTGCGCCGATACTACAACCGCAAGGTCAAGCCAAGATCGTTCAAGAGGGCGATTTGTGCACCGCTGATTCGAGAGAACAGCCGGCCAGCACAAGTTGTCGGCGCTTTGGGAAGGTCCTTCATCATCAGCAAGGTGCTAGGGAATGACGCCTACTATCTGATCGATGCTCAGAAGCCTCGAGCGCGCAAGAGGGACGACTCCGGCAAAGAAACAGAGCGCCCGTGGAACGCGAATCTTCTTCGAAGATTTTACAGTTGATGCAGTATGTATCACGCTACCCTCTTCATATTAAAGTACTAAGACCTTAGGCCCCCCGGGACGAGCTCGAGGACTGCCTTTTTGAATATCTGTATGATAAGAATCACGCTTCCGAATATGCTGTTTCCTTTTTATACTGTCTGGCACCGGGTCCGACTAGTCGGCCCGGGGACTCGCCATCTTGTGCTATGAAATGCTTCCTGTGGTCAGACAAGTAATGTGTCGCGTTCGAAGCCGTCTCCTGGCGAAAGCCGCAGCTCGCGGAGCGACTGACGGTAGGCAGGGGACAAGCAAGAACAAGCGCACGCATGAAAAATGGCTAAGGACCTAAGAGCTACGCATAGCCCAAGCCGGCTACCAGCCTCCCCCTACCGAGCCGGCTCATGAGCAGTCGGCTCGCCATCTCAATTTTTATCAAGGACAGCCGACTCTCGAATAGTCGGCCTGTCGCCTTCTAGCCGATTTTGCTGGAGAAACTCTAAACGACTAAGTACTTGCCTTCCTAAAGTAGCCGAGCACTTGACTTGGCGACGGTCCGCGGAGTGGCCGCCCAGCCGGCAAGGCGGCAACTAAGGGAAGGCGGCAAAGGAAAAAGTCTAAGGAGCAATAAGCAAGAAAAGGCGGAAATTAGATAAATATTTACATAAGGCCATCGGCCGAATCTCTGAATAAGCATTCAGGTTACACCCGTGGGTGGAATTGTTCGAATCTAACAAGTCTTGCAAAAAGATAATAAAGACAGAGCAAGGCAGAAGCACTCTAGGAGGCGGCCTCGAGCCGGAGGATCGGAGGTGACATGTGTGTCGGATGTCGGGCAGATCGGTTAGGCGGTTCGGCTTGAGCGCCTCGGCGACGGTCGCTTGTCCTTGTGCGCTTGTTCTTTCGAGGCGCGATCAGGCTGGCTGGCCGCCGCCTCGTCTTCTGGGCCTCCTCCTCGCTTCAGTCCTCGACTTGTCCTCCTCCTCGGCGCTAGAGCCGATCACTCGGCCGAGTCCTCCTCAGACTCGGGTGCATCTCAACCAGTCCGCGGTGCCTCCTTGCCGCTTTCGTCCGCCGGGCAAAGACATTGGTGTCCGTGTACTCGGCGATGGCCGCCGCGCGCTCGACAAGGGCGCCTTCTACGGCCTCCTGCTCGGCCTGGGCCTCTGACCGGAATGCGGCCAGACGATCCAGGTCCAGCCCTGGATACCACCCTTGACGAACTCCAAGGCTCGGCGTGCTCCGGCCCGAGCCGAGGAGCCCTTCCAACCCTCAAAGCGACCGGTGGCGACCTCCAGCCAGTCGGCAGTCCGGCTGGTGGTGCGAAGAGCCGACACTTCCGGCCACAGGGCGGCAACCACTTGGGCACCGACGCGTTGAAGACGACGCAGCAGACGATGAGCAGGACGAAGACGAGCCCCGATGCTCAGAAGCTGCTCGTAAATGGTTCGGGGGGCGTTGGCAGCAATCACTTAGCCCTTCGCCCTTTGCTCCTCCCGAGCCGCCTCGATGGCCAGAGGGACGGCTTGCGAGTGGCCGGGAAAGAAGTCTGCCAAGACAGAAAAGAAGATAGTCAGAAAAATCAGAAATCAGCCCGACACAGAGTCGGAAGACCAAAGAAGAGAAAAAGACTTACCATCAATGATGTCCTCGAGCTCGTGGTAGCCGGAGGTCAGCATCGCCTCCCGGTCGGTCCAGGCGGAGCGCTCGACCTCGAACTCGGCCATGAGGGCATCCTCCCGCGACTTGGCGTCGTCCTGCGCCTTCCGGAGCAACTCTTTCTGCCGGCCAGCTGCGCCAGCAGTGTCGCGCTTGGACGAAGCTTGTCGTGACTCCTCCTCCTTGGCGTGGCGGCGGTGTTGGCCTCGCCAGCTGCTGCTCGGAGGGTGGCATTGGTGCTCAAGATCAAGAAGAAGACAAGAAAGTCATCGAGAAGGAAGGTCGCGGGGAGATCCGCCCGATCGCTTAGATCGGCCCAATCTCGTGGATTACAGCCAGCCATGCGCTTAGCACGCCCAGCGGAGAAGAAGGAAGATAGGTCGCGGGAGATCCGCCCGATCGCTCAGCCAGCCGGCCCGAATCTCGGGATTACAGCCAGCAGGCGCCAGCGCCCGCGAAGAAGGAAGAAATAACTCACCTCGGCTTCGTCAGATCGGGCGGTCCGCTTTTCAGCTCCTCAACGTTGCGGTTGAAAGCGGCGGGCGCGGAGATTGTGGTATACCCGCAAGGCCGGGCGAAGCAAAGTTAGTCCTCGGAGCTCAACAGAGAGTTCGAACTGCGTTTCAAGCAGCCCGCCCCAACTCGGGACTACACCCGGAGAGGGGCTTGCGCCGCCTGTATGAAAAGACAGAAATAAAAAGGGAACGAAACATACCCGGACGGAGGTCCGCAGGCGAATCGCGCCTGGTGCAGAGTTGAGGGCATCGCCTCCTCGTGCAGCTTCGACCAACGCCCGGGAGGGCTCGTTCGATGGGCAGTGCCGCCGCCCCGCAGCCAGCGGTATGCTGCAAGGCCTCGACGCCCGTGATTCGCCAACTTGCGGCGCTAGCCTCCCGAAGCTCGCGGCATCGCTCGTCCTCTCAAGCCGGTGGCGTGCCGGCACGGCGACTTGAAGAAGCAGCCGCGCCTTGGCGTCGTCCGCAGTCGGAGGATCCTGCGGGTCCACCGGCTGTTTGCCGTGCGGCCTCGAAGACGGAGGCGGCGGAGGCGGCGGAGGCGGTGCGTGAGTGTCCGAGCCTGAGACGTCGCCGCCCTCCTCCACGAGAGGGTTCTCGGCGCCGACCTCTCCGGTCTGCCCCATGAACTCAGGAGCCGGCGGCGCCGACGACAGCGGGGGGACAAGCATCGCCGATCGGCGACGTGCAACCTCCTCAGCATGCCGCTTCGTCGCCGCGGCATTCTCGGCCTCCTCCAGCCTCCTCTGGGCGTTCGCGGCCGCCTTGTCAGCTTCCGCCTTCTCCAGGCGGTCGGCCTCCTCCTCCTCGCGCTTCTCCCGCGCGTTCCGTTCCATCGCCTCCCGAAGGTCGGCGGCGGGATCAATCCGCTGAGTATTGACGGATGTCTCCACCGACCCCATGACGGAGGGGACGGCGGCTCTCTCAAGGGAGAGGGGAGCTCTGGAGAAGATCGGAGGGAAAATCAGAGAAGACTCAAATAAGACACAACAAAGAAATGAAGGAGTAAAGAAGACTCACGAAGAAACTAGCGGCGGCCTTCTCACTTCCTTTCGGAAGCGGTTGTCCTTCGCGGCCGCCTCCTACCGCTTGGTCGCGGCGGCGGCCCCCTTGAGCCTCTTTTGTTTGCAGCTGGCCGCGG
The DNA here is from genome assembly GCA_021437245.1 of Aegilops speltoides. Lineage (NCBI taxonomy): Eukaryota > Viridiplantae > Streptophyta > Magnoliopsida > Poales > Poaceae > Aegilops > Aegilops speltoides. The sequence continues at coordinate 76,858,806 of CM038145.1, read as the reverse complement.
CCAGCGTGGACGCCTCTTCGCGCCCGGCTTGGCGGAGGGGCTGCCTCGCCTGGCGGCGGGGACGATTTTCGTCGACGCCGCCCTCAGATAGTCGGCGAAGGTCGCTGACGGCTCGAGGCCGCCGTCTGCTTTCTCGCGCCGCCTTGGCGTCGTCTTCAGCCGCCGCCGCCCCCAAGTCGGGTCGCCGACGTCGCTGGCCTCACGATCTGGGACGAATCGCGAGGCTCTCTTATGGTGCCGCGGGCGCCGTGGAGGCGATTCTCGCCAAGAAGCCAATGATGATTAGAGTTCGGAGTCGACGCTTAAAGAAGATCGAACTACTGACGGATGCGACTTACCATTGAGGGGATTGTCGCGAGTACGGCTCCTTGTCGAACTGCCGATCCTCCGTGAACTCGCGAAGGCGATGTGGTTCACCAAGTTCGCCACCTCCCCGCTGCATGTCCTTGGTGCACAGCCGCCGGATCATAGCGGCCGCCATCCAGCGAGATAAGGTGAGGCCGGCCCGAGCGGAGAACTCGTGCGCCACGGCGGCGAGAAGATCGAGGCGATGAGCCCTCCGATCTGCAGAGAACTCGGAGTCGCGCCACGGCGCCAGCCCGAGGGCGAAAGTGATTTGGACCGATGGGACCAAGCGGCAAGCCGGCGGTCGAGGCTCGGGTCGGCGGCGAGTTGACCCGATCGCCGTCGGTGGAGATGTTCTTCACGAGAAGTAAGACTTCGCCACATCTTCACCAACTTCACCAACGGATGGGCGGAAAAGGATTGTCGGCCGTCGAGCGCCAAGACCGTGATGTAGGTGCGACCGAGCCGGTGTGCGGCGGCTTGAGTACCGATTTTGAAGAAAGAACTCCCCCACAGTTCGAGGGTGGGGAGAACGCTGATGTAGCCTTCACACGAGTGGCGGCGGAAAGAAGCACCACCGCTGGGGTGAGGTGAATGCGGCTGCAGCCAGAAACTCCGAGAACGAAGCGGAAGAATCCGCTCGCCGGAAGCCCCAGCCCGCGCATTAGGTGCGAGCGGAAGATGACCCGCTCGCCCTCCTCCGGCGCGGGCCGGATCTCTCCCGCCGGCGCGGGACGGGCGTGCACCAGGTCCGCGCTGGGAAGGCGGCGGGTTCGGCGGAGGAACTCGATGTGCTCCGCCTCCACGTCCGAGCCATCCCACACGCCGGAGCGTGATGTGGGGGGCGCGGCGGAAGAAGAACTCATCGCCGGCGAGGAAGAATGCCTTGGCTCGCGGCGGAGGAAGAATGCCTTGGCTCGCGGCGGAGGAAGAGTGGCTTGGCTCGCGACTGAGGAAGAAGAAGGGCAGGAGAGCGGGGGAGAGGGTGTGCGTACAGTGCCGCCCCGCTCCTCCCCGCCTACTTATAGCCCTACGGGCTGAGAAGCCGAGGGGGCAGATGTGGGATTAACTGCGCCCGAGGCCCCACGCCGCCCACGATTAACCTCACGGGTTACTACGCCGCGATAACGACGTGGGATGCTAACCGTCCGCGCCACAGCGGATCCGCTCGGGGGCCGAGGCACGGTAATGGCGGGCCCGCCTTAGCGCCCGTCCGCCCCGCCAGCGCTGGGTAGGCGGACTATCGCCCCACGTGGCGCCGCGCGATAGGACCGTCTCAAATAATGGCAGGGAAGCGATCCGATACGCCGCCCGCTTTCCGCCGCGACTTGCGAACAGCGCCCCTCGTTGAACGAGTCCGACTTGGAGGGCCCAAAAAACAGCCGCCGAGTCTCGTAGTCGGCCTTTGGGAAAATTGAAGCGCTGAAGCCCCACGAGGCAGCGCCACCGGCTTCACCAGGCTCGAGGACTACTTGTCGGAGTAATGGGCCATGGGTAGGCCGACACAGGACCCGTGATCTTTCAAGACATCGGGCAAGCGCGCCCTCCGCCGCATCCCAGCTGGCGACCTTCAGGGAGGCCGACTCCCAGCTGGCGGCCTTCGGAGAAGCCGAGTCCCAGACAGCGACTCTGAAGCAAGCCAACTCTGTGCTTGCGACCTTCGGGGGGGCCGACTATGGGAGTCGGCCCGCGACCTTTCACGAAGACCGATGCAGGGCACGGCCCCGACGTGGCCGTCCCCTCTGACCCACGAAGGGTGGGCATGGTTACAGTGAGCCGTATCACCGGGAGATCTCCGGTGAGGCGCGACACTGTTGCCATGCCTGCCCTGACCTCAGCCACAGTGAGTGATGCACTGTGCCCACGACGGCGGCCTGTACGGCCCGAAGATCGCCGGGCCACCTGTCAGTGGGAGAATCGAAGACGGCAGAGCGCTCAAGACGGCCAGGAGTGAGTCGGCCTCGCGGTCGGCCGCTTCCCCGCCAGGGCCCCACCAGCCATAAACCAGATTGGATGGGGAGTGGCGACAGTGATCGCCTGACAGACGGCGGCACTGTTCCCACGACCCCATGACCGAGCCTGCTTCATCAGAGTGCTGCTATGATTATTACGCATGTCCGCGGGACCCACCGGTCGGCGGGCCCTAAGCCGGCGGGAGGGACGAGAGCGTGAGAGACAGACGGTCAGCCACGCCGGTCAGACATTACTATTGTACCCGGGGTAGGCCTATATAAACCCCCCGGGGCACCCATGCAAAGGGTTGGGGCCTTGGATAGATTTAGACACATAGCAAGCAGGGGAGAGAGCCAGCCTTGCTCCCTCCTGCCTCCCGATACAGCTCCAGGAGCGCCTTTATAACCATCCCACCATAGTGATCATGCGGAGACCCCTGCAGAGCAGCGAGAGGGGTGTTATCTCCTGAGAGCCCGAAGTTGGGTAAGATTGACGCAGGCATGTCCATGCCTCATCCCGTTTCCAGGCACCGGCGACATTCTACTCGCCCCCACCATGATAAGCCACCCGTTGGCATATGTCGCACCCAACCCCCGACAAGTGGTGTGTGAGTTCCCCGACGTATTTCCCGAAGAACTACCAGGCATGCCACCAAACCGGGAGATAGAATTCATCATTGAGCTAGCACCTGGAACCACCCCCATTTACAAGAATCCCTACAGAATGGCACCCTCCGAGGTGGTAGAATTAAAGAAGCAAATAAAAAAATTACTGGACAAAGGATTTATACGAGCCAGCTCCTCACCTTTGGGTTCACCAGTATTATTTGCCAAGAAAAAGGATGGGACACTAAGATTATGTATAGACTATCGAGCACTCAACATGGTCACCATCAAAAACAAATATCCAATGCCACAGATAAATGACTTATTTGACCAGCTCGCACAAGCCAAGGTTTTCTCAAAATTTGATTTAAGGTCGGGGTATCATAAATTAAAAGTACGGACAGAAGATATTCCCAAAACAGCATTCACCTCCAGATACGGACTATATGCGTTTACAGAAATGCCGTTCGGACTGACAAACACCCCCGCATATTTTGTCCACCTCATGAACAAAGTATTTATGAAATTTATGGACAAATTTGTGGTAGTGTTTATTGATGATATTCTGGTACACTCCAAGACACCAGAAGAGCACGCTGAACATCTCAGGATTGTACTGGGAGAATTAAGGAAACATCAATTATACGCCAAGTTCAGCAAATGTGAATTTTGGTTAAGACAGGTTGGTTTTCTAGGCCATGTACTAACCCAAGAAGGTGTTGCCGTGGACCCGGAAAAGGTCAAGGCCGTACTTGGCTGGAAACCACCAGCCAGCATAACGGATGTACGAAGTTTCTTGGGAATGTCAGGATATTACCGAAGATTTATTGAAGGGTTCTCCACCATAGCAAAACCAATGACACAGTTACTCAAGAAGGATAAGAAGTTTGTATGGACTGAAGCCTGCGAGAAAAGTTTCCAAGAACTCAAAAGGAAATTAACGACAGCACCAGTATTGGTTGTACCAGACATACACAAAAGTTTTGAAGTGTATTGTGACGCATCCCGGAAAGGCCTCGGATGCGTATTAATGCAAGAAGGCAAAGTAGTTGCATATGCTTCCGGGCAACTACGAAAGCATGAAGACAATTATCCCACTCATGACTTGGAGTTGGCAGTAGTCATTCATGCACTCAAAGAGTGGAGGCACTTTTTGCTTGGGAATCATTGTGAAATATATACAGACCATAAAAGCCTCAAATATATTTTCACACAACCGGAGCTCAATTTACGACAACGTCGCTGGTTGGAATTAGTGAAAGATTATGATGTCGGCATTCACTACCATCCAGGAAAAGCAAATGTAGTGGCAGATGCTCTTAGTCAGAACCCTAGCTCGGGCAACGACAGTCTACCAAAGTTGAGACCTGAATTTCAGTAGGAGTTTGCTAAAATCAACTTGGTAATGGTCACTGAAGGCAATGTGTCGAATTTGGAAATACAGCCTACCCTGATAGAACAGATTAAGGAGGCTCAGCATGGACACCCCAGCATCGAAGGCATAAAAAGAAAAGTGATTTTGGGCAAGGCCTCAGAATTCGTCATAGACGATAAGGGAATATTATGGTACGGAGATAGGCTTTGCGTACCAAATATAGAGGACCTTAAACAGCAAATTCTAGCCGAAGGCCACACCGCTCCATATTTAATCCATCCTGGAGGGACCAAAATGTACAAGGACATTCAGCAAAAATTTTGGTGGCACGGTATGAAAAGGGATATAGCAACATTCATTGCATGTTGTGATTCATGTCAGCGCATTAAAGGCGAGCACCAAAAACCAGCAGGACTATTGCAGCCCAACAAGATACCCGAGTGGAAATGGGATGAAATTGGAATGGATTTTATTGCCGGACTACCTCGGTCACGATACGGAAATGATGCCATATGGGTCATCACAGATAGATTGACTAAGGTAGCACATTTCATCCCAGTAAAGACGACCCACACCACTCAAAAACTTGCCAAAATTTATCTCTCCCGTATCGTCTGTCTGCATGGAGTTCCCAAGACTATAATATCTGACAGAGGCACTTAGTTCGTCTCTAGATTTTGGGATCAATTACAACAAGCTCTGGGAACTCAACTAGCATTCAGTACAGCATACCACCCCCAGACTGATGGACAAACGGAACGCGTGAATCAAATTCTAGAGGACATGCTGAGAGTGTGTGTTCTCACCTATGGAACCAGTTGGGAAGAAAGCTTGCCATATGCCGAGTTCGCATACAACAACAGTTACCAAGCCATCCTACAAATGGCACCTTTTGAAGCCTTGTACGGGCGGAGATGTCGTACCCCACTAAATTTGTCAGAGACCGGAGACAGTCGTATCTTCGGCCCAGACATGCTCAAGGAAGCTGAGGAGAAAGTTAAGCTAATCAGGGACCAACTCAAGACAGCTCAAAGCCGACAGAAGATTTATTACGATCGAAAACATCGGGGAGTCAGCTTTGAACCCGGTGAGTATGTGTACCTACGAGTATCTCCTATGAGGGGCCTGCAACGATTCAAAGTTAAAGGAAAGCTAGCACCAAGATTCATCGGACCCTTCTGTGTAGTTGCACGAAGAGGCACAGTAGCCTACCAGCTGGACCTACCCGAAGAACTGTCAGACGTCCACGACGTGTTCCACGTCTCACAGTTGAGGAAATGCGTAAGCAACCCAGAGAAGCATGTATCTCATGAAGACATTGACGTGCAACCAGACCTCACCTACAGGGAACGTCCAATAAAAATATTGGAGGAGTCTGAAAGGAGGACCCGTCAGAAAACAATTAAGTTTTTTAGAGTTCAGTGGAGCAATCACACCGAGGATGAAGCAACATGGGAAAGAGAGGATTTTCTTCGGATAGAACACCCACACCTATTTGAGGATCAGCTGAAATCTCGGGGACGAGATTTTTCCTAAGGGGGTAGGTGTTGTGACACTCCAAAAATTTTGATTTGGTTTTTATCAAATTTCTTTTTTTATTTTTATTTGAAGGGGGCTATTTGAAATCTTTCTAAAAAGACTCTCCTTCTCAAATATTTTCTCTTATGACAAATATTTTATTTTTAGTCATCCTCAACCTTGATGTTTGGTATTGAAGGCTTTTCATTTGGTGTTGACTCATCACAATTAATTTTTGGGAAGCTTTCAATTAAAAAGAAATCCTTTGAGTTTTTGAGTTTATTCTTTTTATTCAAACCACTCTCTTTTGCCATGCCTCATGTTAAAAATTTCTTCCAAAACCCCTCCCTCCACTTTGGGTCAAGTCTAATATCCAATCCCAGCAAGTGCAACCCATTTTTGTTTTTTATTATATTTATTTTATCCCCAAAACTATTTCTGCCATTTATTTTGGACCTAGGTGATTTACAAAGGAAGTACCAGGTTACTTTGGAGTTTTGATCCCAAACAAACTCCTCTGACTAGTCCTTAGTACCCCCAACCTAGATCCATCAAGATCCACTCTTCAACAATTCAAAATTTTCAAGCTTTGCTCACTGCAAGTTTGGACCAGATTTGTCATTTTTGGTGAAATTCAATATTTTTCTTCTCCAAAAATTCTGGGATAAATCAGGCAGCCCCCAGGTGCGTTGAGAGGTCACCTCACCAAAGATCAGCTCCAGAAAAAATTTCCACATGCCAAAAACATTTCATCGAACACCTGGCATGCACTGTTGTTGTTCAAATTCAGAAAATTCAGTTTTTCAGTGTTGGGTTCAGTCGACAGCGTCGTTTTCTTTAGAGCACGACGTCGATCTCGCCAGTAACTGCAGTGGCGCCTTGCTCCCTGTTCCCCCTTCTTATCCAGAGCGCCGCACGGCCATTTGGACGGGCACCAGCGTCGGTGGTGACGTGTCTCGCCGACGTCGGCAGCTTCTGCGGTGGCAGAGCCACCCGTGGCGGTCAGCAGGGACCAGCAGCACCTTTCGGCGCTGTCCAGCACCGCCCAAGCCACCCAAAGCCTTCGGGTGGCTATTTGTTTGCCTGTGCATGCTGCGGCACCGTCGCCATGGCCTGAGCAGCGCAGAGCGTGCTCTCTGCCGCCGACGAGCTCCGTGAGCCCTTCCGTCGGAAACGTGGAGTATCACCCAAGGCAGGCCAAACTTTGCACTTGAATGGAACCAGTAGACCATCGCGGTGATGCCTAGCCCCGTAAATCACCTGACCAACCACTGCCTCCCCGTAATCATCGTCGGAGTTATCCCGTTCTCGGCCACCGCCTCTGACCGGCTATAAAAGGAGCCCTCGAGCTCGTTCTCGGCCCAGCGCCACACCTCCACCTCACCAGAGCCCCGCCTAGCCACTAGGAGGACCCCAAGGAGGTCTCCTTCCCCGAGTCCGGCCGCCCCGATCCGCCTCGGGCTCCGGCGCGATTCACTCAGGTGAGACCATCCCCACCTCCCAGACCGTGCCAGTTGCCTCCTACTCCACCCAGTGCTCTAACCCGAGCCCCAATTCGACCTTTGCAGCCCTCCCCGGCGAGATCCACCAACACCCGAACCACCGTCCGCCGGAGTTCGGGCCACCGTCGACGTGGTGCTCGCCGACGACCAACTCCACCACCCACAGGTGCAGAAGGACCCAAGGAACCCGTAGGTACCCTCCTTTTCTCCTAACTCGCCGTGGATCGCCGCCACCGCTGCCCTCGGGCACCGGCGGCTCTGTTTCAGCTTTTAAACCTGACGGGTGGGACCCTCCCGTCAGCTTTTTCTTTTTTTGAACCGTTTTCTGAAAACACCTTCGGGCAAAATACGCTTTCTAAATGAAATGTTTTTCCTGTCTTTTTGTGTTCTACCCCCTGGAAACTTTCTGGTTCATTACAGATGAGTCCCTGGACTAAAACCTTAATAACTTTTAAACAGAAAATGATTTTTGATTGATTCTTTTTCTGTCATCTTTATTTTTCTTTCTAGTATTTTTTATCATATTTAATTGAAAAATATTTGGAACACTTTTTGTGCACACACGGTATTTACATTAGTACGCGTTTTCTTTATACCGTAGATACCGGAGGAGGTGACGGGACCGCAAACTTCACCGAGCTAGACTCCGACTACTCCGAACCAGGCAAACATGTTTGAACCTTTGATATGATGAGTGTTTTGCATGTTTGCTTGAGTGGTTATTTCATGGCATGTTTATATGAATATCAGTAAGTGTTATATTGCATGCAAAGCTAATACAAGTGAACTTCGAAACTCCATGTGTTGTTTGATGTGAGTTTACATGATCATGTGGTGACATGAAAGGTGGTAAGATGGTATTGTTGAAGCATGCCAGTCTTATGCCAAACCATTTAACTCCAGTGATAACGTGGATCAAGTCACGTTACCATCTGTTCCCTTTTTGTGCTACCACATGTTTTTTGCAAAGAATATGGTTTAGTAAGTTGCAAACCTCTTTCCTCGTACACACCAAATAGAGGGGCCTTGATGAGGGTTCCATGGCCCTGGATTAAAGCTAGTCATCCGGTCAGGGGGCATGGGTGTTTCCGGTTGGGACCGAGAGGGGGGCACCCATTAGAGCGCGTGATACAAATTTGATCCCATGCTACTCGAGGTTGTGGCCTCCCCGTCTCAAAGTTTTTCTTGAACGTTGCCTAGGGTGATTCCTGGCTTCGGGATGTGGAATGGGTGTGTACTGGTTAGATGTGGTTCTTCTGAAATACCGTAAACGGAACTAGCCCTTCGTGACTACTAAAATCCGTTGGCTGTGGTTAAATAGTACAAACTCTGCAGAGTCAAAATCATTCGAGTAACCGTATCTATGGTCAAGGACTATGTTCAACTTGTCTTGTCAGTCTCAGTGTCAGTCTCAGTGACAATCTTCAGTGAATAAACATGAGTGTTAAATCCGGCTGAATGATTACTCCTGTGGATGGACTAACCCGTTTATTATTATGTACTGAGTATTTCCTTGGAGTGATTTAACTTCATGAATTTATTGAATACGGATGATGAAATATAAGCCCTTTATGTGATGTCGCTCAGACGTCCGACTGCGGCACTCTTGTGATTTACTTTCGATATAAGCCCTTTATGTGATGTCGCTCAGATGTCCGACTGCGACACTCTTGTTATTTACTTTCGACATAAGCCCTTTATGTGATGTCGCTCAGACATCCGACTGTGGCATCCATGTTATTTACTTTCATTATAAGCCCTTTACGAGATGTCGCGTAGACGTCCGACTGTGGCATGCACTGTCATTTACATTTCCATATAATCCCTTTATGTGGTGTCGCTTACACGCCCGACTGCGGCATGTTAATTTAATTTTACCTTTTGAGGCGTCGCTTCAGACACCCGATCGGTTTTCAGTTATTTTATTGGGATTTCGGGAGGACTACCGCATGACTTCCTTTTTATTTAATATGCCGTGCAAATTTATTATTTGAGTGTGCATTGCTAACTGCTCATGTGCATCATGTTTGCATTTGTTATATCTTATGTCCGAACTGTCTTGTAGTACATTCAAAGTACTCACCGGCTTGTTGATTTGGCGAGATGTTGTGAAAGCGATCTTATGGATGAAGAGTACGATAGCGAGTCCGACGCCTAGAGGAGTCCTAGTCAGTCCCGTGCGATCCTAGAATTGGTCACTTGTATCATATACGCTTCCGCTACCCGAATAAAATCATCGAGCCTCACTTCGACGCTCGATGAGCTGTAAGATTAGGAGTCATGTCACCCACTTCACTGTGACATATCCACCACCACTTTTATTACGAGTCAGTAGTATGCCACCATATCCTTGTGTCATATCCGCCTTTATGTACAATATTGGCGTGCTTGTAATAAATTGTTGAGCAACCCCAGCTCAACCTTGTATAATATTTAGTACTTCTGGATTTTGGTATCCAGGATTTTTCTACCAGTAAGGAGGATTCTCCTATACTAGAAATATAAAGGTCGGTTTCTCAATAAATGTTTTATTGGAAAACCGGACGTGACAAATGTTCGCTTTACCTAAAACAAGTATGAAACCAGAAGGACTTTGTAGGTGTTGTTGGATAGGTTTGCAAGATAATAAAGAGCACATAAATATAAACTAGGAGCTGCTTAGATGAAGACACAACTAAGTTAGTTTTAGTAGAGAGCTTTTTGTCACGAGAAAGTTATTTGTCCCTAGGCAACCGATAACTGGACCTGTAATCACTATTGCAATTTTATTTGAGGGAGAGGCATAAGCTAACATACTTTCTCTTCTTGGGTCATATGCACTTATGATTGGAACTTTAGCAAGCATCCGCAACTACTAAATACCATTAAGGTAAAACCCAACCATAGCATTAAAGCATCAAGTCCTCTTTATATCCCATACGCAACAACCCCCTTACTCATGTTTATGCTTTTGTCACTCAAGCAACCCACTATAAGCGAATCATGAACGTATTGCAGCACCCTACAGTGGGAATCCCTCACGCTTGCGTGACACGGAGAGCACCATAGGAAAACACAAATAATAAAACATGCAACTCAAACCAACCACTGTCGGTGTACTAAAGTAGGGGTACCTTAGTATCCCAAACTTGTGCACGGGCAGTCGCAGCGCCCCGCGGCAAGGCTTGCTGGGTGACCGCCAAGGTCCTCCGTGGTTCCTTTGGAGCCATTCAAGAAAAAAGTGTTTAAGCCGAGAAGACAAGACCCCGGCAAGAGGAGCTTGCCGGGAAGGCCAACCAAGGCGTTTCAAGGAACTTGCCGCGATGCGTCACGCGTCCCGGCAAGGCCCGGTGAGCGACAAGCTTCCGGGCGCGACAAGACAACGACCTCGGCAAGGCGCTTGCCGCTGCAAGCGACCACTCTGCGCCCGCGCTCCAGCACATCCACCGACGTGTCGCCCTGGGACCTTTCCAGGCGCGCGTGGCAAGAGGCTGTGCAGCCAGCGGTGCGAGGTGGCAAGCGGAGATGATAAGATCGCCATCGTGGCAAGCGGTGGCGCCCCTGACGGTCCTTTTTATGCACTGTTTGGGTGCACACACGGGCATTTAATGCTTTTGTCCCCTGCCGTCAGGGTTAGGTATGATACACTGTACAAGTAGTTGCACCAACTGCATTCCTTTTCCATTTTTGCCCTTGACTGCGTTGCCACCTGTCGGTGACCCCTTGAGCATATAAAAGGAGGCCCATGCACAACGTAGGGGGGGGTGTTGGAGAGGTTCGAAGCCAGAAAGCTCTCACGCTCGGTCTCGTGTGTACTGTAGCGCCCAGCGCTCCCGAGCAAGAACACAATACAATCAGACAAGCAGCAGTAGGAGTATTGTCTCTCCGGAGAGCTCCGAAGCTGGGTAAACCGCTCATGTGTTTTGCCTCGATCTGCTCTTCGTGCGATCTCCGCCACCCGCCGAACCGAAAGGGGCCTAGTCCGCCGGCCCCATAGGTGTTCGTTTCCCACGACATCTTTGGCGCGCCAGGTAGGGGGCGTCGAGGTTGTGTGAACCCGATCCGGTGTTCACGCGAGCTAGATCTTCATCTTCTTCATCAACATGCCACCGAAGAAGAAGGCTTCGGAGGTGGCTGCTCCGTCCACATCGATTCCACCACCACCGGAGAAAATGGGTGGTGGGGTAGACGCCAGCGGAGGAATGGGCGTCGACGAGGGAGCTCACGGTGCTGCCAGGTCCAAGGACAAGGCGGCGCAGACCTCGGCGTTCGTGCATGCACCGCGCCCTTCCCAGGAGGCGCGGGACCGACAGCGTCATGGTACTCACGGTACCGTATGTTCATTGGATCAAGATCGAGCTGGTGGATCTCAGGGCGCTCAAGACCAGCATGCACGCCAACATGCTGGCACGAGCAAGACACGGTCGCCTGGACGGGATACTGCTCCTTCCAACCCAGTTGGAAGTCCGAGCATATCCCGCTCCTCGCACCGTTCACCACCGCCACCGAAGACTCCAGAAGAAGCGTTGGCGCGAGCTCAACTGCTCCTGGATTACCCTCCAACGGCGGACAAGATCGACGATTGGAGGGCCACCATTCAGAATCTCATCGGCTTCGCCAACGGCAACACTCCACGGCAACCGAGTACATCGAAGCCACGTCAAGATTGCCAGGCACGAGCCGATGGCGACAAGACCGGTGGGGGTGCAACCACCGTGCATTCTCCACCCCGAAAGCCAAGATCGCCGACTCGCCAGGTCAACCTCGACACTAATTCCACCGCGTCATCTGATCCTCGAGCTCGTCGCGATCAGCGCCAAGTTCTTCAGGAACGGCAGCAAGAAGACGCTCATACTCGCATCGAGCGCCGAAGAGAAGCGCGGCGTCAATCGGACCAGCGCGCTGGGCCCACTGTCGACATGCAGGCGCCAGGGGAACCAGGCGACTTGCCGTACGTGGTAGGTTGCCCTGCGTTCACTCGTGAGCTGCGGCAAGTCTAGTGGCCCAGCACGAAGAATTTCAAGCCAGACGTACCAGAGAAGTACGACGGCAAGACGCATCCGTCGGAGTTCCTCAGCATCTACACCATCACGGTGCAAGCTGCCGGGGGACAGGACGACAAGATCCTTGCCAACTACTTCACCGGTGCTCGGGCCCAATGTCGATCTGGCTCATGCACTGCGGACAACTCCATATCCTCATGGCAGATCTATGCCATCGGTTTGTCGGCGCTTTACAGGTGCCACAAACCTCATGGCCAAGAGAGCGACCTTCATATACTCGCCCGTAGGAAGGAGAGTCCTGCGCAAGTACACTCAGAGATTCAGCCGTGTACAGCACACAATCCCAGATGTCCACCCTGCCGCGGTCATCAGCGCGTTCCATCAGAACGTGCGTAACCGTAGGATGCGGGAGGAGATGGCGATGTGCAAGATCAGAGACGTCAGTGAGCTATATGCCCTGACTGACAAGTGTGCACGTGCTGAGGAAGGGAGGAGGCTCCCCGGAGAGAACACAGGAGCAGGAGGATCTGACAGCGAGGATGCTGCCCCGGCAAAGAGAAACCGGCGGCGGAACAACAGGAAGAGGAAAGGCAAAGACATGTTAGTTGTGGAGTAGTCCGGCAACGGAGGTGGCGCCGAGAAAGCCAAAGCTGGTACCTCCGGCGAGGCTGTGGCGGTTGCCAACAAGCAGGGCGGCTCTGACAAGCAGTACTGCAAGATCCACCGCACCAAGGTCCATGACCTCCAGAGCTGCAAGAAGGTCGAGCAGCTTGTCGAGGAGCAAAAAGCTGAGTACGAGCGACGCGACAAGGAGAAGGCCCAAGAAGGTACTGGAGGATCCGCAAAAACGCCTGCAGGGGAGGACGCCGCGGCAGGCCAAGCGGCAATGCAAGGAGAACCTCCTGCTGGCGCGACAAGGACGAAGACGACGATGAAGATGAAGATATGGATGATGACGAGGCCGATGAGCAGGAGTTTCAGAAAGCCACAGAGGTCCTCTGCGTTGATGGTGGTGCTTCTCTGCATACTTCACACCGCCAGCTCAAGCAATGGGTGCGGGAAGTCAATGCGGCAGAACCACCCGTCGAGTCACACAAGCCTCTGAAATGGTCCAGCACGCCTATCATCTTTGATATTGAAGACCACCCTGATCGCATAGCTGTGGTTGGGTGCTTGCCGATGTTGGTTTCACCAACTATCCGCAACCTCAAGGTCACTAAGATGCTAGTTGACGGCGGGGCCGGCTTGAACCTGATCTCCTCCGTGTTACTCCAGAAACTCCAGATCCCTGACAGCGAGCTCGAAGAGACAGGCACATTCCAAGGAATCAATCCGGGAAGGAGCAAGCCGAAGGGAAAGATCACGTTGCCGGTAACATTTGGCAGCGAGTTGAACTTCAGGACTGAGAGGGTCACTTTTGACGTTGCTGATTTTCCGTTGCCCTACAATGGAATACTCGGCCATCCAGTGCTCGCCAAGTTCATGGCAGCCTCTCACTATGCATACAACATACTGAAGATGCCGGGCCCGATAAGTGTCATCTCTGTCCCTGGCGACAAGAAGGATGCCCTTATCTACACCGACAAGATTTATCGGGAAGCAGCAGCCGCAGCAGAACGCAAGTCACTTGCCGCTGAAGCTCCCGGGGGAAGAAGAAGACCAAGTCCGGCAAGAGCTCTGATGCCCACTCCGGCAAGCACACCTCTTCGGAGTGTTGCGCTACCGTCGAGGACGCACCATCGAGCTCCACCGGCAAGTTTAAGAAGGCAAAGGCAGCTCAACCAGAGACTAAGAAGGTGTCCGCCAAGGAGGACGGCACTGGTGGTACCTTCACCATCAGTGCCATGCTCGACCCTAAATAGGAAAGCGCACTCGTTGCTTTCCTGCGGGCGAATGTCGACGTGTTTGCGTGGCAACCGTCTGACATCCCCGGTGTTCCCAGGAAAGTAATCGAGCACCATCTTGCTGTTTGTCCTCATGCGCGGCCCGTCAAGCAGAAAGTCAGGAAACAAGCAGTGGAGCGCCAAGAATTCATCGCAGAAGAAATCAAGAAGTTGGAAGCAGCAGGCCTTGTCAGAGGAGTGCTCCATCCTACGTGGTTGGCCAATCCTGTAGTCGTGCGTAAGGCAAACGGGAAATGGAGGCTTTGTATCGACTTTACCGATGTTAATAAAGCTTGTCCAAAAGACCCATTTCCCTTGCCGTGCATTGACCAGATTGTTGACTCCACAGCTGGATGTGATTTGCTTTCATTTCTTGACGCATACTCAGGATACCATCAGATCTTCATGGCAGAAGAGGAGGAGGAGAAGACCGCATTCATCACTCCATGTGGCACATACTGTTTTGTATGGATGCCTTTCGGATTGAAGAATGCTGGTTCAACATTTGCAAGGGTAGTCTGTAACGCCCTCGATGCGGCTATATCTCCCACGTGTCGAAGCACGACTTAGAGGCATAACCGCATTGAAAGCAATGTCGCAAGTGAGGTAATCTTCACACAACCCAAGTAATACATAAGGGAAAGAGATACATAGTTGGCTTACAATCGCCACTTCACATAATTACATGAATAAAGCATTACATCATCCAGATACAATCAAGGTCTGACTACGGAACCAAAATAAAAGAAGAACCCCAAATGCGACAAAGGTCCCTGATCGACCCCAACTGGGCTCCACTCTTGATCAACTAGAAGCGAAACAACACAAAGGGCAAGATCTTCATCGAGCTCCTCCTTGAGCTTGGTTGCGTCACCTGCTTTCGGTAACATAGGCACACCGCAAACTGGTTTTGGAAGTATCTGGTGAGTCACGAGGACTCAGCAATCCCATTACCATGGGTATCAAGACTAGCAAAGCTTAATGAGAAAGGAAAGGGTAAAGTGGTGAGGTTGCAGCAGCGGCTAAGCATGTATGGTGGCTAACCAACGCAAATAAGAGAGAGAAGAGAACAAGCGGAACGGTCGTGAAGCTAGCAATGATCAAGAGGTGATCCTGAACACCTACTTCGTCAAACATAACCCGAAATCGTGTTCACTTCCGGACTCCACGAGAAGAGACCATCACGGACTACACACGCGGTTGATGCGTTTTAATTTGGATCAAGTGTCAAGTTATCTACAACCGGACATTAACAAATTCCCATCGCCACATAACCGCTGGCACGGCTCTCGAAAGTTTAAACCCAGCAGGGGTGTCCCAACAGCCCATGACAAGCTCTCGCGATCAGCGAAGGAATAGACCTTCTCCCAGGAAGACCCGATCAGTCTCGGAATCCCGGTTTACAAGACATTTCAACAATGGTAAAACAAGACCAGCAAAGCCGCCCGATGCGCCGACAATCCCGATAGGAGCTGCACATATCTCGTTCTCAGGGCAACACCGGATGAACACTAGTACGGCAACCGACGATACCCCAAGTTGCCTAGGGGCGGCACCGCAAGTGGCTCTGGTTTGGACCAACACTTAGACAAGCATTGGCCCCGGGGGGCTATAATAAAGATGACCCTCGAGAGAGCGGCTCCCAAGGGAAAAGTAGGTGGTGGTGAGGCAAATGGTAAAAGTCAATGTTGGGCCTTGCTGGACAAGTTTTATTCAAAGCGAACTATCAGGGGGGGTCCCATAAATCACCCGACCGCGTAAGGGATGCAAAATCCGGGAACATAACACCGGTATGACGGAAACTAGGGCGGCAAGAGTGGAACAAAACACCAGGCATAAGGCCGAGCCTTCCACCCTTTACCAAGTATATAGATGCATTAATAATATAAGAGATATTGTGATATCCCAACCAAAAATCCTGTCCACCGTGGAGAAATCTTCAACTTCACCTGCAACTAGCAATGCTATAAGAGGGGCTGAGCAAAGCGGTAACATAGCCAAACAACGGTTTGCTAGGAATGGTGTCAAAGGTTAGAGGTTCATGGCAATTTGGGATGGCTGGACAAACAGGTAATAGGTAGTGCAGCATAGCGAAAGAACGAGGCAACTAGCATAGCAAAGATAGTAGTGAGATCCAGGGTAGCGGTCGTCTTGCCTGAAATCCCGCAAGGAAGAAGAACGAGTCCATGAAGAAAACAAACAGTCGTAGACGAACGAATCCTCACAACTCCGGAACGAAACCGAAGCTAACGAGAGAAGCAACCCGGAAAGAAACAAACGACATAGTAAACAACCATCACATAAACATGGCATGATGCGCAAACAAGTATGATGCATGTCCGGTTTAATGAGGCATGGCATGGCAAAGTGCAACACACAATACTACAAGTTAAGTGGAGCTCAATATGCAACGAGTTGCATATTGACAAAACACCACATCGAGTTATTTAGTTCACTCCCGTTTAGGTACACAACAATGTTAAATGTTGTTAAACATGGCAAGGGGTGTAACAAAAGTAAACTAACTATTTAGGCAAGTTTAAATGAGGTCGGAAGAACAAACAACAATTCCGGAAGAACCTCATATGCAATTTATGAATTTGCTACTGTTCTGCCCTAAACCATATTTTAAAGTTGCTAAACAGGAAAATAAAGTGGACCATGTTAATCTAGGCATTTTTCCACCCCATTTACATATAAAGAACATTTAAAACCGAGCTATGGTTATTTAGTTATGAATTAAATCATGTTAACATGGCATTTGAGCAAATTTAAACAAACAACATTTTAAACATTTTGAACATGGATGAAAGTGGCATATTATTAAACTATACAATATTCTAAGCATTTTTCATATATAAAACATTTTAATCCGATGCACGGTTGTTGAGTTATTAAATGCATGAAGATGGAGGGCCAATCTGTAAAACTGTTAATTCACCGGATAATGTTAAAATCGCAGATCTGAAAAAAAACATGCATGGGCCAAATCTGGCCCGAAACATAACAGAGGGGCTGTTGGGGGCTGCTCACCCCTGGGCCACGGCCCGTTAGTGGAGAGGAGAAGCGGGCGTGGGAGGGGAGGCCGCTAGGGCTGGGCCCACGAGCCCACAACGGCGCAGAGGGAGGCGCTTGCCGTCGTCCTCCCCGATCCCGAACGAGAACGAGGCAGGCACGGCGACGGCGGTGGTCGGCGCCGGGCGTAACAGCAAGTCGGAGCGGCCGCTGGGCAGATCCGGCGGATCTGGGCTGAGGCCGGATCCGTGAGGGCGGCGGGCCGCCGCTGCCGGGCGACGGGCGGCGGCAGCAGCGGTGGAGGCGGTCGCCCGGCGAAGAGCGGCGGGCCGGGACGGAAGGCGTCTCGGGCGGCTGCAGAGGAGCTGCCGGCGAGGATCCGAGGGCGCGGGCGACGGGTCCGTCTTGGCGGCCGGAGGCGGCGGCGCAGGCGGCGAGGATGGGCTGCGGGGCGGAGGGTTTCGATGGCGCTGAGGTGAGGTGGGCGCTGGGACAGGTGGCGGCGCCGAGTGGCTCGGGCGGCGGCGCGATGACGTGGCGGTCTGCTATTGGCCGAGGGCGTGGCGGGCGGACGCCGTCGGCGGCGGCGGACGTGTCCGGCCAAGGCAGAGGAGGAGATCTAGGGTTTCGGGGATTAGACCGCGAAAATGGAAGGAGGGCATATAAATAGGCATAGAGGAGCTAGGAGAGTCCAAATGAGGAGCGGTTTTCCACGCGATCGTGATCGAAGCGACCAAGAGTATGGAGGGAGTTTGCTGGGTTTGGGGCCACTTTGGAAGGGTGTTGGGCTGCAAACAAAGAGGGCTTCTACGTTACTTGTTAACCGTTGGAGTACCAAACGACCTCCAAATGGCACGAAACTTGACAGCGGTCTACGGTGGTATACCAAGGCCGCTTAGCAAACCTCTGTCCTTTCGAGAAAGTTTAATACCCGCACAAGAGAAGAGAGAAGAGGAGACAGGAGGACATAGGAGCACCGGATTGCAAAAGCGGACAACGGGGAAAAGGCTCGGATGCATGAGACGAACATGTATGCAAAATGAGATGCACATGATGACATGATAAAATGCAAATGATGACATGGCAAATGCAACACGCAAGCAAAAGACATGGCAACGACGGCGAATAACTGGCGGACACCTGGCGCAACGAATCCGGGGAGTTACATAGTCCATGGCGCTTTTGAGCCACAGATACACAGAAATGTGGAAGCCTACATGGATGACATAGTGGTCAAGAGCAAGGACAAAGCAACTCTGATTCAAGATTTGGACGAGACCTTTGCAAATCTGTGCAAGATCAACCTCAAGCTCAACCCCGAGAAGTGTGTGTTTGGAGTTCCCTCCGGCAAGCTTCTCGGGTTCTTCGTGTCTCAGCGGGGAATTGAAGCCAATCCCGACAAGATCAAGGCCATTGAGCAGATTGAAGCACCAAAGCGCGTCAAGGATGTACGAAGGCTTGCTGGTTGTGTGGCTGCTCTCAAAGAAGTTTATCTCTAAGTCTGTTGGAAGGCCTGCCATTTTCAAAATATTGAAAAAGGCAGGTCAATGAAATGGACTTGAGCGGAGGCTGCGCTGCAGACTTGAAGAGATACATCCTCCACTCCAACACTTGTCGCACCTAAGCCACAAGAGAAGTTGCTTCTGTATATAGCGGCAACCAATCAAGTGGTTAGTGATGCGTTAGTAGCGGAGAGGGAGGCGGATGATGAGCCGGCAACCATGGCAGATGCATCCAGCGACAAGCAGGGGGCTTCACCGGCAAGCTCTGGTCCCGACAAAGATGGATTTGCGCAGGCGCGTGAGGAGAAACAGAAGAAAATGGTGCAGCGCCCAGTTTATTTTGTCAGTTCCCTTCTGCAGGGGGCTAGATCAAGGAATTCTGGTGTGCAGAAATTGCTTTTCGGCCTTCTCATGGCCTCGAGAAAGCTGCGCCATTACTTCCAGGCACACGAGATCACAGTCGTCACTCGCTTTCCGCTAAAGAGGATACTGCAGAATCCAGAAGCAACATGCAGGATTGTCGAGTGGGCACTGGAACTGTCAAGCTTTGGCCTCAAGTTTGAGAGCACTTCAACTATCCAAAGCAGAGCATTGGCAGAATTCATAGCAGAGTGGACACCAACACCGGATGAAGAAATTCCAGAGACGAGCATCCCCGTCAAGGAAGCAAGCAAAGAGTGGCTGATGTACTTTGATGGTGCCTTCTCACTGCAAGGCGCCTGCGCTGGCGTGCTACTTGTCGCACCCACCAGAGAGCACCTCAAGTACGTAGTCTAGATGCACTTTCCCAAGGAGCAAGCAATGAACAATACTGCAGAGTATGAGGGTTTGCTTGCCGGTCTCAGGATCGCAGCAGACCTTGGGATCAAGAAGCTCATTGTCAGGGGTGACTCGCAGCTTGTCATCCGCCAAGTGAACAAGAATTATCAGAGTCCGTTGATGAAAGCTTACGTTGATGAAGTGAGAAAGTTAGAAGAGCACTTTGACGGCCTACAAATGGAACATGTTCCGAGAGCTCGAAGCGACATTGCCGATGCCTGTCAAAGTCGCCGACTTAAGTTACAATGGAACCAGGGATCTTTGTGCTCAAGCTGACTCAACCGTCGTGGCGCCATCAACTAGACATAGCAAGAAGAGGAAGTTGATTTGGTGACTATTTTCGGCAGAGCTTCCGAAGCCGCCGCCAAGAAGGTCCCCAAGATCAACACCAAGAGTCTTGAGGAGATGCTGCTCGGCAAGCCCTAGGGTTTGTTCCGTCGAAGCGAGCGCCCCGACAAGTTTTGCTTCGAGAGCTTGCCGGGAACATCAAGCTCGGCAGAGCGAGCTGGTTCTCGCCAGAGAAGCGGATGTTCCGCAGCAGCATATGTGCCTTTAGTCCTTGTTGTCGAGCCGCAAGCTCCGGCATGGGCACAGCAGATTGTTCGTTTCCTTGCATGTGAGAACTTCCGAAAAGCAAGAAGAAGCGGAAAGAGTAGCCCGACGGTCAAGTATGTACGGTTTGTCGACGGCACTGCATGAAGAAGACTCAACTGTGAAATTGAAGTGTATTCCGGGAAGGCGGACAAGAGCTGTTGGCGGAGATACATGGAGGCATATGTGGTCACCACATTGGCGCAAAACACTTGCCGGCAAAGCATTCCGGCAAGGTTTCTTTTGGCCGACAGACCCTCCGGGATGCACTGCGCACAAGTAACCAAGTGTGAAGCGTTCGGTTCCATTCAGCAGATACACCAGCCAGCTCAAGCTCTCCAGACGATCCCTTTATCCTGGCCATTTTCGTGCGGGGCTCGACATCCTCGGCCCCTTTCCCCGAAGTGTCGGGGCTTTGAGTACTTATGCGTTGCAATCGACAAGTTCACAAAGTGGCCGGAAGTGGAAGCAGTGAGGAAGGTGACGACACAGTCAACAGTCAAGTTCTTCAGGTCAATTGTTTGCCGCTTCGGGACCCCTAACAGGATCATCACCGACAACGGCACGCAATTCACGAGCCGCACCTTCATGCAGTACGTCCAAGATCTTGGCGCCAAGGTCTGCTTCGCTTCTGTTGCTCATCCGAGAAGCAACGGTCAAGCGGAGAGGGCAAATGCTGAAGTGCTACGCGGGCTCAAGACCAGGACTTTCGACAGGCTGCACAAGTGCGGAAAGAACTGGATTGAGGAGCTGCCGGTGGTTCTTTGGTCGATCAGGACGACGCCAAATCGAGCCACTGGCCAGACACCTTTCGCTCTAGTCTATGGAGCAGAGGCAGTTCTCCCCATGGAACTCGTACGGGTCGCCTCGAGTGCTCGCTTACGATGAGCTTGAGCAAGAGCAGCTGCGACAAGATGACGCGCTGCTCCTTGAGGAGGACCGTCTTGAGCTCTTTGTTAATGGCGCTCGATATGAGCAAGCTTTGCGCCGCTACCAGAGCCGCAAAGTTAATGCCAGAAGTCTCGAGGAAGGCCACCTTGTTCTTCGGCGCGTTCAGTCCGCCAAGAATTCCAACAAGTTGACACCGAAGTGGGAAGGCCCTTACCGGGTGAAACGAGTCGCTAGGCCTGGCGCTGTCCGCCTTGAGACCGAAGATGGCACTCCGGTGAGCAACTCCTGGAACATAGAGCATCTTCGTAAGTTTTACCCGTAAGGCGCGGTTGCCGGAACTTGTTCCGGCAACCACCTTTTGTACAAGTCTTGCCGCTGTTGCATGTAATCCTTTGTACAAAGCCGGACGCAGACCCCGTGCATAAATAAAGCTCATGTCCTCCGCACATCTTGTCAATTTCATGCTTTCTATTTTTTGCATGTGTTATCTGACATTTTGTGCAGCACCTGCCCCCGGTAAGCAATAATGAGCCGTAAGGCACCATATCTTTATTTTCTCTTCTTTCTCTTTCTCAAAAGGAAGGTTCCCTCGCCCACAAGTTTGCCGGGGGGAAGGAGAAGATAATGGTGTGGACCAGGCGTCGTTCAAGAAAGTTTTGCCTTGCCGGGACACAGACGACAGAAAAGATAAGTTGCCAAAGTTTGAGCAATCAGTTTTAAATTTTTTAAAAGTTATCTTCCTCGAACGACCGTGCTTTGTATGGAAAACCTGTGCGCGGAGGAACCAACTCGTAACTAGTTGCGCCCTTACTTTGTTTCGAGTCCGCTCAACAACTTAAGTGAGCCGCGACTGGTTGCGACAAGGTTTCTTGTCGGTAGCGGCACCACTGCAGGCTCTGCCGATGTTCCAAGACTCAGCGCTTCATGACTAAGGTGCTCATGCCGACAAGTTCCCTAAAAGCATAGGGCGAAAACATACAAAGGAAGGAATCAAGTAGAGGAAATAACATAGCAATCGATACCCAAAATAAAGTTATATTACAAGATAGCTTGTCGCAGCTCTAATAAATTGTTCTCGTAACATGATTAGCAGCGGCAAGAAAAGGGGGAAACGGGCGGCCTAATCTACGCGATCGCCGTCAACCCTCTTGACCTCGTTCACCTTGTCCATAATGGGTGCGACAAGGGCCTTGAGCGCTTCCAGATCAGCATCCGCCGGCAGCTTCTTGAGGACGTTGGTGAGGTTGAGGCCTGGGTTGCGGAAGGCCACCTTCACCAACACCTTTTGAAGAACTCCCGCGCAGATCGCACGCGACTCGTCGGCCAGCTGCTTTGGGATCCTCTCTCGGAGTCGCTGGAGGGCCGTCGCCACGCCTTTGAAGAACAAAGTGAGCTTGGCGCTGGGTTGGAGGTTCTTGTCGGAGGAGTACCCGAGCTCCTCCATCCCCAGCTGCGCCAGCTCCTCGTCAATGACTGCACCGATGTTCACGAGACCCTCTGTCCAGAGTTCCATAGTCTCCCTGAAAGTGTTCTGGGTCTCGGCAACACTCGCCAGCAGCGCTTCGTTGGCCTTGATCTCCTCCTTCAAGGCCACCTCCCGCTCCTTGGCGCCGTCCAGCGTCTCGGTCAAAGTAGCCAGCTTCAACTCGAGATCTGCATTGGAGTCCTTGGCGGCGCTAAGTTCCTTGCCCTTCTCGACGAGACGACCCTGCAGCTCGCCATGAGCGTGGGCATCCTTCTCGCGCTCATGCTTGAGCGCGGCAAGCTCTTCATTCCTCGCCTTGAGATCGGCCTCCAGCTGCGCCACCTTCGTCTCTAGCTCCTTCTTGGCGGTCTCGGCAGCTGCGGCAGCATCCTTTGCTTCCTTGAGAGCCCCACCGATTGTTTGCTCGCGCGCGGCAAGCTCCTCCTCATGGCTGTCAAGATTAACCTTCCGCTGCGCCAACTCGCCTTCCCGCGCAAACAGCTCCTCGGCGACAAGCCGCTGTTGCTCTTCAGCTTCGGCCTTCTCGAGGAGGAAGGCTTTCTGCGCCTTGGCAAATTGCGCCCGCTCCTCTGCAAGAGACCGGAGGGCTTCCTGATTACGTTCCCGGAGCTCCTCCGCGTGCTTCTCGATGTCCACTCCCGCCCGTGCGACAAGCGCTTCTCGGGATTCCAGCTTGGCTTGCCGGGCGCCGTAGAGTGACACCAGCTTCGCGGCTGCTCCTCCCAGACTACTTGGCCCGATGCTGCTCGGCGCGTCAACCAGCGTCAGCCCAGCGGAGGCCAGCACCTCTCCATCAAAAGTTTCTCCTTCGACCGGCGCCCTGGAGCTTGACGCCCAGGGGAGTTTGATGAAGACACCATCGCCGGCCTTCAAGTAGGCGCCGGGCTGGGGCTCTTCGGAGCTTGGCGCAGCGGCAGCGGCGGAGGGATCGGCAGTCGGCGTAGTGCCTTGCACTCCTGTGGCCTCGGGGTCATCAGTGCGATCGCCAGATCCCTCACCGGCTCCTGCGGCGGCATCCTTGGCGGCCTCCTCGCCGGCAGGATCAGCAGCACCGGCCTCTTCTTCAGTGGTAGCGGCGTTGCTGGTGTTGCCGCGCGTGTCCTCCTCATCAGCGACCTCGGTCTCCATCGGCTCCGTGTCAAGTGGATCTGAAGGCCGGAAGAGGGAGAAAAGTCAAGCGAATATCCAAAAATAAGATCAGAAGAAGAAGAATACAAGGGAAGTTTTCAAGCACGAAGGGTTACCTATACTGGGATCTGCAGTCATGGGCTCCACCACCAGGGGGTCGCTGGTGCTGTCCCTTGCCGGAGAACCGTCCCTTGCCGGAGAACTGTCCCTTGCTGGAGACTTCTCCCTTGCCGGAGAACGCTCCCTTGCCGGGGAATCCTCCCTTGGCGGCGTAGTCGAAGCAGATAGCGTCTCGGGGGCGGCTTCCGGGTGCTCCTGGTGAGGCCGCTCTGCTCCTACACAAACCAACAATCAGATATCAACAAATAAAGAGCACCCATGCGCGCCTAACAGCGGAAAGTAAACTATATACTTACGCTGGGGGCTGCGCTGGGGGCTGCTTTGGGGAAGGATTGCCGGGTCCGGCAAGGTGGTCTCGGGCGCGCCCCCTGCTGTCACGGTGGGTTCGTCTTCGATGACAATCACCGGGACCTTGGCTCTCTTTGCCGCTCTCTGGGCCAGGGTCCTGAAAAGGAATAAGTTCAGAGTCAGGCAAATCAGATACAAGACAAAACAGCAAGAATTGAAGAACTACAAGTACAGCAAAGGATCTTACTCTTCTTCTTCCTCGTCGGAGCTGAGCGTGGAGAGGTCAAAGTTCGGCCCACCTACGGCGCGACGAGGTGGAGGAGTAGGTTCCCTGGACTGCTTGGCAGGGGCGGCGGCAGGATCAAAAGCGGTGGTCCGAGAGGACCCCGCTCTAGTTGCCGCAGCGGCGTGAGACGCTCCCGCGGCAACAGTGCTTGCGCCGGTAGAGCGTGTCGCACGGCATGGCGGCTGTTGGCTCCTCTGCCGCCCTACTACGTCCCCGGCCTTGTGGAGACGCCTTCTTGGTGGAACTGGGGGCTGCGCTGGGGGCTCTGCTTGTGGCAAGCGGCTTGAAGATGGCGAGCCACTCGCGCCCTCGGCGGGCTCGCTCGACTCGACTTCGGGCGCGGCAAGATCTTCCTCACCGGCGAGCTCTTCCTCCCCGGCAAGCTCTCCCTCGCCGACAAGCTCATCTCAATCGGCAAGGCTTGCCGCCTCTGCTGCCTCTGCCTCCTCCACGGTGAATCCAAACTCACCCGCGGCAGCGGCTGCCGCCGCCTCTTCCGCCCTGGTGGCGATGCGCTGCATCTCCGCATCGGTGGTGTCGCGGGTGAGGCTCTTCTGTTCGTCGGCGCGGACCGCCACTTCCACCAAGCCGTCGAAGAACTGCTGCACAACGTCGTCCGCAGGCTCTTGCCAAGTTGGGACAAGTCCATGCGAGTCGCACAGCGGCATCATTGCACGGATGCGGTCGAGCGAGGAATTGTTGCACAGCGGAACGACACCTGTCGGCAACCTGAACCATTCGGGATGTTGAGGGTCGTGCTTGAACAATTCCTTGAGCATCGCATCCAGCTCCAAGACAGGGAAGTTGAAACTGAGGCCCGGGCGCAGCCTCATGATGTCCGCCGGACCCCCGAACTCCCAGGCGGGTCTCCTCCTCTCTTGCAGGGGGTGATGCGGCGGCGAAAAAAATCCGCGCCAACGCCGCCTACAGTGAGCCCGGCAAGCCTGAGCCGCAGGATCCGGGTGACGGCAATCTTCAGCCTATCGTCCTCCGGGGCCAAGCTGCTCCAATCGTTGCCGCGAACTACTTGGGCTTGGCACTGGGCGGTGAATGGCTGCGGGTTCTCCTCAACAATCGAGCACCATTCTGCTCTCCACTCCTCCCACTTGCTGTGGAGCTCTCCTTCCAGATACGCTTCCTTCTTGCCGGCCCTCGAGATCCAGGCGATTCCGCCGGATAAGGGCTCCCCTATCTCAACCCGGGGCATGAAGAAGTGGCGGAAAAGGGCTACGTTTGGGTGGACTCCGACAAAGTTTTCGCAGAGATGTGCGAAAACTGCCATGGTCAGAACAGCGTTGGGGGTGAAGTCAAGGAGGTGGAACCCGTAGGTGTTCATGATATCGCAGAAGAATTCAGAGAAGGGCGGGCAGAGCCCGTAGTAGAAGAACAGTGCGAAGAACCGATATCCATTCGGAGCCCGTTCCGAAGCGGCGGCGGAGAGTACCATCGTGCGCGGATGCGCTCGCGTCTCCGTCGACCAGAAGAGGTAGTACCACTCCCTCAGCTCCTTCGCAGTGAGCTCGGGAAGTTGCCGCTCCTTCGCGGCGCCCGAGTCAAGAGCGCCTCGGCCGATTTCACGGCCTTCCCCTTGCCGGTTTTTGGAGCCATGGCAAAGGTGGTGGGGGAGATCGACGGTGTTGGTGGTGCTGATGGCGATGGGGGGCGGAGCGCTGCTCTCTTTCAGAAGGGGAGAGCGGCGGAGATTTCTGAGATTGCAACGGCAACTGGCGAGATGGACGAACTGCCCCTGTTTCCCCTGCTTATAAAGGGGGAGGGGGCGGACGTTCTGCTTTTCCGAATAAAGAATCACCCATGATCTCTCCCACGATGCCGCATTCAACACGTGCCGTTAGGGGAGAGCGCGGTGGATACAGAGTAAGATACGGCGTAACCCAGGCTGCGCGTGCCCGTGCCCTGTTTTGGGCTGGCCAATGGCGCTTCAAGATCGTGTGTGGCCAGGGCCGGGGCTCTGTTGGTGTACTAAAGTAGGGGTACCTTAGTATCCCGAACTTGTGCACGGGCAGTCGCAGCGCCCCGTGGCAAGGCTTGCCGGGTGACCGCCAAGGTCCTCCGTGGTTCCTTTGGAGCCATTCAAGAACAAAGTGTTTGAGCCGAAGACAAGACCCCGGCAAGAGGAGCTTGCTGGGAAGGTCAACCAAGGCGTTTCAAGGAACTTGCCGTGACGCGTCACGCGTCCCGGCAAGGCCCGGTGAGCGACAAGCTTCCGGGCGCGACAAGACAACGACCGTGGCAAGGCGCTTGCCACGGCAAGCTACCACTCTGCGCCCGCGCTCCAGCACATCCACCGACGTGTTGCCCTGGGACCTTTCCAGGCGCGCATGGCAAGAGGCTGTGCAGCCAGCGGTGCGAGGTGGCAGGCGGAGATGACAAGATCGCCATCGTCGCAAGCGGTGGCGCCCCTGACGGTCCTTTTTATGCACTGTTTGGGCGACACAGACGGGCATTTAATGCTTTTGTCCCATGCCGTCAGGGTTAGGTATGATACACTGTACAAGTAGTTGCACCAACCGCATTCCTTTTCCATTTTTGCCCTTGACTGCGTTGCCACCTGTCGGTGACCCCTTGAGCATATAAAAGGAGGCCCATGCGCAACGTAGGGGGGGGGTTGGAGAGGTTCAAAGCCAGAAAGCTCTCACGCTCGGTCTCGTGTGTACTGTAGCGCCCAGCGCTCCCGAGCAAGAACACAATACAATCAGACAAGCAGCAGTAGGAGTATTATCTCTCCGGAGAGCTCCGAAGCTGGGTAAACCGCTCGTGTGTTTCACCTCGGTCCGCTCTTCGTGCGATCTCCGCCCCCCGCCGAACCGAAAGGGGCCCGGTCCGCCGGCCCCATAGGTGTTCGTTTCCCACGACAACCACGATCATCAATTAACCCATAGGACAAAACGGATCTACTCAAACATCATAAGATAGCCATACATCATTGGGAAATAATATATAGCATTGAGCACCATGTTTAAGTAGAATTACAACAGGTAAAAGAGGGTTTACACCACTGCTGCGCTGCATAGAGGAGGGAAGAGTTGGTGATGAAGGCGGTGAAGTTGTTGGTGTAGATCACGGTGATGATGATGGCCCCAGCGGCGTTCCGGCGCCACCGAAAGCGAGGGGGAGAGGGCCCCCTCCTTCTTCTTCTTCTTCCTTGACCTTTTCCCTAGATGGGAGAAGGGTTTCCCCTCTGGTTCATGGTCTCCATGGCGTGGGAGGGGCGAGAGCCACTCCGAGATTGGATCTGTCTCTCTGTCTCTCTCTGTTTCTGCGTTCTCAGATTCTGCCCTTTCACCATTTCTTATATATCTGGAGTTCCGTAAGTCCGATTGGATTGAAACCTTTGCCAAGATTTTTCTCTGAAAATTAGCTTTATTGCGGCCAAAGAAAAGCAGTAACCGCCTTACGGGGTGCCCACGAGGGTCAGGGGCGCGCCCCCTGCCTCGTGGCCCCTCGGGCACCGTCTTGCGTTGATTTTTCTTCTAAAAAATCATAAATATTCCAAAAATGTTCTCCGTCCGTTTTATCCCGTTTGAACTCCATTTGGTATAGGGTTTCTGCAAAACATAAAACATGCAACAAAGGGGAACTGGCACTGGGCACTGGATCAATATGTTAGTCGCAAAAAATAGTATAAAAAGTTTCCAAAAGTATATGAAAGTTGAATAATATTGGCATGGAACAATAAAAAATTATAGATACGACGAAGACGTATCAAGCACAGTTGAAACTTTAGCATTTTCCTTTATCGTAATAGGGAAAGGTGGTTTCACAATATAAGAAGTAGGTACAACTGGATCAACATTATAAATAATAGTTTCCTCTTTAGCTAGTACCGGTTCTTTAATTCCTTCTTTAATAGGTGGGTGATATTTGAACCACTTCTATTTAGGAAGATCAACATGAGTAGCAAATGATTCACAAAAGGAGGCTACTATCTCAGAGTCAAGTCCATATTTAGTGCTAAACTTTTGAAAAGAATCGGTATTCATAAAAGATTTAACACAATCATAATTAAGCTTAATACCTGACTCTTTACCTTTGTCGAGTTCCCAATCTTCAGAGTTGCATTTAATTCTTTCTAAAAGATCCCACCGGAATTCCATAGTCTTCTCCATAAAGGAACCAACACAAGAAGTATCAAGCATGGATCGATCATTATGAGAAAGCCGAGCATAAAAATTCTGGATAATAATTTCTCTTGAGAGCTCATGATTGGGGCATGAATATAACATTTACTTAAGCCTCCCCCAAGCTAGAGCGATACTTTCTTCTTCACAAGGCCAAAAGTTATATATGTAATTCCGATCACGATGAACTAGATGCATAGGATAAATTTCTTGATGGAAATCCAATTTCAATCGATTCCAATTCCAAGATCCAATATCATCGCATAGACTATACCATGCCAATGCTTTTCCCTTCAAAGATACAGGGAAAACCTTCTTCTTAACTTCATCTCCGGGTAAACCTGCAAGCTTAAACAATCCACAAATTTGTTTCACATATATTAAGTGCATATCAGGATGTTCGGTTCCATCTCCTGCATAAGGATTAGCTAGCAGTTGTTCTATCATACCCGAAGGAATTTCATATTCAATATTTTCAGTAGGTGCGGTAGGTTGAGGGGTAGCTAATTATGGTTCCGGTCGAGGTGAAGATACCCCGAACAAACCCCTCAAAGGATTTTTTCCATAGTAACAAGTGACAGTAAATTTCAGCACAATATATAAATGTTTTCTTACCAAATTCCACTTACCAAAGGCGCTTCACTCCCTAGCAACGGCGCCAGAAAATAGCCTTGATGACCCACAAGTATAAGGGATCAATTGTAGCTCCTTTTGATAAGTAAGAGTGGCAAACCCAACGAGGAGCAAAAGGAAATGACAAGTGGTTTTCAGTAAGGTAATGTCTGCAAGTGCTGAAATTGTAAGTAACAGAGTAGTTTGATAGCAAGATAATTTGTAACGAGCAAGTAATGATAGTAGTAACAAAAGTGCAGCAAGGTAGCCCAGTACTTTTGAGGCAAAGGACGGGCCAAAATGATTTCTTATAATAAGCAAAGCGTTCTCAAGGGTACACGGGAATTTCATCTAGTCACTTTCATCATGTTGATTCGATTCGTGTTCGCTACTTTGATAATTCGATATGTGGGTGGACAGGGTCTTAGGTGTTGTTCTTACTTGAACAAACCTCCTATGATTAACCCCCCCGAAAGCATCCGCAACTATGAGAAAAGTATTAAGATTAAATTCTAACCATAGCATTAAAGTTTTTGGATCCAATCGGTCCCTTACAGAATAGCGGATAAACTAGGATTTAAGCTTGTCACTCTCGCAACCCATCATCTAATAACTACTCCACAATGCATTCCCTTAGTCCCAAATATGGTGAAGTGTCATGTAGTCGACGTTCACATGACACCACTAAGGGAATCACAACATACATACTATCAAAATATCGAACACATATCAAGTTCACATGATTACTTGCAACATGATTTCTCCTGTGACCTCAAGAACAAAAGTAACTACTCACAAATGATAATCATGCTCAAGATCAGAGGGGTATGAAATAGCATAATGGACCTGAACATATAATCTTCCACCAAATAAACCATACAGTAATCAACTACAAGATGTAATCAACACTACTAGTCACCCACAAGCACCAATCTATAGTTCCGGTACAAAGATTGAACACAAGAGATGAACTAGGGTTTGAGAGGAGATGGTGTTGTTGAAGATGTTGATGGAGATTGCCCTCCCCAAGACGGGAGAGTTGTTGGTGATGATGACGACGATGATTTCCACCTCCGGGAGGGAAGTTCCCCCGGCGGAATCGCTCCACCGGAGGGCAAAAGTGCTCCTGCCCAAGTTCCGCCTCGAGACGGTGGCGCTTTGTCCCGAAAGTCCTCTCCTTATTTTTTTCTAGGTCAAAATTATTTATATACCAGAAGATGGGCACCGGAGGTGGGCCGAGGGGAGCACAACCCACCAGGGCACGCCTGGGCTCCCTGGCGCACCCAGGTAGGAGATACGTCTCCGTCGTATCTATTTTTCCAAACACTTTTGCCCTTGTTTTGGACTCTAACTTGTATGATTTGAATGGAACTAACCCGGACTGACGCTGTTTTTAGCAGAATTGCCATGGTGTTGTTTTATGTGCAGAAAACAAAAGTTCTCGGAATGACCTGAAACTCCATGGAATATCTTAGAATAAATAATAAAAAATCCTCGCCAAAGATGAATACTAGGGGGCCCACACCCTGTCCACAAGGGTGGGGGGCGCGCCCCTCCCCCCTGGGCATGCCCCCTACCTCGTGGGCCCCCTGGTGGCCCTCCGACGCCAACTCCAACTCCATATATTGGCTTTCGGGGAGAAAAAAATTAGGGAGAAAGTTTCATCGCGTTACGATACGGAGCCGCCGCCAAGCCCTAATCTCTCTTGGGAGGGCTGATCTGGAGTCCGTTCGGGGCTCCGGAGAGAGGGATTCGTCACCGTCGTCATCATCAACCATCCTCCATCACCAATTTCATGATGCTCACCGCCGTGCGTGAGTAGTTGCATCGTAGGCTTGCTGGACAGTGATGGGTTGGATGAGATTTATCATGTAATCGAGTTAGTTTTGTTAGGGTTTGATCCCTAGTATCCATTATGTTCTGAGATTGATGTTGCTATGACTTTGCTATGCTTAATGCTTGTCACTAGGGCCCGAGTGCCATGATTTCAGATCTGAACCTATTATGTTTTCATGAATATATGTGTGTTCTAGATCCTATCCTGCAAGTCTATAGTCACCTACTATGTGTTATGATCCGGCAACCCCGAAGTGACAATAACCGGGACCACTCCCGGTGATGACCATAGTTTGAGGAGTTCATGTATTCACTATGTGCTAATGCTTAGTTCTGGTTCTCTATTAAAAGGAGGCCTTAATATCCCTTAGTTTCCAATAGGACCCCACTGCCACGAGAGGGTAGGACAAAAGATGTCATGCAAGTTCTTTTCCATAAGCACGTATGACTATATACGGAATACATGCCTACATTACATTGATGAACTGGAGCTAGTTCTGTGTCACCCTATGTTATGACTGTTACATGATGAACCACATCCGGCATAATTATCCATCGCTAATCCGGTGCCTACGAGTTTTCCATATACTGGTTCTAGCTTATTTACTTTTCGGTTGTTACTGTTACAATCACTACAAAATACCAAAATCATTACTTTTGCTGTCTTTACTTTGTTACCGTTACCACCACTATCATATTACTTTGCTACTAAACACTTTGCTGCAGATACTAAGTTTCCAGGTGTGGTTGAATTGACAACTCAGCTGCTAATACTTGAGAATATTCTTTGGCTCCCCTTGTGTCGAATCAATAAATTTGGGTTGAATACTCTACCCTCGAAAACTGTTGCGATCCCCTATACTTGTGGGTTATCAAGACCTTTTTCTGGCGCCGTTGCCGGGGAGCATAGCTCTATTCCTTGAGTCACTTGGGATTTATATCTGCTGGACACTATGAAGAACTTGAAAGATGATCGAACTACTATTTTTCCCTGAACTACGAGGGGAAGTAAGGGGCTGCCATCTAGCCTTGCACTAGATTCTCCTTCTGTTATGAGTAAGTTTGCGACACCTAAACCTACTACTGCTATTGATTCTGATATGTCGCATGTTATTGATGATGCCACTTCTGCTATGCATGATACTTATGATGAAACTACTTCTATGCTTGATACTACTGTGCCACTCGGTGAATTTCTTGATGAGCAAATTGCTAGGTCTAGAGAAAGAGAAATTATTGAACCTGAACACGATGATGTTAGTGATGATGAACCTATGCCTGCTATTCCCGAGGGTTATCTTTTTAGTGCTGAATCTTTTGAAGTTGTTCTTGCTTGCCAGGATAGTCTTGAACGTAAGAGGTTGCTAATTATGTGGAGTAAAGAATCTTTTAGAGGTAGGATGAGACCCGACCCTGCTTTTGCTACTTCACCTATCTGTGTTCCTGATCAGGATTATTATGATATTTCTGTAGATCTAGATATAATTACTTTGGTTGAATCTGATCCTTTTTATAGCTATGAATCTGAAACTGTTGTGGCACATCTTCGTAAGTTAGATGATATAGCTGCCCTGTTTACTAATAATCTGAGATCGCGCCACCTTTATTTACTTAAAATATTTCCGTTCTCATTAAAGGGTGATGCTAAGAAATGGTTTAATTCTCTTGATCCTGGTTGTGTGCAAAGTCCCTGTGATATGATTTATTACTTATCTCGCTAAATATTTCCTGCTCATAAGAAACAAGCTGCTTTGAGGGAAATATACAATTTTGTGCAAATTGAAGAAGAGAGTCTCCCACAAGCTTGGGGGAGGCTTCTCAAGTTACTTAATGCTTTGCCTGATCATCCTCTTAAGAAACCTGAAATATTTGATGTCTTTTATAATGGACTAACTGATGCTTCCAGAGATTACCTGGATAGTTGTGCTGGTTCTCTTTTCAGGGAAAGAACACCGGATGACGCTGAAATTTTATTGAATAATATGTTGGAAAATGAAAATAATTGGGCACCTCCTGAGCCAACTCCTGAGCTAGCTCCCGAGCCAATTACTGAGCCTATTCGTAAACTAACTCCAAAGAAGAGAGGTGTTATATTTCTCAGTCCCGAAGATATCAACAGGCAAAGAAATCTATGAAAGAAAAAGGTATTAAAACTGAAGATGTTAAGAATTTACCTCCTATTGAAGAAATACATGGTCTTAATTTACCGCCTGTTGTATATGATCTCAATTACTTATTTACTGAAGAACCTCCCGATATCCCGACACGGGTAGTAAAGGTAAATTCTCTCTATAGATATGATAAAGCTGAAGTTCCTCCTACTAAAATTGCTAGTCAGTGCTTGGATGAGTTTCATGACTTTATGTTTAAGCAAGATGACTTTAATGCTTATTTTGGTAGACAATTAAAACAGAATACCTTTATGGTTAAACGCTTGAGTGATTATATGGCTGATATTAGAGGTGAACTTAAACTTGTTAGCAAACATGCTTCTATGGTTACCACTCAAGTAGAACAAGTACTTAAAGCTCAGAAAGAAGCGCTTGATGAAATGAATAGTAAGAAAAATGATTATGATGTTAGAGTGGCTACTAGAACTGGTAGAATGACTCAGGAACCTCTGTATCCTGAAGGCCACCCTAAGAGAATTGAGCAAGATTCTCAGAGAAATAATATTGATGTACCTAGTTCTTCTAAGAGGAAGAAAAATAAAAATGATAGGACTGTGCACACTTCTAGTGAACCTATTGCTGTACCACCTGATAATCGAAATGATATCTCTATGTCTGATGCTGAAACACAATCAGGTGATGAACATGAACCTAGTGATAATGTTAATGATAATGTTCATGATGATGCCCAACCTAGTAATGATAATGATGTAGAACTTGAACCTGCTGTAGATCTTGATAACCCACAATCAAAGAATCAACGTTATGATAAAAGAGACTTCGTTGCTAGGAAACATGGTAAAGAAAGAGAACCATGGGTTCAGAAATCGATGCCTTTTCCTCCGAAACCATCCAAGAAAAAGGACGATGAGGATTTTGAGCGCTTTGCTGAAATGATTAGACCCATCTTTTTGCGTATGCGATTAACTGATGTGCTCAAAACAAATCCTTATGCTAAGTATATGAAGGATAATATTACTAATAAAAGAAAGATACCTGAAGCTAAAATTTCCACCATGCTTGCTAATTATACTTTTAAGGGTGGAATACCAAAGAAACTGGGAGATCCAGGAGTACCTACTATACCATGCTCCATTAAGAGAAATTATGTTAAAACTGCTTTATGTGATCTTGGAGCCGGTGTCAGTGTTATGCCTCTCTCTTTATATCGTAGACTTGACTTGAATAAGTTGACACCTACTGAAATATCTTTGCAAATGGCTGATAAATCAACTGCTATACCTGTCGGTATTTGTGAGGATGTGCCTGTTGTGGTTGCAAACGTTAATATTTTAACGGACTTTGTTATTCTTGATATTCCCGAGGATGATAGTATGTCTATTATTCTTGGAAGACCTTTCCTTAATACTGCAGGGACTGTTATTGATTGCAACAAAGGCAATGTCACTTTTCATGTTAATGGCAATGAGCACACGGTACACTTTCCGAGGAAACAACCTCAAGTTTATAGCATCAACTCTATTGGAAAAATTCCATCGATTATATTTGGAGGTTTTGAATTTCCTCTCCCTACTGTCAAGAAGAAGTATGATATTCTTATTGTTGGGGATTTTCATATCCCCGTTGAGGTAACTTAGTGTTATTCGAAATTTCTCCGGTTCCGTGATTATTCGGAATGAGTTTGTTAACAAGACTTGATCAACCTTGTTAGTGGGTTCATTTTGATGATCACGAGATGGATGAAACTAGAGGCACAACTTTCTGTACCCTCTTTATATTTTCTGTTATTTAGTAGAAATAAAGTAAAATAATATTTTTCTGTCTGTTTCCTGACTTATCTGTGCAATATAAAAATATCCCGAAAATAAAAGTCCTCAGAATGGCATGCCATTTTAATATGATTTTTTCGGAAATATTTGAGAATTTACTGTGCAAAAATTATCAAGGGGGGAGCTGCCACCTGGTCACGAGGGTGGAGGGCGCGCCCTACCCCCTGGGCGCGCCCCCTGCCTTGTGGGCCCATGGTGGCCCTCCTCCACTTATTCCTGCACCCATCTTCTTCCTCTGTCTCACACAAACACGAAAAACCAACTCAAGCACGAGTTCCAGCCCCCGTTGCTGTGATTTTCGATCTCCTTGCTCAAAGCACCTCTCGCAAAACTGCTTGGGAGATTGTTCCTTGGTATGTGACTCCTCCATTGGTCCAATTAGTTTTTGTTCTAGTGCTTTATTCATTGCAAATTTGTGCTGCATAGGTGACCATGTTCTTGAGCTTGCATGTCAAATTTATATGGTTCCAAGTAGTTCTAATGCTTGATTTAGGCCCTAGGCACTTGTGGGAGTTGTTGCTATCAATGTTATTGAAGTTGGTTCACTTATATTTGAGGTTACTAAAAATTTCAGATTGTTTCAGAAATAATGAAGAGACTTTTGAGGGGCTCGTCGAGCCGAAGCTCTAAGGAAAAACAAAAGGAAGAAGAGGAGAAGCCCAGATTTAATTTACCTCGCACTGCAGAGGTCCGGCCGTGTGAATGGCCTTCCGATGACTTCTTGAGGAGAGCCGGGATTTATGACGATTTCTATATATTAATTGAAAACGCCGACCTCACCAACTTCCTCCGCGACCAACGTCATCAGTATCTCTTACTCACAAATACTTTTGTGCAAAACTTCTACTTTTTCCCTAAGAAATCTCCTCCAACAGTAGAGTTTCATTTATATGATGTTGTTAAAAAGATGACATTAGCTGAATTCTGCGAGGTCTGCAGAATACCCTTTGAGGGCACCTTAGATGAACCCCACCGTAATGAAGTAGAAGCTTTTATTAACACTATCACGGTGGGAGAAACCAGAAAGGTTTCTGATGCGAGGATCACTAGCATTCATTATCCTGTTTTACGCTACTTTGCCATATTTGCTAGTCGTTTCTTGATTGGACACGGGAACTATGGGAACCTTAGTATTCCTGATATTATTATTTTGCTCCATGGTTTATACCGCAATAAATCTGTTAGTATGGGTGGAATTGTTGCTAGACGGTTAAGTCTGAACCGTACTAAGGGACCATCTTTGGGGGCGTTTATGCTTCGCGCCTAGCTGAACATTTTGAAATACCTATTAGGCATGCGAAGAAAGAAGAAATAGCGCTGCCCCGTGCTTATTTAGATTACAAGAGTATGATAGCGCATGATTTTCTTGTTAAGAGTCGCGATGGGGAGCCCAAATATAAATTATACTTTGATGAACATCACCCTGAGACTATTACTTTGCCTGCTCCTTCTTTGTTTAACTTGTTTGCAGAACCTCACATCGTTCCGTGGTCGGCTGTTCAAGCCTATCAGAACCCTGCACCAGCCCCGGAGCCACAAGATGAGCCTCCACGACTATCTGTTTATTCTTGGGATCCAGAGGAGGCTGCCAGCCAGTGGCAGCCAGAGTCTTCTTCGTCACAGTATGAACCCAGCTTCACCTACGGGTATCAGCCAGGCTATCCCTGGCAATAGACCAACTTAGGCCAAAAGCCTAAACTTGTGGGAGTACGTATTTCTCACCGGCATTGCATTCATGTTCACACACACACACTCATTGGTAGATGTCGGTGCTCATACTTTTTCACTGTAATATCCATGCTAGTTTATTTTTCTTTTTCCTGCTTTCTTCTTGTGTGTTTAATAAACTTTAAGAAAAAACCAAAAAAAATTAGTTAGTCTACTTTCCATGCTTGCAGGAGAATTAAAAAAAAAAAGAAAACCCAAAAATATTTCCCGTTCTTCTTTTACTTGTTGGGAGCTTTCCCGTGTAAATAGTTTTTATTTCTTTTTCTTTCTTTGGGGGTCGAGAAAACCATATTGAAAATGCTTAGTGGCTCTTATATGCATGATTGTTTATTTAACTTAGAGACCATATTACTTGTCTTCTCTCTTGAGTTGAACTAGCGGGTTGAACCGTGCATTTGCGCGGCTAGATTTACAACACATGGTTATAATTCGATTAATAATTAGTCTTCAAAAGTTTAAAAGTTTATTGTCCATCATTTCAATCGTCCTTTCTATAGCACTGTTTCTTGGCAGTTACTTCTTACTGTATATATTAATTTTAGAAGTTAACAATTTGAATGCCACACCTTAATTAAAATTAAAAACAAAAAATTAACTTAATTATTGATTGCTTTGTAAACACTATATTGTTTACTCTCTCCATGTGTTGATTATAGGGTAGTACAATCCCCGGTGTCCACTTGATTCCAAATTATTTTCATATCTTGTTCTTTTATAGTCGTACATATGAAGTTTACATTATGTTGTCATAAGAACTAATAAAACGATTTATTACATTCCAACTAAAAAAATATATTACAATCGCATGCACACAAAGCACAGTAACATCTACCCACAATTAGTATTACCTGATGCCATGCATGTCGTGCAAATATAATTCACATTTCCTATTTTTTTTCTTCAACATAAAATGCATCAGCAATACTTGCAGGCCAATATTTTCTTCTTCTATGTTTATCATCTCCTCAACCCTTCTAGTTGACATTTCTATAGCCTCCAAATATGGTGTTCACGAATACTAATATATTGATATTTCATCTCTTGGACCGTGTATATTTCTATTTCTTATTTATAATTTTCTATAGAACTATTAGTATTCTTTCCCCGCTAATATTGTTTTCTATGTACATTTTATTACTTATATGTTTTATACGTAAACTGGCTTTTTTACAAATATATGCATTTCCTACTTTTAGTATTCATTATCCACTTCACTATTTTTCCTAGTTTAAGCAGCTACGTACATTTTATATGGTCACGCTTTTCTATAGTTTGTACATATCTCTTGATATTGTTCCAAATTTTATATACAAATCGTACATTATTGTGTTTTATGTTTCATTTTTTGAGACGGTAGCAGGTACACGTGTTATTTTCTTTATTAAATCTTAATCTGCACGCATATAATACCTTTGTGGTGTCCCTTGGAGTCTCTAATGGATTGACCTTATTAAAAGCAAGCAAACATGTACTATGTAGTTATAGGTATGGCCACTGTCTGGTCTCTATTTTCCTTTTGTTATTTTTTTGATGATTTTTTTCTTTGATTGTATAAGATATCTCTCATACACGTTTGGACTTGGCTAGGATATGATTTCTGGTAGGCCAATGTAATATATACTTGCCACTCGTAAGATAATATTATTCCACTCATATTTATCAAAACTTGCTTTTCAACGTACATTAATCGGCTATTGTGTATACATTTTAATGATTTTAGATTCCATTTTTAGAAGTAAGTTGCCAAACACAGGTCTTTAAAAAAAAGAACAAAAACATATGAAGTAAAGAACACGCGGAAAAGGGCCTACGTGGACTATGGTTGCCACTTATGTTTTGTCCAATGGATTTGTTCAAGCATTCGAGAACCCTGGAAGTTATTGTTTTTCCCAAGACGGACATGCAAGTTGTAAATATCAATATATGTATGCTTATTTTACTCTCTTTTTTGCAGGTATGCATGCTTATTTTACTTGATAGTGGAATATGAATGATTCTAATTACGTGCATGTTGTCTGTCCACGCATGTGTTGGCCATGGTGTTTTTTTTCTTTCAATGATAGATTGGCGCCGAACGCTCAAGTGCCTGAGGCAAAACATGATTTTTAATGTATCGGAGAGTCCTAGCCAGAATATTGTTTTCCTAAGTAGTAGTCCGAGTCCTATATGGGACAGAGTACCCACGTACGCCCATGTCCAGCAGCCCATATCAATCAGCTGTGTCCGGCCAGAATACTAACATATACGTGTATTTTCCTTTTTTTAACCATAGACGTTTTTCCTTGTTGGACAACATAGACGTGTTATGTTGTAGCACATCTTCTACTTATTTTTGCATGATTTAGCACATCTATTACATTGATGTGACAGATGCTAAAAATTGTAACATCTTATTGTCGTATGTAACATTTGTATAAGTTTTAATCTCAACCGTTGTGATATAAATCAACAGATTATAAATTTATAACCTATGTGGATTAACGTGATGGCTTGTTTTACTTCTGTTTTATGTATATAATAGATGCTTGCAGATTCCAGCTTAGTCCAATGCACGTGCACTCTTATTATTATACACACCGTTCGGTCGTGCAAGTGAAAGGCAATAATGATGATATATGATGGACTTATTGGGAAGAGAAAAGCTGGTATGAACTCGACCTCTCTTGTTTTTGTAAATATGATGATTCATCGTTCTTGATTCAGCTATTATGAAGTAAACATATTTGCAATGACATTTAGAGATTATAGTTGCTTGTGCCATGCTTGATTAGCTATGAGTTATAATGGTTTACCTTGCGTGCCAACATGCTATTAGAATGATTATGATGTGGTATGACGGGATGGTATCCTCCTTTAAATGAATTGAGTGACTCGACTTGGCACATGTTCACGCATGTAGTTGAATCAAATCAACATAGCCTTTATGATATTTATGTTCATGGTGGATTATATCCTACTCATGCTTGTATTCGGTGTAAATTAATTTTGATGCATGTTTACGACTGTTGTCGCTCTCTCAGTTGGTCGCTTCCGGTCTTTTGCTAGCCTTCACTGTACTAAGCGGGAATATCGCTTGTGCATCCAAACTCCTTAAACCCCAAAGTTATTCCATATGAGTACACCATACCTTCCTATATGCGATTTACGGCGCTCCAAGTAAATTTGTATGTGCCAAACTCTAAACCTTCAAATAAACATTCATTTTGCATGCTCGAATAGCTCATATGTCAACTAGAGCTGCCCTTATCTTCCGTGTTAGGCGGGTTATTCTCAAGAGGAGTGAACTCCGCTCCTCATTCACGAGAAAATGGCTGGTATCCGGATGCCGGTCCCATGCTTCGTGCAAACTAAATCAAAATAACGCAAACAAAACTCCCTTGGGACTGTTGAATGTTGGAGGCACTCGTTGTTTCGAGCAAGCCATGGATTGATGCTTGTGGAGGAAGGGAGTATAAACTTTACCATTCGCTTGTGAACCGCCTATAATCTGTTTAGCATGGAAGATATAAATGCGTCTTTTAGTTGTTATGTTGACAATGAAAGTATGCCGCTCAAAATATAATTTATCTCTATTTCAAAACCGAGCTCTGGCACCTCTACAAATCCCTGCTTCCCTCTGCGAAGAGACTATCTATTTAATTTTATGTTGAGTCATCACCCTTCTTATTAAAAAGCACCCGCTGGAGAGCATACTGTCGTTTGCATTCATTATCATTGGTTTATATTGGGTATGACTTGACTGGATCTCTTTTACCATGAATTACAATGTTTAGTCAGTCCTTGATCTTTAAAGGTGCTCTGCATTTATGTTTTGCGGTCTCAGAAAGGGCTAGCGAGATACCATTTTGTTATATCATGTTATGATTATTTTGAGAAAGTGTTTTCATCCGAGTTTTATTATATGGCTCGCTAGCTGATTATGCTATTGATATGAGTAATTGTGAGACCTACGTGTTATTTTGAGTATGGTTAGTTCATAATAATTGCTGAAACTTGAATGCTGGCTTTTCATGTTTACAACAACAAGAGCAAACAGAGTTTGTAAAAGTTTTTCTTTTTCTCTTTCAGTTTGTCAACTGAATTGCTTGAGGACAAGCAAGGGTTTAAGCTTGGGGGAGTTGATACGTCTCCGTCGTATCTACTTTTACAAACACTTTTGCCCTTGTTTTGGACTCTAACTTGTATGATTTGAATGGAACTAACCCGGACCGATCTTTGTTTTCGTGAGAATTGCCATGGTGTTGTTTTATGTGCAGAAAACAAAAGTTCTTGGAATGACCTGAAACTCCACGGAATATCTTAGAATAAATAATAAAAAATCCTCGCCAAAGATGAAGACCAGGGGGCCCACACCTTGTCCACGAGGGTGGGGGCGTGCCCCCCTACCTCGTGGGCCCCCTGGTGGCCCTCCGACGCCAACTCCAACTCCATATATTCGCTTTCGGGGAGAAAAAAATTAGGGAGAAAGTTTCATCGTGTTTTACTATACGGAGCCGCCGCCAAGCCCTAATCTCTCTCGGGAGGGCTGATCTGGAGTCCGTTCGGGGCTCCGGAGAGAGGGATTCGTCGCCGTCGTCATCATCAACCATCCTCCATCACCAATTTGCATCGTAGGCTTGCTGGACGGTGATGGGTTGGATGATATTTATCATGTAATCGAGTTAGTTTTGTTAGGGTTTGATCCCTAGTATCCATTATGTTCTGAGATTGATGTTGCTATGACTTTGCTATGCTTAATGCTTGTCACTAGGGCCCGAGTGCCATGATTTCAGATCTGAACCTATTATGTTTTCATGAATATATGTGTGTTCTAGATCCTATCCTGCAAGTCTATAGTCACCTACTATGTGTTATGATCCGCAACCCAGTGACAATAACAGGGACCACTCCGGTGATGACCATAGTTTGAGGAGTTCATGTATTCACTATGTGCTAATGCTTAGTTCCAGTTCTCTATTAAAAGGAGGCCTTAATATCCCTTAGTTTCCAATAGGACCCCGCTGCCACAGGAGGGTAGGACAAAAGATGTCATGCAAGTTCTTTTCCATAAGCACGTATGACTATATACGGAATACATGCCTACATTACATTGATGAACTGGAGCTAGTTCTGTGTCACCCTATGTTATGATATTACATGATGAACCACATCCGCATAATTATCCATCGCTAATCCGGTGCGTACGAGTTTTCCATATACTGGTTCTCGCTTATTTACTTTTCCGTTGCTACTGTTACAATCACTACAAAATACCAAAATCATTACTTTTGCTGTCTTTACTTTGTTACCGTTACCACCACTATCATATTACTTTGCTACTAAACACTTTGCTGCAGATACTAAGTTTCCAGGTGTGGTTGAATTGACAACTCAGCTGCTAATACTTGAGAATATTCTTTGGCTCCCCTTGTGTTGAATCAATAAATTTGGGTTGAATACTCTACCCTCGAAAATTGTTGTGATCCCCTATACTTGTGGGTTATCAGTGGGTTGTGCCCACCTGGTGGGCCCCCTCTGGTACTTATTGGCTCCAATATTCCTCATATATTCCATAAAAAATCTCCGTAAGGTTTTAGCTTGTTTGTAGTTGTGCAGAATAGGTAGCCAGACGTAGCTTTTCCAGGTCCAGATTTCCAGCTGCCGGAATTCTCCCTCTTTGTGTGTACCTTGCATATTATGAGAGAAAAGGCATTAGAATTACTCCAAAAAGCATTATTATGCATAAAAACATCATAAATAACAGTAGGAAAACATGATGCAAAATGGACATATCACCGTGCAAGAAGTCTCAAGAACAGGATGAGAAGTTAGCCCACTTGATGTCTCTCTTTGGAGCTGAAGCGTCTCACTGATCTTTGTCATTGAACTATGTCTTTGATGGCTCATCCCTGCAGATTGTGAAGTTGAACCTCTGAAGTTATGTCGTAGTACCTGCCATTGAACTATGTCGTAGTACCCGTCGTGAACCTGTGAAGTTGAACTATGTCGTAGAACCTGTGAAGTTATGCATTTTGTGAAGCACCTATTTCTGAATTATTTGAGTTTTGTTCGGACCATTTTGTGAAGTTGTGCTCCTGGTTCACAGGATCTTTATCGAATTATGCCAAATATTATTTGTATTAATTGGGCTCTAAACTTAGTTGGACCGCAAAAAGGCCGAGGCCCAAACAAGAATTGGACTAAAAAGGATTGGGCCTAAAAAAGAGTTGACTGTAAAAAAAACCTAGTATGTAAAAGGCTACATCCAGAAAATAAAAGACCAAGGCCCAAACAAGAACTAGATTAAAAAGATTGTGGCCCAAAAAAGAGTTGACTGTAAAAAAACTGGTATGTAAAAGGCTCCATCCCAGAAAATAAAAGGCCAAATTGTTGGGCCAGGCCCATGCAGCTAAGCAAAATAAAGAGAAGAAGAAACTATTAAATGGGCTGAATTATTGGGCTCGACCCATCTAGACGGCCGAAATGGACTGGGCTGATTCTAATCTATGACCTTTTCATTTGGTCGCAATTTTGCTACATCAGCTTGCCACGTTGGATCTGACGTGGTGTGGGCAGATTGCTAGTGACCAAAAAAATTGGTCATAGAACCTACGACCTTTTATTTTGGTCGTAAATGTCTACGATCATTTCAGAAGAAAGGTCACTAAGTTTCATTAAAGACAACCAGGTTTTGACCAACTGTTTTTGGTCACAAATAGGTCACAAATGGAAAACAATGACCATTCAGTGACCAATATTGATGGTCGCAAGTTGACATATTTCTTGTAGTGGAGGCCGTGGCTTCACAAGATCTCTGGATTTGGCACTCTTTCTTCCACATGGCCGGCTCTCATAATGACATCAACGTGCTTCAGCACTCTCTTGTGTACGCAAGGCTTGTAGAAGGCAACTACCCAGAGGTCAATGTTGAGATCAATGGCCACTGCTACAACAAAGGATACTACCTAGCTGATGGTATCTATCCTCAGTGGACTACTGTTGTCAAGACAATCCCCAACCCGATGGGAGAGAAGAGCAGAGATTAGCCCAAGCACAAGAGAGTGCTATAAGGGATGTGGAGAATGCT
This sequence comes from Aegilops speltoides, assembly GCA_021437245.1. Classification (NCBI taxonomy): domain Eukaryota; kingdom Viridiplantae; phylum Streptophyta; class Magnoliopsida; order Poales; family Poaceae; genus Aegilops; species Aegilops speltoides. The sequence continues at coordinate 76,815,175 of CM038145.1, read as the reverse complement.
CTTGGTGTTGTTCAATGTCGATGGGGCATCGTTCGGTATCCTGCTAAAACTTGGAGCACCAAAAAGTTGTGGGAGGTGATGACTGCTTGTGTGATCATGCATAACATGACCATAGAGGATGAGCATGAGGATGAGATCTACGATGAGGGGTTTGAATTTCAGGGTGAAAATGTTGTGCATGAGAATGAAGGAGCGGCATGTTTGCATTCACTGAATTTCATCATCACATGCATGATTGGGAAACTCACATTCAACTACAAAATGATTTGATTGAGCATACGTGGTCTCACCTTGGCAACCAATAGATGTATTTGTGACAATCTAATTTATTTGGCTTGTAAACTATGAGATATTATTTGGTTGTGAAACTATGAGATATTTGTATTTGTTTGAATTATGTGAATTTGGGGCAATTTTTTGATATGTTCGCAGAAAGAGCAATAAATTGGCCGCATACCTGTGGCACGAACGAAAATGTGCATGCGCGTTGAGCGCACTGCCAACCCAAACGCGGAAGGGGATGGACACGCCGACCCAAATGGACAAAAAACGGAGAAGACGCATTGTCCATTGGGTCGGCACGTCGGAGTTTCTCTTCCATCACATGTTCAAATTTTGAGGTACATTAAATCACTGCATGGAAGGATCAAGAGACAAAACATCAATGCACGTAAAAGTTTTTGGTCATTTAGTGGTCATGCATGCATGCATTATAATTAATGCATCAGCAAAAAAACTACTCCCTCTGTCCCATAATATAAGAATGTTTTTCAAGCTAACAAGCTTTCAAAAACATTCTTATATTATGAGACGGAGGGAGTATTTGACAAAAATGAGTGTGCTAATCAAGTACTTTTGTGACGATGAAATGTACCTACGGTAGGGTCTTGGGCCTGACCTATATGCCCTACCCAAGGACACTACACAAGAGGCCAAGGCCTATGAAGATAGAAAGAAGATACCGACTAGAATCACCTCAGAGTGCAATCCACTCGACAGAAGATCCACTCAGATATCCCAATTCCACTCGACCTTCGTCATTCCATCGGAGAACAAGAATTTACTCGAAGCACAGAAGACCTAAGGTCACCTCTAGATAGCAACGGTCGGTCATTCACTCCGTCACCTTAAAGATCATTAAATGCATGCATTACCAGTAACGTTCGTGGCATTATACTCTCATTGAAACCTTGCGTAACTGAGGGCTGCGAGGGGTCGGCGTACTCTATATAAGCCACCCCTCCCCTCTTGCACAAGGGTTCGTACCCCTGCAACTCAACATTCCAATCAATAGAGCCTCGCGACACCGAGACGTAGGGTTGTTACCTCCTCCAAGAGGGGCCTAAACTCGTAAAATCCGAGTGTACAACCTCGTCATGGCTAGGCACTGCCCTCTCCTACGTACCCCCATCTCTACTGTCAGATCCATTCCCACGACAGTTGGCGCCCACCATCGGGCAGGCGTCTAAGCGACTTCCGGCGAGGTTGTGATCTTCGATCTCCATCGACATGGTTTCCGGCGGTGGATTGTCCTTGGGCCGCGAGATCCGTCTCGACGCGCTCACCTTCATCACCGACGATTTGGCCTAGCTCCAGGAAGCCACCCTCAACATCGAGGCGCTCCCCATTCATGGGGCAGCGCACTTCCGCGCGAGTGCCTGAGGCGTCCTCTTGCGGCAGCCGTTGACTCAGTATCAATCGGCTCCCGTGGCGTCATCCCTTTCCGCTGCTCGCCGTCGCAAGCAATCCGGTCGCTCGCGGCTCCAGCGGTGGGTGAAGCACGCGGTGGCACGTCAGACGTCCACTCCTCAGATCACTGCGATCAAGCCTGATGAGTCCCTTTACAACATGTTCGATCTGTTGACTAGTTGCTCGAATACGCTTTCCGAGTGCAAAAGCAATGACCCTGTGGCAGAGGTCCTCATGGTTGGCCCCCAACGGAGCCCACCAGGATTCCCCCGCGGCGGCCACGGCGGAAGCGATGGCCCGTCGCCTGCAGACGACGAGTATTACCCATAATCTCTCACTGTGGAACAAAGAGAAGAGTTGCGGCACAGAGATAAATAGGCTCTTCAGACCCCCATTGAGGGAGTCCTGGACTAGGGGGTGTCCGGACAGCCGGACTATCATCGTCCGCCGGACTCCAAGACTACGAAGATACAAGATTGAAGACTCCGCCCCGTGTCGGATGGGACTTTCCTTGGCGTGGAAGGCAAGCTTGGCGACACGGATATGTAGATCTCCTACCATTGTAACCGACTCTGTGTAACCCTAGCCTCCTCCGGTGTCTATATAAACCGGAGGGCTTTAGTCCGTAGGACACAACATACATTACAACAATCATACCATAGGTTAGCTTTAGGGTTTAGCCTCCTTGATCTCGTGGTAGATCCACTCTTGTACTACCCATATCATCAATATTAATCAAGCGGGACGAGGGTTTTACCTCCATCGAGAGGGCCGAACCTGGGTAAAACATCGTGTCCCTTGTCTCCTGTTACCATCCGCCTAGACGCACAGATTCGGGACCCCCTACCGAGATCCGCGGTTTTGACACCGACATTGGTGCTTTCATTGAGAGTTCCTCTGTGTCATCACCGATAGGCTAGATGGCCTCTTCAATCAACAACGCTGTCGTGGTGAGACTTTTCTCCCGGACAGATCTTCAGATTCGGCGGCCAAGACCGCGGATAATTCACTTGGCCATCCGAGAAGATCGAAGCTACGCCCGCCATCAGTCGATTCGAAGCCTAAACTTCACGGCCGACGTCCGCGGAGACTTGATCTTCGACGGCTCGAGCCTGACCAAGCGCGCCGCCAGATTACGATGGGCATGAACTAGCTCGCCGCGAGCAGTGCCTTGGTGGCCGCACTCGAATCCGCTTCGGCCCTTAGTCCGGAGCCGTTCTCCCAGATCGAGGATCGGTGGATGGACACCACCTCGGGGGCTTCAACTTCCACGGCGATGGAGCCGAACACTAACCTTGTCCCTCGCGAAACTCGTGATTCCGAGGTGCCGGACTCCTTGCCGGACTCTGGACCTCCCCCGCCCCTACCAATCGAATTTGATTGGGCGCCGGTTATGGAGTTCACCACCACGGACATCTTCCAACACTCGCCCTTTGGCGACATCCTAAATTCGCTAAAGCATCTCTCGCTATCAGGAGAATCCTGGCCGGACTATGGCCAGGATGGTTGGGATACGGACGACGAAGAAATTCAGAGCCCACCCACCACCCACTTTGTAGCCACTGTCGACGATCTAACCAACATGCTAGACTACGAATCCGAAGACATCAACGCTATGGACGACGACGCTGGAGACAAACAGGAACCAGCGCCTACAGGGCACTGGAAGACAACCTCGTCATACGACATATACATGGTGGACACCCCAAAAGACGGGGACGGCAAAGAAGCAGCGGAGGCAGATTCTTTAAAGAAGCAGCCCTAGCGCCGGCGTCAGCGGCGCCGCTCAAATCCCGCCACAGCAAGAATGGAGATTACGGCACAGGAGATAATAATAACCCAGAGAGTGTCGAAGACAATCCCCTCCAGCAAGACTCGGCGCAGGAGGATGCAGAAGCAAGCCCTCATGAGAGGGCGGCAGACGAAGAGGTCGAGGATTATAACTATGTGCCTCCCTCCGAAGACGAGGCAAGCCTCAACGACGATGAATTCGTCGTGCCCGAGGATCCCGTCGAACAAGAGCGTTTCAAACGCAGGCTTATCGCCACGGCAAATAGCCTAAAGAAAAAGCAGCAGCAGCTTCAAGCTGATCAGAACCTGCTGGCCGATCGATGGACCGAGGTCCTCGCGTCAAGAGTATAAACTCGAATGCCCCTCCAAAAGCTACCCAAGACGCAAGTTGCTCCCCCGACTAGAGGAGGAAGCATACATACCTTCATCACCAGGGCATGATACGGCTGACTGACCACCCCGCAGTCGTGACAGAGAGGCATCCAGGCCCTCAACCAAGACCGTACCCCGGCATCGCTCCAAAAGTACGAGGCCAAGAGGGAACGCGCCGGACTTGCGAGATGTATTGGAGGACAAAGCAAGGCAATCCAGATCCATCTACGGATCACGAGGGCGCCCCATGACCCGCGACGAATACCGTCGCGCCGGATACAATAACCCCGGCCGGGCCGAACACAGCAGACAATGCTCTCTCGAGCTGCGTCGTGATATTGCTCAATACAGAGGCGCCGCACACCCGCTGTGCTTCACTAACGAAGTAATGGATCATCAAATCCCTGAAGGGTTTAAACCCGTAAACATCGAATGCTACGACAGCACCACAGACCCCGCGGTTTGGATCGAAGATTATCTCCTTCACATCCATATGGCCCGCGGCGACGATCTCCATGCCATCAAATATCTCCCACTCAAGCTTAAAGGACCAGCTCGGCATTGGCTTAACAGCTTGCCCGCAGAGTCAATTGGGTGTTGGGAAGACACGAAGCCGCATTCCTCGACAATTTCCGAGGCACGATGTGCGGCCACCAGACGCCGATGACCTAAGCCACATAATTCAGCAGCGGAGGAATCGGCGGACAATTACGACACGGTTCTTGACAAAGAAAACCAAATCGTCGACTGTCCGGATGCAGAGGCCCTCGCAGCCTTCAAACATAACATCTGCGACGAGTGGCTAGCCCGGCACCTGGGACAGGAAAAGCCGAAATCCATGGCAGCACTCACATCGTTAATGACCCGCTTTTGCGCGGGAGAGGATAGCTGGCTAGCTCGCAGCAACAACCTCAATAAAAATTCTGGCAGTCCGGATACTAAGGACCACAACGGCAGGTCACGTCGAAACAAAAACAAACGCCGCATTAACGGCGACGATAAGGAGGATATGGCAGTCAACGCCGGATTCCGAGGCTCTAAACCCGGTCAGCGGAAGAAGCCATTCAAAAGAACCATTCCGGGTCCGTCCAACTTGGACCGAATACTCGACCGCTTATGCCAGATACATGGCACCCCCGAAAAGCAAGCCAATCACACCAATAGAGATTGCTGGGTGTTCAAGCAAGCAGGCAAGTTAATTACCGAAAACAATGACAAGGGGCTAAACAGCGACGACGAGGAAGAGACCCGACCGCCGAACAATAGAGGACAGAAGGGTTTCCCCCCACAAGTACGAACGGTGAATATAATTTACGCAACCCATATACCCAAGAGGGAGCGGAAGCGTTCACTAAGGGACGTCTATGCGATGGAGCCAGTCGCCCCGAAGTTCAATCCATGGTCCTCTTGTCCGATCACTTTCGATCGAAGAGACCATCCGACCAGCATACGCCATGGCGGATTCGCCGCATTGGTTTTAGACCCAATCGTCGATGGATTTCACCTCACGAGAGTCCTGATGGACGGCGGCAGCAGCCTGAACCTGCTTTATCAGGATACAGTGCGCAAGATGGGCAAAGACCCCTCAAGGATTAAACCTACAAAGACAACCTTTAAAGGTGTCATACCAGGTGTGAAAGCCAGTTGTACAGGCTCAGTCACACTGGAAGTGGTCTTCGGATCCCCGGAAAATTTCCGGAGCGAGGAGTTAATCTTCGACATAGTCCCGTTCCGCAGCGGCTATCACGCTCTGCTCGGACGAACCGCGTTTGCAAAGTTCAACGCGTGCCGCATTATGCATACCTCAAGCTCAAGATGCGGGACCCGTGGAGTCATCACGGTCAACGGAATACGGAACGCCCTCCGAACGGAGGAACATACAATGCTCTCGCGGCGGAAATCAGAGCGGCCTCCTAAGGCAATTTCGAGTCCGCCGTTAAACGGCGGATCTGAAAACGCTACCAAGCAATACCAACGAAAACCACAGCACGATCGAGCATCGCAGAGTAATGCGGCCCTAACCCCCGCCCTCGCATGATTGCAAGAACAACCCTCCGCGTACATCATTGCGCTTTGGAGATACCATGGGCGCAGGGGAAGGGGAACGACCACAATGGACCCAGAGTGCGGCTCGACCACACCAGGGGCTCGCAAGTGTGCCACTCATTTTTTTATTATTTTCCTTCTTTGTATACACAGGACTCCATTAACCAGAGGCCCTGTCCGGCGATAAACCTGCCGAACTCACGATGCAACAGCCAGGGAACAAAGAAGGCTGCGGTGAACACTCAGGTGGTCTCAATTACGAGCATTAAATTCGATTATATTCCGCAGCTCATCCCTGGAGGGGGACATGTTTAATTAGTCCAAATCCCTTGCTTACCGCATTATTTGTATCAGTCCGCACTCATAGCAGACCTCCTTTAATAAATAATGTAGCACTTTTTCGACTGCAATTACATTACTTTTTGCATATATATGTTCATTACATGACATCTTGCATCCGTATATTTTGGTACGGCCTAATACACCAGGGGCTTATGTTCCCCACATTATGGTGTGATAAGTCCGAACACTTTCATAAGTGCGGCACCCCGAACTTATAGCATTATATGAATCGGCTCCGAATCATGTCTTGGGTCAATAGTTGGGTTTGCCCGGCTCCCACGTTTTGGTGCCTTACATTCCGTTCTGTCGGCTAAGGTGGCACTGGGAGAACCACTGCGATTGCGCCCCGGTTGAGCCGGGCGAGCGCCTCAGTGGAGAAAGCTAAAACTGACCGGCATGATAAGGCGAGAGACTGGTCGCTGTTCGAGAGGTCTTTTCGGGTCCTTAAAGACTCACGCCGCTTCGAGCGAAGTTCCGGATAATGTCCGACGAAGGCGTGGATAGCGCCCCAGATTCGGTCTTCCGAATACCAGGGGCTTCGCCGAAATTTAAAATTATAGAATTCTATGGCTAAGTGAGAGTGTTCAAGCATTATAAGTCCGGTTGCCTTGTTCGTTGTGTTGAGCGCCTCCCAAGATGGACCCAAAAATGGGAACAAGAGTTCTCAAATTTATCCCGAGCACCCCAGCACTCGCGGCTCGGGGGCTGAAGCCAACGACTAGCCAACTCTCAAATTTTATAAACGGCCGCACAGAAGGTAATATTTTAAATTATACAAGCGTTGCTTAAAGCGCACATGAACAAAGTTTTCAGCGCAGAGGATAAAACATAGCGAGTTTACTCAAAAATTACATCTCTGGGGCACTCATCCGCAATATCGCGGGCTCCCTTCAGGACAGTTTTATAATACATTTCGGGCATACGATACTCCTTGCCCGGTGGCGGCGGATCAGTGAGAAGCTTCTCCGCATCCAGCCTGCCCCAGTGCACCTTTGTGCGGGCAAGGGCCCGACGAGCACCTTCAATACAGGCAAAGTGCTTGATGACCTCCACCCAGGGGCACGCATCCACCAGCCGCCGCACAAGGCCGAAGTAGCTCCCAGGCATGGCCTGTCTAGGCCACAGCCGGACTATAAGGCCCTTCATGGCCTCCTCAGCTACCTTGAGGAGTTCGACCAGCTGCTTCAGCTGGTCGCTTGGGGGCACCGGATGGCCGGCCTCAGCGTACTGAGACCAGAAGACCTTCTCCGTCGAGCTCCCCTCCTCCCCATGATAGAATGCGGCGGCATCGGACACGCTACGTGGCAGATCTGCAAACGCCCCTGGAGAGCTCCGAATGCGGGTAAGTGTCAGGTAGTTTACATTAACATGCTTGCTTTGCATGAAAAATGCCTTACCCGCCGCTATCTTCTTTACATCTTCAACCTCCTGAAGGGCCTTACGGGCCTCGGCCTTGGCGGACTTGGCACTTTTGGGGGCCGAGGAAAGCTCGGACTCCCGAGTCTTGGAGTCACGCTCCAAGCTCTCATGCTTCTCCATGAGAGCCTGGAGCTCTTGCCGCACTTCCGCCACCTGTGCCTCCTGCCTTCTCGCTCCGCCCGCCTGCTGCCGCAAGCGCTTCGGCCATGGACACGGCCTCCTTGTGGCTGCCACCTCGTTTGTGGCCCCTGCAATACCCATATTATCCTTGTTAATTTTATTGCAACCAAAATCCTTTTCTGTAAGGTAACTAATCAAAGTGGTGTTCCTCACCTTCTTTGTCCTCGAGTTGCTTCTTGGCATGGCCTAGCTCTTACTCGGACCGCTCGAGATCCTTCTTCAACGCACCGACCTCGCATGATCGCGGCAGAGGTCAGCAGAATGAGCCTCGCAAACCCATATTGACATATTTTAAGCAACCCATGTATATCTTCTTAGATCCTCATCCGCTTTTCTTTCCGAACACCGAACCGAGCATCGAGGGCTACCGTCTATTGGTATCACATTACATAATTATAAATTTCTTACCTCAAAGCCTGTTAGAAGGCTGCTGCAGGCTTCAGTCAGCCCGCTCTTGGCGAGCTGAACCTTCTGAATCACCGCACTCATGATAGTGCGGTGTTCTTCCTCAATGGAAGCGCCTTTGAGCGCCTCCAACAAGTTGTTCGGCGCCTTCAGTTGGACGGGGGCCGCCGGTGTCACGGTCTTGCCCTTCTTTTGAAGGGGCCGCCTGCCGGACTCCAGAACCACTGCAGGTTCCGTCGTGGAGTCCGGCGCAAAGTCCGGGAGGCTGCCTTGTGGCGCCTCCGGAGCCTCCTCCTGATGGGTCCCTTTCCGGGACCCCACCTCGGCGTCCTCATCGGCGCGGGGAGTAGAGGCAGTCAGATGTGAATCCACATCCGACGGGGCCAATGACCCGCTCGAAGAAGCGGGGAGATCATCATCGGCCGGACTACGGACAGTATATGACATTAGTAGGACACTATGTGACACGAAAGAACTTTCAGATTATACTAGGATCCGGATACTTACGATCTCGCCGAAGGCCTGGCCCTTGAAGGCCACTCCTCGCCAACGTCGGTGTTGGCGGAGCTGTCCGGGGGAATAGTTCTCCCCCTCTTGACCCTTCGGCCTCCCCTATTAGGGAAGCCTTCCTCTTCTCTCTCCCTCCTCCGGAGAGAGTCTTTCCTCCTCCTCGTCTTCGGGAGGAGTCTCGCCTCGTTGTCGGACGCCGACACGGAACTCTTTCAATCCCGTGGCCACCTTCTTGGCCTTTTTCTCCGGCACCACGTGCGGTGCCGGAACCAGCAGCCCCGCTAGACGGGCGTTCACTGGGTCTTCTGGCATGGGAGCCGGACAGATGAGCTGCTCGGCCTTCTCCATCCATTCCTGTCAAATGAAAAGAAAGTTTGAGACCCTCCTAGAATCGATTTATTTACCACAAGTGTCCCGTAAAGGGGTCGAATCACTTACCTCGTCAGCTGGATGCTGCGAGCGAAATCCGCGATCTTCCGTCGCGGATGCGGGGGCTTCGGCGCCCTTAAACAGCACCCTCCAGGCACCTTCATACGCCATGTCGAAGAGCCCGCTTAGCGCCTGGTGCTGTTCCGGATTGAACTCCCACAGATTGAATGCCCATTCTTGGCATGGGAGAATCTGGCGGATGAGCATGACTTGGACTACGTCGACGAGCCTGAGCTTATTGCTCACCAGCTTCTGGATACAGGCTCGGAGTCCCGTCAGCTCCTTCGGATTGCCCCACAACAAGCCCTTCTCTTTCCAGGAGGTGAGCTGCGTGGGGATGCCAGATCTAAACTCGGGGGCCGCCGCCCACGTGTGTTTGCGCGGCTTGGTGATGTAGAACCACCCCGATTGCCATCCCTTGACGGAGTCCACGAAGGCCCCTTCGAGCCAAAGGACATTGGGCAACTTGCCCAACATGGCGCCTCCGCATTCCGCTTGCGTACCCTTCACAACCTTCGGCTTGACATTGAAGGTCTTGAGCCACAGGCCGAAGTGGGGCCGGATGCAGACGAAGGCCTCGCACACGACGATGAACGCCGAGATGTTGAGGATGAAGTTCGGCGCCAGATCGTGGAAATCCAGGCCGTAGTAAAACATGAGCCCCCGGACAAAAGGGTGAAGAGGAAAACCTAGTCCATGGAGGAAGTGGGGGAGGAAAACAACCCTCTGATGGGGCCCGGGGGTGGGGATGAGCTGCCCCTCGTCGGGCAGCTGATGCGCGATCTCGCTAGAAAGGTATCCGCCGCTGCGCAGCTTGGTGATGTGCTCCTCCTTAACGGTGGAGGCCAACCATTTGCCTCCCGCTCCGGACATGGTCGGAGAAGGTCGAGGCGAGATGCGCGAGCTTGAGCGTTGGAGCTTGAGTGCGCGGAGATGGATAAGCAAAGGAGGAAGAAGGCGTAGGTGAGAAGGGAAATCCTTATCCCTTATATATAGGTGGACGGAGACTATGCGTCCCCCACCAGCCTGGTAAAACTCGCTTATCTCCCAAGCGCCACCATCAATGGCGCGGTTGGGTTACCCACGTCTGTATTGATGAGAATCCCGGAATAAGGGGAACACTATCTCTGCTTCGACAGGACGTGCCAAGGAAACCGCTTCGCTAAACGTGCTGAGGTGGTATAATAAATGATTCAAATAAAGGCTTGGTAGCGGTGTGATGTCATGCCGCATAATACGTCAGCAGATTGGACTTGTGTACGTTTTATTCTCTCTACGGTGGAATGTGGAATTTATTTTGCAGAGCTGGACACTATCCTGGTGTTCATGATCTTCTCTGGATTAATCAAGGGAGGAACCCGCCTTGCAATGCCAAACATTATGCGCGCCGGACTTATCGTCATTGAAGCCTGGTTCAGGGGCTACTGAGGGAGTCCTGGACTAGGGGGTGTCCGGACAGCCGGACTATCATCGTCCACCGGACTCCAAGACTACGAAGATACAAGATTGAAGACTCCGTCCCGTGTCCGGATGGGACTTTCCTTGGCGTGGAAGGCAAGCTTGGTGATACGGATATGTAGATCTCCTACCATTGTAACCGACTCTGTGTAACCCTAGCCTCCTCCGTGTCTATATAAACCGGAGGGCTTTAGTCCGTAGGACACAACATACATTACAACAATCATACCATAGGCTAGCTTTAGGGTTTATCCTCCTTGATCTCGTGGTAGATCCACTCTTGTACTACCCATATCATCAATATTAATCAAGCAGGATGTAGGGTTTTACCTCCATCGAGAGGGCCTGAACCTGGGTAAAACATCGTGTCCCTTATCTCATGTTACCATCCGCCTAGACGCACAGTTTGGGACCCCCTACCCGAGATCTGCCGGTTTTGACACCGACACCCATCGTTGGGAAGACCGCCGAGGCTCAGGCTTTGGAGGCCATGCGCGTAGCCACTCTGGCTGAACGCACATGCCTGGATAATCTCTAGAAGTCATTCGACGACCGTGCCCAAAGAGAGATCCCATGTTCTAGTCGACAACAGCGACAATTGTTTTCGACTGGATCTCAAGACGAGTGTCAGTTATACCGCACTCCGATTCAGAATGTTGTAGCAGCGGCTCGTATTGCAGATTCCATCCAGCCATCTCGTTCCGAGGCTGGTAGAGGTCTGGAGTAGATTCAGACGCTACTCAGAGTGGCTGGAGAGTAGAATTCGGCTGTATCTCAGTCGTTCAACCGGGTTCATAGCTGATCCGTTAGGGCAGACACAGTTCAGTCAGCTCACAACTCGAGATCTCCTCTGCGGCGTGGTGATCATGGTTATCGTCATGACCAGTACGTGGATAGAGGTCACATGCAGTTTGATCCTCGATATCACCGTGACGACCGCCGTCGAGTTCCTACACCCCCTATGAGGAGTGGTTCATACACGCCTCGGCGGTATGACGATAGGCGCCCATTCAGTGACGAGCGGAGAATTCCTGTCGACCCCCGAGAACCTAGATTTGACACAAGTTCACTCCTTGTGCAGGGCCTGGTGGATAGAGGTGGAGCTAACCAAGAAGGTCTGGACAGAGACCATCCGAGTGGAAGTAGAGCTTTCATCTCTAGACCCGAGTGTCTCAGTAGAGCCATTCGAGCTATTGAGAATCCCCCCAACTTCAGGTTGGCTGCTGGTGTGAGCAAGTTTACTGGCGAGTTGAAGCCAGACACGTGGTTAGAAGATTATTGAGTGGTTGTACAGATCAGTGGAGGTAATGATGAAGTTTCCATAAAGCACTTGCCCCTGATGCTTGAAGGCTTGGCTTGGGCGTGGTTGAACCAGTTGGCTCCCGCTAGCATATATTGTTGGGAAGATTTGGCCCGGGTGTTTATCAAAACCTTTGAAGGCACTTGCTAACGTCCCGCTGGGTTAACTGAGTTGCAACATTGCGTCCAGAAGCCGAATGAGACCTTGAGGGATTATATCCAGCGGTGGACCACACTTCACCATGTGGTTGAGAATGTTTCTGAGAACCAAGCAGTTTGCGCTTTCAAGGAAGGAGTCAGATACAGATAGCTTATTCTGAAGTTTGGTCGCTCCGGGGCCATGACTCTGAACCGAATGATGGAGGTAGCCACCCAGTACACGAATGGCAGAGAAGAAGACCGACTCCACAATGGCAAAGGGAAGGCCGTCGACCCTGACACTGGGGGCAGGAATTCCAGTCAGAAACAGAAATGCAATGCTGAAGCCACAGGTCAGGCTAAAGCTGCGGTCGTGAATACACAGGGAAACTTCAAGGGAAAGCCCAAGGGGCAGTGGGTACCCAAAAATATGAAGGATCAGTCGGGCCAGGACATCTTGGATTTACCATGTGCCATCCACATGAAGAAAGATGAAGAAGGTAACTTGATTTTTCCGAAGCACACCACTCAACAGTGCAAATTCCTTATTCGGCAGTTCCGTGAGGGTTGGCAGTGTGAGAAAGGCTCTAACAAGGATGGGTATGAGGAAAAGGCGGATGATTACCCGAAGTTCAATGCTACTTTGGTGATTTTTGCTGATGTTGAGAGCAAAAGTCGACTGAAAGTCATCAACCGAGAGGTGAACATGGTTGCTCCGGCAACTACAACATACCTCAAGTGGTCAAAGGCCCCTATCACCTTCGACCAGTTGGATCACCCACTCACGTTGCTACCCCTGGGTGGTAGGCTCTGGTGGTCGACCTAGTCATTGGAGGCACTCGGTTGCATAGAGTTCTCATGGATGATGCCAGTGGTTTGAACATTTTGTATGCAGAGACCCTCCAGGGGATGGGCATTCTGATGTCCAGACTTAGTGAAAGCAACATGCAGTTCCACAGAGTCATCCCAGGGAAGAATGTGAAATCACTCGGGCATATTGCTTTGGATGTGGTTTTTGGTGATTGGAAGAATTTTCGCAAGGAGAAGTTGACGTTTGAAGTGGTGGATTTTCATAACGCTCATCATGCTATTCTGGGCAGACCGGCGTACGCTTGTTTCATGGCCCGCTCATGTTATTTGTACCTCAAACTGAAGATGCTCGGACCCAAAGGCGTGATTACTGTCACCGAAAATAGGCAGCGAGCTGAAGAATGCCTCCAGAAAGGATCTAAGATTGTTGATGAGCAGATGGCAGTGGTGGAGCTGGAAGAGCACAAGAAGAATACTGATCAGAGTGATTTGCTCCATTCCAAGCAGCCTGCTTCTGAATCCGCATTTCAGTCGACTGGCGAGACGAAACCAGTTCACATCCACCCAGAAGATCCCGCAGCTGCTTTGACCCATATTTCAACGACACTCGACAGCAAATAGGAAGTCGCCCTCATCCAGTTCCTCCGTGAGAACTGGGACATCTTTGCATGGAAACCGTCTAACATGCCAGGTGTACCCAGGCGGCTGGCTAAGCACCCTTTGCATGTCGACTCGAAGGCCAAACCTATCAAAGAGCATCTCCGTCGTTCCGCCATAGAGAAGAGGAAGGCTATTGGTGAAGAAGTGGCTCGGCTCCTGGCAGCTGAGTTCATACGCGAGATATACCACTCCGAGTGGCTCTCCAACGTCATCATGGTCCCCAAGAAGGATAATTCACTCTACATATGCATGGACTTCAAGCATATCAATCGGGCCTGCCCAAAAGATCATTTTCCGCTCCATCGCATCGATCAAATAGTCGACTCGACTATGGGGTGTGAGCGTTTGTCTTTTCTTGATGCGTATTCCAGATACCATCTGATCCGACTGAATGGGCCAGATGAAATAAAAACGGCCTTCATCATCCCGTTCGGGTGTTTTTTGCTATGTCACCACGCCATTTGATCTAAAAAATGCTGGCGCCACATTCATGTGCATGATTCAGAAGTGCATGCTCACTCAGATCAGTCAGAACGTGGAGGCGTATATGGATGATATTATGGTTAAGTCACGCAAAGGTTCCGACATTCTGACTGACCTCGCTGAAACCTTTGACAATTTGAGAAGGTATGACATTAAGCTGAATCCATCCAAGTGCACATTCAGAGTACCCGGAGGCAAGTTACTCGGTTTTCTCATTTCTGAATGAGGGATAGATGCCAATCCCAAGAAGATCGGTGCAATTCTCTGAATGAAACGCCCTATGCGTGTGCATGATGTTCAGAAGCTCACAGGTTGTCTCACTGCACTGAGTCAGTTCATCTCACATCTTGGTGAAAAGGCACTACCTCTTTACCGACTGATGAAAAAGTCTGATACGTTTGAGTGGACTCTCGAAGCTGAAGTAGTGTTTGTGGAGCTCAAAGCCCTGCTTTCCACCCAGCCAGTGCTTGCTGCTCCGAAAAACAAAGAGCCTCTACTCTTATACATTGCAGCCACTGGTCAAGTTGTCAGCACGGTGCTCACAGTGGAGCGAGAAGAAGAAGGCAAGACCTATAAAGTTCAACAACCAGTGTATTATATCTCTGAAGTCTTGACTCCCTCCAAGCAGAGGTACCCACATTACCAGAAGCTAGTTTATGGAATTTACTTGACTGTGAAGAAAGTTGCACATTATTTCCAAGACCACTCGGTTTCAGTCGTCAATGATGCTCCATTATCCGAGATCATGAACAATCGAGATGCAACTGGTCGAGTGGCTAAGTGGGCAATCGAACTTCTTCCTTTGGGTATCAAAGTCGAAGCGAAGAAGGCAATCATATCTCAAGCGCTCGCGGATTTCTTGGCCGAGTGGATCAAAAAGCAACAGCCGACTCAAGTTCACTCGAAACACTGGATTATGTTCTTTGATGGGTATAAAATGTTTAATGGTTCTAGTGTTGGAGTGGTCCTGGTGTCTCCAAGAGGTGATAAGCTCAATTATGTCCTCCAAATTCACTTCGATTGCTCCAATAATGAAGCTGAGTATGAAGCACTCCTCTATGGGTTGTGTATGGCTATCTCACTCAGCATTCGTAGCCTGATGGTCTATGGTGACTCGGATTTGGTGGTTAATCAGGTGATGAAGGAGGGGGACATCAGAAACCCCGCCATGACTGGATACTGCAATGCAGTGAGGAAGTTAGAGAAAAAGTTTGAGGGATTGGAGCTTCACCACATTCCCCGAATCAAGAATCAAGCAGCCGGCAGTCTGGCAGAAATTGGTTCCACTCGGAAACCTATCCCCAGCAATGTATTTCTTGAGCATCTCCATTCCCCTTTAGTGCAGAGGATCCTTTCACCGAGGAACCTCCCCAAGCAATAAGTCCTACTGATCCGACTGAGAACGAGGTGCCAGCAGTCATAGACCGGGTTATGGGGATCCTAGTAATCACCCCCGACTGGGCAGTACTGTACATTGCATATCTGCTCAAGCAGGAACTTCCAGAAGACGAAGTTGAAGCATGACAGATTGTTCGCAGATCCAAGGCTTTCACAATGATAAATGGACAACTCTACAGAGAGAGCGTTACTGGCGTGTCTCGATGATGTATTTCTCCAGAAGAGGGTCGACTGATTTTGGAAGAGATCCACTCGGGGACCTGTGGTCACCATGCGTCCTCTCGGATAATTGTGGACAAAGCATACCGATCTGGATTTTATTGGCCATGGGCCAATGAAGTCGCAAAGGAAATCATTCAGCGGTGTGAAGGATGTCAATTTTACGCAAACATGTCTCATAAGCCCGCATCTACTCTGAAAACCATTCCACTCGTCTGGTCGTTCGTTGTATGGGGATTGGACATGATTGGGCCACTCAGAACAGGAAGAAGCGGTTGCACTCATTTGCTGGTAGCAGTCAACAAGTTCACCAAGTGGATCGAGGCTAACCAATTAAGAAGCTGGATTCACGGACAACCATCAAGTTCATAAGAGAATTAATATTCAGGTATGGAGTCCCACACAATATCATCACAGATAATGGTTCAAACTTTGACCCAGAGGAGTTCAGAGACTTCTGCACCACCCAAGGCACCCGGGTTGACTACGCATCCATTGTGCACCCGCAGTTGAATGATCAAGCTGAGAGGGCAAACAGCCTTATCCTTCAAGGTTTGAAACCCCGTCTCATGTGCGACCTTGAGCATTCATAACCCACAAGTATAGGGGATCGCAACAGTTTTCGAGGGTAGAGTATTCAACCCAAATTTATTGATTTGACACAAGGAGAGCCAAAGAATATTCTCAAGTGTTAGCAGCTGAGTTGTCAATTCAAACACACCTGAAAGACTTAATATCTGCAGCAAATTATTTAGTAGCAAAGTAGTTTGGAAGTAACGGTAACGGTGGCAAGAGTAACAGTAGTAGTTTTGTAGTAATCGTAATAGTGGCAACGGAGAAGTAAATTAGCAAAGATCAATATAAAACGAACTGATAGGCAATGGATCAATGATGGATAATTATGTCGGATGGCATTCATCATGCAACAGTTATAACCTAGGGTGACACGAAACTAACTCCAATTCATCAATATGATGTAGCCATGTATTTCGAATATAGTCATACGTGCTTAGGGAAAAGAACTTGCATGGCATATTTTGTCCGACCTTCCCGTGGCAGCGGGGTCCTAATGGAAACTAAGGGATATTAAGGCCTCCTTTTAATAGAGACCCGAACCAAAGAATTAGCACTTAGTGAATACATGAACTCCTCAAACTACGGTCATGTAACGCCCCGGATACAACTTTCCATATTCGTAACTCCAACTCTTGGCTTTTCCGGCTATGTGCTATGTTATTTCCTTCGTGGTCGGGTTTTTGTCTTTTGTTTTCCATTTTGGTCATGTCATGCATCTCATCTCATAACATCTTGTGCATCGCATCCATATGTTTTCATAAAACTCGTAGCCGTTCGCAGTTGCCCTTTTCTCTCTTTGCCTCCGTTGTCATTTTGTCAGGCCCTTGTCCTCGTTGACCTCTCTCAGACCCCTCGTGTGCTTGTCCAAAACTTACCCGAACCCAAACCGGTCTGTCGTTACTGATGGATCCGGATTATCCCCAAACATCTATAAAATATCTCCGTTTTCTTTGTTTGGTCTCCCTAGCATAATTATCCGGAACCGTCCGATTTAATCGGAGGGACCAAATACCCCTACCCAAAAATCCACTTGCTATATAAAGACCAACCCTAAAATCCAGGGACATGTCCCATCGATCCCTCTCGGCTGCCGCCACTATCCTCCTCGGGATCCCCTTCTCCTCGATTTCAGCCACCAGCCAACCATCGCTCTCCAGCTCCTCCCTGTTCGATCCCCAGCCACCGCGACCGTCGCCGGTGACCAGCAGCTCGCCGGAGCCAATAGATGAGCGCCTCCCTTCTTCTCTACTTCGTTCTTCCCTTGCTCTCCCCGTCCCCTGATCTCTCTCCCTCGTTCTTTCATACAGGACTCCTCCCGAGCACCATGGACAGGAGCCCCGCCATGGATCTCCAAGCCCGCGGCCACGTTGACCCGGAGACCCCACGTCGTCGCCCTGCACCAGCAGGCCCAGTGCCGCCCATCTCCCTCCGCCTCGCCGTGCCCGTCCCTTGCGTCCCCTTCGAGTCCAGCCATGGAAGCCGCCACCGTGTGGAGCTCCAAGTCCGCCGGCCGGCCTCCACTTCGATCCAGCAGGGAACGGGACCCCGACGACCTCCACCGCCTGGATCCGCCAAGTCCCACGACCTCTGCACCCGGGCATTCATCCCCGTCTTCCAGGCCTCCTTCGCGCCCCTGGTTGCCGCTGTCTGCATCGAGCAGGAGTAGCTCGGCGCCCCTGCGCCGCCGGAGTCCTCAGCGCCACCGTGCCTGCTACTTGCTCCGTCGACTCGAGCCCCTCGTCGTCCCGGCCGCCGAGCCCATCGCCACCTGAACTTCTCTGCTTCGCCAAGTCCTCTGCCGCGGCCTCTGCTTCGTTTGCATCACGAGGAGACGAGCGCCGCCTGCGCTGACCTGTCCTCGATCAAGGCCAACAGGACCAGCTCGGTCGCCCGAGCCCGACTCCCCCCACAGATCTAGCCGGCCCAGCTTACTCTGCCCCAGCCCAGCACCGAGCCGGCCCAAGTGCCGTGGTGAGAAACCAAGCCCACTCGAGTTTCAGCCCTTGTGTTTTTTTTTCCTATTCAAATAATTTCTCCATTATCCAAATGATTTCTGTAATTGCGTAAAACCCTCATACTTCATGCATTTAATAACTAAATAACCATGCATCATATGTAAAAACTTTATACATGTAAAATGCTTAGAATTACATCTATTTTCATAATATGCCACTTTCATCCATGTCTAAAATGATTAAAATGTTGTTTGTTTAATTTGCTCAAATGCCATGTTAAAATGATTTATTTCATAACTAAATAACCGTAGCTCCATTTTAAATAAACTTTATATGTAAATGGGGTGGAAAAATGCCTAGTTTAACATGGTCCACTTTATTTTCCTGTTTAACAACTTTAAAATATGTTTTAGGGCAGAACAGTAGCAAATTCATTAATTGCATATGAGGATTTTCCGGAATTGTTGTTTGTTCTTCCGGCCTCATTTAAACTTGCCTTGTTAGGTAGTTTCATCATGCTTCACCCCTTGCCATGTTTAGAAACATTTAATATTGATGAGTAGCATAAACTAGAGAGAACTAAATAATTGAATGTGGTGTTCCGTCAATATGCAACTCGTTGCATATTGAGCTCCACTTAATTTGTAGTGTTGTTTGTTGCACTTTGCCATGCCATGCCATGCCTCATTAAACCGGACATGCATCATACATGTTTGTGCATCATGCCATGTTTATGCTTGTGCATTTACCATGTTGTTTGTTTCTTTCTGGTGTTGCTTCTTAGTTTCGGTAATGTTGCGATTGTGAGGATTCGTTCGACTACTCCCGTTCGTCTTCTTCATGGACTCGTTCTTCTTCCTAGCAGGATTTCAGGCAAGATGACTACTTTGGATCTCACTACTATCATTGCTATGCTAGTTGCTTCGTTCTATCGCTATGCTGCGTTACCTATCATTTGCTCTTCAAGCCTCCCAAATTGCCATGAACCTCTAACCTTTGACACCCTTCCTAGCAAACTGTTGTTTGGCTATGTTACCGCTTTGCTCAGCCTCTCTTATAGCGTTGCTAGTTGCAAGTGAAGTTGAAGATTGCTCCATGGTGGGCAGGGTTATGTTGGGATATCACAATATCTCTTATATTATTAATGCATCTATATATTTGGTAAAGGGTGGAAGGCTCGCCTTATGCCTGGTGTTTTGTTCCACTCTTGCCGCCCTAGTCTCCGTCATACCGGTGTTATGTTCCCGGATTTTTGCGTTCCTAATGCGGTCGGGTGATTTATGGGACCCCCCTGACAGTTTGCTTTGAATAAAACTTGTCCAGCAAGGCCCAACCTTGGTTTTACCATTTGCCTCACCACCACCTATACCTTTCCTTGGGTCGGCCAACCCGAGGGTCATCTTTATTTTAGCCCCCGGCCGTTGCTTTCTAAGTCTTTGGTCCGAACCGGCAGATCTGTGGGGCCACCTCGGGCAACTCGAGGGTTGGTTTTACTCGAGGTCGACCTATCCAAAGGTTGCCTCGTGAACGAGATATGTGCAGCTCCTATCGGATTGTCGGCGATCGGGCGGCTTAGCTGGTCTTGTTTTACCATTGTCGAAATGTCTTGTAAACCGGGATTCCGAGACTGATCGGGTCTTCTTGGGAGAAGGAATATCCTTCGTTGATCGCGAGAGCTTATCATGGGCTAAGTTGGGACACCCCTGCAGGGTATTATCTTTCAAAAGCCGTGCCCGCGGTTATGTTGCAGATGGGAATTTGTTAATGTCCGGTTGTAGATAACTTGACACCAGATCCGAATTAAAACGCATCAACCGTGTGAGTAGCCGTGATGGTCTCTTTTCGGCGGAGTCCGAGAAGTGAACACGGTTTTTGGGTTATGCTTGACGTAAGTAGGAGTTCAGGATCACCTCTTGATCATTGCTAGTTTCACGACCGTTCCGCTTGCTCTTTTCTCGCTCTTATTTGCGTATGTTAGCCACCATATATGCTTAGTCGCTGCTACAACCTCACCACTTTACCCCTTCCTTTCCCATTAAGCTTTGCTAGTCTTGATACCCATGGTAATGGGATTGCTGAGTCCTCGTGGTTTCACTGATTACTACAACAACAGATTGCGTGTATAGGTTATACGATGATCATGACGCGAGAGCGATGTTTGCTTGTTTGGAGTTCTTCTTCCGCTTCTTCTTCGATCGGGGATAGGTTCCGTGTCGGCAGCCCTGGCTAGCGGTGGTGGATGTCGTTTGAGTTTCTGTTTGTGATTCATCCGTAGTCGGATGGTGCCCTTATGTAAGATGATGTTGTATTCGTGTGGCATTGTATGCCTCTTGTATGTATTCCCATCTATTATGTAATGTTGATGTAATGATATCCACCTTGCAAAGCGTTTCAATATGCGGGTCTATCCTTAGTGGGACCTTCGAGTTCCTTTAGGATAGGGTCGCATCTTGGGCGTGACAAGTTGGTATCAGAGCCTCGACCGACCATAGGAGCCCCCTTGATTGTTGGCCATTGTTGAGTCTAGAAGAAAACTATTTTGAGTCTTAGGATTATATATATCGGAGAGTAGGATTCTTTTTACTCCTCAGCCCCCTTCGTCGCTCCGGTGAGGAACCTGACGTAGATGTTTTGTCTTTCCTCTCCTCAAATTTCACTAAAAATTTTTTGGATCACGCGGGTATCTTGGGATCGTTCCGATATTCTTATGATGAGAACATTGTTCTTGGTGCCTCCTGACATTTAGGGGTTGTGGCAGTGTCCCGGGGAGTTGAGCTCCGAGGTGTTGTCGTCACAATTTTATCGCTGCAGTTCTGGAATACCCGAGTTTTGCCGACATCGAAAATCTCTTTTATGCAGTTGTTGGTGAGATAACCTCGACGCCACCCAAGATCGGGAGTTCGGGAGTATTGCCATAGCTCGTATAACGGATGCTTTTCGAAGGTTGAGGTACACGATTTCCGGAGTTTTCTTGGTTATGTGTTGATGGATGGATACAGCTTGGATGTAGGTATTGTTAGTTTGGGTGAGATATATTGCTTCCCCTGTATCCCCAACACCAGATTGCATAACCAGAAAGTTTCGGGAGTTTATAGGTGGGAATTCAAGTAGATCCTAGAATATCTTTCCGACAGATGCATGATATGGGATTGGGTAAATCTCTATCATATGTATTTGTTCTGGCTTATTCAGCAAGCCAAATCCTTTGTTTTGTTTTATTTGTGGTATTCGAGTTGCTTCGAAGTCAAATGTTGAATCCATACCTTTCATAAACGATGTTCTCATATTGCTATGTGAATACTAATCCTTTTTGATCATTGAGGTTGTCATGTTAATTCTTTTCCAACCGGTGCGCTTCTCTTCAAGATGATCCCATCATTCTCCCCATCCACAAGATCAATTCTAAGTTTTCTCAACGGTGTTTGTTTCGTTCATCCCAAGTTGTCTTTGTTTTTCCCCACGCTCCCACCCTTTTCTTCAAGGACTCATTTCTTTTAATCAAGTATCCATTTATTCATGTGAAGTCACTTCACTCTTTTCAATCAATGTTCTGATCTGGTGTTCCCTCGTGAAGATGCTCACGAGCTTCAAGTTCATCATCCTTCATTATTGTTTCTTCTCCGATGGATCCAATTCAAGCTTTCAGTGTTGATCATATTCCTTTCCTCGTGTCAAATGCTTTCTCATGCTGGTGCACCTCTCAATCATTCACTTCTCGCTATTCATTTGTTCCAGAGTGTTGAAGATATCTCAGAAGATTTGTGTTTCCATTCTTAATCCGTTCAAGCCATTTGGTGATTGTTATCTCATTCAAGCCATTTAATTCAACCGGTGCAATCTCTCTTTAAAATCATTTTCAATGGTGTTTTCTTTTGAGTGGGCCCTAACCCATAGGTCTTTTCCCAGGATCTTACCTGACTCTTCTAATTCTCCCGGAGCTATTCCCAAATTCTTTTCAGAGTGTGACGTAAGAATGGATCCCATCAGTCACATGCCTTCTCCAAGGTCGTTTTCAAATTCTTTTCATTTTTGGCTCAATTTTTTTCTTTTAATCCTTCTAGAGTGTCTCAACATTTCATGGTGGTGTTTCTCCTCGTCTTTCTCGGATTTTGAAGACCGAAGAAGAGTTTTCCTCTCAATCTTGGTCCGTTCTCTTAAAGATTCATAGTTCTAGCTTCATGTCGTCCTCTCATAATTGTTTTCGATTGTGAGAATTCTTTTCTTACCATCCAGAGTATTTCATGAGTTGTTTCCATTTATTTTCTCCGAAGGCCGTCATGTCATAATTCTTCATTCTTAGCGTGTAGCTATCGTTCTCCAAATCTTACCGGTGCATCATTCAAATACCCTCTAATCAGTTCATGATCTCTTCGTTCTCATGTATCAAAATCCCCTCAAGTATCTTCATTCGTTTTTCAATTCTTCCCGGTGAATTGTGCCTTTGCTACTTTCATTTTCAATTTTTACGGTGCTCCGTTCGAGATGCTTCTTCCTTTGTTATCGTATCAATTCATTCATTCTTTCGTTGTTTCAATCCTACCGGTGGTTCATGAAGACCTTCTCAAGTTTGCGATATGTCACTTCTCAATCCTTTTCAAGAAGAATAAGTAGTATGCAAAACCCATTGCTTGTGATCAATTTAATTTGATGAAGGATAAGCATACAATAAATCTTATTCTTATTTCCTTGAGGTGATTCAATTATTTTCTTTTCTGGAGTTCCAGGTTTTTCGCATTATCTCGTCGCGAAGCTCCATCTAAATCATTGCAAGGCTTCACCTTGTGTTTTCAACTTCTCTTTCTTTCTATCATCATTTTATTACCGGAGTTCTTCATGGAGGCTCTACATGGTGGTTCGTCAAGGATTCTTTCATTCTTCAATTGTTCCTCAAGTTTCTCTCGGAGTTAAGATCCGCCAAGCTATACTCTAAAATAAACATGGTGTTCAACACATGTTTTATTTGGAGGAGTTCAAGCATTTCTTCATCTTGCATTTCGAAGTGCAATTCTTTCTACCTTATCTCTTGAGGTGGTGTTATGCCATTCTTGAAAATTTTCCTTCATGTTTCAAGGTTCACAAGTTGTTAAGAATGAGATATTTAAACCCACCATTTTCTCTTCGTCCAGGAGAGCCTTTGCAACCCATCAATCTCTTCATTGGAGTTATCTTGGGTTATATTTCACCTAAAGCCTTCCTTTGAGAATGTTGCTATTTGTGGTGCTTATCAATGATCCAAGCTTTCTCCATATCCTTCTCGGTGAAAGAGGTTTTTCATCTCTTCATTGATCTCAAGCATGCAATTGTTTCCGTTAGTGGCCGGTTGTCACCTCATAATTTTGAGAAGTTTTCCATAATCCCACTACAAGCTTATTCGTTTCGTTGTTGGTTTTCCATCAACTCCGTTATAACCTTCTTGGAAGGGTGCTTTCCAAGCTCATTTGTGGAAGAAGTTGGTTTTTTCTTCTTCATTCTTTTATTCCAATGATATATCTTCTATTCTTTCTTTCGAAGGCATGGTGATGTTGCTCTCTTCACTCATCATCTCGAATTGTGAGGATCGTGTTCTTTTCATGCTTATCCATTTAATTGGAGTGTTGTATCATCTCTTCAATATCTTTTCATCTTATCAAGTTTTCTTCTTTTTTCTACCGGAGCGCTGCCCGAATTCTTCCTCTCTCATCTTGTTTTAACCGGAGTGGTTTCGAATTCTATCTTGTCCATTAAACCCTTTTCTTATGTCTTTCAACCTACAAGGTTCTTGAAATATTCCTTGTTTCTCTTTGCTAACGGAGTGTTTGCAATCTTGTTCATCTCCATCGTACTCTTTCTTTCAATTTATTCAACCTCTCAAGGTTCTTTGGTTTCACTCTTTTGTCGAAGAAGCAACTTAGTTTTACCTCTTCTCTTCCTCTTCCGTTTCTCTCCGGTGCCATCCTAGATCTCGGGACGAGATCCTCTCGTAGTGGTGGAGTGTTGTAACGCCCTGGATACAACTTTCCATATTCGTAACTCCAAGTCTTGGCTTTTCCGGCTATGTGCTATGTTATTTCCTTCGTGGTCGGGTTTTTGTCTTTTGTTTTACATTTTGGTCATGTCATGCATCTCATCTCATAACATCATGTGCATCGCATCCATATGTTTTCATAAAACTCGTAGCCGTTCGCAGTTGCCCTTTTCTCTCTTTGCCTCCGTTGTCATTTTGTCAGGCCCTTGTCCTCGTTGACCTCTCTCAGACCCCTCGTGTGCTTGTCCGAAACTTACCGAACCCGAACCGGTCTGTCGTTACCGATGGATCCGGATTATCCCCAAACATCTATAAAATATCTCAGTTTTCTTTGTTTGGTCTCCCTAGCATAATTATCCGGAACCGTCCGATTTAATCGGAGGGACCAAATACCCCTACCCAAAAATCCACTTGCTATATAAAGACCAACCCTAAAATCCAGGGACATGTCCCATCGATCCTCTCTCCGCCGCCACTATCCTCCGGGATCCCCTTCTCCTCGATTTCAGCCACCAGCCAACCATTGCTCTCAGCTCCTCCTGCTCGATCCCCACCATCATGACCATCGCGGCGACCAAGAGCTCACGGAGCCAATAGATGAGCGCCTCCCTTCTTCTCTGCTTCGTTCTTCCCTTGCTCTCCCCGTCCCCTGATCTCTCTCCCTTGTTCTTTCATACAGGACTCCTCCCGAGCACCATGGACAGGAGCCCCGCCATGGATCTCAAGCCCATGCCACGCTGACCGGAGACCCCACGCCGTCGCTTCGCACCAGCAGCAGCCCCAGTGCCGCCCATCTCCCTCCGCCGCCCGCCCGCCCCTTGCGCCCCTTCGAGTCCAGCCATGGAAGCCGCCACCGCATGGAGCTCCAAGTCCGCCGGCCGGCCTCCACTTCGATCCGGCAGGGAACGGGACCCTGACGACCTCCACCGCCTGGATCTGCCAAGTCCCACGACCTCTGCACCCGGGCATTCATCCCCGTCTTCCCGGCCTCCTTAACGCCCCTGGTTGCCGCTGTCTGCATCGAGCAGGAGTAGCTCGGCGCCCTGCGCCGGAGTCTCGGCGGCCACAGGCTCAAGCATTTGCTCTGCCGACACGAGCCCCTCCTCGTCCCGGCCGCCGAGCCCATCGCCGCCTGAACCTCTCTGCTTCGCCAAGTCCTCTGCGCTGCCTCTCGCTTGTTGCATCACGAGGAGACGAGCGCCGCCTGCCGCGTCGACCCCTCGACAGCGCCAGTGGACTAGCCCGGTCGGCCCGAGCCCGACTCCTCCACAGATCTAGCCTGCCCAGCTTGCTCGCTTCACCCGCCAAAGACTGAAGCCGCCCAAGTGCCTTGGTGAGAAACCAAGCCCACTCGAGTTTCAGCCCGTGTGTTTTTTTTTTCCTGTTCAATAATTTCTCCATTATCCAATGATTTACGTAATTGCGTAAAACCCTCATACTTCATGCATTTAATAACTAAATAACCATGCATCATATGTAAAAACTTTATACATGTAAAATGCTTAGAATTACATCTATTTTCATAATATGCCACTTTCATCCATGTCTAAAATGTTTAAAATGCTGTTTGTTTAATTTGCTCAAATGCCATGTTAAAATGATTTATTTCATAACTAAATAACTGTAGCTCCATTTTAAATAAACTTTATATGTAAATGGGGTGGAAAAATGCCTAGTTTAACATGGTCCACTTTATTTTCCTGTTTAACAACTTTAAAATATGTTTTAGGGCAGAACAGTAGCAAATTCATCAATTGCATATGAGGATTTTTTGAATTGTTGTTTGTTCTTCTGGCCTCATTTAAACTTGCCTAGTTAGGTAGTTTCATCATGCTTCACCCCTTGCCATGTTTAACAACATTTAATATTGATGAGTAGCATAAACTAGAGAGAACTAAATAATTGAATGTGGTGTTCCGTTAATATGCAACTCGTTGCATATTGAGCTCCACTTAATTTGTAGTGTTGTTTGTTGCACTTTGCCATGCCATGCCATGCCTCATTAAACCGGACATCCATCATACTTGTTTGTGCATCATGCCATGTTTATGCTTGTGCATTTACCATGTTGTTTGTTTCTTTCCGGTGTTACTTCTTAGTTCTGGTAATGTTGCGATTGTGAGGATTCGTTCAACTACTCCCGTTCGTCTTCTTCATGGACTCGTTCTTCTTCCTAGCAGGATTTCAGGCAAGATGACCGCTTCCCTGGATCTCACTACTATCATTGCTATGCTAGTTGCTTCGTTCTATCGCTATGCTGTGTTACCTATCATTTGCTCTTCAAGCCTCCCAAATTGCCATGAACCTCTAACCTTTGACACCCTTCCTAGCAAACTGTTGTTTGGCTATGTTACCGCTTTGCTCAGCCTCTCTTATAGCGTTGCTAGTTGCAGGTGAAGTTGAAGATTGCTCCATGGTGGGCAGGGTTATGTTGGGATATCACAATATCTCTTATATTATTAATGCATCTATATATTTCGTAAAGGGTGGAAGGCTCCGCCTTATGCCTGGTGTTTTGTTCCACTCTTGCCGCCTTAGTTTCCGTCATACCGGTGTTATGTTCCCGGATTTTTGCATTCCTAACGCTGTCGGGTGATTTATGGGACCCCCGACGGTTCGCTTTGAATAAAACTTGTCCAAAGAAGGCCCAACCTTGGTTTTACCATTTGCCTCACCACCACCTATACCTTTCCTTGGGTCGGCCAACCCGAGGGTCATCTTTATTTTAGCCCCGGGCCAGTGCTTCTCTAAGTGCTGGTCTGAACCGGGCAGACTGTGGGGCCACCTCGGGGCAACTCGAGGGTTGGTTTTACTCGTAGGCTGACCTGTCCGGTGTTGCCCTGTGAACGAGATATGTGCAGCTCCTATCGGGATTGTCGGCGCATCGGGCGGCTTAGCTGGTCTTGTTTTACCATTGTCGAAATGTCTTGTAAACCGGGATTCCGAGACTGATCCGGTCTTCTTGGGAGAAGGAATATCCTTCGTTGATCGCGAGAGCTTATCATGGGCTAAGTTGGGACACCCCTACAGGGTATTATCTTTCGAAAGCCGTGCCCGCGGTTATTTTGCAGATGGGAATTTGTTAATGTCCGGTTGTAGATAACTTGACACCATATCCGAATTAAAACGCATCAACCGTGTGAGTAGCCGTGATGGTCTCTTTTCGGCGGAGTCCGGGAAGTGAACACGGTTTTTGGGTTATGCTTGACGTAAGTAGGAGTTCAGGATCACCTCTTGATCATTGCTAGTTTCACGACCGTTCCGCTTGCTCTTTTCTCGCTCTTATTTGCGTATGTTAGCCACCATATATGCTTAGTCACTGCTGCAACCTCACCACTTTACCCCTTCCTTTCCCATTAAGCTTTGCTAGTCTTGATACCCATGGTAATGGGATTGCTGAGTCCTCGTGGCTCACAGATTACTACAACAACAGTTGCAGGTACAGGTTATACGATGATCATGACTCGAGAGCGATGTTTGCTTGTTTGGAGTTCTTCTTCTGCTTCTTCTTTGATCAGGGGATAGGTTCCAGGTCGGCAGCCTGGGCTAGCAGGGTGGATGTCGTTTGAGTTTCTGTTTGTGATTCATCCGTAGTCGGATGGTGCCCTCATGTAAGATGATGTTGTATTCGTGTGGCATTGTATGCCTCTTGTATGTATCGCCATCTATTATGTAATGTTGATGCAATGATATCCACCTTGCAAAGCGTTTCAATATGCGGGTCTATCCTTAGTGGGACCTTCGAGTTCCTTTAGGATAGGGTCGCATCTTGGGCGTCACAGGTCATCACAGGGAAGTGTCCTGACTATTGTCACTCCGAGGTTGCCGGACCATAACACATAGTAGGTGACTATAACTTGCAAGATAGGATCAAGAACACAATATATTCATGAAAACATAATAGGTTCAGATCTGAAATCATGGCACGCGGGCCCTAGTGACAAGCATTAAGCATAACAAAGTCATAGCAACATCAATCTTAGAACATAGTGGATACTAGGGATCAAACCCTAACAAAACTAACTCGATTACATGGTAAATCTCATCCAGCCCATCACCGTCCAGCAAGCCCTCGATGGGATTACTCACGCACGGCGGTGAGCATCCTGAAATTGGTGATGGAGGATGGTTGATGATGATGCTGGCGACGATTTCCCCTCTCTGGAGCCCAAAATGGACTCCAGATTTGCCCTCCCGAGGAAGAACATGAGGCGGCGGCGGCTCCGTATTGTAAAACGCGATGAATCCTTCTCTCTCATTTTTTCCTCCCTGAACTTGAATATGGAGTTGGAGTTGAGGTCAGTGGAGCTTCGTGGGACCCACAAGACATGAGGGCACGCCCGGGGGGAGTGCCCCACCCTTGTGGACAGGGTGTGGGTCCCCTCTGGTTGATTCTTTCACCAATATTTTTTATTTATTCCCAAAATAATCTCCGTGAAGTTTCAGGTCATTCTGAGAACTTTTATTTCTGCCCAAAAATAACACCATAACAATTCTGCTGAAAACAACATTAGTCCAGGTTAGTTCCATTAGAGTCCAAAACAAGGGCAAAGAGTTTGGAAAAGTAGATATAATGGAGACATATCAAGCATGCAGCTAGAGCCTGGGTGACTGGGATGTCGTCTGTTCTATGGGGTTTAAGGACGACTCCAAACCGGTCTACCAACCGTACTCCTTTCTTCATGGTGTACGGAGCTGAGTCCGTGTTGCCTAGTGATCTTTTTCATAATGCACCTCAAGTGGAACTCTACTCAGAAGTTGAGGCAGAGCAAGCACGGCAAGATGACATTGATCTTTTGGAAGAAGAGCACGAGATGGCCCTGATTTGGTTGACTGTTTAACAGTAGGATCTTCGTTGATTCCATGCTAGGAATGTGAAAGGTCGAGCATTCCAAGGAGACCTCGTACTCCGAGTGGATCAGCAGCGACCTCACAAGCTTGCCCCGCGTGGGAAGGTCCCTTCATCGTCACCAAGGTGTTGCACAATGGGGCCTACAATCTCTGCAACCTCATGAAGAAGATCGACGAGCCGCGCTCCTAGAATGCAGATCTTCTCCATCGATTTTATACCTTGAAGTCAGATTGTCGAGATGTAATAAGAAGAACTTTTAGATTGTTTATCAACACATGACTCCTGCAGTCCCATGATGATTTCTCTCGCATAAGCATGTGTTCAAATCCCCCAGTGGCTGGCTTAGCTGCGAAACCCGTTTTCCGCCTACGCTAAAAAACTACTCCAAGTGGAGAGCATCCCTCCCAATCGGGGGCTTCGCCGCGAAGCAGTTTTGCCTAAGTTTAAAAACTACTCTGAGTGGAAAGCATCCCTCCCAATCGGGGGCTTAGCCGTGGACCAGTTTTGCCTAATGTAAAAAACTACTCCGGGTGGAGAGCTTCCCTTCCACTCGGAGGCTTAGCCGCGAACTAGTTTTGCCTAAGTTAAACAACTACTCCGAGTCTATTGCATCCCTCCCACTCAGGGGCTTAGCCGCGAACCAGTCTCGCCTAAGTTAAAAAACAACTCCGAGTGGAGAGCATTGCTACCTCTTGCGCTTGCGTTGTTTTTTCCCTTGAAGAGGAAAGGGTGATGCAGCAAAGTAGAGTAAGTATTTCCCTCAGTTTGAGAACCAAGGTATCAATCCAGTAGGAGACAACGCACAAGTCACCGAATACCTGCAAAAGCAATCAACAACTTGCACACAACACGATAAAGGGGTTGTCAATCCCTTCATGGTTACTTGCAAAAATGAGATATGATAGAGACAGACAAACGGTAAAGTAAATATTTTTGGTATTTTTGGTTTATAGATCAGAAAGTAAAATATTGCAACATAGTAGATCGGAGACTAGTATGTGTAAAAGAGAACTTATATGATGGAAAATAGACCCGAGGGACATAGGTTTGACTAGTGGCTTCTCTCAAGATAGCAAATATTATGGTGGGTGAACAAACTACTGCGAAGAAATTGATAGAAGAGCGCATAATTATGATGATATCTAAGGCAATGATCATGAACATAGGCATCACATTCATGTCAAGTAGACCGAAACCATTTCTGCATCTACCACTATTACTCCACACATCGACCGCTATCCAGCATGCATCTAGAGTATTAAGTTCATAAAGAACGGAGTAATGCATTAAGTAAGATGACATGATGTAGAGGAATTAACTCAAGCAATATGATGAAAACCCCATCTTTTTATCCTCGATGGCAACAATACAATACGTGCCTTGCTACCCCTACTGTCACTGGGAAAGGACACCGCAAGATTGAACCCAAAGCTAAGCACTTCTCCCATTGCAAGAAAAACCAATCTAGTAGGCCAAGCTAAACCGATAATTCGAAGAGACTATCGAAGATATCAAATCATGCATATAAGAATTTAGAGAAGAAGCAAATAATATTCGTAGATAATCTGATCATAAATCCACATTCATCAGATCTCAGCAAACACACTGCAAAAGAATATTACATCAAATAGATCTCCAAGAACATCGAGGAGAATATGGTATTGAGAATCAAAGAGCGAGAAGAAGCCATCTAGCTACTAGCTATGGACTCGTAGGTCTGTGGTAAACTACTCACCCTTCATCGGAGAGGCAATGGTGTTGATGTAGAAGCCCTCCATGACCGAATCCCCCTTCGGCAAGATGCCGGAAAAGGTCCCTAGAAGGGATCTCATGGGTATAGAAGGTTGCAGCGGTGGAAAAGTAGTTTTGTAGCTCCCCTGGATGCTTTCAGGGTATAAGAGTATATATAGCCGAAGGAGCTAGGCCAGGAGACCAACAAGGGGCCCATGAGGTAGGGGGGCGCGCCCTACCCCCTGGGCGCGCCCTCCACCCTCGTGGTCGCCTCGTTGCGTCTCCGACTTCATCTCCAAGTCTTCTAGTTTGCTTCTCACCCAAGAAATATCATCGCGAAAGTTTCATTCCGTTTGGACTCCGTTTGGTATTCCTTTTCTGTGAAACTCTAAAATAGGCACATAAATTGGCACTGGGATCTCGGTTAATAGGTTAGTCTAAAAAATGTTATAAAATTTCATATTAATGCATATAAAACATCCAAAACAGACAATATAATAACATGGAACAAAAAAAATTATAGATACGTTGGAGACGTATCAAGCATCCCCAAGCTTAATTCATGCTCGTCCTCGAGTAGGTAAATGATAAAAATGGAATTTTTGACGTGGAATGCTACCTAACATATTTATCCATGTAATCTTCTTTATTGTGGCATGAATGTTCAGATCCGAAAGATTCAAAACAAAAGTTTAATATTGACATAAAAATAGTAATACTTCAAGCATACTAACAAAGCAATCATGTCTTCTCAAAATAACATGGCCAAAGAAAGCTATCCCTGCAAAATCATATAGTATGGCTATGCTCTATCTTCATCACACAAAATATTTAAATCATGCACAACCCCGATGATAAGCCAAGCAATTGTTTCATACTTTTGATGTTCTCAAACTTTTTCAATCTTCACGCAATACATGGGCATGAGCCATGGATATAACACTAAGGTGAAATAGAATATGGTGGTTGTGGAGAGACAAAAAGGAGAAGATAGTCCCACATAAACTAGGCGTATCAACAGGCTATGAAGATGCCCATCAATAGATATCGATGTGAGTGAGTAGGGATTGCCATGCAACGGATGCACTAGAGCTATAAGTGTATGAAAGCTCAAAAAGAAACTAAGTGGGTGTGCATACAACTCGCTTGCTCACGAAGACCTAGGGCACTTTGCGGAAGCCCGTCATTGGAATATACAAGCCAAGTTCTATAATGAAAATTCCCACTAGTATATGAAAGTGACAAAATAGGAGACTCTCTATCATGAAGATCATGGTGCTACTTTGAAGCAAAAGTGTGGAAAAAGGATATTAACATTGCCCCTTCTCTCTTTTTCTCTCATTTGTTAGGCCTTCTCCCTTTTTTATGGCCTCTTTTTTTCGTCCGGAGTCTCATCCTGACTTGTGGGGGAATCATAGCCTCCATCATCCTTTCCTCACATGGGACAATGCTCTAATAATGAAAATCATCACACTTTTATTTACTTACAACTCAAGAATTACAACTCAATGCTTAGAACAAAATATGACTATGTGAATGCCTCCGGCGGGGTACCGGGATGTGCAATGATTCAAGAGTGACATGTATGATAGAATTATGAACGGTGGCTTTGCCACAAATATGATGTCAACTACATGATCATGCAAAAGCAAAATGACAATGGTGGAGCGTGTCATAATAAGCGGAATGGTGCAAAGTTGCATGGCAATATATCTCGGAATGGCTATGGAAATGCCATAATAGGTAGGTATGGTGGCTTTTGTGAGGAAGGTATATGGTGGGTGTATGGTACCGGCGAAAGTTGCACGGCACTAGAGAGGCTAGCAATGGTGGAAGGGTGAGAGTGCGTATAATCCATGGACTCAACATTAGTCATAAATAACTCACATACTTATTGAAAAAATCTATTAGTTATCAAAAGGAAGTAGTATGCGCATGATCCTAGTGGGATAGATTGGTAGGAAAAGACTATCGCTCGTCCCCGACCACCACTCATAAGGAAGACAATCAATAAATAAATTATTCTCCAACTTCATCACATAACGGTTCACTATACGTGCATGCTATGGGAATCACAAACTTTAACACAAGTATCTCTCAAATTCACAACTACTCCACTAGCATGACTCTAATATCACCATCTTCATATCTCAAAACAATCACAAAGAATCAAACTTCTCATAGTATTCAATGCACTTTATATGAATGTTTTTATTATATTCCTCTTGGATGCCCATCATATTAGGTCTAAATTTATAACCAAAGAAAATTACCATGATTTTCTAAAAGATTCTCAAAATAATATAAGTGAAGCATGAGATTTCAACAATTTCTCTAAAATAAAGCCACCGCCGTGCTATAAAAAGATATAAGTGAACTACTAGAGCAATATAGCCTAGCTCAAAAGATATAAGTGAAGCACATAGAGTATTCTAATAAATCATGATTCATACGTGTCTCTCCCAAAAGGTGTATACAGCAAGGATGATTGTGTCAAACTAAAAAGCAAAGACTCAAATCATACACGACGCTCCAAGCAAAACACATATCATGTGGTGAATAAAAATATAGCCTCAAGTAAAGTTACCGATAGACGAAGACGAAAGAAGGGATGCCTTCCAGGGTATCCCCAAGGTTAGGCTTTTGGTTGTCCTTGAATATTATCTTGGGGTGACTTGGGCATACCCAAGCTTAGGCTCTTGCCACTCCTTATTCCATAATCCATCAAATCCTTACCCAAAACTTGAAAACTTCACAACACAAAACTCAACAAAAAATCTCATGAGCTCCGTTAGTATAAGAAAATAAATCACCACTTTAAGGTACTGGTGCAAACTCATTCTTTTTTTATATTGGTGTAATACCTACTGTATTCCAACTTTTCCATGGTTCATACCCCCCGATACTACCCATAGATTCATCAAAATAAGCAAAGAACACGCGAAAAACAGAATCTGTCAAAAACAGAACAATCTGTAGTAATCTATAACTCTCGAATACTTCTGTAACTCCAAAAATCCATCCAAATTAGGAAAACCTGATTTTTTTTTGTATAAATCCATAGCAAAAAGAATCAGATCAAAAGAACGTTTCTGTGAATTATCAAAACTAATTTACTGGGCACATAAGTTTCTGATTTTCAGCAAGATCAACACAACTATCACCATAAGCTATCCTAAAGGTTCAACTTGGCACAAACACTAATTAAAACATAAAACCACATCTAACCAGAGGCTAGATGAATTATTTATTACTAAACAGGAACAAAAAGCAAAGAACAAAAATAAAATTGGGCTGCCTCCCAACAAGCGCTATTGTTTAACGCCCTTAGCTAGGCATAAAAACACGAATAGATCTAGGTATTTTCATCTTTGGTATGCAATCCATAAGTGGCTCTCATGACAGATTCATACGGCAATTTAATTTTCTTCCTAGGAAAGTGTTCCATACCTTTCCTTAACGTAATTGGAGTCTAATGTTTCCTTATCGATAATTGCACCAATCGTTCTAAGGAAAGGTCTACCAAGAATAATAGGACATGTAGGATTGCAATCTATATCAAGAATAATGAAATCTACGGGCACATAATTCCTATTTGCAATAATAATAACATCATTAATCCTTCCCATAGGTTTATTAATAGTGGAATCCACAAGATGCAAATTTAAAGAACAATCATCAAATTCATGGAAACCTAACACATCACACAAAGTTTTTGGAATCATGGAAACACTAACACCCAAATCACACAAAGCATGGCATTCATAATCTTTAATCTTAATCTTAATAGTAGGTTCCCACTCATCATAAAGTTTTCTAGGAATAGAAACTTCTAATTCAAGCTTTTCTTCAAAAGGTTGCATCATAGCATCAACGATATGTTTAGTAAAAGCTTTGTTTTGATTATAAGCATGAGGAGAATTTAACACGGATTGCAACAAAAGAGTGGGTTCATTGCTACTTAAAGTCTTGACCTCTCCAATCCCACTTTTATCAATTTTTGCATCTAGATCTAAAACCTTCGAATCATTGGGACTACTTTTAACTAAAGTTGACTCATCTCCAGTCCCATCTTTATCAAGATTCATATTGGAAAACAAAGATTTAATAGGAGTCACATCAATCACTTTTAGATCTTCATCATTATTATCATGAAAACTAGCAGAACACACTTTTACAAACAAATATTTTTTGGCACGCATCTTAGCGGTTCTTTCTTTGCACTCATCAATGGAAATTCTCATGGCTTTGAGAGACTCATTGATATCATGCTTAGGTGGGATAGATCTATGTTTCAAAGAATGAACGTCAAGAGAAATTCTATCCAGATTCCTAGCCAAATCATTAATCTTGAGAAATTTTTCTTCAATCAAAGCATTGAAATTCTTTTGTGAACTCATAAATTCTTCAACACTATTCTCAAAATCAAAGGGCATCTTATTAAAATTTCCATAGGAATTATTGTAGGAATTACCATAATTATTAGAGGAATTACTAGGAAATGGCCTAGGATTAAAATTACCTCGGTATGCGTTGTTACCAAAATTGTTCCTACCAACAAAATTCACATCCATAGATTAATTATTATTCTCAATCAAAGTGGACATAGGCATATCATTAGGATCAGAAGAAACACTTTTATTAGAAAATAATTTCATAAGTTCATCCATATTTCCACTCAAAACATTAATCTCTTCAATCACATGAACTTTTTTACTAATGGATCTTTCGGTGTGCCATTGCGAATAATTAACCATAATATTATCCAAGAGCTTAGTAGCCTCTCCTAAAGTGATTTCCATAAAAGTGCCTCCTACGACCAAATCTAGAAGATTTCTAGAAGCAAAATTCAATCCGGCATAAAAAAATGTATAATCATCCACAAATTCAAACCATGTGTAGGGCAATTACATATCATCAATTTCATCCTCTCCCAAGATTGTGCAACAAGCTCATGATCAAGTTGCTTAAAATTCATAATATCGTTCCTAAGGGAGATGATCTTAGCGGGAGGAAAATACTTAGAGATGAAAGCATCTTTACACTTATTCCATGAATCAATACTATTTTTAGGTAAAGATGAAAACCAAGTTTAGCACGATCTCTAAGCGAAAACGGAAATAGCTTCAATTTAACAATATCATTATCCACATCTTTCTTCTTTTGCATATCACACAAGTCAACAAAATTGTTTAGATGGGATGCGGCATCTTCACTAGGAAGGCCAAAAAATTGATCTTCCATAACAAGATTCAGCAAAGCAACATTAATTTCACAAGATTCATCATTAGTAGTGGGAGCAACCAAAGTGCTAATAAAATCATTGTTGTTGGTATTGGAAAAGTCACACAATTTGGTATTATCTTGAGCCATCGTGACAATGCAAGAAATCCAACGCACAAGCACAAAAGAAGCAAACAAAAAAGACGAACGAAAGAGGGGCAAAGAAAAGTCAAAATTTTTCGAAAATTGTTTTAGAAGTGGGGGAGAGGAAAACGAGAGGCGAATGGTGAATAATGTGATGCAAGAGAGAAGAGTTTATGATGGGTACTTGGTATGGCTTGACTTGATGTAGATCTCCCCGGCAGCGACGCCAAAAATTCTTCCTGCTACCTCTTGAGCTTGCGTTGGTTTTTCCCTTGAAGAGGAAAGGGTGATGCAGCAAAGTAGAGTAAGTATTTCCCTAAGTTTGAGAACCAAGGTATTGCTACCTCTTGAGCACTGCGTTGGTTTTCCCTTGAAGAGGAAAGGGTGATGCAGCAAAGTAGCGTAAGTATTTCCCTCAGTTTTGAGAACCAAGGTATCAATCCAGTAGGAGGCTCCACTCAAGTCCCTCGTACCTACATAAACAAACAAGAGCCTCGCAACCAACGCGATAAAGGGGTTGTCAATCCCTTCACGGCCACTTGCGAAAGTGAGATCTGATAGAGATAATAAGATAAGATAAATATTTTTGGTATTATTATGATATAGATTGGAAAGTAAAGATTGCAAAATAAAGTATATCAGAAACTTATATGAAGGAAAATAGACCCGGGGGCCATAGGTTTCACAAGTGGCTTCTCTCAAGATAGCATAAGTATTACGATGGGTGAAAAAATCACTGTTGAGCAATTGATAGAAAAGTGCATAGTTATGAGAATATCTAGGCATGATCATGTATATAGGCATCACGTCCGAGACAAGTAGATCAAAATGATTTTGCATATACTACTATTACTCCACACATCGACCGCTATCCAGCATGCATCTAGAGTATTAAGTTCATAAGAACAGAGTAACACATTAGGCAAGATGATATGATGTAGAGGGATAAACTCAAGCAATATGATATAAACCCCATCTTTTTATCCTTGATGGCAACAATACAATACGTGCCTTGCTACCCCTACTGTCACTAGGAAAGGACACCACAAGATTGAAACCCAAGCTAAGCACTTCTCCCATCGTAAGAAAGATCAATCTAGTAGGCCAAACCAAACTGATAATTCGAAGAGACTTCCAAAGATAACCAATCATATATAAAAGAATTCAGAGGAAATTCAAATATTTCTCATAGATAAACTTGATCATATACCCACAATTCATCGGATCTCGACAAACACACTGCAAAAAGAGTTACATCGAATAGATCTCCAAGAAGATCGAGGAGAACTTTGTATTGAGATTCAAAGAGAGAGAAGAAGCCATCTAGCTAATAACTGTGGACCCGAAGGTATGTGGTAAACTACTCACAACTCATCGGAGAGGCCTTGGCGATGATGTAGAAGCCCTCCATGATCGATTCCCCCTCTGGCGGAGCGCCGGAAAGGCTCCAAGATGGGATCTCATGGGTACAGAAGGTTGCGACGGTGGAAATAGGGTTTCGTGGTGCTCCCCTGTGTTTTCATGGTATGCAAGTATATATAGGCGAAGGAAGTTGGTAAGGGGAGCCATGAGGGGCCCACGAAGGTGGGGCGCGCCCTCCTGCCTCGTGGCCACCACGGCTGCTTCTTGACGTCCACTCCAAGTCTCCTAGACTGCGTTTGTTCCAAAAAGATCTCCCCCAAAGGTTTCATTCTGTTTGGACTCCGTTTGATATTCCTTTTCTGCGAAACACTGAAATAGGCAAAAAAAAAATAACAATTTGGGCTGGGCCTCCTGTTAATAGGTTAGTCCCAAAATGATATAAAGTGTATAGTAAAGCCCATAACATCCAAAAACAGGTAATATAATAGCATGGAACAATCAAAAATTATAGACACGTTGGAGACGTATCAAGCTTCCCCAAGCTTAATTCTTGCTCGTCCTCGGGTAGGTAAATGATGAAAATAGAATTTTTGATGTGGAATGCTACCTAGCATATTTCTCAATGTAATTTTCTTTATTATGGCATGAATGTTTAGATCCAAATGATTCAAGATAAAAGTTCATATTGACATGAAAACAATAATACTTCAAGCATACTAACAAAGCAATCATGTCTTCTCAAAATAACATGGCGAAAAAAAGCTATCCCTACAAAATCATATAGTCTGGCTATGCTCTAACTTCATCACACAAAATATTAAATCATGCACAACCCCGATGACAAGCCAAGCAATTGTTTCATACTTTTGATGTTCTCAAACATTTTCAATTTTCACGCAATACATGAGCGTGAGCCATGGACATAGCACTATATGGGGAATAGAATGGTGGTTGTGGAGAAGACAAAAAAGGAGAAGATAGTCTCACATCAACTAGGCGTATCAACGGGCTATGGAGATTGCCATTAATAGATATCAATGTGAGTGAGTAGGGATTGCCATGCAACGGATGCACTAGAGCTATAAGTGTATGAAAGCTCAACAAAAGGAACTAAGTGGGTGTGCATCCAACTTGCTTGCTCAAGAAGACCTAGGGCATTTCGAGGAAGCCCATCATTGGAATATACAAGCCAATTTCTATAATGTAAAATTCCCACTAGTATATGAAAGTGACAACATAGGGGACTCTCTATCATGAAGATCATGGTGCTACTTTGAAGCTCAAGTGTGGAAAAAGCATAGTAACATTGTCCCTTCTCTCATTTTCTCTCATTTTTTATTTATTTTGGTGGGCTTCTTTGGCCTCTTTTTTTTATTTGGGCTTCTTTGACCTCTTTTATTTTTCATAAAGTCCGAAGTCTCATCCCGACTTGTGGGGGAATCATAGTCTCCATCATCCTTTCCTCACTTGGGACAATGCTCTAATAATGAAGATCATCACACTTTTATTTACTTACAACTCAAGAATTACAACTCAATACTTAGAACAAAATACGACTCTATGTGAATGCCTCCGGCGGTGTACCGGGATATGCAATGAATCAAGAGTGACATGTATGAAAGAATTATCAGTTGCCACAAATACGATGTCAACTACATGATCATGCAAAAGCAAAATGACAATGGTGGAGCGTGTCATAATAAACGGAACGGTGGAAAGTTGCATGGCAATATATCTCGGAATGGCTATGGAAATGCCATAATAGGTAGGTATGGTGGCTGTTTTGAGGAAGGTATATGGTGGGTGTATGGCACCGGCAAAAGTTGCACGGCACAAGAGAGGCTAGCAATGGTGGAAGGGTGAGACTGCGTATAATCCATGGACTCAACCTTAGTCATAAAGAACTCATATACTTATTGTAAAAATCTATAAGTCATCGAAACAAAGTACTACACGCATTCTCCTAGGGGGATAGATTGGTAGGAAAAGACCATCGGTTGTTCCCGACCGCCACTCAGAAGGAAGACAATCAATAAATAAATCATGCTCCAACTTCATCACATAACGGTTCACCATACGTGCATGCTACGGGAATCACAAACTTCAACACAAGTATTCCTCATATTCACAACTACTCCACCAGCATGACTCTAATATCACCATCCTCATATCTCAAAACAATTATCAAGTATGAAACTTCTCATAGTATTCAATGCACTTTCTATGATAGTTTTTATTATACCCAACTTGGATGCCCATCATATTAGGACCAATTTTATAACCAAAGAAAATACCATGCTGTTCTAAAAGACTCTCAAAATAATATAAGTGAAGCATGAGAGATCAATAATTTCTACAAAATAAAATCACCACCGTGCTCTACAAAGATATAAGTGAAGCACTAAAGCAAAATTGTCTAGCTCAAAAGATATAAGTGAAGCACATAGAGTATTCTAATAAATTCTGAATCATGTGTGTCTCTCACAAAAGGTGTGTACAGCAAGGATGATTGTGGTAAACTAAAAAGCAAAGACTCATATCATACAAGACGCTCCAAGCAAAACACATATCATGTAGTGAATAAAAATATAGCTCCAAGTAAAGTTACCGATAAACAAAGACGAAAGAGGGGATGCCTTCCTGGGCATCCCCAAGCTTAGGGTTTTGGTTGTCCTTGAATTATCTTGGGGTGCCATGGGCATCCCCAAGCTTAGGATCTTGCCACTCCTTATTCCATAGTCCATCAAATCTTTACCCAAAACTTGAAAACTTCACAACACAAAACTCAACAGAAAATCTCATAAGCTCCGTTAGTGCAAGAAAAAAACCCCACCATAATGAACTCATTATTTATTTATATTGGTGTTAAACCTACTGTATTACAACTACTTTATGGTTCATACCCCCCGATACTAGCCATAGATTCATCAAAATAAGCAAACAACACAAGAACAACAGAATCTGTCAAAAACATAACAGTCTATAGCAATCTGTAACTTTCGAATACTTCTGGAACTCTAAAAATCCTACCAAAATTGGAAGTCCTAGGCAATTTTTCTATTAATATACTACAAAACTAATCAACTGAAAAGCACGTTTCTGTGATTTGTTCAAATTATTCTCGTGCGCGCAAAAGTTTCTGTTTTTCAGCAAGATCAAATTAAGTATCACCGTAGGTTATCCTATATGTTCTACTTGGCACAAACACTAATTAAAACATAAAACCACATGTAAACGGAAGCTAGATGTATTATTTATTACTAAACAGAAGCAAAAAAGCAAGGATCAAAAATAAAATTGGGTTGCCTCCCAACAAGCGCTATCGTTTAACGCCCCTAGCTAGGCATAAAAGCGAGAATAGATCTAAGTATTGCCATCTTTGGTATTCAATTCATAAGTGGCTCGCATAATAGATTCATAAGGTAATTTGATTTTCTTTCTAGTAAAGTGTTCCATGCCTTTCCTTAATGGAAATTTGAATCTAATATTTCCTTCCTTCGTATCAATAATTGCACCAATCGTTCTAAGGAAAGGTCTACCAAGAATAATAGGACATGAAAGATTGCAATCTATATCAAGAACGATAAAATCTATGGGCACATAATTGCTATTTGCAACAAGAAGAACATCATTAATCCTTTCCATAGGTTTCTTAATAGTGGAATCCGCAAGGTGCAAGTTTAAAGAGCAATCATCAAATTCACGTAAGCCTAGCACATCACACAAAGTTTTTGGAATCGTGGAAACACTAGCACCCAAATCACACAAAGCATAGCATTCATGATCTTTAATCTTAATTTTAATAGTAGGTTCCCACTCATCATAAAGTTTTCTAGGGATAGAAACTTCTAATTCAAGTTTTTCTTCATAAGATTGCATCAAAGCATCAACGATATGTTTGGTAAAAGCTTTATTTTGACTATAAGCATGAGGAGAATTCAACACGGATTGCAACAAGGAAATACAATCTACTAAAGAACAATTATCATAATTAAATTCCTTGAGATCCAAAATAGTGGGTTCATTGCTATTTAAAGTTTTGACCTCTCCAATCCCACTTTTACCAATTTTAGCATCAAGATCTAAAACCTCCGAATCATTGGGACGCCTTTTAACTAAAGTTGACTCATCTCCAGTCCCATTATTATCAAGATTCATATTGCCAAACAAAGATTTAATAGGGGACACATCAATCACTTTTAGATCTTCAACATTATTTCCCTCCAACCCTTCTGGTTTGGCGGCCATCTTATTAACTAAGATGGCTTGCTTATCATAAATTTGGGCTATTGATTTTTCAAGACGAGCAAACTGAGAATTCAAACCATAAAATTCCTTAGACATATCATCAAGCTCTTTATTCATGTATTCCATAAACCCTTTTTGCTCTTTAAGCTCGTTTCTAAAGAAATGATTATGCTCAAAGTGTAAAGTCATAAAGCTTCTAACGTTGCTTTCGATCTCTTCCAACCTTCTAAGGTGAAGATCAGCGTTTTTAGGCAAGGCCATTAGGGAAAACAGGCACACAAGAGGCAAGCGAAAAAGAGAGGCGAACGGGAAAGAGAGGGTGAATAAAACGGCAAGGGTGAAGTAGGGGAGAGGAAAACGAGAGGCTAATGGAAAATAATGTAATGCGAGGGATAAGAGTTTGTGATGGGTACTTGGTATGTCTTGACTTGTGCGTAGACTCCCCAGCAACAGTGCAAAAATCCTTCTTGCTACCTCTTGAGCATTGCGTTGGTTTTCCCTTGAATAGGAAAGGGTGATGCAGCAAAGTAGCATAAGTATTTCCCTCAGTTTTGAGAACCAAGGTATCAATCCCGTAGGAGGCTCCACGCTAGTCTCTCGTACCTACACAAACAGACAAGAACCTCGCAACCAACGCGATAAAGGGGTTGTCAATCTCTTCACAGCCACTTGCGAAAGTGAGATCTGATACAGATAATAAGATAAGATAAATATTTTTGGTATTTTTAGGATATAGATTGGAAAGTAAAGATTGCAAAATAAAGTAGATCAGAAACTTATATGCTGGAAAATAGACCCGGGGCCCATAGGTTTCACTAGTGGCTTCTCTCAAGATAGCATAAGTATTACGGTGGGTGAACAAATTACTATCGAGCAATTGATAGAAAAGTGCATAGTTATGAGAATATCTTGGCATGGTCATGTATATAGGCATCACGTCCGTGACAAGTAGATCGAAATGATTCTGCACCTACTACCATTACTCGAAACATTGATCGCTATCCAGCATGCATCTAGAGTATTAAGTTCATAAGAACAGAGTAACGCATTAGGCAAGATGACATGATGTACAGGGATAAACTCAAGCAATATGATATAAACCCCATCTTTTTATCCTCGATGGCAACAATACAATACGTGCCTTGCTGCCCTAACATCCTTTGGGAAAGGACACCGCAAGATTGAAACCAAAGCTAAGCACTTCTCCCATTGCAAGAAAGATCAATCTAGTAGGCCAAACCAAACTGATAATTCGAAGAGACTTGCAAAGATAACCAATCATACATAAAAGAATTCAGAGGAGATTCAAATATTTCTCATAGATAAACTCGGTCATAAACCCACAATTCACCGGATCTTGACAAACACACCGCAAAAAGAGTTACATCGAATAGATCTCCAAGAAGATCGAGGAGAACTTTGTATTGAGATTAAGAGAGAGAGAGAAGAAGCCATCTAGCTAATAACTATGGACCCGAAGGTCTGTGCTAAACTACTCACAACTCATCGGAGAGGCCTTGGCTATGATGTAGAAGCCCTCCATGATCGATTCCCCCTCCGACGGAGCGCCGGAAAAGGCTCCAAGATGGGATCTCACGGGTACAGAAGGTTGCGGCGGTGGAAATAGGGTTTCGTGGTGCTCCCCGGTATTTTCAGGGTATGCAAGTATATATGGGCGAAGGAAGTCGGTCAGGGGAGCCACGAGGGGCCCATGAGGGTGGGGGCGCGCCCTCCTACCTCGTGGCCGCCTCGGCTGCTTCTTGACGTCCACTCCAAGTCTCCTGGATTGCGTTTGTTCCAAAAAGATCTCTCCCGAAGTTTTCATTCCATTTGGACTCCATTTGATATTCCTTTTCTGCCAAACACCGAAATACGCAAAAAACAGCAATTTGGGCTGGGCCTCCGGTTAATAGGTTAGTCCCAAAAATGATATAAAAGTGTATAGTAAAGCCCATAAACATCCAAAACGGGTAATATAATAGCATGGAATAATAAAAAATTATAGATACGTTGGAGACGTATCAGGTATCAATCCAGTAGGAGACAACGCACAAGTCACCGGATACCTGCACAAACAATCAACAACTTGCACCCTACGCGATAAATGGGTTGTCAATCCCTTCACGGTTACTTGCAATAGTGAGATCTGATAGAGATAGATAAACGGCTAAGTAAATATTTTTGGTATTTTTGGTTTATAGATTAGAAAGTAAAAGATTGCAAAATAGTAGATCAGAAACTAGTATGATGTAAAAGAGAACTTATATGATGGAAAAGAGACCCGAGGGCCATAGGTTTCACTAGTGGCTTCTCTCAAGATAGCAAATATTATGGTGGGTGAACAAATTACTGCTGAGCAATTTATAGAAGAGCGCATAATTATGATGATATCTAAGGC
The DNA here is from genome assembly GCA_021437245.1 of Aegilops speltoides. Taxonomy (NCBI): domain Eukaryota; kingdom Viridiplantae; phylum Streptophyta; class Magnoliopsida; order Poales; family Poaceae; genus Aegilops; species Aegilops speltoides. The sequence goes on along the minus strand of CM038145.1, from coordinate 76,771,034 downwards.
AATGATCATGAACATAGGCATCATGTCCGTGTCAAGTAGACCGAAACGATTCTCCATCTACCACTATTACTCCACACATCGACCGCTATCTAGCATGCATCCAGAGTATTAAGTTCATAAAGAACGGAGTAACACATTAAGCAATTGTATATAACTTAAGTGTATTATCATCATGTACAACATAAAAAAATTGAATACCTAGCATGAACTAATAATATATATGTATAAAATACAAATTGAATACCTAACATGAACTAATAATAATCTTGATCCTCTATATATGCTCCGAGATCAATAAGTGCATCATTATCATCACTATCATGAATGACGTGCTCATCGGGTTTAGCGGCATCAACATGTGGAAGGCCACCTTTATGTAATCGGTCAAGCATTGACATGTCATCTACAACAGTAACCTCAGGGGTGAAGTCGTATTCACTGTTGTTGTCTACTTCAATGTTCTGGGGTGAAGTAGGGCGGTTCTTGAAACAATTTTTTGGAAAGACGTGTTTCTTGGAAGAATTCTCCTTCATATGCGTCTGGGTTAATGTGAGGTTCATAATCCTCTTCATTGGGGGGAGGTGGTCTAACACGTGGCAGCACTTCATAAGTGACATCCCAGCCATTCAGATTTGGATCAGTTTGGCAGGCCCATGATAGATAGAAAACTTGGGTCGCCTATTGAGCCATAATATAGACATCGGGAACATCTAAATGGGTGCTTTGTTTGATTTTTGACTAGCCCTATATGTTCATGAGTCCTTCTAGTCTCCTTCGGCTGGAACCAATAACATTTGAAGACTACGACGTTCGGTGGGTTTTCACTATAGAATAGAAGTTCATAAATTGCTTCAACTCTCCCATAATACTCGGTACATCCTTCGCCGATAGTACAGACATAACAATTTGTGGATTCTTGGTCGGCCATTGATAACTCTTTGCCAAAGGTACGAAAGCGATACCCGTTGATGTCGTATTTGTCAAATGAACAGACCTTATAGTCAAATCCATTAGCGACTTGTCTCAATTCAACGTCCATAGACTCTGAATTAGCCTACAAGTTTAATACGAAAGGATTGTTGCATTAGCCACAAATTAGACGAAGAAATGAAATGGTCTAATGGAAATTACCTTTTGTTTGAACCAAGAGATGAAACTGGGAAAGCCGCCTCCATACTTTGCCAGAAGCTCATACTCTTTGATGGATTCCTTTTGGATCACTGCTCCATCTGAGAATTTGGCGACGTATGGATTGTATCAAATATCCGAGAATAAGAGCAGTTCAAAGGAATTAGAAGTTGCAAAACAATGTGCCGAGAACTTACTCGATGTACGGCCGCACTTCTGTTAGGTTGTTGAAGATATACAATGAAATGGTCCACCATTCTCTGACATCCAACGATATTTCTTTTGAGGCACTAGCTGGTGCGAGCTTCCCTTTGAATAGGCTGAGGTTGGATCCACCTTTTTTATGGTCGCCAGCATTGTACCGAGGCTTTGGATTATGCAAATGACAATTTTTTCACTTTGTAGTGTGCTGTCAGGAAGTTTTTCGCCTCAATAATGAATGCCTTGGCCATCAATGCTTCAATTCTATGTTTATTTTTACATTTAGCTCGAAGCATCTTTTGCATCCTCTCAGTTGTGTAGCACCAATGATTTTGCATGGCCCCCGCCAATCTTGCCTCGGTCGGGAGATGCTAAATCAAATACTGCATTGGATTAAAGAAGCCTGGTGGAAAGATCTTCTCTAACTTGCAGATCAACTCCGGTGCCAACTCTTGCATTTCTTCTAGCATGCCAGGTGATAGTTCTTTCGCACAAAGAACACAGAAGAAATAGCTTAGCTCTGCTTGTACTAGCCATTCATCCTCATGGATAAAGCTGATAACCCACAAGTATAGGGGATCAATTGTAGCCTTTCTCGATAAGTAAGAGTGTTGAACCCAACGAGGAGCTAAAGGTAGAACAAATATTCCCTCAAGTTCTATCGACCACCGATACAACTCTACGCATGCTTAACATTCGCTTTACCTAGAACAAGTATGAAACTAGAAGTACTATGTAGGTGTCGTAGGATAGGTTTGCAAGATAATAAAGAGAACGTAAATAAAAACTAGGGGCTGATTAGATAAATAAACAATTAAGTTAGTATAGCAAGTGTGGAAAAGTGGTGGTAGGAGTTGCAGAATTGCCCCTAAGCAATTGACTATGTTACAAGACCGATAGCAAGTTTTATGTGGGAGAGGCCACTGCTAGCATGCCATCCCTTACTTGGAATTCTATGCACTTATGATTGGAAATATTAGCAGGCATCATCAACTACTAATGTTCATTAAGGTAAAACCCAACCATAGCATTAAGATATATTGGTCCCCCTTCAATCCCATATGAATCAATTTCTATGCTAGGCTGAAGCTGCTATCACCCTTGCCCTCCAATACATAGTCCTATCATCATATAACTAACCCTATGGTGTGATACACACACACACGCACATATGATGGGCACCAAAGGACAACAACATAACCACAAGCAAATTAAAGCAATCATAGCAATTTACCAATCACCGATAGGACAACAAAAATCTACTCAGACATCACAGGATGGCAACACATCATTGGATAATAATATAAAGCATAACACCATGTTCAAGTAGAGGGTACATCGAGTTGCGTGAGAGTGATATGGGGGATGGTGATGAAGACGTTGGGGAAGATGAGGGAGGTGTTGGTCTAGATCCCCATCACACGATGATTGCCCCGACGACATTTCGGCACCACCGGGAGAGAGGGGGAGAGAGCTCCCACCTTCTTCTTCTTCCTTGACCTCCCCCTAGATGGGAGGAGGGTTTCCCTTGTGGTCCTTGGCCTCCATGGCGGCGGAGGGGTGGGAGGCCCTCCGAGATTGGATCTCTCTATCTGTTTCCTTTTGTTTCAGTGTTCCTAGATTATGGCCTTTCACTGTTTCTTAAATTCCCGGAGATCCGTAACTCCGATTGGGCTAAAATTTTAACACATTTTTTATCCGGATATTATCTTTCTTGCGGTGAAAGAAGGGCACCAAACGCCTTATAGGGGACCCACAAGTCTCCCAGGTGCGCCTAGGGTAGGGGCACCCCTAGGGCTTGTCGCCCCCTTGGGTATCGTCTCACGTTGATTCTTTTTCCCAAAAATCACATATGTTCCAAAAAAATGTCCATAAGTTTCTATCGCGTCTGGATTCCGTTTGATATGGATATTCTGCGAAACAAAAAACATGCAACAAACAGGAATTGGCACTGGGCACTCCCTTGATGAATGGTCTATTCTTGTTGAATATCGAATCATAGTGATACACATATTCATAATATTAATGCCAAAAGATGCAAAGTTGATAATGATAGTGCAACATACTTGTGGCACTACCGTTTATGTCATATTGGCGTAAAGTGCATGAAGAAAATCCATGCGGATGGACTTTTGGAATCACTTGATTATGAATCATTTGATACTTACGAACCATGCATCATGGGCAAGATGACTAAAACTCCGTTCTGCGGAACAATGGAGCGAGCTAATGATTTATTGGAAATAATGCATACTGATGTATGTGGTCCGATGAGTGTTGAGGCACGTGGCGGGTATCGTTATTTTCTAACCTTCACATATGATTTGAGTAGGTATGGATATATCTACTTGATGAAACACAAGTCTGAAACATTTGAAAAGTTCAAGGAATTTCGGAGTGAAGTGGAGAATCATCATAACAAGAAAATAAAGTTTCTACGATCTGATAGTGGAGGCGAATATTTGAGCTACGAGTTTGGCCTTGATTTAAAACAATTGGGAATTGTTTCACAACTCACGCCACCTAGAATACCACATCGTAATGGTGTGTCCGAATGTTGTAATCGTACTTTATTAGATATGGTGCCTATGATGTCTCTTACTAATTTACCACTATTGTTTTGGGGTTATGCACTAGAGACAACTGCATTCATGTTAAATAGGACATCGTCTAAATCCATTAAGACGACATCGTATGAACTATGGTTTGGCAAGAAAGCTAAGTTGTCATTTCTTAAAGTTTGGGCATGCGACACTCATATCAAAAGGCTTCATCCTGATAAGCTCGAACCCAAATTGGATAAGTGCTTCTTGATAGGATACCCTAGGGAAACTATTGGGTACGCCTTCTACCACATATCTGAAGTCAAGATCTTTGTTGCCAAGAATGGGTCCTTTCTAGAGAAGGAGTTTCTCTTGAAAGAAGTGAGTGGGGGGAAAGTAGAACCTGATGAGGTAACTGTACCTTCTCCCGAATTGGAAAGTAGCACATCAGAGTAAACCATTCCCATGATGCCTACAGAAACTAGAGAGGAATATAATGATGCTGATCATGAAACTTCAGATCAAGTTACTAGTGGACCTCATAGGTCGACCAGAACACATTCCACACCAGAGTGGTACGGTAATCCTGTCCTGGAAGTCATGTTATTAGACCATGACGAACCTACGAACTATGAAGAAGCTATGATGAGCCCAGATTCAGATAAATGGCTTAAGGCCATGAAATTTGAGATAGGATCCATGTATGAGAACAAAGTATGGACTTTGGTGGACTTGCCCGAGGGGGCTAGATCAAGGTATTCCGGCGTCCAAAAGTTGATCTTTGGCCTCATCAAGGTATTCTAGCGTGCAAAAGTTGAACTTTTACTAGTGGAACTTTCGTTGTGCCATTGAGAAGAATTAACCATAATATTAACTAAGAGCTTAGTAGCCTCTCCTAAAGTGGTTTCCATAGAAGTGCCTCCCGCGGCCGAATCTAAAAGATTTCTAGAAGCAAAATTCAATCTGGCATAAAAAAATTGTATAATCATCCACAAATTCAAACCATGTGTAGGGCAATTACGTATCATCAATTTCATCCTCTCCCAAGGTTGTGCAACAAGCTGATGATCAAGTTTCTTACAATTCATAATATCGTTCCTAAGGGAGATGATCTTAGCGGGAGGAAAATACTTAGAGATGAAAGCATCTTTACACTTATTCCATGAATCAATACTATTTTTAGGTAAAGATGAAAACCAAGTTTTAGCACGATCTCTAAGCGAAAACGGAAATAGCTTCAATTTAACAATATCATTATGCACATCTTTCTTCTTTTGCATATCACACAAATCAACGAAATTGTTTAGATGGGATGCGACATCTTCACTAGCAAGGCCAAAAAATTGATCTTTCATAACAAGATTCAGCAAAGCGGCATTCATTTCACAAGATTCATCATTAGTAGTGGGAGCAACCGGAGTGCTAATAAAATCATTGTTGTTGGTATTGGAAAAGACACACAATTTGGTATTATCTTGAGCCATCATGACAATGCAAGAAATCCAACGAACAAGCACACAATAAGCAAACAAAAAGACAAACAAAAGAGGGGCGAAGAAAAGGCAATTTTTTTCAAAAATCGTTTTAGAAGTGGGGGAGAGGAAAACGAGAGGTGAATGGCGAATAATGTAATGCAAGAGAGAAGAGTTTATGATGGGTACTTGGTATGGCTTGACCTGATGTAGATCTCCCTGGCAATGTCGACAGAAATTCTCCTGCTACCCCTTGAGCTTGTGTTTGTTTTTCCCTTGAATAGGAAAGGGTGATGCAGCAAAGTAGAGTAAGTATTTCCCTCAGTTTGAGAACTAATGTATCAATCCAGTAGGAGACATCACACAAGTCACCGCTGCACAAACAATCAACAACTTGCACCCTACATGATAAAGGGGTTGTCAATCCTTTCACGGTTACTTGCAAAAGTGAGATATGATAGAGATAGATAAACGGCAAAGAAAATATTTTTGGTATTTTTGGTTTATAGATCGAAAAGTAAAAGATTGCAAAATAGTAGATCGGAAACTAGTATGATGTAAAAGAGAACTTATATGATGGAAAACAGACCGGGGGCCATAGGTTTCACCAGTGGCTTCTCTCAAGATAGCAAATATTATGGTGGGTGAACAAATTACTGCCGAGCAACTGATAGAAGAGCGCATAATTATGATGATATCTAAGGCAATGATCATGAACATACGCATCATGTCCGTGTCAAGTAGATCGAAATGATTATGCATCTACCAGTATTACTCCACACATAGACCGCTATCCAGCATGCATCTAGAGTATTAAGTTCATAAAGAACGGAGTAACACATTAAGTAAGATGACATGATGTAGAGGAATTAAATCAAGCAATATGATGAAAACCCCATCTTTGTATCCTCTATGGCAACAATACAATATGTGCCTTGCTGCCCCTACTGTCACTGGGAAAGGAGACCGCAAGACTTAACCCAAAGCTAAGCGCTTCCCCCATTGCAAGAAAAACCAATCTAGTAGGCCAAACTAAACCGATAATTCGAAGAGACTTGCAAAGATATCAAATCATGCATATAAGGATTCGAAGAAGAACCAAATCATATTCATAGATAATCTGATCATAAATCCACAATTCATCGGATCTCGGCAAACACGCCACAAAAGAATATTACATCGAATATTTCTCCTAGAACATCGAGGAGAACATGGTATTGAGAATCAAAGAGAGAGAAGAAGCCATCTAGCTACTAGCTATGGACCCGTTGGTTTGTGGTAAACTACTCACGCTTCACCAGAGAGGCAATGGTGTTGATGTAGAAGCACTCCGTAATCAAATCCCCCTTCGACAGGACGCTGGAAAAGGTCCCTAGATGGGATCTCACGGGTACAGAAGGTTGCGGTGGTGGAAAAGTGGTTTCTAGGCCCCCTTGGATGTTTTCAGGGTATAAGAGTATATATAGGCGAAGGAGCTAGGTCAGGAGACCCACGAGGGGCCCACGAGGTAGGGGGCACACCCTATGCCCCTGGGCGTGCCCTCCACCCTTGTGGCCACCTTGTTGTGTCTCCGACTTCATCTCCAAGTCCTCTAGTTTGCTTTTGGTCCAAGAAAGATCATCGCGAAAGTTTCATTCCGTTTGGACTCCGTTTGGTATTCCTTTTCTGTGAAACTCTAAAATAGGAAAAAAACTGAAACTGGCACTGGGCTCTTTAATAGGTTAGTCCCAAAAATAATATAAAATTGCATATTAATGCATATAAAACATCCAAAATATATAATATAATAGCATGGAACAATAAAAAATTATAGATACGTTGGAGACGTATCAAGCATACCTCCCATCGGGGGCTTTCCCGCGAACCAGTTTCGCCTAAGTTACAAAACTACTCCGAATGGAGAGCATCCCTCCCACTCGGGGGCTTAGCCGCGAATTAGATTTTCCTAAGTTAAAAAACTACTCCAAGTGGAAAGCATCCCTCCCACTCGGGGGCTTAGCCGCGAACCAGTTTCGCCTAAGTTAAAAAAACTACTTCGAGTGGAGAGCACCCCTCCCACTCGGAGGCTTAGCCGCGAACTTTCGCCTAAGTTAAAAAACTACTCCAATTGGAGTGCATCCCTCCCACTCGGGGGCTTAGCCGCGAACCAGTTTCGCCTAAGTTAAAAACTACTTCGAGTGGAGAGCATCCCTCCCACTCGGGGGCTTAGTCGTGAACCAGTTTCGCCTAAGTTAAAAAACTACTCCGAGTGGAAAGCATCCCTCCCACTCAGGGGCTTAGCCGCGAACAAGTTTTGCCTACGTTAAAAAACTACGCCAAGTGGAGAGCATCCCTCCCACTCGAAGACTTAGCCGCGAACCAGTTTCGCCTAAGTTAAAGAACTACTCCGAGTTGAGAGCATCCCCCCACTCGGGGGCTTAGCCGCGAACCAGTTTTGCCTAAGTTAAAAAACTACTCCGAGTGGAGAGCATCCCCCCCACTCCGGTCTTAGCCGCGAACCAGTTTCGCCTAAGTTAAAAAAACTACTCCGAGTGGGGAGCATCCCTCCCACTCGGAGGCTTAGCCACGAACCAGTTTCGCCTTAGTTAAAAGAACTACTCCGAGTGGAGAGCATCCCTCCCACTCGGGGGCTTAGCCGCGAACTAGTTTTGCCTAAGTCAAAGAATCTGTTCACTCGAAATGTGCTGTAAGCAGAAAAGCAATATTTGGGTAAATCCATCAAGTTCAAAAACGCAAGCACAAGTGCTCGGGTATCTAGCCCGAATGAGTTTAATGGTTAAAAGATCACTCAGCATTCCGAGGCAAATAAGTTCAAATCATTAAGTTTTTCTTCACTCAGTAGGGGGATGACTCGCTGGCTCGACGAAGGTGTCCAGGTCAATGCCGTCAGCTATGCGAGTGGCTGCCTCAATGAAAGTCTCCATGAAGGAATGAAACTGGAGCTTCTTCGTGTTTGCCACCCGGAGAGCTTCCAGCTTATCTTCTTTGGCATCTTTGCAATGGACCCGGACGACTGAGAAAGCCACGTCAGATCCATAGTGGGTAGCAAATTTCTTCCATGCTTGCACCCGACCTGGGATATTGTTAAGCCGAGTCATCATCGACTTGATGTCATTTTGAAGCGTATCCTTAGTCCATAGCTCCTTGTCAATGTTTGCCAACATAACCCTCAAACGAGTTATATATCCTTGAACACCTTCAAGACGAGCTTCAAGGCACAACATGTTTAGAGCCACTTCGTTCTTCACAAGAGACTTGGTGGGCTCTAAACTCGTCTCGATCTGATCTGTCTCCTCTCCGAAGTTCTGGCAGAACTCTGCACAAAAGAGAAAGAAGTGGTTAATTATGCTATCGCCCTCAAAGCTTGCAGAAATTCATTCGACCAAAGAGAGGTACCTTCCAGCATGTCATACATCTTCTTTGCAAACCCCCCCCCCAAATATTTCTCCAGCTCATCCCTCTTTCGGGTGAGGGATGAGCTGGTCCACTGCATCATGTTTTCCTATTGTTATTTATGATGTTTTTATGCATAATAATGCCTTTCGGAGTAATTCTAGGGTGTGTTTGGTATGTGTCACCAAGTAGAATGGAACGGGTCAAACCCGTCCTTTGGGCTCCTTCTTACGTTTGGTAGGCAACTGTAACAGGAACCCACTCATTTCCCGAATGGGAATATTCGCTCCAGATGCTTAACGCGTTCGTTCCTCCAAATTGGTGGAACGACGCGGAACCGCTCCTCCTCGTCTCTTCCTCTTTTTCCCCTGCGCCTTCTCCCTCGTTTCTCTATCTCTACAATCAGCGTCTAGTGCTCTTGTGGCATCCGCAGAGGCCAGCAATGGCGACCGGCGGGTGCGCAACTCGCGGCCGGAAAGACAGGCAGGACTCCAGCATGGAGATCGAGCCGGAGGACGCACCTGGTGAAAAGCGTCGTGGGAGAGCAAGGTACAGGACCTAAGCGTGCAGGCGTAGGCTGGCGGTCGCTCGGCTGGAGCCCCTGTTTGATCTGGCGGCCGTGGTTCTGCCATCTCTCTTTCGGGAGGAGCAGCCGTCCTGCCGCTGGCACATTTGTACCATACCGTGGAAGCGGCCATGGAAAAGTGGAGCAGTGGCATGAGAAGGAGCTGTAGCTATCAATTTGCTGAGCATCTTGACATGAGCAGCTCGCGCATAACGCATACAGTGGCATACTACACCGGCGGCATGAGAATCAGGCTCCATCATGCTCTTTCAGTTGTGCCTTTTGCAATATAAATTTGTGCATGCCCCTAGTCAAATATTGATGATTATGTCTAAATTTGTTACTACTAAAATACAATCAATGTTTGCATATATTACCAAAAAAGCAAACACTAATTTTAAGATTTTTCATTTTATTCCATCCCACCAACCAAACATTGAGATGTAACCATACCATTCCACCTTATTATTCTTACCAAACACAAAGATGGAACCATTCCATTCCGATGGAATGGAACCATTACGTTCCATTCCACTTGGTTCTTGAACCAAACACACCCCTAACGCCTTTTCTCTCATTATATGCAAGGTGCACACAAAGAGGGAGAATTCCGGCAGCTGGAAATCTAGACCTGGAAAAGCTACGTCAGGCTACCTATTCTGCACAACTCCAAACAAGCTGAAACTTTATGGAGATTTTTTATGGAATATTAGGAATATTGGAGCCAATAAGTACTAGAGGGGGCCCACCAGGTGGGCACGCCAGGGAGCCCAGGCGTGCCCTGGTGGGTTTTGCTCCCTTAGGCCCACCTCTGGTGCCCATCTTCTGGTATATAAGTCATTTTGACCTATAAAAAATAAAATAAAAGGAGGACTTTTGGGACGGAGCGCCACCATCTTGAGGCGGAACTTGGGCTGGAGCACTTTTGCCCTCCGGCGGAGCGATTCCGCCGGGGGAACTTCCCTCTCGGAGGGGGAAATCATCGTCATCATAATCACCAACAACTGTCCCATCTTGGGGAGGGTAGTCTCCATCAAGATCTTCAACATCACCATCTCCTCTCAAACCCTAGTTCATCTCTTGTGTTCAATCTTTGTACCGAAACTATAGGTTGGTGCTTGTGGGTGACTAGTAGTGTTGATTACATCTTGTAGTTGATTACTATATAGTTTATTTGGAGGAAGATTATATGTTCAGATCCATTATACTATTTAATACCCCTCTGATCCTGAGCATGATTATTATTTGTGATTAGTTACTTTTGTTCCTGAGGTCACGAGAGAAATCATGTTGCAAGTAATCATGTGAACTTGATATGTGTTCGATATTTTGATAGTATGTATGTTGTGATTCCCTTAGTGGTGTCATGTGAACGTCGACTACATGACACTTCACCATATTTGGGCCTAAGGGAATGCATTGTGGAGTAGTTATTAGATGATGGGTTGCGAGGGTGATAGAAGCTTAAACCCTAGTTTATGCGCTATTCCGTAAGGGACCGATTGCGTCCAAAAGTTTAATGCTATTGTTAGAATTTATTCTTAATACTTTTCTCGTAGTTGCGGATGCTTGCGAGGGGGTTAATCATAAGTAGGAGGTTTGTTCAAGTAAGAACAACACCTAAGCACCAATCCACCCACATATCAAATTATCAAAGTAGCGAACACGAATCGAATCAACATGATGAAAGTGACTAGATGAAATTCCCGTGTGTCAGGGAAACGACACCTATGGGATCACGGGGATGCCTTCTACGGTTGGCGGGGAGAGAGCTGCACGAATAGCAGCTCTAGTGATTAGTGCGAGGGATTTTTAACCAGGTTCTGGCCGCACTGGCGCGTAAAACCCTAGTCCTGCCTGTGTGTATATTCTGTGTTCTTGAGCTCTTGAACTAGCTGCGATGCATGCCCAGTCCAAAAAAGTACGAATCCCCTCTCAGTATGCCTCAGGCCTCCTTTTATATATAAAGGGGTTGCCACGGTGGCACACAGGAGGTGGAAAGTAAGCTACAGTGTATGAGCTTATCGCTCGGTACTGTAGGACAAACGCATTTAATGCGCTGCCTACGTGCCCTCTTACTTTATTGGGGATGGAAACAGAAGTCGTCCCGTCCGTCGCCGCCCCTCCTTGCCTTGACACGCGTCCAGGCTGACGAGGCATGCAGTGCAACGCTGGCTAGCTAGCTGCTAAGTTGGCGTGGTGGTAGAGCCTCCATGAAGATCTGCATGCCACCACGCAGACGCCTGTCTAGCTGGCAGGCTGGTGCTACCTCTTGAGCTTGCATTCGTTTTCCCTTGAAGAGGAAAGGGTGATGCAGCAAAGTAGCATAAGTATTTCCCTCAGTTTTGAGAACCGAGGTATCAATCCAGTAGGAGACGACGCACAAGTCACCGAATACCTACACAAGCTGTGACACCCCGGCTCAGAGAAAACCGGAACGCCCCGTATTCCAGCACAAAGATTGAGGAGAAGTCTTCTAGAATACGACAGTGCTTAGCATAGAACAAACCAGCTTTCTATTATTACACAAATATTAATACAAGGTCTCCGATATTACAATGAATAACATCGGTACGGCGACACTACACCATCCTTAGTTGCTCTATGCAAGCAGCAGAACAACTCAAAGTAGCAGAATAACTCTAGCAGCGGAACAACGACGACGGTGGTGAAGTCCACTCCGTAGGGACTCTGGCTGGAATGCTTATCCTAGCTCGCACGAACGGAAACCATGACAAGCAAGCAATCAAATCCGGCATGACCTACAAACTGGCATGACACGCCAGGTCAGTACATTGAATGTATTTGCAAGCTCACAATAAATAGAAGCATTCAAGACAAACAACAACGTGGCAATTACAGGTTAAACAAGAATTAACATGAGATCATCGGCATAACATGGCATGACCAACATAAACATGAGACAGCTATCACAACATGAGCATATTAATCCAACAATACTAGCATGCAACATGATGACACTATATGCACCACTTATTCTGCTCGGGCTACCTCGTAACCAACACATGCATCACTTACCAACCTCCGATATCACACGATCATCTCAGGATCAAATCAAGCTTGGTATAAAGAATACCGTAGTAACCATTAAATGACCACAAGGAGCTTGACCTTTACCCACGATTCTCGCACAACATCACGAATATCTAACAACTCGATATCCTCGATACCACCATGATCCTTACGGCGATCACAACCCGACCAACACTTGGCCCGTGATCCTTACGGCGATCACAACCCGACCAACACTTGGCCCATGATCCTTACGGCGATCACAACCAACTTATCTCACTGTTATTAAGCACATTATTCTTATTACTGTTGACTCATGGTGTACCCTACTTTCGACTGGGCCCTTATCCGCGGGCCTAACTATCGATAGATTTAATATACACTCTGCAGAGGTTAGTACACTGTACCCACACTACGGAACCCATGGCCTCGCACTCCCATTCGGGTGGACCAACGGCGTTCCCACAAAACCGTCCTACTGCCATGACACTCTCCCGGCCACTCCGACTCACTTCCCACTGGGCTAAGTCATGGGTGGCCCCGTGTCTACCTCCAGACACAACGACCACCGTCGTGGCCCGTCCTACTCTTGGACAAGGTACCAAAACTAACTCAACAATGGGCACACAAGGCTTATGTCCGCCTACCTGATCGGGGTAGCGCGCTCCCATAACCTTTCCTCGTTGGAGGCACCGGCGAGAGGCACAACAATAGACCCAGTTAGGACCGTCCCATACCCGTAAGCGTGGTTGCACTGGTCAGCATTGATTCAGCAGCACCATGACTCCGCCAACCGTTGTTCAAGTTCAATTTAATCCGGTTACACTTGAATGCAAATATGCTGAGCCATGATAAAATAACATGAACATGATATCAACATAATCATGAGGGTATCACATAACTATCCATCATATCAACAATAAATCATATCCACTGAGCATGGCATACTGACTAGCATGACCATCACCAACATCAACATGTACTACTAGCAAGCATAAAAATATCAGAGGAGATACTAGCTGGTAGAACATGATAACAGATTACAAGACAACATAGCACAAAAGTGAGCATGCAAATCTGAACATTTCCGGAACAACGATAACCATCTTTTCAACAAGCAAACATTAATTAAAGATTTAAGTTGAAGGCCATGGCTACTGCATGACTATCATGCAAGTGGGTATTATGGCTTCCCTGGGGATGAAGAAGGTACCAGGGAGAAGTGCGGTGAAGCCGCGGAAAGATTTGCTGGAAACAGTTCTCTCTCGAAGGGGCTGAATAAAGGCAAGGGCATAAAGGTCATTTTCACAGTGTCAAACCATAGTGGAAGCATGACCAATAGAACAGGCTCGCCGAAACAAAGAAGTGAGCGTTTGTTTCACCTGATTTGGAGCTACGGATAAAAAGTTATGAAGGTTTTACTGCCAGGGACCTATCTATAATGAAAAGATTTTCAAACAGGGGCTTGGATAAAAAAAACAGAAAACGTAATCTGGGAAATACGATTTCACCTTATCCAAAGGAACAGTGGCAGGACTGGTCAACGCTATCGTGCGGGTCCCACGCGGGTGGGCCCCGCCACTTATCCACGGTGGGCCGCAGGGTTAACGCCCAGCCACTGACTGGCGGGGCCCGCGGCCAGCTGGCAGGGCGGCAGGGTCGTCGTCTTCTCCATCTCGCTCGCCCGCGAGGCAGAGGGAGGCCGCCGGCGCCACAGAGGGCCTCCGGCGACGCTCCGCCTACCGACGAGCTCAGCGCGGAGAGCTGCGTCGGCCTGAGCCAGTAGCGCACGCCGAAGAGGAAGGGGTCGGGCAGGGCATGGACTTCGGCAGGGATGGATTCGGGAGGAGTTGGGGCTCGCGGCCATGGTGGTTCCGGTGAGGGGAAGGGCATGGGCATGGGTGCCGGAGTGAGTGGATCTCACTGGTGGTGGCTAGGTGGAGAGGCAGGGGCTGGAGCGCTCGAATTTGAGCGGCGGCCGGTGATGAGCGCGGCGACGAGGGGAGGGCACGAGAGCTCCTGGAGCTTGGGGAAGAGCATGGGCGGGTTCCTGGGAGAGCGGGGAAGAGCTTGGTGAGGTCTGAGCACCTCGGGGGTGGCCATTTTTAGGCGGGGGAGGAGTTGCCGCGCTATCACCGCGGTGGACATGTGTCCGGCGCCACGGACGCGTGCATGCGCGCATGGGCTCGGTGGCAAACGACGGGGAGGGCACAGGGGAGAGCTCTCACGGGAAGAAGGAAGCCAAAGGAGCGCAGGGAGGATGCGGCCGAGGAAGAAGACGACGGCCGGTGAACTGTGCTCTCGTGGGCGCTCGTCGGCGAGCATCGGTGAGCAACCGGATGAAGGGGTAGAGTGGTCCAGGGGAACGGCGATGATGAGAGGAAGCCAAGGGACAAGCTCACGAGCACGAAAACAGCGAGAGGAGGAGGGGCCCGAGCAAGAAACCAACCTGGGCGCGGCCATTGCACGCCAAAATGGTGGTCACCGCGTGCACTGGTGCACACATTGCCCCAAGTGATGCCAAACCATGTCTAGGGGTTAGTCCCTCCTGGGTAAGTTGTAACTATGGTGGTAACTAGGTGAAAGAGGCTCTTGTTAAATAGTTAGTGAGCTCTGAAGTTTTCTGCAGTAAACTTTACCAGCTCAATGTGATCAACAGGGAACTGCTTGAAGTCAAACAAGTTGTCTGGGGTGTTTAGAATAGGAAGGACTACTGTCATGGGGAGTTTGGGAAGAAATGGACCAAGATAAGTTATAGTTGCTTCACAACTGTATATTTGGTCCAGAAATGAAGATCATGATGATTTTCTCACATGGAGTGTCTACTTGATCTCAAATTGGGCAAGGCTTAGTAAGTTGGTCATATTAAGATGCTGTAAAAATATCATGCCAAATGGACAAACCAAAATAGCACTTGCTTCACAAACTTCTCTGCTGACCAGAAACTTGAAATAATAGTGGTGATCAAATGGCTCATTCAAATGATGCCAAATTGGTTGGAGAGATGTTTTATGGGTAGAAGAATAATCTGGTAATTTATTAGGATTTTTGATGCAATATAAAATATACTTGCTTCACAACCTGAAAATATTGCCAAAAACAAAGATTTGCTCCTGTGCTCACATAGATGATTGGATGGGGCTGCAAATTGGCGGAGAGGATTAATATGAGCACATTAAGGAGTGTGCAAAGTTTCAACTCATTTAGGTACTCCTAGCTAGTACTTCCTTCACAAAGCCTTCTGTCTGACAGAAACTTTGAAACTTTACTGAGGAAGATTGTCTAGGAAAATAAATTTTAACTTGCGCATGAGGCAATTATTTGGACATATAAACATGCCCAAAAAGGTTGGGAGCCACTATGATAAATATAAATGACACTTCCTTCACAAAGTGCCATTTAGGGTAGAATAGGAAATGATTTATTGGGGAATTATTTTTGAACATGGCAATGAAAGGTTTTGCCATATTTGATCAAGATATGACCCAAACAATTTATGAGAATTATTTGGGAATTTTTGGAGTGAGCGAAATATAGGTTGCTTCACAACCTAGGGCAATTTGAGTTATTCCTTTAATGAAAAGGAATATTCCCAATAAAAAGAATATTGGGATTTGGTCCAAGGTGGAAATGGAAAGGTCTAGGGAAGGATTTGGGAATGACAAGCCACTCTGGAAACAAAGAAGAGGGCATCTTCTTCAGTTTCTAGACCACAAAACCACGGAAAAAGAAAACTCAGGCAAAAACCTCGGAAAAACAAAAGAAAAAGAAAGGGCCAAGAATCAGGCAGTCACAAACCTTACCCCCTTAAAGAAATCTCGTCCTCGAGATTTGGTTGCTCAGGGAACAAGTATGAATATTCTGACTTGAGGAAACCGTTTCCAACTCGGGTTATCCGACTAGCCCTGGGGTGGTTTGCTTTACTGTATCCACAATCTGACAGATCTTACCTCGCTGGTTCATGCTTATATATAGGCTCCAATTTCTTTTTAGATCTGCTGACTAGCTGAGTGTGATTTAATTATCACGACTGAAATATATGTCCGTCTCACAAATCCAAAAGTGATTTTCGCTGGGTGTGCCACTCAGCACTAACAACCTTTCATGTAATGATGATCAGATTTTTCCGATGAGAACTCAAGTTCTGACTCATTGCATTGGGTTTCTCCAGAAAATGCAAGTCCTTTGGGTTCAAAACAGTGAGTTGAAACATAACCATTTCCTGACAGATTCTGACTCATCTTAACTGGTTCCACTGTCGTCAGTATCAGATCCATACCAAATATTTGATTATCTCCTATTGCGGCCAGCATAAAGGGTTTGGCCTGTATGATAATATCTGCAGACTTGACTGATGGTGGTTCTGACGGAAATTTTTTGTTCACGACAGGCTATCCATGATGATCCATATAAGTGAGGACTCAGGCTTCCAGACTATTATTCCTCATTTTTCTGATAGGGTAACCCATTAAATGGCAGGTTCAACACCTCTCATTTTCTGATCATTGGGAAATGATCATCAAAAACCCTTGCAAGAAATCAGCAAATAAGTCAGTAGCCACCAGAACAGTCTTTAATTACAACTCAGATATGGGACATTACTGAAATAACTCAACCATGGCTCAAGACGGCCAAAAAGAAGCTAAGAGCATGAGACCGGGTTGATAAGAAGAAGGTGGCAGCTCCCTAAAATAGCCAAAAGGCAGCTATAGGGCTACTGTCACAAAAAGAAACTCAACAGCTGTACGAGACGGACGAAAAGTAGCACAGAACTCGTGACAGTCGTTGAAGAGAGAACCAAAAATAGGCATCCACCCCGGATAGCTAGAAACAGCTCAGATCACAGGCGTGGTGCCGTCATTGGAGAAAAGAGGACAAGGGCTCATCAGGATCATTTTCTAGTTCACAAGTACTTGTACTGAGCTCACTGAGGTCATCAATCCTCATAATCCTTTGTCACACTGCGGTGTATACAGGCTTTCTTCTATTAACCATCCTCACGTGGTTTTTAGATCCTCATCCGAGTGACTTGTAAGATCTTGATGGTATGCTCATTGCATATATATGAGGACCTGATTCCGAGACAGGCGTGTATTCTGACTGATTCTTGGTTCTAACCAAAATGTTGCGGATCTGATTCTTGGGATTCACTGCCATATGCTGTCAATTTACAGCGTACTACCTTGTACCAATGTCTTACTGAGGAATATTTGCTGGCTTGTGCTCGAAACTTTCATCGGACAACTTGCTGAAGAAGACTGGGTATCGTGCTTGAGCTAAGCTTACCCTTAAAGACTTTCTTTGGGAAAGACTCAATTACCTTATGCCGAAGCTTTTGCGCTTGCTTCATCAAGAAGACAGGGTACCTTGCGCAAGAAGTCATCCATGTATCGTACTGAGGAAGATAGATGAATCTTGCCTTAGAAACTTCTCTGGTATCTTGCGAGGGAAAACTGGGTTGCTTACAGCAGAAACTTCTTATTGTGATATGTGGACCGATTTCCACATATATAACCATCTGAATATTTTTGCTCTTGATTTCTTGCATGATACGGGGTTTTGCAGGACTATCCTCCTTTCCGGGCATATGCCATATTTTTGTTTGCTTCCACGTACATCGAGTTCCAAAATCATCCTCAACGAAAAATTAAACTTGTATCTGTGCCATACCTTTGATAATATTCTGTCAACCTTGCACACAATTTCTCTTCTTGCTGATTTAATCATTTTGTTGTGATGAGTGCACGCTAATGCAAACTTTATACTGACGGTCCATCCAAGATTTCTTTTGCATCCAGACAAGATATTCCCAATTTCACTACAGTCAGCTGGCAATTTCCATTCTGTTTAGCTGAGTTTCCAAATATATCCATTTCTTGCTGACTCTTCGGGTCTGGTGTTGGCTGACGAGCAACTTTAATAGGGGAAAACTTTGTAACACCAAAGGCCCAAAGAAAGGAACAATAGAAACGACTAAAACAAAAGCACACAAGCATTCTACTAATATAATTAATCAAGCAATCATCACATATTATTGCTAGTCACACAATATGCATGCCTACTTAAGCACACAAATTCCGCGGAAACTCCGTTACTACGAGCTAATATGTTGTGGCGATGTGCACGAGGACGAATAAATGTGTGGAAGAATTGGTGCATACAGCGCTACACCAAGTGCTAGCTTAGCCAGGTGGAAAATCCTGAACTAGCTCGGAGGTGAGGACATACTCGGTAATCATGCAGTAGGACATGAAGGTCACAACCACATCATTATCAAGCGGACGAAAAAGATCCGTACTCGTCCAAGAAAATAGGATAGCAGGGAAAACTGAGGCTGCTGATATTGCCCTTTCTTGATAACTAAGATCATTAAGGGTTGCCAACATGAAAAAATAAAAGAACAATCCGGGATGGAAGCATGTCCATCACCGAAATGATAGGCGGGACTGAAAGAAAGACATTGGTGTGATACCTGAGCACCATTTTTGTAATCAGTGTCGGGATCACTTGGCATCACTCTGCTGGGACAGAAATGACACCAAACACCGAAAGAAAAAGGGAACTGGAGAAATGCAAAGGTTGAGCTGTAGTGGATAAGAACCAATGTCAGCTACACTCACCAGATAAACCGTTATCACAAATACTAAGGCTATATGCATGTTGTGCGACAAACAAATGCAGCAACCAAATGCAATAAACAAGCCAGACTCTATACTACCGATTTCTAACGTTCGCGCAGTCTAGGGCGTCCTACAGCCAGACCTGCTCTGATACCAAGTGCTATGACACCCCGG
Source organism: Aegilops speltoides (assembly GCA_021437245.1). NCBI lineage: Eukaryota > Viridiplantae > Streptophyta > Magnoliopsida > Poales > Poaceae > Aegilops > Aegilops speltoides. The sequence goes on along the minus strand of CM038145.1, from coordinate 76,751,905 downwards.
CCCAGAGATTGAGGAGAAGTCTTCTAGAATATGGCACTGCTTAGCATAGAACAAACCAGCTTTCTATTATTACAAGAATATGAATACAAGGTCTCCGATATTACAATGAATAACATCGATACGGTGACACTACGCCATCCTTAGTTGCTCTATGCAAGCAGCAAAACAACTCGAAGCAGCGGAATAACTCTAGCAATGGAACAATGACGACGGTGGTGAACTCCACACCGTAGGGACTCTAGCTGGAATGCTTATCCTAGCTCGCACGAATGGAAACCATGACAAGCAAGCAATCAAATCCGGCATGACCTGCAAACTGGCATGACACGCCAGGTCAGTACATTGAATATACTTGCAAGCTCACAATAAACAGAAGCATTCAAGACAAAAAATAGCATGGCAATTACAGGTTAAACAGGAATTAACATGAGATCATTAGCATAACATGGCATGACAACCATAAACATGAGACAGCTATCACAACATGAGCATATTAATCCAACAATACGAGCATGCAACATGATGACACTATATGCACCACTTATTCTGCTCGGGTTACCTCATAACGAACACATGCATCACTTACCAACCTCGGATATCGCACGATCATCTCAGGATCAAATCAAGCTTGGTATAAACAATACCGTAGTAACCATTAAATGACCACAAGGAGCTTGACCTTTACCCATGATTCTTGCACAACATCACGAATATCCAACAACTCGGTATCCTCGATACCACCATGATCCTTACGGCGATCACAACCCGACTAACAGTTGGCCCGTGATCCTTACGACGATCACAAACCCGACCAACACTTGGCCCGTGATCCTTACGGCGATCACAACCAACTTATCTCACTATTATTAAGCACATTATTCTTATTACTATTAACTCATGGTGTACCCTACTTTCGACTGGGCCCTTATCCGCGGGCGCGGCTATCGATAGATTTAATATACACTCTACAGAGGTTAGTACACTGTACCCACACTACGGAACCCATGGCCTCACACTCCCATTCGGGTGGACCAACGGTGTTCCGACAAAACCGTCCTACTGCCATGACACTCTCACGGCCACTCCGACTCACTCCCCACTTGGCTAAGTCATGGGTGGCCCCGTGTCTATCTCCAGACACAACGACCACCATCGTGGCCCGTCCCACTCTGGGACAAGGATCCAAAAACTAACTCAACAACGGGCACACAAGGCTTATGTCTACCTACCTGATCGGGGTAGCGCACGCCCATAACCTTCCCTCGTTGGAGGCACCGGCAAGAGGCACAACAATAGACCCAGTTAGGACCGTCCCATACACTATAAAAAAAAGACACATCCGTGACATTTTGGGCCAAACAATTTTTTTTCTGTCATACATATGACACTTCTATGACGATAATTGTGACAAAACCCGGTATCATCATAGATGTGGTGGGCTCCTACTTCTATGACAAAAAAATCATCACAGAAAATGGGCTTTTCGTCCTGGGCAGGCCGGAGACACAACCTGCATGACATTCTTTGGGCCGCCCATGACGGAAAAAACCGTGGTAGAAGCGAGGAGGAAAATTTCGGGAGTTGCGATTCACGGTGGGAGAGCGATCGCGCTTTCTCTCGTCATGTGCAGCGTGTGTGCGAGGTGTTGGCTCTAATCGAACCCGAAGCGAGGCATTGGGCTCTAATCGAACCCGAGCGACAGACCGCAGCTACGACATCGAACCCGGCGATTGATCGATGGCTTTAATCGAACCCGATGGAGCGATTCTTCGCTCTCGCCGCTAATCAAGCCGATCGATTGGATGAGCAGTGGCGTTGGGGGGGTTGGATGAACAGTGAGCGGTGGTGTTGCCTCTGGATGAACATGACGCCGTGGTGTGGAGGGCTGGATGAACATTAGAAGGTGGAGGGGTGGCCGTGGAGGGGTGGTTGAACAGGACCCCGTGGTGTGGAGGGCTGGATGAATAGTAGACGGTGGAGGGGTGGCCGTGGAGGGTGGTTGAACAGACCCGTGGTGTGGAGGGCTGGATGAACATTAGGCGGTGGAGGGTGCCGTGGAGGGTGGTTGAGCGATGGCCGGTCGAGTAGCGCGTGGTGGAGGCTGGATGAACAGGAGCCCGTGGAGGCTAGAGGAGGTCGACGGTAGCCCGTGGAGGCTGGAGGAGGACGACGGTGGAGATGAACAATATCCCGTGAAGTCCCGTTTTGCGGTACGCCACACCCCTCCCCCCATTTCAACCGTAGCACTCCAGCACAAGTCCGTTTCGTCCGTTTTGTGGTACGCCACACCCCTCCCGATGAACAGGACCCCCGTTTCGACCGTAGGAGGTCCGTTTCCTCTGTTTTGCGGTATGCCACACCCCTCCCGATCAACAGGACCCCCGTTTCGACCGTAGGAGGTCCGTTTCCCCCGTTTTGTGGTACGCCAGGCCCTCCCGATCAACATGACCCCGTTTCGAACGTGGCCGGTCGAACACAAGGCCGTTTCCTCTGTTATGCGGTACGCCAGGCCTCGTTTGCATCGCCTGTTCCGTCCAAGCCCTCCCGATGAACATGACCACGCATTCCGTTCCGACCCAGCTCGTTGGCTCCCCATGAACACGACGACGACGCTGTTTCGCCATTCCGACCCAGCCATGTACGTATGCGCGATAGGCGTTAGAGACCCTGCCTGTATGTACGTACGTGGTCGTATTTTCTTTCTTGCACCCTCGCCGTTGTACGTACGTGTACATGCTACATGCGCGCCTCTACTACAACACGTGCGGGCCTCTACTACGACATGTGCGCGCCTCTACATCCACCAGTATATATGTACGTACACGTTCGTGACCAGAATGACAACGCCACGACGCGTTTTGACCAGTGGGTCCCGGTATCGGTACTTCCTTACTGCGAAGATGTAGCTGGTGGGTCCCAGCAATCAGGGGGTCGAATCGTTTTTTTTGCCCGGACGCACTTCCTTGCGTGCGAAGATGTAGCTGGTGGGTCCTAGCAGTCAGGGGGGTGAATCGGTTTTTTTGCCCGGACACACTTCCTTGTGTGCGAAGGTGTAGCTAGTGGGTCCCAGCAGTCAGGGGGAAATGTTTTTTTCACGAAATATGGTGGCCCGTCCGGTGGGTCCCCGCTGTCACGTGGAGGAATAATTATTTTGCGCGTAATAAGGAGGCACTTCCTTGCTGCGGCCGTGGACCCAGCTGTCAGCCTCTCCACGTACAGTCCACGTCCGATGGAAGCCATTCCTTGACCACGCTGACCACACCGCGCCGAGAGCACCAGGACGGTGGACGACGGCGAGGCCTAGGAAGGGGACGACATGGAGCCGGGGAAGACGCGGCAGTGGATGCCCACGCGAGAGGAGTATGAGGGTTCACCGGTTATTGCGGTGTGAGGTTGCCGTCGCCTTGAGAATAACAGGGTGTGGGTGAGTAGAGGATGGCCTGGCGATGGTGGGAGTAGTAGGGGCGGTGAGGCCTCCGCGATCGTAGCCGGCCACGGAGGCAGGAGCACGAGGCACGATCGGTGCTGGTTTGGGCGGCGGAGCAAGAAGACGAGAGGTTGAAGAAGCACTACGGCCGTTGGATGGACATCGACGGTCCTTGGAGCTAGAATCATGCATATTGACTAAGTTGACAAAGCCCTCCGTCCCGTCAACTTAGTAGGCCCACAAGTCGACTGCCACTATCTTTGGGTCCCAGCTAACGGGGAGTATTCATTTTTTGTGCGTAATAAGGAGGCACTTCCTTGCGTCGAAGATATAGCTGGTGGGTCCGATTTGTCGAGCCGGCCCCGAGAGGAGGAAGCGAGTAGTCCGTGGCGCTTGTTTGCAATTTGGAGCAGAAGAGCAGACATTGAAGAAGACGACGGCCGTTGGATGGCCATCCAACGATCCTTTGCTTGTCGCCAACCTTTTTAGGAAAGCCTCAAATCTGTGGAAAACATCATACATCCCATCTGCCATTATTTCTAATAATTTACAGCCCATTTGCTAATTCTTAAGGTTTTTTTGGAGCCCATATTCTTTTTTTAGCATTACAGCCCATATTGTGGCCACGGTTAAAAACTTATACGAAATTTTGCATATTTCGGTGCGGTCCGAACTGTTTTTGATCCCGAAATTTCGACTCACATTCAAACTGATTTTAAAAATAAATGAATATCAATATAAAATCCAACAAATTCTCCACGCATAAAAATTAATGTAATTTAAAATCTCGAAATAAAAAAAAGATATTTGAAACTAATTGCCGGTTTGATGTGTTTTAAAAATGTACAGCCCATTTCTCATTACTGATTGGCCATTTTCTCGGCCATTAATGAAAGCTCTCCTCGTCTTGAAAGATTTGCAGCCCAACAGGCCGACAAAGTGACTTGGCAAATCACAAAAACTGGGTTTGTGTCGTGGACCCATTGTCGGCCTCTACGTCTGATACTCTCCGATGGAATGTCGTTGACCAGATTGACCACGCTTGCGCCGAGAGCACCAAGGCGGTGGACGACGGCGAGGCCTAGGAAGGGGCGACACGGAGCCGAGGAAGACAGGCGATGGATGCCCACGCGGAGAGGAGTCGAGGTTCATTGGTTGGCTGCGGTGTGAGGTTGCTGCCGCCGCAGGCACAGCTAGCGGTGGGAGTAGTAGGGGGCGATGAGGCCTCAACGGCAGCACAGTTGGCCACTGGAGGCAGGAGCAGGCGGTCTCCCCGACGCTGGTTTGGACGGCTGGTGCAAGAAGAGCAGCGATTGAAGAAGCAGCCGGACCGTTCGATTCAAATCTAACGGTTATTGCTGCTAGAATCATTTGTTGACTAAGTTGACAAGCCCTGCATACGCATCAACGTAGTAGGCCCACATGTCAGCCTCCCAATCGATGCGCCCCAGATGTCAGTGGGAGGAATCTTTTTTTTCGCGTAATAAGGAGGCAGTTGATTGCGTGCGGCCAGGCCAGCGGAGGGAGTAGGGTGGGCCGGGGAAGCCTGCGTGGCATCACAACGGGTCACAAGAGGAGGGAGCAGGCAGTCCCGCCAGCGCTAGTTTAGGCGGCTGGAGCAGGAAGATCAGAGATTGAAGAAGCACGGCGGCTAGAATCGTGTGTTCACTGACAAAGCCTTGTGTAAACAAGTCAGCCTCGAAATCTATGGCGTGTAGAGCCCATTTGCTATTATTTTTATAATTTTTACTCATTTTCTAATTCATATGGAATTTATTGCAACCCGTTTTCCATTTTTAGAATTGCCGGCCATTTTTTGGTCAGTACCAGGGTCAAAAAATTAACTAAATACGTGGGGAATTTTTGCTAGGGAACGAAATATTCTTAATCCAAAAATTAATAGCCATACTAAAACAAATTTTAAAATAAGTTAGTACTATGTCATGTTAGATCCAATGAAATACGTATAAGATATCAGTGACGAACAAAATTAAAAAAACTAATATCCCATTTGCTCATCTTGAAAGATTTGCAGCCCAGTAATTCGGAGAAAACAAATAGGCCTAGCTTGGGTATTCTTCAAAAAGAAATAATGGGCTACCTATTTTCCCAAAGAACTGGTGCATGAGCATTTAGCTTTATTTATTTATTTACTTATTTATGTTTAGGGGACCATGAGCATGTACCTGGGCCGGATTCATGTGACAGCCTCCCTTCCATTTAATTATGGGCTTCTCTATTGGGCCTTCATCAGTGGGCTGCATGGTATCAACAAGTGGAAAATGTGTTCCGTACGAAAAATAGTATGAGCTACGTACGGTACATGGCAGTAAAGGATCGAACCGTGCAACGACTTCCAAAACATTGTGTTTGTCGTTCTAACAACACATTTATATTCAACCAACAGACAAAATATACTCTTGATTGTACATTGAAAGCAAGCAGAAGAACAAGAACTGGCTGGGGGTGCAAGCGAAGCGAGAAGCGAGGCGGAAGAGTGAAGACACAGCTCTCTTCCAAACCAAACATCAGCCATCATTACAAAGGGCTACCAAAAAGAACAAGTGTATGCATCAAACTAAATAAAGATCCTACTACACCAAGTATGCGCATCTAACTAAGCGGCTCGATTAGACATTACTATTTATTGTGTGGAGATTGGTGACGGCTTGAACGAGATGGGTGCTGACGGGGAAACTCGGCCGGCGGTCGAAGTCGATACTTGCGACCCTCTCTCCTACTTTGGGCTGCAGAGCGTGGTAGCACATATCAGGGTATGGTGCATGCAGAGACGCATCGTACGCTATGTACACACAGTTTTGCCTGATGAACGAAACCGCGCTGCCATCATGATCCTTGCCATCGGTTATCTCCTGGTTAATTGGATAATTCAGTCCGACAAATAGAGAGCGTGTACCAAGGCTACTTACCAGCCTCCAGTCAAAATTTCCTGAAGGCCCAGAGAAGCTGGGATCCTGCTCAAAGACCTTGCAGTGATTGTGATTGTATTCCGCGAAACAACACGTCCGGTACGTGCGAACGATCATCAATCTTTCGCCATCGTCTGATCGAGCCAGGAACCACCTGCAACTGCCATGCCGCTTTTCTTTGAAAGGTTCTGGGATTAGGAAGGGTAGGGACACCAGGCGGCCTACAAAATCATATCAAGTTGGAGTCAAATAAAAAAGGGCTCTTGATTTAGTCAATCTTAAGAACAACATGTTATGAGCATGAATATTTTTTGATAAATGTTGTGATAATATAAGCAAGCCATCATGATATCATAGGAAAGTAACATCTTTGCTGTAACAGCCGTTTGTAGCGATGATTGGAGTAGGCCAGCAATACGTCCAGCCATAGAAGGAGTCGACAGCGTAAATGAAGCCCTTGTGTTCAATGGCATCAGAGAACCATGGAGGATGTATGACCCTGCGATGGACGTGCAGATTTATCCACTTACCGCAGGTACCTGTCACATAGGCGATACCGCGGTTGAAGAATGCAATTAGCCTGAAATCTTTATAATTCCCAGATCTTGTGGGCACTTGGCAGATTACAACCTTGAGCAAATCAAACTTGGTATCATGTTGGCTACTATAAGATTCCGAGTATTCTGGGCCACGATGCCAAAGCAGTGCAGTGTTAATCGAAGGAAGGGGGATCAATCGCCGGGTGTAGACCTCCACGAGCATCCAGCTGCCGCGACCGTCGACGAGCACCATCCAAGACGTGTTCATGCCAACCCAGTACATACCGTTAATGTAGCTGAGGCTGACGGGGATCGGATCGCAGTGAAGGGGGTTGATGCTTGCCACCCTACGATCATTATGCTGCGTGACATGCTATTTCTGAAGATCAGGCGGCATCAGCAAGCAAGGAGCTGGCTTAAAAAGCTCTGGCCTGAGGGCTTTGAGTAAACGGTACAGCCTCGACGAGCACGCGACGAGCAGCATGGTACTGAGATTGTCCACACGCGAAACAATGAGCTTGATTACCTCTGTGGGGAGCGAATTCCAGCCACTCTTTCGGCGGACGCTGCTTGGTTCTGCCATTGTTAGTGGTTGGGTTTCGGACGAGGGGGGAGGCGCCTTAGCTGGGATGGAAGCTTGGACGAGATTATGTGCGGACAAAGATGGAGAAGCGAATATGTGCTGCGGGAAGTGTACATGTGATGATGACTACAACACGCCGCTTGACTTACGAGACACATACCAGCAGCGTAGGGTCATATCAGTGCCAGACAACTTGCTTGAGTGATCACAGTACTGGTACTCCCTACAGTACCTACTACAATACTATGCCCTAGCTTGCTAGAGTAGAGTAGTAGAGTAGGACTCTGCTCTACTACTAGCACCGGAGGAGTAGTATATTCTAATCTAAAATAGTTACAAACTTCGATGCCCGATCGTGGAACGACTACGAACCGTGCTCAAAGACCGTGTCTGCGTGGTGTTTGGACTTATATGCAAAAAATAGCAAGATGCCCGTGCATTGCACGGCACACCATCATCACCAACTCACCCGGATGTTTGTGAGCTCTAGAGATGAGATAATATCCAAAGAAACCTATCGATACCCGTTACACATGAGATGACCCCCACATCCTTTATCAAAATAAACAACTCCCCGATCAATGCATTTCACTCTTCGGTGCAACGCACGGGCACCTTACTACTATAGATTAGTACGACCAAAAATTGAACTAACATTATATATAGTATGATAAATACTGATGCATGTCACCTAAAATTATATCATTCAAAACTATGTTCAAATATGAATCCAACGACATAGTTTTTGTTGACATGCACTAACATTTTGTCAGTTAAATCTTCAGTTAAATTCAATGGGGGACTAATAAACCACGACCGATGTAGTACAAGTGTAGAGGGCGGCGCTGCATGGGAGTCTCACCTCTCACCCCGCTCGTGGCCTTGTGATAAAGCAAATCATATCACAAAACCCAACCACTCCCAGTAATAAATGGCCTGGTAAAATAAACGGACAAGCAACCATCACATCCCTCCATCTTTTTTGCATTTCATCTCTCTGCATTTACTTTCTCCGGTTCATCTCCCACACTCGATCCCTAGCTACTACTCCTAGGGCCTTCTTTTTGCGGCTTCCCCAGCTTTTCCCACAAGACTAGTCATAGTGGAGAGTAACAATAAGGCGCCTCACTCATTTATTTGGGCTTCTAAACTACTACTCTGTCCTGGTTTATTCCTCACCATTGTAATTTGTGCTAAATTTTGACCAAAGATTTAACTGATAAAATGTTACTCAAAACAGTTAGGCGCGGTGCATCTAGGTGTGTAAGTCATCTTACGAAAACCAAATAATCCCAAAACACTTAGGCACGGTGCATTAACTTCTACCTCGTTTCTTGTTTCTTGACATATCAACCAATAAGAGATAAAGAGTGTGCATGCTTTTAATGACTTGAGATATCAAACACGACATGCAGTGGTTAGTTCATTGCATGCAATACAATTAATTAGCAAATAAACATTAACATTTCTCGTTTTCTCCTCCTCCTTGGTCACGGTGCACAGAGAAATATCCACAGAGAAGGAAGCTAAAAGTAAACAATCAAACGAGGATTTCTGCATTTGTTTTGCATTGAATCGTTTCACAAGCTTGACTAGTGCTGTTTTTCTAGTTTTACAAAAACCGCATCGTAATGTTAAAACGTGCATTTGCACGTACATAAGTAATAGCAGTACTCCCTCCGTCTAGGTGTACAAGTCTTCCCTCCTTCTTGGTCACCGTGCACATCCAAAGATGACTTATTGACCTGGACGGAGGGAGTAGCACAGTCTGCTAGCATATATCGAGAGAGACGTGTAGTCCGATAGTATATAGTAAAATTTGTTCTATATGCACGTACTTGCAAAATGCGTAATAATACACAACGTTTACAAACTTTCCCTTTTACATACTTAATTAAGGACGCTAAAAAGTCCTGAACGTTCGGGATTTATCATTTGCGTCCCAAAACTAATGAGATCGCCTTATGAAACAAAAATTATACTCCTCCTAAAAGCCACGTCGCTCGCAGGAGCGCTTGCGGCGCGCCACGAGTGCCCTGGTGCGCGGCCATTTCCCAGCGCGCCGACACAACGCCTCTTCCGCAGCCTCGCAACTCGCGTGGTGCTGCTTGGCGGCTTGCCGGCGGGCGAGTGCGATCTCACTGGTGTGGTGATCTGGCGCCAACAGGTACTCCTCCTGGCTGGAAGCATGCACCCGGTCCACGTACCGCCAAGCGTAGATGAGGCACTTGGGCCCGACTGCACTCAGGGCATCGGCACAGGTGTCCTCCGCCACCCTCACGGCCCTCGCACGAGCCTTCTGCCAAAGAACCAATTGCTTGACTCTCTCGGACGCGACATAGATCTCCCAGAAAGCTTGTTGCGCGGTGCGCTTCTCTTCCTCAGCCTTCTTCTCCGCCTCTATTTTGGCGCGCTCTGCTGGAGGCAAAGCCTCCCACAAGGTGACATCCATTTCTTTCCAAAGCTCCTCAAGGTTGGGGGGCTCGGCGGGCAGCGCGGCGTTCTCCTCGTAGTGGGGAGCCGATGCGTCCTCCGACGCGTGTGCTGGCGAGATTGGGAACGCTGACGCGTCCACCTCGACGCGTCGCGGCAAGGAGAGGAACACTGACGCGTCCTCCTCGACTAGTGGCGGCGAGGAATGGAACGGCGACGCATCGCGTCGCGGCGAGGAGTGGAATGCCAACGCGTCCTCCTCGACTAGTGGCGGCGAGGAATAGAACGACGACGCGTCGCATAGCGACGAGGAGCGGAACACCAACGCGTCCTCCTCGACTAGTGGCGGCGAGGAATGGAACGACGACGCGTGACCGTCCGTGCGGTGCAGCGAGGGGTTCCTAGGGCTTGGGAGGGGAGATGCCATGGTGGTCGACGTGAGAGGGAGGGGGAGGAGATAGCGATGAATGTGAACGTGAGCTGGAGGAGATAGCGATGTCGTGGGAGGCGCAGTATTTATAGCAAGCAATGGCACACCTCGTAAGATATGGTGAAGTCAGACTCGGCTTAATCTGCGGTTCGATTCAGCCAGCGACATGTGGACGATTACACTCTTTGGGCCCGTATGTCAGTGACCCAATGCACCTGAAGTTAAGTAAAAGCTACGTGGGAATATTTGTTGGAGTAAATTACGGGGGAGCGAAGGGGTGGAAATATTGCTGGTCACAACGGATTGGACGGCGTGGGGGAGGAGAGTCATGCATGCAGATTTTTTCACATGAGGGTGGAGTGGTGGGACACGGAGGGAGAAGTAGAGTTTGGTAGGCAAATTGTTTCCACACATGGAGAGGAAAAGATTTGGAGACGAACGGGCTTCCTGCAGTATGGGGAGCAGTGCATAATAAGTCATCTTGCATGCCGGGCTAGGTATAGTCTCAAGTCATTAAAAACATACACGCCCCACACATGTTCATATTTCAAGGTGCACTAAATTATTGCATGCGATGATTAAGGCTAGCCATCATGGTGGTATCTTAGCTAGTATCATGCACACGGGAATAGCAAACATGCTGATGTGGCAAAGAATTAAAGAAGAGAGGGGGGTTAGACTAACTAGTGTTCATGCATGCATTGATAAACACATTTTTTTGTGAAGAACGACAACATTAGTTGAGTACTTTTGCAGACTTCAAAAACTATTCCACCGCCTCTACTATCTTTCTAAGAGTAGGTGAAATTTTTGAGTCGAGCCCTTTAAATTAGAAGGGAGGTAGTGGTACTCTAATAGCTAGGTGTGTAAGTCATCTTACGAAAACCAAATAATCCCAAAACACGTACTCCCTCCGTCTAGGTGTGTAATGAAGGAAATATGCCCTAGAGGCAATGATAAAGTTATTATATATTTCCTCATATCATGATAAATGTTTATTATTCATGCTAGAATTGTATTAACCGGAAACATAATACATGTGTGAATATATAGACAAACAGAGTGTCACTAGTATGCCTCTACTAGACTAGCTTGTTAATCAAAGATGGTTATGTTTCCTAACCATGAACAAAGAGTTGTTATTTGATTAACAAGGTCACATCATTAGTAGAATGATCGATTGACATGACCCATTCCATTAGCTTAGCACACGATCGTTTAGTATGTTGCTCTGCTTTTATCCATGACATATACATGTTCCTGTAACTATGAGATTATGCAACTCCGTTTACGGAGGAACACTTTGGTGCTACCAAGCGTCTGGCGTAATCGGGTGATTATAAAGGAGTACTACAGGTGTCTCCAAAGGCGGATGTTGGGTTGGCGTATTTGAGATTAGGTTTTGTCACTCCGATTGTCGGAGAGGTATCTCTGGGCCCTCTCGGTAATACACATCATGAAGCCTTGCAAGCATTAGAACTAATGAGTTAGCTGTGAGATGATGTATTACGGAGCGAGTAAAGAGACTTGCCGTAACGAGATTGAACTAGGTATTGGATACCGACGATCGAATCTCGGGCAAGTAACATACCGATGACAAAGGGAACAACGTATGTTGTTATGCGGTCTGACCGATAAAGATCTTCGTAGAATATGTAGGAGCCAATATGGGCATCCAGGTCCCGCTATTGGTTATTGACCGGAGACGTGTCTCGGTCATGTCTACATTGTTCTCGAACCGTAGGGTCCGCACCTTAAGGTTACGATGACTGTTATATTATGAGTTTATGTATTTTGATGTACCGAAGAAGTTCAGAGTCCCGGATGTGATCACGGACATGACGAGGAGTCTCGAAATGGTCGAGACATAAAGATTGATATATTGGAAGCCTATATTTGGAGTTGGAATGGTTCAGGTGAAATCGGGTTTTACCGGAAGCCGGGGTTACGGAGCCCTCCCGGGGCTATTGGGCCTTAGTGGGCCACGAGGGAGAAGAGGAAGGGCTGGCGGGGGTGGCGCGCCCCTCCCCTAGTCCGAATAGGACAAGGAGAGGCGGCGTCCCCCTTCTCTTCCCTCCCCCAATCCTACTCCAACTAGGAAGGGGGAGTCCTACTCGGTGGGAGTAGGACTCCTCGCCGCGCCTCCCTGGGCCGGCCGCACCTCCCCCTCCCTCCTTTATATCTGGGGCAGGGGCACCCTAGAACACACAAGTTTGATCTCTGAGATCGTTCCTTAGCCGTGTGCGGTGCCCCCTCCACCATATTCCACCTCGGTCATATCATCGCGAAGCTTAAGCGAAGCTCTGCGCGATAGAACATCAAGATCGCCACCACGCCGTCGTCTTGTGGAACTCTCCCTCGACACTCGGCTGGATCGAGTCTGAGGGGCGTCATCGAGCTGTACGTGTGTCAAGAACTCGGGGCGCCGGATAACGGCGCGGGATCGGTCGGATCGCGAGGAGAGCGTCGACTACTTCCTCTACGTTGTGATTGCTTCGCTTCGGTCCACGAGGGTGCGTAGACAACACTCTCCCCTCTCGTTGCTATACATCACCATGATCTTGCGTGTGCGTAGGAAAATTTTGAAATTACTCGTTCCCCAACAGTGGCATCCGAGCCTAGGTTTTATGGTTTGATGTTTTGCACGAGTAGAACACAAGTGAGTTGTGGGCGATACAAGTCATACTACCTACCAAAGCATGTCATACTTTCGTTCAGCGGTATTGTGAGATGAAGCGGCCGGACCGACATTACGCCAGACGCTTACGCGAGACTGGTTTCACCGCCACGAGCACTCGTTGCTTAAAGGTGATTGGCGGGTGTCTCTCTCTCTCACTTTAGTTGAACCGAGTGTGGCTCGCCCGGTCCTTGAGAAGGTTAAAGCGGAGTCTATTTGTGAAATATCGTTGTGGTTTTGATGCGTGGGTGAGATTGGTTCTTGCTTAAGCCCGTAGCAGCCACGTAAAATTTGCAACAACAAAGTAGAGGATGTCTAACTTGTTTTTGCAGGGCATGTTGTGATGTGATATGGTCAAGGCGTGATGCTATATTTTATTGTATGAGATGATCATGTTTTGTAACGAAGTTATCGGCAATGGCGAGAGCCATATGGTTGTCGCTTTATTGTATGAAATGCAAGCATACTGTAATTGCTTTACTTTATCACTAAGCGGTAGCGATAGTCGAGAAGCAATAGGTGGCGTGAGCGACAATGATGCTACGATGGAGATCAAGGTGTCGCGCCGGTGGCGATGGTGATCACGACGGTGCTTCGGAGATGGAGATCACAAGCACAAGATGATGATGGCCATATCATATCACTTATATTGATTTGCATGTGATGTTTATCTTTTATGCATCTTATCTTGCTTTGTTTGACGGTAGCATTTTAAGATGATCTCTCACTAAAATTATCAAGTAGTGTTCTCCCGAGTATGCACGTTGCCAAAGTTAAATCGTGCCGAGACACCACGTGATGATCGGGTGTGATAAGCTCTCGTCCATCTACAACGGGTGCAAGCCAGTTTTGCACACGCAGAATACTCGAGTTATACTTGACGAGCCTAGCATATGCGAGATATGGCCTCGGAACACGAGAGACCGAAAGGTCGGCGTGAATCATATAGTAGATATGATCAACATAAGATGTTCACCATTGAAAACTACTCCATCTCACGTGATGATCGGTTATGGTTTAGTTGATTTGGATCACGTGGTCACTTAGATGATTAGAGATGTCTATCTAAGTGGGAGTTCTTAAGTAATATGATTAATTGAACTTAAATTTATCATGAACTTAGTCTGGTAGTATTTTGCAAATTATGTTGTAGATCAATAGCTTGCGTTGTTGCTTTCATATGTTTATTTTAATATGTTCCTAGAAAATTGTGTTGAAAAATGTTAGTAGCAATGATGCGGATTGGATCCGTGATCGAGGTTTATCCTCATTGCTCGCAGAAGAATTATGTCCTTGATGCACGCTAGGTGCGGACCTATTGCGGAGAGCGGATGCGAGGCGTTAACGTTTGGCTAGCTCAATATGATGACTACTTGATAGTTTTGTGCACCATGCTTTATGGCTTAGAATCGGGACATCAAAGATGTTTTGAACATCATGGACCATATGAGATGTTCGAGAATTGAAGTTAATATTTCAAGCAAATACCGAGTTGAGAGATATGAAGTCTCCAACAAGTTCTATAGCTAAAAGATGGAGGAGAATCGCTCAACTAGTGAGCATGTGCTCAGATTATGCGGATACTACAATCGCTTGAATCAAGTGGGAGTTAATCTTCCGAGATAAGATAGTGATTGACGAATTCTCTAGTCACCATCACCAAGTTAGTAGAACTTCGTGATGAACTATAGTATGCAAGGGATGATGAAAATGATTCGAGTTTTCATGATGATGAAATTGATGAAGGTAGAAATCAAGAAAGAACATCAAGTGTTGATGGTTAACAAGACCACTAGTTTCAAGAAAAGGGCAAAGGGATAGAAGGAACTTCAAAAAGAACGGCAAGCAAGTTCTGCTCAAGTGAAGAAGCCCAAGTCTGGACCTAAGCACGAGACTAAGTGCTTCTCTTGCAAAGGGACTGGTCCTTTGGAAGCAGAACTACCCCAAGTATTTGGTGGATAAGAAGGATGGCAAAGTGAAAAAGGGTATATTTGATATACAGGTATTTGATGTGTGCTTTACTAGTGTTTATAGCAACCCCTTGGTATTTGGTACTGGTTCAGTTGCTAAGAGTAGTAACTCGAAACGGGAGTTGCAGAATAAACAGAAACTAGTTAAGGGTGAAGTGACGATGTGTGTTGAAAGTAGTTTCAAGATTGATATGATCATCATCACACACTCCCTATACTTTCGGGATTAGTGTTGAACCTAAATAAATGTTATTTGGTGTTTGCGTTGAGCATGAATATGATTTGATCGTGTTTTTTGCAATACGGTTATTCATTTAAGTAAGAGAATAAACTGTTATTCTGTTTACATGAATAAAACCTTATATGGTTACACACCCAATGAAAAATGGTTCATTGGATCTCGATCGTAGTGATACACATATTCATAATATTGAAACCAAAAGATGCAAAGTTAATAATGATAGTGCAACTTATTTGTGGCACTGCCGATTAGGTCATATTGGTGTAAAGCGCATGAAGAAACTCCATGCTGATGGGATTTTGGAATCACTTGATTATGAATCACTTGATGCTTGCGAACCATGCCTCATGGGCAAGATGACTAAGACTCCGTTCTCGGAACAATGGAACAAGCTCTTGACTTATTGGAAATAATACATACCGATGTATGCGATCCAATGAGTGTTGATGCTCGTGGCAAGTATCGTTATTTTCGACCTTCACAAGATGATTTGAGCAGATATGGGTATATCTACTTGATGAAACATAAGTGCGAAATAGTTGAAAGGTTCAAAGAATTTCAGAGTGAAGTGGAAAAATCATCGTAACAAGAAAATAAAGTTTCTGCGATCGATCGCGAGAGCGAATATTTGAGTTCTGAGTTTGGTCTTCAATTAAAACAATGTGGAATAGTTTCACAGCTCACGCCACCTGGAACACCATAATGTTATGGTGTGTCCAAACATCGTAACCGCACTTTATTGGATATAGTGCAAATCTATGATGTTTCTTACTGATTTACCAATGTCGTTTTGGGATCATGCATTAGAGACAACTGCATTCACGTTAAAAAGGGCACCATCTAAATCCGTTGAGACGACACTATATGAGCGTGGTTTAGCAAGAAACCAAAGTTGTTGTTTCTTAAAGTTTGGGGTGCGATGCTTATGTGAAAAAGTTTCATCTGATAAGCTCAAACCCAAATCGAGAATGTGTCTTCATAGGATACCCAAAGGAGACAGTTGGGTACACCTTCTATCACAGATCCGAAGGCAAGACATTCGTTGCTAAGAATGGATCCTTTCTAGAGAAGGAGTTTCTCTCGAAAGAAGTGAGTGGGAGGAAAGTAGAACTTGATGAGGTAATGATACTAGCTCCCTTATTGGAAAGTAGTTCATCACGAAATTGGTTCTGTGACACCTACACCAATTAGTGAGGAAGTTAATGATGATGATCATAAAACTTCAGATCAAGTTACTGCCGAACCTCGTAGGTAAAAGCAGTGAGATCCGCACGAGAGTGGTGCGGTAATCCTGTTACGGAGGTCGTGTTACTTGACCATGACAAACCTACGAACTATGAGGAAGCGATGATGAGCCCAGATTCCAAAATGGTTTGAGGCCATGAAATCGAGATATGATCCATGTATGAGAACAAAGTATGGACTTTGATGGATTTGCCGATGATCGGCAAACCATAGAAAATAAATGGATCTTCAAGAGGAAGGCGGACGTTGATAGTAGTGTTACTATCTACAAAGCTTGACTTGTTGCAAAAAAAGGTTTTCGACAAAGTTCAAGATGTTGACTACAATGAGATTTTCTCAACTGTAGCAATGCTTAAGTCTGTTCGAATCATGTTAGCAATTGCCACAATTTATGAAATTTGGCAAATGGATGTAAAAACTGCATTCTGAATGGTTTTACGGAGGAAGAGTTGTATATGATGCAACCGAAGGTTTTTTTCGATCCAAAGGGAGCTAACAAAGTGTGCAAGCTCCAGCGATCCATCTATGGACTAGTGCAAGCATCTCAGAGTTGGAATATACGCTTTGATGAGTTGATCAAAGCATATAGTTTTGTACAGACTTATGGTGAAGCTTGTATTTACTAGAAAGTGAGTGGGAGCACTACATCATTTCTGATAAGTATATGTGAATGACATATTGTAGATCGGAAATAATGTAGAATTATTCTGCAAAGCATAAAGGAGTGTTTAAAAGAAGTTTTTCAAAGAAAGACCTCGGTGAAGCTGATTACATATTGAGCATCAAGATCTATAGAGATAGATCAAGATGCTTGATAAGTTTTTTCAATGAGTACATACCTTGACAAGATTTTGAAGTAGTTCAAAATGGAACAGTCAAAGAAAGATTTCTTGCCTGTGTTACAAGGTGTAAAATTGAGTAAGACTCAAAACCCGACCACGGCAGAAAATAGAAAGAGAATGAAAGTCATTCCCTATGCCTCGACCATAGGTTCTATAAAAGTATGCCATGCTATGGACCGGACCTATTGTATACGCTGCCTGGTTTGGCAAGGGAGTACAATAGTGATCTAGGAGTAGATCACTGGACATTGGTCAAAATTATCCTTAGTGGAATAAGGATATGTTTCTCGATTATGGAGGTGACAAAAGGTTCGTCGTAAAAGGTTACGTCGATAAAAGTTTTGGCACTGATCCAGATGATTCTAAGTCTTAATCTGGATGCATATTGAAAGTGGGAGCAATTAACTAGAGTAGCTCCGTGCAGAGCATTGTATACGTAGAATATTTGCAAAATACATACGGCTCTAAATGTGAAAGACCCGTTGACTAAGATTCTCTCACAAGCAAAACATGATCACACCTTAGTACTCTTTGGGTGTTAATCACATAGCGATGTGAACTAGATTACTGAATCTAGTAAACCCTTTGGGTGTTGGTCACATGGCGATGTGAACTATGGGTGTTAATCACATGATGATATGAACTATCGATGTTAATCACATGGTGATGTGATCTAGATTATTGACTCTAGTGCAAGTGGGAGACTGAAGGAAATATGCCCTAGAGGCAATAATAAAGTTATTATATATTTCCTCATATCATGATAAATGTTTATTATTCATGCTAGAATTGTATTAACCGGAAACATAATGCATGTGTGAATATATAGACAAGCAGTGTCACTAGTATGCCTCTACTAGACTAGCTTGTTAATCAAAGATGGTTATGTTTCCTAACCATGAACAAAGAGTTGTTATTTGATTAACAAGGTCACATCATTAGTAGAATGATCGATTGACATGACCCATTCCATTAGCTTAGCACACGATCGTTTAGTATGTTGCTCTTGCTTTTATCCATGACATATACATGTTCCTGTAACTATGAGATTATGCAACTCCGTTTACGGAGGAACACTTTGGGTGCTACCAAGCGTCACAACATAAGCGGGTGATTATAAAGGAGTACTACGGTGTCTCCAAAGGCGGATGTTGGGTTGGCGTATTTGAGATTAGGTTTTGTCACTCCGATTGTCGGAGAGGTATCTCTGGGCCCTCTCGGTAATACACATCATGAAGCCTTGCAAGCATTACAACTAATGAGTTAGCTGTGAGATGATGTATTACGGAACGAGTAAAGAGACTTGCCGTGCGAGATTGAACTAGGTATTGGATACCGACGATCGAATCTCGGGCAAGTAACATACCGATGACAAAGGAACAACGTATGTTGTTATGCGGTCGACCGATAAAGATCTTCGTAGAATATGTAGGAGCCAATATGGGCATCCAGGTCCGCTATTGGTTATTGACCGGAGACGTGTCTCGGTCATGTCTACATTGTTCTCGAACCGTAGGGTCCATGCGCTTAAGGTTTCGATGGCATGTTATATTATGAGTTTATGTATTTTGATGTACCGAAGAAGTTCGAGTCCGGATGTGATCACGGACATGACGAGGAGTCTCGAAATGGTCGAGACATAAAGATTGATATATTGGAAGCCTATATTTGGAGTTCGAATGGTTCGGGTGAAATCGGGATTTTCTGGGAAACCGTGGGTTACGGAACCTCCCGGGGCTATTGGGCCTTAGTGGGCCACGAGGGAGAAGAGGAAGGGCCGGCCAGGGGGTGGCCGCCGCCCCTCCCCTAGTCCGAATAGGACAAGGAGAGGCGGCGCGCCCCTCTCTCTTCCCTCCCCAATCCTACTCCAACTAGGAAGGGGAGTCCTACTCGGTGGGAGTAGGACTCCTCCGGCGCGCCTCCCTTGGGCCGGCCACCTCCCCCTCCCTCCTTTATATACGGGGTAGGGGCACCCTAGAACACACAAGTTTGATCTACGGATCGTTCCTTAGCCGTGTCGGTGCCCCCTCCACCATATTCCACCTCGGTCATATCGTCATGAAGCTTAGGCTGAAGCTTCTGCGCCGATAGAACATCAAGATCGTCCCACGCCGTCGTCTTGTGAAACTCTCCTCGACACTCGGCTGGATCGGAGTCGAGGGCGTCATCGAGCTGTACGTGTGTCAAGAACTCTGGGCGCCGAATGCTTGGCGCCGGGATCGGTTGGATCGCGAGGAGAACGTCGACTACTTCCTCTACGTTGTGATTGCTTCGCCCGGTCTCACGAGGGTGCGTAGACAACACTCTCCCTCTCGTTGCTATACATCACCATGATCTTGCGTGTGCGTAGGAAAATTTTGAAATTACTACGTTCCCCAACATGTAAGTCATCTTATGAAAACCAAATAATCCCAAAACACATAGACGCGGTGCATTAACTTCTACCTCGTTCTTGTTTCTTCACATATCAACCAATAAGAGACGAGGGGTGTGCATGCTTTTAATGACTTGAGACTATCAACCACGACATGCAGTGGTTAGTTCATTGCATGCAATGCTATTAATTAGCAAATAAACATTAAGGTATCTCGTTTCCCCCTCCTCCTTGGTCACGGTGCACAACCTAAGATGACTTACTCACCTAGATGGAGGGAGTAGGCGCGGTGCATTAACTTCTACCTCATTTCTTGTTTCTTGACATATCAACCAATAAGAGATGAGGGTGTGCATGCTTTTAATGACTTGAGACTATCAAACATGACATGCAGTGGTTAGTTCATTGCATGCAATACTATTTACTTAGCAAATAAACATTAATGTCTCTCGTTTTCCCCTCCCTGGTCACAGTGCACAGCCTAAGATGACTTACTCACCTAGACGGAGGGAGTATCAACATTAACAATGTCATATCAATATTTTTACACTCATTATAAACGTAGTTCTTATACTCATTATAATCTGTATTGTAGATATTGATATTTTTAGTATAAATTTGGTCGTGGGATTTCATTGATGCCTGTCAAAGCATGGAGGAAGCGGAGCTTAGGGCTTGCATTGTCGGTCTCTACATAGGTATTTCTCTTCATAATCCTGTAATTTTAGAGACTGATTGCGCTTTTGTGGTAGTGTCTCTTGCATCGGGGGACTATGACAAGTCTGCTATGCATGACCTGAAGATGAAAGCGTTGAGCATCTCGAAGTTGATCAACAATCTTCAATTGTCAAAGATTAGCCGTTCGGCCAATAAGGTGGCACACTTAATCGGTAAGTATAGCTTTGACAATAGATTAGATGGTATTCTTGTAAATAACGTACCACCCTGTGTGGTGAATATTGTATCGGATGAGTGTACTGGTGTGGCTGGTTAATTAATATAAGGTGGTGTTAAAAAAGTATATATTTGGTCAAGCACTTTGCAAACGGTTGACGGGAGTAAAAAGGACCAGAGAGAGTATCATGCATGCGGAGTAGGCAAAAAAATTACTCATTTATAGCCGGTTGAAGTCTCAAAGGGCGCGACCGCGCGAGGGAGGCGAAGGTCGTGGGAGGCGCGACGGTTGACGGAATTAAGTGAAGTTACATCCACGCGCCGGCATGGCGTGGAACAGGCAGAAGCTATACCGTCAGGCCTACGACATGGGTCTAGTAGACATGACATCTAGTGGGTCCCGCATAGTTCTCGAGAACTCTTTGGGGGCTTGCAGCCGTTTATCCATCGGGCAAGCCAGCAACCCCACGCTGTTCGCACGCCCTACTCGTCCCCGTCTTCTACCTCACAACAGTTCTCTCCCAGTCGTCCCATCCTTTCACATTAGTTCGCTCCCAGTTTTTGCGGGGTACAATAGTTCATCTTCTCCTAACCCTCCTCCAAAATCCATGGCCACCCAAATCTCCATGGTCGCCGCTGAGTACCAGGTTAGAGCCATCACCGGCGATCAGTTCATCGTCATCTACACATGTGGATCTGCGACGGTGAAAGCATGGCTTGCTCGCTTCCTACGCATGTTCAACAGTTCAACGGATGAGTGGGTCGCTGGGCTAGATGTTGAGTACACCACAGTCCTGGGACGAGAGAAGGATCTAAAGGACGAAGAGAGGAAGAAGCCCGCTGTGATCCAAGTGTGCGTACATAATGTTTGCTTGGTCTACCATGTATGCCATGCCGATGTTGAGTGCCAGGATTTTAAGAACTTCCTCAAGGACAAAAGAGTGAAATTCGTTACTGTAGGCTTTAAGAACAACAAAGAAGTCCTGCGCCGGATATGTCTCGTTGTAGGCCAGCCCTTCGATCTCTAGAAGGCAAGCCTGGTGTGCTCCTCTCAACCTTCAATGCTGACCCTGGCAGTAGCCACGATTGATCCTTCGTACGCTAAACTGAAGAAACCTCATCACGAGTTTCATCATGCATGGGAGTCGAAGACATTAGATGAAGATCACATCCTGTACACAGCAATGGATGCCTACCTTTCTTTAAAATATATACATGGGTTGGATGAAGAAGCAGAGCCCAGTGTCCGGTTCAAGGAAAGAAGCGTCGGCAAAGAGGAAGAGGAAGAGGGACGAGGACGAAGTCGAGGACATGGACTCGGACTCCGAGTAGGTGGCAGTGCCGTCGCTCATACTGGTTCTAGTGCAGTGTCAAGCTGACTAGTTGCTTAGTTTATTTTCAAGGGTGTGTTGTGCTGAGGCCCCAACAGAACTATGTTTATGTTCTTTCTCGTTATTTGAACTGTTTAGTACGTAGAGTAGTACTAGTACTATGTCTTACTACTGTTCTTCTTGCAGTTGGTACTACTGCTCGTACCTTCGTGTTCCTACTATACTTAATACGTTCGTACAAGTAGTATAATTTGGGTCAGTCGATTTGTGAAAGAAGTTCGACGGAGCGAAGGAAGAAGACGGCAGAAGAGGTGGAAGAAGCCCTTCTAGCCATCCATGTTGCATCAAATGGCTCACATGAGTCGACTGACCCAAATTGCTCCTTCAGATTGCAGGATCCACGTGGCATTCAAGGTCTCGAAGGTAGATTTCGTGTCCGCACTCGGTTTGCGGGCTTGACGCGCGCGCGACCGGCTTCCGCCGCGACAGCCACCATGCATGCCTCCTCCGCGCGGGCGGAGATGACAATGACACGCTAGTGCCTCCTCGCCGGCGTGCTGGAGCACGCGCTCGTCCTCCTCTTCGTACGCTGCGTGCATAGCTGCAGTCCACCAGCTGCTCGCATGCTTGGCAGCGCGGCGGCATGGCGAGGAGGGACTGCAGACGACATGAGCGGGCGAGCCTTAGGCTTCATGGCACAGGGATGGCGGCGACACGGCGGTGATGGGCGAGAAATTGTTGGCCGGAGCAGGCGGGCGCCGGCATGTGCAATGGCGGCGGAGGCATATTGATGAGTGCGCGTATGGGAGCTTACTTTAGTTTTATATGAGCTTCGTCAAACTTAAAAGAAAACCGTACTAGTACACGTAAACATTAGACTTAGGCAGCGCTTTTATTATTATTATTATTATTTTGAAGTTAGTACCACATCCACGATACGGAATCCTGTGCAAGCGCGTGAACCGCGGCCGCGCGGTTGATCGAATGGTGCGTCATCGTGTCATGCTCGAAGGACATCCACCGAACCTTTTTGTGTGTGTGAAAACAATCCTCGAATATTACTCAACTTTTTTTTCCTGGGAAAGTTCTTGACGCTGCAATATTTCCATATATTTGAATTTGGCTCCAGTTTGTGTTTATTTGGATTTGGACGTTTTAGGTGCGCCCTATTTTTTAATACTTATTTTGTGTGTGTGACTGAGAGAGGACGTGTGTATGTGTCAATAAGTGTGTTGTGGCGGAAGGGCAATGTGGAGACGGTGTGCGTGTGATACAGACATAGAGAGGTGTGAATGTGCAAATGATCATGCATGAGTGAGTCATAGACAGATGCCGATACGTTGTGTATACATGAGAGAACGGTCTTCTAATTTACTTGTGTGTGTGTGTGTGAGAGAGAGAGAGAGGAGCATCCGTAACACAACAACCATCTCTCTCGATTTGTCCGTCCCTCGCACGATCGCATGCAACATATGCATCAACGCGCACATTTTGACACCCTCACCCGGCCCCTGCCCACCTCAAGGCCCGCGCAATCTCTTCGTGAATACCCATTTGTCTCCTTAGGTTTGTTTTCGCTCAATATCTGACACACACACATACACACACACACGCAGCACAACACACACATACACTCCCCCGAGCACACAATTCATCCCCATCCAAGGTTATACGGCGACCACTCTCGCTTGTGCTTCTTTGCACCCCAACATGCACAACGCCTCAATCTTCAAAGAGGGTATCGAGCAGATCGAAGACGGTGACCACACCACGCTAGAGAATGCGGGGTCATTTGGAAGCAGGGTGATGTGACGACGGCTGACTGATTCCTCCCCCCACCCTCTCTCTCTTGCACAAAATTACCAATCCCTCTCTCCCCCGCACAAAATTGTCAATCCCTCAACCCATGAGATCCTTCCCCTCTCGTCCATGTTTTTCCAGCTCTCTCATCAAACATGTTGTCTCTTCTCCTTCCACGTATATAGAATCACGTATATTACATGTCTCCATCTTTCTCACAGACCTAACTTCTTCCTCTCTCTTTCTATTTCTCTCTCTCTCTCTCTCTCTCTGTCTGTCTCGTTAGGTTTGTCTCCTACTCTCTCGTCCACATACATACAATCTTTCCCGCCCTATCTGCTCCATCTTCAAAAGCTCTCTCTGCACATTTCATTCACACAATGGGATATGTCAAAATGTTACTTCTATAACAGGTGATGTAGAGTTTTGGTTGTTTTTGTTGCATCCTACAAAGTAATAACTATGAAATGCATTTAGATTCTCATTTGACTGGGATTATGTGAGTTTGAGCATGTTGTGAAGTACTATAGACCTTGTATACATCTTGGGATTCGACAATGATTGTAACTATTGAATTGTATAGACCATTACATTCGAAGTCAATAGCCTAATATATTTATTTCACAATTTCAACAAATGATTAGTTCACTACAAACTAAGAAAACAAATGTGTACTCCCTCCATTTTTATTTAAGTCCGCGTATTAGCATTGGTCAAAGTCAAGTTTTGTAAACTCTCAGAAAGCTTATAACAAAAAATATTAACATATACAATAACAAATAAATACCATTAGATTCACTATTGGATGTACTTCCACATCATACATATTTGTTATGGTAAATGTTTATATTTTTATATAAAGTTGGTCAAACTTTAGGAAGTTTGACTTCGGTCAAACCTAATATGCAGAGTTTACTACTACTACTCGCTAGTTGCTTAGCCGAATCACTCAACACGCCACACGGGGAGTCCAGTGTCACAAAATTTTGAGGTCGGCGGGAAAATCTCCTGCGACCCTGATTCGAGCAGTGGGAAGTTACCATCATAGCCATCGGAACAGGCCTACGGACGACGCTTGGTAGCGGGCTGTTTTCGTAACTTCAGGTTCACCCTATCCAGCCAGCCCCACCCCGGCACCCAGATTAGTACACCTGAATACTCCCCATTTTCTATCCCCACCGCAAAATAGACTTCTCCATGGCACCGCAGCCTTTGTGCTCCTCCCCTTTACATCGGCGCACTCGTCCACCGCAGCGCATCTGCCTCATCGACGACCTCGTACGCCGCACTGGAGCCGGTCCACCGTCGTCATCGTAGACGGAGCCTCTTCCCCAACATCGTCTCCCACGGTCTCGGATCTGCTTCCCGGAAGCCAACGCCAAGCGGAGAAGTACCACCGTCGTGGACAATGAACTGACTCCCGTTGCCGACCATGACTCATAGAGGCCGCCGCAACCATCGTTCTCCTCCTTGATTCGTAATGTGTGTATTGAATCACTTAGCAGTACATGTGCAGTTCCAATTTTGTTCATACCTACCCTTCAATTTTCCTGGGTGCTATGGTTCCCATAAAAGTAATTGGTTATAGCCTCCATTGTCCAACAGAATATCAACTTGTAATTGTGCGCCGCTCCTGTATCGCGCTGTGCTTGGGTAGGTTTTTCATCTGCAACCAACAGTGTGGCAAATGATGGAAGGGTTTTTAGAACTAGCAAGATGCCCATGCGTTGCACGCATCAAGATGCATTTGTACGAGTAGTTTATCTTGTGGGAGAAAAGGATGAACGAGGGAAGGCCTTATTTGCAAATCTGGAGAGAGGTATGGGTATCTTTTTGCGAAATTCCCATTTGTTTCCTTCCTATCTGTCAGATATAAATCGGATGGCCTATATTGCTAGAAAAAAGTATAGAGAAAAAAAAGTAGACAATAAAGGAAGTAGAGATAAATATTAAATATTAAATATAAAATAAAGATAACCGTAGAGAAGAGAGTAGAGATAGCAGAGACGTCGGGAAAGGATCGCGTCTTGAGGAAAAAGCGCGCCGGGCGGCGCTAGTTTTGGCGTGGCGTCCGCGCGACTTTATAAAATCCAACGCCCTCCCACCGCTCTGTGCCTTGCCACCGCTCTATGCCTTGCCACCACTCTCTCCCTGCTCTTTTTCGCCTCGCCGCCGCCGCGCCACCATGCCGCCTCGTCACCGGGAAACTTGGGGATACCACAGCGTCCGCGCGCGCCCCTCCGGTGGCTTCTCCGCCGAGATCCGGTTCCGCGGGATGCGCCTCGGCCTCAGCAATTTTGACACCGCCACCGAGGCTGCCCGCGCGTACGACGCGGCGGCGTGGCGCCTCCAGTGGCCTCATAGAACATTGAACTTCCCCAACGTGCCAACGCGGGAGCGGGCGCAGGAGCTCGCGCCTCTGCCGCGGCTTAGCACTGACGAGGATTGTCGTGACAACCGGAGGCGGGAGCACTGTCTCGGCATCACCGAAATGGATGAGGAAGCCATTGCGCTATGGCGCCAACACTTCCCGCAGGACATCATCAACGAGCACGAGTTCTATGCGTAAAGGAGGGCGGAGAGGGATAAGAGGAGGGTGGAGCGAGCCGCCTATCGCGAGGACAAGCGTAGGCAAAAAGCGGACGCTCAATTCAACATGAGGCTAGGAGCAGCGCATACAGGAATCCGGACGACGATCGGTATCTTCACGCCTACAGTCAGACGTCGGAGGAGGACATCACCGAGGAGGAGTCAGATGACGAGGAGTAGTTGAATTATCTTTTTTTATCTATCTATCCTGAGAACTATCCTCTACTCTCTAGTATCTACTTCTCAATCTCAGCACTGTAAATGCTTTTTTAAAGCGCCACGCATTGCGATTCTGTTGGAGATAGTCTAACATGGCAGACGAGTGCTTTAATGTTGCCCACAAGATGCGCGAGTATTACTAGTAGTATTTTTCTTGCCATGTTGAGATTTTGAAACCACGAGTGTGAACATGCAGAGGAGCAATGAAGACCAAACACGGATATTGGGACATCTTCAAGGAGCGTGGCAAGTTAAAGAGGAGCTGCACGAACACAGTAAAACGAGCTTTGGTAAGTAACACCCTTTCAATTACTTTCGTTTAGCCTCGTGTTCTTCGATGTGTATATGTTGTTTACATTTCTCTTAAGCGTGGTGTTCTTGATGTGTAATAAGAAGAGTCTTAATCGTCCTAATGCTTTCGTTTTTAACTTGATGTAGGAAGTGGGTGTTCTCTTTGTGTAGTCTGTTTTATATTTCTTTTCCTTTTGAATTCACTTCTCCGAGTTACATTTATCCGCTTCTACTAAATGGATCTAGGTTTCTCTGAGTATTGATCTAAAAAAGAAGTAACTTCATGTCAGGATGCAGTTCCTGCGAGGAGGGAAGTATGGTCAACATAAGGTGCCAGTTCCCTAATGATGCTGGATTAGACACAAGGTGCAAATTCCCAGATGATGCTGGATTATACACAAGCCAGGTGGAGTCATCAGCTGTTCGTGTCCTCGTGGCATTAGTAAAGGCTGAAAGAAAGTGTGCAGCAACCCTTGAGAATGTAGCTGAGTTCCTGAAGAAGCGAAAAGAGCAATCAGATGCTCTCTTCACCCAAGCCAAAGAAGAGATGGAAGAAGCCAGAAATAAGCTAGCAGAGGCAGAGCAGGCTAGGCGTCTCCTGCTATCTAAAACTGTTGTCAATACAAAATTTCCTTCATAATAGCTAGGTTCAAATGTTTATCCAGTCAGCATGCCTGTTGTGATGTCTGTGCATCTACTGATGTGGCTAAAAATGTTTTTTTTCGGGTCATGTAATACCAGCAATTACTTTCCAAACAATAACAGATGAAGCATTGGACATGGTATAGTTCACGCGCAAGCCCAACATTCCAAGTCCAACTTCCACATCAAACTCATGTTCATAGATATCTGCACATTCATACATAATGTCCACAACCATGATTCACTTCAAAGCCAAAAAAATGTGAGGAGAGTTATAAATAAAGAGAAACCTCTACTAGTTCCTGCTACCAGTGCGAGCACAACAAGTCAAGACCATGCGTAAATTAATTATATTTTAGTCATTTTTTGTGTTCTAAAATGCTCGCCGCTCATGGAAGGGCGTGTTGCCGCACACGCCATGATTCAATGAAGGCAAAGGGCAGTCTTAAGCTGGTTGCACACGGCGAGGAGGCGTGCTCAGCCGGGCCTGCAGCGAGCGCGGCCCTCTTGGCTGGCGTGCCGGTTCAATGCCTGTGCTATGAGAGGTCGCGTCCGTGTCAGAGCAATCACTCGCTCTAGTCCTTTTTTGTTTGGGTATAACAAAATCTCGTTTTCCATTCACATTTTACAAGTAAAATTCGTGGACAAACTTTGACCCAAAGTACGATGGGGACTAGTAAACCAGAATGGAGGTAGTAGTTTTTTTAATCAAAGAAGGGTTTCCCCTTCTGATTACTGAAAACCAGCATCTAAATCTAAACCATAGTATTTCCCCTAGAACTGCCAGGTTCAACATCTCGTAACATAAACCCATACAACCATACGCCAAGGAGGTACGTAGTACTATGAATTCCATTTTTGCTCCATACCAATCATTCTAAAAACTACTTACTACTTATAACGTGCCATTTAAAATCGGAACTCTTAACCCCGCTAAGAAAACGATATTTTAAATGTGGCTACTCGATCTGTGGCTACTGGCGAGCCACCCCGCTCCAAGTCGTTCACCTGTGGTCCCGACCATCAACTCCTACAAAGGTGCTCCACCACGTACCCGGTACCCGCGAATGCAGCAATCGTGCACCTAGGGTTTTAGGGTTTATTTGTTAACGTTGTCTTTACG
The DNA here is from genome assembly GCA_021437245.1 of Aegilops speltoides. Taxonomy (NCBI): domain Eukaryota; kingdom Viridiplantae; phylum Streptophyta; class Magnoliopsida; order Poales; family Poaceae; genus Aegilops; species Aegilops speltoides. The sequence goes on along the minus strand of CM038145.1, from coordinate 76,723,325 downwards.
TAACACTCATGTGTGCGAGACAGCGAGAGGCGAATCGCGCGCGCCTCTTCTCTTCGATATGTACTCCACCGTTTATGCGGTGTCCAAAAATTATAATAACTACTAGCAATGTGCCAATGCGTTGCCACATGATCAAAGTAGATTAATACATATTCACCGATTTGATAGAAAAAAAGTCTAGTTTTGAAATACGTATATCACTAAAAATATGTTATGTTTCACTCAAAATATATTCCTTTGGTGGTTTTGATGAGATAAGGGAGGCATGTTGGTTTTAAGATTCGAGAAGTGGTATATGTCTAATTTCTACTCTTACTAGCAAGATGCCCGTGCGTTGCACAGAACATCAAAATCTTGTAGGAGAAAAGGATGAACGAGGGAAGGCCTTATCTGCAAATGTGGTGAAGAGTGTGGGTAAATTGCCATATTTTCCTTCCTATCCGTCAAATATAAATTGGACGACCTACATTGCAGGATGGCAGGCCCACCATCATCACCAACTCTATTTTTTATCCCTACTCTTATAAAAAGCATTGTCGGTGATGATCGTGTGCCTGCCATCTTGCAATATAGGCCGTTCGATCTATATCTGACGGATAGGAAGGAAACTATGGCAATTTTGCAAAAAGATACCCACACCCCTCTCCACATTTGCAAATAAGGTCTTCCCTCGTTCATCCTTTTCCCCCACAAGATAAACTACTCATACAAATGCATCTTGATGTTCCGTGCAACGTATGGGCATCTTGCTAGTTGTTGCAAAAAGCCCATGTGTGTGTGTGAGAGAGGGAGAGTGGAGGAGGACGGAGTGCATGTGTGACAAAGACACAAGTAGTGTGTGTGCGATAGGTGTCAGCTTAAAATGAGGCGATAGTGTGTGTGTGAACGATCGAGAGGGCGTGTCTCAAGAAGGGAAGAAAAAGCTACATAGATACAAGGAGCGGGAGAGAGACATGTATGCGATGGTGGAAGCATGAGTGTGCGGGTGTATAAACCTATCTAGAGGCTAGCTAGTCGATAAATGTTTGTGAGAGAAATACGAGTCGGGGTGCGAAAGCGAGGGTTTTGTGTGTGTGAGAGAGAGACGGTAGTCGGGAAGGGGAGTGGAAGCAGGAGTTGTGTGTGTGAGTGTGTGTTTGTGAGAGAGATAGAGAGAGAGGAGATAGTAGTCGGGGTTGTCTGATCGGTGTCAGTCCGGGATGGAGACGAAAAGGAGACCGCAACAAATGTTGTGTCTACAGGAGAGAGAGAGAGAGAGAGAGAGAGAGTAATTTTAGTGATATGAGTCATATGTAGTGACATATAGGGTGTGTGAGATAATCCCATAGAGAGAAAGACAAAGTGAAAGATGAGTGGAGACTGTGTGTGTGGCGGTGAAAAAGAAAGCTTAGGTACCGAGTGATACCAGAGAACAGTAGAGACGTGAGAGATAATGAAACTGTGTAATGTATAATGATAGGGAGAGTGTGACACTTCTCAAGGGAGACGTCGAGAGACCATGTTTGCGAGGATAGGAGAAACATGAAGTGAGCGTGCAGGTGATCTGGAGAAAAGTGATTGATGGCTAGCTCAAGGAGCATGCATGCGAGAGAGATGAGCGTGAAAGGAGTGAACAAAAAAGGGATTTAAATATTTGAATTCGAGATGATGATACATGTAATCCATACTCGAACCAAAATTGATCTACCAAACATGCATACTCATATGAATTCACGCACATCTATGTTATTTAATATGTAGATATTACTGATCCATACATTTTAGTAGAACATAATTTGGTTAAATTTTTTCGAATTCAACCTTAAGATTTCGAGATCGTTGTATTTGTAAATCATATTATACATATAAAGGAGCAGAATTCTTTGTTGTGCTTTTGAAAGTATATGTAAAAAATGATGTATATAGAATGTATTTCAAATTGAAAATGGATCCCGCCCGAAAAAAAATAGTAGAATACAAACGGGATTCGAATTGAGTTGGCACGGTAAACGTGCACTGTGCAAAATTTGAACGAAGCAGGGAAAGTAGCAGTAACCGCCCGAAACCAAAATTTACGAGATGGAAATCACTACTGCCTATCCCTGCCGCGCAAAGCCTATCTGCTGGATTTCTATAGGTTTCGATAGGGGTAGGTTTGTAATTTCACCCAAACGTGACGTAACCGCCTCTCACCCGGATTCATACACGGTGGGCGCCAAAACACAGTGTGCCCTCGGCCGAAATTGACTCCCTCCCCGATTCATATTCATACACGGTGGGTGCCAAAAAACAAACTCTCGTCGGCAAATATTCGGTGTATGCGAGATTACCGTCCTATCCCCAACCGACAAATGTTGATGTGACATAGTAGAAATTTGAAATGGGGGCTAAGTTTGTAAATTTCCTCGCATTTGAGACAAGCGCGCCCTGAATACATGGTTCCCCCCTTCCTCTCTACCTCCCTTTTCCCCATTCGTACTCCGTGGGTGCCAAAACACCCTCTCCACCCCACCCTCCTCCGTCCGCCGCCGTCCGCCACCCCATCCACCGCCGTCCTCCTCCACCATGCCGGAGCTGATACCCTGACGCCGCCATCCATTACAAGAGATCGACCTATCTCATCCATGCCTTGGGACCGGGATCCTTGCATACCGTCCTCTCGCTTCATCCCCGCCGTCGTCCACCTTGCCGGCGCCGCTCCTACGCCCGTCTCGTCCACCGCGCCTCGCCGCCACATTCTACCCTCCTAGATCTGCTTCCACGCTGTCGACAGCCATCGCTACCGCAGCACCGTCAAATTCTCAGCAGATGCGTGCACGGCGCCGCACCAGAGGCGGTACTCTTTCGTATCTGCTCAACTTATTTATCGCAGCAAGAAAATAGATCGCCACTGCTTTCTCTGATTTCTTGTCTTGGTCATGGTTGCCTTTGTCCGTTTGCACCTTCAGATCCGCCATGGCACGCTCAACACTATACTCCCAATGCTTATGGTTTTCCCCTTTTATATTCCACACTAGTTAAATCACAGTAGACTAGATTTCAAAATTGGGTCAGTCGATTTTTCAGAGCTCGCCGGAGTTTGCCGGTGCGATCCAAGGGGCTCGGGTTGTTGTGGGGCCTCACGAACTAAGAAAAACTCGACGCTGGTGGGGGGGGGGTGGCGGAGGAACACAAAGTGGGTCCGCAGCAGGCCGGCGCCGGCGGTGCGGTGTTCTGTATGGGAAGAATCAGAGATGAGGAAGAAGAAGGGTTAGGAGACGTAGGATCTTCATCCAACCGCCTGAAATGGTCAAGAGACAACTGGGAGTTGAATTCTTAATGTGCTCTGGTTCATCATGTGTGGGCACTGCGCAACCAACATTTTATTATCCAGAATCTGCTTGCTCTTCTTTACCATGTTCGATAGAGCTGTGACACAAAACATAGGGCTGACTCCAGCAGACTGTACCCATACTTCACTGGCCACACCACTAGCCCCACCACACAGGACCTGCACTCCAGCAAAAGGTATACCGATTTCATTTGCCATAGCACCAGCTGTACCATAGAAAAATCCCACTCCAGCAAAAAGTACAGCAAGTCCACCGGCCAAAGACCTATCCCAACTGCAGAGACGGCCAATTCATGCAAATTGGAACCCCATTCCATTTATTCCCAGTTTAAAAGACAATGCTTTCAATGTTGTTAGGGACTACGTGCATATATTCCCATCATGGGAAGATTATTATGAAGACAAACACCATTTTCACATCTTCCTGCCCAACTTACGTGTAAGTGCTATTATTCACGGTTATTATTTTCCTGTTTTCTACCGATTGAACACATCAATGATTTACATTACATTGTTGTAACTAGGCAAGGGTCAATATGGATAGTCATGACGAGCAAAGCTTGCTTGTGCTTTTCAAGGAAGCATTGTAGTAGTATCGGTGTTACCTGAGGAAATCACACTTTGGTGGAAAATCTATAAACGAATTTCCAGTGAAGTCTCCTGTGCTAAATTTTTAGAAGACATTGAATGGAAAAACATTGTTATGCACTGGTTCATTCCCAGGATGAGGTACTGTCTATGAAATCACATGACAATTTGAACTTCTACTTTTCCGCATGTGCCTTACGGATCTTGTTTGCGGAAATCTGCTCAAGAAGAATTCGGTTTGAAAAGAACGAGGATATCGCAAATATGCTGCTCATTGCTTTGCTCTTGTTAGTACTGTTGTCTGTATCCTTGTACTTGCATACATACCGTTCATTATGTGACAGCAGTATGCATGATAGCTTGCTTATCAATTGTTCGCTCGAAATTATCTGATCTGTATGAATGCTTACATTAGTGTAGAATTATTCAATGCCAATTTTTTTTAGCTCTGCATCGTTCTTGTAAGTACATGCTGTCCTTTATCAGTGTACTTATAATGACAGGTAGTTGTTCATGTACCATCACTCTGCAGCTAATTTTCCTCTGCCCTCCATTTTCTACACATCAGATCTATATTTACTCTTACCATAAGGTTGGTACTGAAGAAGTTTAGCTGTGCATTGCTCTTGGCTATACCTTTTGCCTGTATCGCTGCACTTACATTTATAGCTACTTGGTTATATAGCATCACTCTTCATCTTATCTTAAATATTCTCCATTTTTTCATATATTATCACATCTATATTTACTCTTAACAAAATGTAGAATAAAGGCAATGCTTATGAAGAAGATTCTGTGGTAAACTTCTTGAATTGCCCCCCCATCAGCATGGACAAGGCCTTTATAGAGCCTATCTTCACCAATAATGTAAGTTTGTCCATATCAAGCCCTCAAACTTTGTTGTATATATTTGGTTAGGCATGACTGCAACAGCTGTTTATTTTTGGTGTTTGCATCAAATTGCATGTTTAAAGTTTATTATGTAGTTCATAAACAAAAGTTTGTCCTTTCTCAATTTAAGTTTTCAGTTGTACAACCAAGTTCCTTATTCATACCATGTAAATTAAACTATACAGAGCAAGTGATCTTATTTTGCACTACATGTATGCTTCTGTTCTTCACCCGTAATCCAGTGGTGTGGTGAACCTACCCACTACAGCACAATGTCATATTCTGCAATGTCTTAACTATGAACAATGTCATATCATTCTACTACTCCCTCCGTCCGAAAATACTTGTCATTGAAATGGATGTATCTAGATGTATTTTAGTTCTAGACACATCCATTTTAATGACAAGTAATTCCGGACGGAGGGAGTATTATTTAAACCGTCTCTTTATTTGCCAATCTGAAATGGGATAAATTGACAAAGACACTAACCATTGATACTTATGAGTTCTTGATCGTAATCCGTTGGTGTCGTGAAGCTGCCAACTCCTTCACAATGTCATTTCTGCCATGTCTTGACTGAACAATACCATATTGTGTTAATGCAATTTTAAACTGTGTCACTTTATTAAATCAAGAAGAAATGTGATGAATTGTTAGCACCGATACTTTTATGTGCAAAACCCGTCATCATGCTTGTTTATCTTTGAGTGAGGAAGATTTAAGTGTTGAACAAGCGCATCTCATCATCTTGCTCAATCGCTATGCTGCAGCTCCCAAATAGGCTAACCTTTCTTCAACTCTATTGAAGTGTTGTCGGTTTTGTATATTATTTTGTCGGCGTGTTTATTTGCACTGGTGGTGATCTTTGATGCCCAGTGTATGTAATCTGCCGTCTGCTTGTGCTTTATTATCATAGTGGCAAACTTTGATGCCCAGTGGATGTAATATGCTATAATTTCTTTATTGTATAGTCTAGGTTTTTTCTTATTCACGATGCTGCAGTTATTTTACTGTATATTTATCCTGTCTTTGGAGTAAACCGGCCAAACCGTAAAATTACGGTACATAATCGGGCCGTCATGCAATCATGATGTAGGTTGGGCCTGAAACGTGCCGAACAGCTAACGGGCCGGCAGCAGCCCGAAATGAACCCCGGCCCATGATTGTGCGAATCAAATCACGGGCTTTTAACAGGCCAAAATTGTCTCGGTCCTTGTTTGGCCCAATCAGATATCGACTACTGAGCGGGCGGATGCAAACCGGGCCGTAGTTAGGCCCAACTATATGACGGCATTTAACGGGCGAAATTAATATAGGGCCGAAATGTTAAACGGGTCCTTAAGAGGCCAAAACTAATGTCAGGCCAAATTACTAAGTGGGCCTCTAGCAAGTGGGCCCAAAAGCATAGCGTCCAGTTGACGGGCCGAATCTGATATGGGCCATAATTGAGCCCATAGCCTCTTAAAGGGCCATACCTGATCTGGGCCGTAATTTGGCCCAGAACATGGTAGGCTTTTAATGGGCTGGATCTCATATGGGCCACTATTAGGCCCGGAACGTGGCAGGCCATTTATGGATCGGATCAAATATGGGCCGGCATTTGGCCCAAAACATGGCAGCCAGTTAATGGGTCGGCCTACTAGGGTCCTCAAATTCTTGTGGGCCTACAGCTGGGCTGGCCCGTTAATGTCGGCGAAATCTCGTGGGCCATTAGCCGGGCCGGCCCATTATGATCCGCAAGAATCTTGTGGGCCTTTACCTGGGCCGGCCCATTATGGCAAACAAAAATCTTGTGGGCCTTTACCTGGGCCGGCCCATTATGGCCCGCAAAATCTTGTGGGCCGTTAGCTGAGCCAGCCCATTATGGTCCGCAAAATCTCATGGGCCTTTAGCTGGGCCGGCCCATTATGGTCCGCAAAATCTTGTGGGCCTTTAGTTGCGTTGGCCCATTTAAACTTGATGGGCCGGTCCACGTGTCAACATATCATAGGCGCGTCTTGCCCATTGGATGACTGACACCTGTGCCAGCATGGACCTGACACGTGTGTCCTCCAGCCAATGATGATTTTACACGTGCAAAATCCCCATTGGTCGGGGCTGTTAACGGGTTATCGGATCCAAAACCCGACCCGATAGCTTAACGGCGTTCCGCTATGGTGGATGCCACGTGTCGGTCACCCTTGACGAAAGCACTTCTATGACGCGCGATTTATCATCATGGAAGTGGACACTTCCGTGATGATAATTTTGGTAATGTCATGGAACACTTCTACGACAGCACAGGTATGACTATCTTGAGTCTGTGATAAATTTGTCATGGATGTACATGCATGACAAAAAACGCGACCTACTATGACAAACACGTATCATCACGGAAGTGTATTTTTTTGTAGTGATACCGGTAAGCGTGGTTGCACTGGTCAGCATCGATTCAGCGGCACCATGACTCAGCCAACAGTTGTTCAAGTTCAATTTAATCCGGTTAAACTTGAATGTAAATATGCTGAGCCATGATACAATAACATGAACATGATATCAACATAATCATGATGGTATCACATAACTATCCATCATATCAACAATAAACCATATCCACTTAGCATGGCATACTGACTAGCATGACCATCACCAACATCAACATGTACTACTAGCAAGCATAAACATATGAGAGGACATACTAGCAGGTAGAACATGATAACAGAGTACAAGACAACATCGCACAAAAGTGAGCATGCAAATCTTAACATTTCCGGAACAACGATAACCATCTTTTCAACAAGCAAACATTTATTAAAGATTGAATTTGAAAACCATGGCTACTGCATGACTATCATGCAAGTGGGTATTGTGGCTTGCCTGGGGATGAAGAAGGCACCAGGGAGAAGTGCGGTGAAGCCGCGGAAAGATTTGCCGGAAACAGTTCTCTCTTGGAGGGAGCTGAATAAGGGAAAGGGCATAAAGGTCATTTTCATAGTGTCAAACCATAGTGAAAGCTCGACCAACAGAACAGGCTCGATGAAACAAAGAAGTGAGCGTTGATTTCACCTGATTTGGAGCTACGGATAAAAAGTTATGAAGGTTTTACTGCCAGGGACCTATCTGTAATAAATAGATTTTCAAACAGGGGCCTGGATAAAAAAACAGAAAACGTAGTCTGGGAAATACGTTTTCACCTTATCCAAAGGAATAGTAGCGGGGCTGGTCAACGCTGTTGTGCGGGTCACACGCGGGTGGGGCCCGCCTCTTATCCACGCTGGTCGGGGGTCAACGCCACCATCGATCGATGGTGCCATGGCGATGGCGAAGGCGGGCGGTGGTCGTCTTCTCCATCTCGCTTCGCCATGAGGTAGAGGGAGCCGCCGGCGTCGGGCGGCGACACGACGCCACGTAGGGCCTCCGGTGACTCTCCGCCATCGACAAGCTCGGTAGCGGAGAGCTGCGTCGGCTGAGCTAGTAGCGCATCTTCAAGAGGAAGGGTCAGGCGGGGCATGGACTCCGTGGGATGGCTTCAGGAGGAGTTGGGGCTCGAGGCCACGGTGGTTCCGGTGAGGGGGTAAGGGCATGGGCATGGGCGCTAGAGTGAGTGGATCTCACTGGTGGTGGCTAGGTGGAGAGGCAGGGGTTGGAGCGCTCGAATTTGAGCGGCGGCCGGTGGTGATCGTGGCGACGAGGGGAGGGCACGAGAGCTCCTGAAGCATGGGGAAGAGCATGGGCGGGTTCCTGGGAGAGCGGGGAAGAGCTTGGTGAGGTCGGAGCACCTCGGGGGTGGCCATTTATAAGCGGGGGAGGAGTTGCCATGCTGTCACCGCCGCGGACGCGTGTCCGGCGCCGCGGACGCGTGCACACGCGCGTGGGCTCGGGGGCAAACGACGGGGAGGGCACATGGGAGAGCTCTCACGGGGAGAAGGAAGCCAAAGGAGCGCAGGGAGGATGCGGCCAAGGAGGAAGACGACGGCCGGTGCACTGTGCTCTCGTGGGGGCTTGTCGACGAGCGTCGGTGAGCAAGCGGACGGAGGGGAAGAGGGGTCCAGGGGAACGACGACCATGAGAGGAAGCCAAGGGACAAGCTCACGAGCGCGAAAACGGCGAGAGGAGGGGCCCGAGCAAGAAACCAACCCGGGCGCGGCCATTGCACGCCAAAACGGTGGTCACCGTGTGCACTGGTGCACACAGTGCCACAAGTGATGCCAAACCATGTATGGGGGTTAGTCCCTCCTAGGTAAGTTGTAACTACGGTGGTAACTAGGTGAAAGAGGCTCTGGTTAAATAGTTAGTGAGCTCTGAAGTTTACTGCAGTAAACTTTACCAGTTCAATGTGATCAACAGGGAATTGCTTGAAGTCAAACAAGTTGTGTGGGGTGTTTAGGATAGGAAGGACTACAGTCCTGGGGAGTTTGGGAAGTAATGGACCAAGATAAATCATAGTTGCTTCACAACTGTATATTTGGTCCAGAAATGAAGTTCATGATGATGCTCTCACATGGAGTGTCCACTTGAGCTCAAATTGGGCAAGGCTTAGTCATTTGGTCATATTAAGATGCTGCAAAAAGCTCATGCCAAATGGACAAACCAAACTAGCACTTGCTTCACAAACTTCTTTGCTGACCAGAAACTTGAAATAATATTGGTGATCAAATGGATCATTGAAATGATGCCAAATTGGTTGGATAGATGTTTTATGGGTAGAAGAATGATCTGGAAATTTATCAGGATTTTTGAAGCAATATAAAATATACTTGCTTCACAACCTGAAAATATTGCCAGAAACAAAGATTTTCTCCTGTGCTCACATAGATGATTGGATGGGGCTGCAAATGGGTGGAGAGGATTAATATGAGCACATTAAGGAGTGTGCAAAAGTTCAACTCATTTCGGTACTCCTAGCTAGTACTTGCTTCACAACGCCTTCTATCTGACAAAAACTTTGAAAATTTACTGAGGAAGATTGGCTAGGCAAATAAATTTTAACTTGTGCATGAGGAAATTATTTGGACATATAAACATTCCCAAAAAGGGTGGGAGCCACTAGGAGAAATATAAATGACACTTCCTTCACAAAGTGCCATTCAGGGCAGAATAGGAAATGATTTATTGAGGAATTATTTTTGAACATGGCAATGAAAGGTTTTACCATATTTGATCAAGATATGACCCAAACAATTTATGAGAATTATTTGGGAATTTTTGGAGTGAGGTAAATATAGGTTGCTTCACAACCTAGGGCAATTTGAGTTATTCCTTTAATGAAAAGGAATATTCCCAATAAAAAGAATATTGGGATTTGGTCCAAGGTGGAAATGGAAAGGTCTAGGGAAGGATTTGGGAATGACAAGCCACTCTAGAAAAAAAGAAGAGGGCATCTTCTTCAGTTTCCAGACCACAAAGCCACGGAAAAAAAGAAAACTCAGGCAAAAACCTCGGAAAAACAAAAGAAAAAGAAAGGGCCAAAAATCAGACTGTCACACTGACAATCAAGAACTTGCAACCAACGCGATAAAGGGGTTGTCAATCCCTTCACGGTCACTCGCAAAAGTGAGATCTGATAGAGATAGATAAATGGTAAAGTAAACATTTTTGATATTTTTGGGTGTATAGATTGGAAAGTAAAGATTGCAAAATAATAGATCGGAAACTAGCAAGATGTAAACAAGATTCCATGATATGGAAAAGAGACCCGGGGGCCATAGGTTTCACTAGTGGCTTCTCTCAAGATAGCATATATTACGGTGGGTGAACAGATTACTACAAAGCAATTGATAGAAAAGCGCATAATTATGACGACATCTAAGGCAATGATCATGAACATAGGCATCACGTCCATGTCAAGTAGACCGACTCCTGCTTGCATCTACTACTATTACTCCACACATCGACTGCTATCCAACATGCATCTAGAGTATTAAGTTCATAAAGAACGGAGTAACGCATTAAGCAAGATGACATGATGTAGAGGAATTAACTTAAGCAATATGATGAAAACCCCATCTTGTTATCCTCGATGGCAACAATACAATACGTGCCTTGCTGCCCCTACTATCACTAGGAAAGGACACCGCAAGATTGAACCCAAAGCTAAGCACTTCTCTCATGGCAAGAAAGATCAATCTAGTAGGCCAAACTAAACCGATAATTCAAAGAGACTTGTAAAGATATCAAATCATGCATATAAGAATTCTTAGAAGAACCAAATAATATTCATAGATAATCTTGTTCATAAATACACAATTCATCGGATCTCGGCAAACACAATACAAAGAGTATTACATTGAATAGATCTCCAAGAATATCGAGGAGAACATGGTATTGAGAATCAAAGAGAGAGAAGAAGCCATCTTGCTAATAACTATGGACCCGAAAGTCTGTGGTAAGCTACTCACGCTTCATCGGAGAGGTAATGGTGTTGATGTAGAATCCCTCCATGATCGAATCCCCTCCGGCAGATCACCGAAAAAGTCCCCAAGATGGGATCTCACAGGTACAGAAAGTTGTGGCGGTGGAAAAGTGGTTTCGTGGCTCCCTCTGATTTTTCTAGGGTATAAGAGTATATATAGGCGAAGGAACTAGGTTAGGGGAGCTACGAGGGACCCATGAGGGTGGGGGCCGCGCCTACCCCCTGGGCATGCCCTCCTGCCTCGTGGCCGCCTTGTTGCCTCTCTGACGTCATCTCCAAGTCTTCTGGTTTGCTTTCGGTCCAAGAAAGATCATCGCGAAGGTTTCATTCCGTTTGGTATTCCGTTTCTGGAAAACTCTAAAATAGGAAAAAAAACAGAAACTGGCACTGGGCCCTTGGTTAATAGATTAGCCCCAAAAATAATATAAAATAGCATATTAAAGCCCATTAAACATCCAAAACAGATAATAGAATAGTATGGAACAATAAAAAAATTATAGATACGTTGGAGACATATCAAGCATCCCCAAGTTTAATTCCTGCTCGTTCTCTAGTAGGTAAATGATAAAAATAGAATTTTTTATGTGGAACGCTACCTAACATATTTATTCATGTAATTTTCTTTATTGTGGCATGAATGTTCAGATCCGAAAGATTCAAGACAAAAATTTAATATTGACATAAAAACAATAATACTTCAAGCATACTAACAAAGCAATCATGTCTTCTCAAAATAACATGGCCAAAGAAAGCTATCCCTACAAAATCATATAGTCTGGCTATGCTCTATCTTCATCACACAAAGTATTTAATCATGCACAACCCCGATGACAAGCCAAGCAATTGTTTCATACTTTTGATGTTCTCAAAGTTTTTCAATCTTCACGCAATACATGAGCGTGAGCCATGGACATAGCACTATAGGTGGAATATAATGGTGGTTGTGGAGAATACAAAAAGGAGACGATAGTCTCACATCAACTAGGTGTATCAACGGGCTATGGAGATGACCATCAATAGATATCAACGTGAGTGAGTAGGGATTGCCATGCAACGGATGCACTAGAGCTATAAGTGTATGAAAGCTCAAAAAGAAACTAAGTGGGTGTGCATCCAACTTGCTTGCTCATGAAGACCTTGGGTATTTTGAGGAAGCCCATCATTGGAATATACAAGCCAAGTTCTATAATGAAAAATTCCGACTCGTATATGAAATTGACAACATAGGAGACTCTCTATCATGAAGATCATGGTGCTACTTTGAAGCACAAGTGTGGTAAAAGGATAGTAGCATTGCCCCTTCTCTCTTTTTCTCTCATTTTTTATTTGGGCCTTCTCTCTTTTTTATGGCCTCTTTTTTATTTTTATTTTTTAATTTTTTGTCCCGAGTCTCATCCCGACTTGTGGGAGAATCATAGTCTCTATCATCCTTTCCTCACATGGGACAATGCTCTAATAATGAAGATCATCACACTTTTATTTACTTACAACTCAAGAATTACAACTCAATACTTAGAACAAAATATGACTCTATGTGAATGCTTTCGAGGGTGTACCGGGATGTGCAATGATTCAAGAGTGACATGTATGAATTTTTTTATGAACGGTGGCTTTGCCACAAATACGATGTCAACTACATGATCATGCAAAGCAATATGACAATGCTGGAGCGTCTCATAATAAACGGAACGGTGGAAAGTTGCATGGCAATATATCTCGGAGTGGCTATGGAAATTCCATAATAGGTAAGTATAGTGGCTGTTTTGAGGAAGGTATATGGTGGGTGTATGGTATCGGCAAAAGTTGCGCGACACAAGAGAGGCTAGCAATGGCGGAAGGGTGAGAGTGCGTATAATCCATGAACTCAACATTAGTCATAAAGAACTCACATACTTAGTGCAAAAATCTATTAATTATCAAAACGAAGTACTACGTGCATGCTCCTAGGTGGATAGATTGGTAGGAAAAGACCATCGCTCGTCCCCGACCGCCACTCATAAGGAAGACAATTAATAAATAAATCATGCTCCAACTTCATCAGATAACGGTTCACCATACGTGCATGCTACGGGAATCACAAACTTTAACACAAGTATCTCTCAAATTCACAACTACTCTACTATCATGACTCTAATATCACCATCTTCATATCTCAAAACGATCATAAAGAATCAAACTTCTCATAGTATTCAATGCACTTCTTATGAAAGTTTTTATTATACCCATCTTGGATGCCCATCATATTAGGACTAATTTTATAACCAAAGCAAATTACCATGCTGTTCTAAAAGACTCTCATAATATAAGTGAAGCATGAGAGTTCAACAATTTTTATAAAATAAAGCCACCGCCGTGCTCTAAAAAGATATAACTGAAGCACTAGAGCAATATTATCTAGCTCAAAAGATATAAGTGATGCACATAGAGTATTGTAATAAATCATGATTCATGCGTGTCTCTCCAAAAAGGTGTGTACAGCAAGGATGATTGTGGTAAACTAAAAATCAAAGACTCAAATCATACAAGACGCTCCAAGCAAAACACATATCATGTGGTGAATAAAAATATAGCCTCAAGTAAAGTTACCGATAGACGAAGACGAAAGAGGGGGTGCATTCTGGGGCATCCCCAAGCTTAGGCTTTTGGTTGTCCTTTAAATTTACCTTGGGTGCCTTGGGCATCCCCAAGCTTAGGCTCTTGCCACTCCTTATTCCAAAGTCCATCAAATCCTTACCCAAAACTTGAAAACTTGACAACACAAAACTCAACAAAAAATCTCATGAGCTCCGTTAGTATAAGAAAATAAATCACCACTTTAAGGTACTGTTATAAACTCATTATTTATTTATATTGGTGTAAAATCTACTGTATTCCAACTTATCTATGGTTCATACCCGCCGATACTACTCATAGATTCATCAAAATAAGCAAACAACACGCAAAAAACAGAACAGTCTGTAGTAGTCTGTAACTCTGAAATACTTCTGTAACTCCAAAAATTCTGAAATAAATTGGTGGACGTAAGGAATTTGTCTATTAATCTTCTGCAAAAAGAATCAACTTAAAATAACTCTTCTGTAAAAAATGACAGCTAATCTCGTGAGCGCAAAGTTTCTGTTTTTTACAGCAAGATCACATTAACTTTCACCCAAGTCTTCCCAAAGGTTCTACTTGGCACAAACACTAATTAAAACATAAAACCACATCTATCCAGAGGCTAGATATATTATTTATTACTAAATAGGAGCAAAAATTAAAGAACAAAAATAAAATTGGGTTGCCTCGCAACAAGTGCTATCGTTTAATGCCCCTAGCTAGGCATTGATAATTTCAATGATGCTCACATAAAAAACAAGAATTGAAGCACAGAGAGAGTATCATAAAATATGTTACAAGCAAATCTAAGTCTAACATACTTCCTATGCATAGGCATTTTATAAGTAAACAAATTATCAAGGCAAAAAAAACTAGCATATGCAAGGAAGAAGAAAGAGACAATAGCAATCTCAACATGAAGAGAGGTAATTTAGTAACATGAAAATTTCTACAACCATATTTTCTTCTCTCATAATAATTACATGTAGGATCACAAGAAAATTCAACAATATATCTATCACAAAACATATTCTCAGCATGATCCACATGCATGCAAAGTTGACACTCTTCCAAAATAGTGGGATTAACATTAACTAAAGTCATGACCTCTCCAAACCCACTTTTATCAAAAATTTCATAAGAGTGAACATTCTCCAAATATATGGGATCTAAATTTGACACTCTTCCAAAACCACTTTTAATATTATTGCAAACATTACTATCAATCTCATAATCATCATGGGGCTTAAAGAAATTTTCAAGATCATAAGAAGAATCACCCCAATCATGATCATTGCAACAAATAGTAGACATAGAAAAACTAGCATCCCCAAGCTTAGGGTTTTGCATATTATTAGCACAATTGACATCAATATAATTTATAGTAAAATCATTGCAATCATGCTTTTTATTTAAAGATCTATCGTGAATGACTTCATAAAGCACTTCATCACAATTTTCAGATTCACGAATTTCAAGCAAAACCTCATATATATAATCTAGTGCACTCAACTCACTAGCAATAGGTTCTTCATCATTGGATCTCTTAAAAAGATTAGCAAGTGGATGAGGCTCCATAAACTTTTAGCAAGCAAAGATGCAAGCAAAAAAGAAGGCACATGGTACAAGCGAACAAAAGATCGAATGTAAGAGGGGCGAAACAAGGCAAAGGTTTTCAAAAATTGTTTTAGAAGTGGGGGAGAGGAAAGCGAGAGGTGAACGACGAATAATGTAATGCAAGGGAGAATAGTTTATGATGGGTACTTGGTATGGCTTAACTTGACATAGATCTCCCCAGCAACGGCGCAAGAAATCCTTCTTGCTACCTCTTGAGCTTGCGTTGGTTTTCCCTTGAAGAGGAAAGGGTGATGCAGCAAAGTAGCATAAGTATTTCCCTCAGTTTTGAGAACCAAGGTATCAATCCAGTAGGAGACGATGCACAAGTCACCGAATACCTGCACAAACAATCAAGAACTTGCAACCCACGCGATAAAGGGGTTGTCAATCCCTTCACGGTCACTCGCAAAAGTGAGATCTGATAGAGATAGATAAATGGTAAAGTAAATATTTTTGGTACTTTTGGGTGTATAGATTGGAAAGTAAAGATTGCAAAATAATAGATCGGAAACTAGCAATATGTAAACAAGATTCAATAATATGGAAAAGGGACCCGGGGGCCATAGGTTTCACTAGTGGCTTCTCTCAAGGTAGCATATATTACGGTGGGTGAACAAATTACTGCCGAGCAATTGAAAGAAAAGCGCATAATTATGATGACATCTAAGGCAATGATCATTAACATAGGCATCACATCCGTGTCAAGTAGACCGACTCCTGCATGCATCTACTACTATTACTCCACACATCGACCGCTATCCAGCATACATCTAGAGTATTAAGTTCATAAAAAACGGAGTAACACATTAAGCAAGATGACATGATGTAGAGGAATTAACTCAAGCAATATGATGAAAACCCCATCTTGTTATCCTTGATGGCAACAATACAATACGTGCCTTGCTGCCCCTACTGTCACTGGGAAAGGACACCGCAAGATTGAACCCAAAGGTAAGCACTTCTCTCATGGCAAGAAAGATCAATCTAGTATGCCAAACTAAACCGATAATTCGAAGAGACTTGCAAAGATATCAAATCATGCATATAAGAATTCGGAGAAGAACCAAATAATATTCATAGATAATCTTGTTCATAAATCCACAATTCACCGGATCTTGGCAAACACACCGCAAAGGAGTATTACATGGAATAGATCTCCAAGAACATCGAGGAGAACATGGTATTGAGAATCAGAGAGAGAGAAGAAGCCATCTATCTAATAACTATGGACCTAAAGATCTGTGGTAAACTACTCAAGCTTCATCGAAGAGGTAATGGTGCTGATGTAAAGCCCTCCGTGATCGAATCCCCCTCCGGCAGATTGCTAGAAAAGGCCCCAACATGGGATCTCACGGGTGCAGAAGGTTGCGGCGGTGAAAAACTGGTTTCGTGGCTCCCCCTGATGTTTTTAGGGTATAAGAATATGTATAGGCGAAGGAACTAGGTTAGGCGAGCTACGAGGGGGCCACGAGGGTGGGGGGTGTGCCTACCCCCTAGGCGTGCCCTCCTGCCTCGTGGCCGCCTCGTTGCCTCTCCAACTTCATCTCCAAGTCTTCTGGTTTTCTTTCGGTCCAAGAAAGATCATCGCGAAGGTTTCATTTCATTTGGACTCCGTTTGGTATTCCTTTCCTGCAAAACACTAAAATAGGCAAAAAAAAACAGAAACTGGCACTGGGCCCTCGGTTAATAGGTTAGTCATAAAAATAATATAAAAGAGCATATTAAAGCCCATTAAACATCCAAAACAGATAATATAATAGCATGGAACAATTTATACGTTTGAGACGTATCAGCTGGTCGTCGTGCTGGAGTGGTGTTGAGGTGGCGAAACCTTGTCGGGCGCGGGCCTGGCTGCGGCCCCGCAATCGTCCCCGACAAGGCTTGCCGGGGGCCTCGCGGTCGTCCCCGGTAAAGGTCTTGTCGGGGGTCTTCGTCTTCTGGTCCCACGTGGACCCGTAGGCTATTGGTCTTTAGAAAGATCTGCATGCCACTACGCATGCATCTCTGAGCCTTGGCTTTGACACTGTGGATGGTGTCAAAGCTCTCAGCCTCAAGGGTGATGGCCTTGCTGGTGCTTTGTAGGTTGCCCCGGCAAGGCTCTTGCCAGGTCCACATAGGCTGCCGAGGAAAGGATGTTGCCGGGGGAGGCCCAGTCTGTCTTCTGCTTTTTGTTCTTTAACTTTATTGTTGTCTTGATTATCTTGTGTTTTGTATTTTGCTGCCCTGCCAGGCCCTGCTGCAGGTGTGTCTACGACTGCCCGTGCACAAGTAAGGGGTACTGAAGAGCCCATACTTTTGTACACCGACAGGAGCGACCGGGCCTAGGCCACACATAAGCGCAAAGCGTAGTTGGGCCAGGCCCAAAGCAGTGTGCGGGCACGCGTGGCCAAAACTTAACTTCCACGATCTTCTCGCCACTTGTGCTTCCCCACGATCCGCGTTGAGGGCGTGACGTGGGGGTCGTGCGTGGGACGGTCACAGCACGTTTGTGTCACCTCGCAATGGATAGTAAAGAGGCGTCCCGCGCCTCCCTCATAAAAAAGAGGAATTCACAAGGGCGCTACTCATTTACTAAGTGGACTTGGGCCGTGGCCTGCATGGTGCCGCACCCCACGATCACGGGGTGGAAAACGGTCGACCCACTTGTCTTCGTGCCTCTGGCTCGCTTGCCACGTGTCCTTCATGCCTTAGGAAGGGCAGGCAGCGGATGCGGAGGACATGGGTATTAACACCGAGGCGGGAAACCAGGCGTCGCTGATTAGGGCAGCAGGTCGGTCCTGATTCCCTGCGCCTCGGGAGGCCGCATTGGTTGAGCGGGGCGGCCGCCCTTGGTTCGGCAGGCCAGGCTCTGGCCCCGCCCTTCTATAAAAAGGGAGAGGGACGGTGTCTTTCCACATTCGCCTTCTTCTCCTCCTTCCGCTTAGTATCTTTCTTCCATTCGCCATGGTGAGAGGACGTGTTGGTGCTTCGATGGCGGCAACGAGGGCTTCTGCTCGCCAATGCATACCCCCTCCTCCAGATTTCACAGTGGCGAAACCCGCCACGAGAGGGAGAGGAAGGGGCCGAGGTCAACCTGGTGCCCGAGGAAGAGGAGGACGGGGCGGCGCACCAGCTGCGCCTTTGCTGGCGGCCCCTCCTCCAATGGAGGGCCATGTCGGAGACCAACCCCGCGAGTTCTTCATCAGGCTATACAAGCCCCTGTGCGGTCATCTCTACCTCCCTACACCGTTTTCTCGAGAAATGGAGGTTGATCTGCTGCAGGCCTTGAGATTGCACATGAGGGGCTACGGGAATGGCAGCATGTGGGTCAACTTCGACTTCCCCGACCCTCACGTCATGTATCTTTGCCATGGGTGGAAAGCCTTTGCCCGCGCCCACAGCTTGTCGGATGGTCCCGTTCTCTAGTTCACGTTAATGGAGAATGGCCTGCTCTCCGTCAAGGTCTTCGAAAGCTTAGGAATTCGCTTAGGGTGCTGGACCGAGAGCTCCATGGACGACGAAAGCTCCTCCTTGAGCGACAGTGGCGAGGAGGACAGCGCCAGCAACGACGATGGCAGCGGGGGGGGGGGGGGGAGACGACGACTCCGACTTTAGCTGACCATTAGTGGCAGCATCATCATCTGCTCCGCCTCCTCCCCTGGCAACACGCCTTGTCGGGGGTTGCGCCCTGCTGGCTCTAGCATCGGTGGTAAACAGGCTACCCCGCCAAGCTCTCCATCGACACGTTCCCCATGCCCGTCTCCATCTTCACTTGGCGTACCTGGGGAGGAAAAGGGCAAGAACAGGGATTACGGGGCACTTATCTTCTTTTAATTTGTAGGCAATTCCCAAATCTTTAACTTTCTAGATAATGTAATCTCCCGAGTCCATGATTATGTTCTGTAACATTTGTACTTGCATCAGTATATCAATGAAAAGGATGAGCTTTGCCGGGAACCCATGCACGTATACGTCCATGCAGAGGCGAACGCCTCCTTAATAAAAATAAATGAGTTTTCCCGGCAAGCTACCTTCCCGGTGCCCTTTGTGCCTGCCGGAGAATCACATCTGTCGGGTTACAGGCAAAGGGCCCAGCCCCCTACCAATCTCTTCTTATCAAAGGCTACTGCGATCATTCTGGCCGAAGCAG
Source organism: Aegilops speltoides (assembly GCA_021437245.1). Lineage (NCBI taxonomy): Eukaryota > Viridiplantae > Streptophyta > Magnoliopsida > Poales > Poaceae > Aegilops > Aegilops speltoides. The sequence goes on along the minus strand of CM038145.1, from coordinate 76,703,803 downwards.
CATTCGGGCCAGGGATGAGAGCACCTAAGTCTAAAATGAGTGGCGGGGTTTTCTAATGCACAAGTCACAGGTACGAACATAAATGGACAAGAGGTGAAATTTATCTATTTGGTTTGCTAGGGACGATGTGCCGCGCAGTCTTCTTAACTTCTTGCCAGAGCCATGTCCATGATAGGAACGGTGGAACCGAGCGTCTTTACTATGGATGGAAAGAAGAGAGGATAGGTGTATTGAACCTTGGTGGTCCATTATTATCTGCTAGAATCAAAGGCAGTACAATATCCTGGACAAGCATGCATATATATATATATATGTATATATATATATATATAACATGGAAATCACAGCAAACAGTATATTCTAAAAGTTATCTGACTGCGCACAGGGTCTGCGCCTGGCTCTGTACATAGGGTTCCATGCCTTGCCGGCAAGGCTAGTACAAAAGGGGGTTGTCGGGGCTCCCGGCAACCATGCCCTACGGTTAAAACTTGCGAAGATGTTCGATATTCTAGGAGTTGCTCACCAGAATGCCATCTTTGGTCTCCAGGCGGACTACGCCGGGCCTGGTGACTCGTATTACCTGATAAGTGCCTTCCCACTTTGGCGTCAACTTGTTTGAATTCTTGGCGGACTGAACACGCCGATGAACAAGGTCGACTTCTCAAGGCTTTGGGCATGAACCTTGCGGCTATGGTAGCGGGGCAAGGCTTGCTAGTAGCAAGCGGCTCGCACAGCAGCCTGAAGACGATCTTCCTCAAGGAGTGTTGCATCATCTTGGCGCAACTGCTCTTGCTCAAGCTCATCATAAGCGAGCACTCGAGGTGACTCGTATATGACTTCCTTGGTGAGAACTGCTTCTGCCCCGTATACCAGGCCAAAGGGTGTCTGGCCAGTGGCTCGATTTGGTGTCATTCTGATTGACCAAATAACCGTTGGCAATTCATCAATCCAGCATCTTTCACACTTGCGTAGCCTGTCGAAAGTCCTTGTTTTGAGGCCAAGCAACACTTCAACATTTTCCCTCTCTGCCTGGCCGTTGCTTCTTGGGTGAGCAACAGAAGCAAAGCAAACTTTGCTGCCAAGGTCTTGGATATACTGCATGAAGGTGCGGGTCGTGAACTGTGTGCCGTTGTCGGTGATGACTCTGTTTGGCACACCAAAATGGCAAACGAGTCCCTTGAAGAACTTGACGGCTGGCTATGCTGTCACCTTTCTCACTGGCTCCACTTCTGGCCACTTTGTGAACTTGTCAATCGCAACGTACAAGTACTCAAAGCCCCCAACCGCACGGGGAAAGGGGTCCAGTATGTCGAGCCCCCAGACCAAAAATTGCCAGGAAAGAGGAATTGTTTGAAGAGCCTGGGCTGGTTGATGAAGCTTATTTGAATGGAACTGGCATGCTTCACACTTGGTTACTAGTGCACTTGCATCTTGGAGAGCGGTGGGCCAGAAGAAACCTTGCCGGAATGCCTTGCCGACAAGGGATGTTGACCCTATGTGGGAGCCACATATTCCTCCATGTATCGCTGCCAATAGCTCCAGTTCGTCCTCCCGAGGAATACACTTCAATTTCACATTGTTTGATCTCCTTCTGTATAGGACATCATCCACAAACTGGTACATGCTGGACCAACGGGCTACTTTTTCTGCTTCTTCCTGCTCCTCAGGGAGCTCCCCTGTTTGGAGGAACCGAACAGTGTGCTGTGCCCATGCTGGAGCCTGAGGCTCGACGGCAAGGACTAAAGGCATGTCTTCTGCCATGGGGTCAGCTGTCTCTACGACAAGGGTTTGTGTCCCTATCAGAAACTGCTACTCCTCGGTAGGCTCAGGGTTCCTGGCAACTTCCTTGCCGGCGGACCCTGGGAGCTAAGCGGGAAACACTACAAAAAAATACACTTCTGTGATGATACGTGTTTGTCATAGTAGGTCGCGTTTTTTGTCATGCATGTACATCCATGACAAATTTATGATGTAATCAAGATAGTCATACCGTCTTTGTCGAGAAGTGTTCCATGACATTACCAAAATTATCATCACGGAAGTGTCCACTTCCATGACGATAAATCGCGCATCACAGAAGTGCTTTCGTCAAGGGTGACCGACATGTGGCATCCGCCGTAACGGAACGCTGTTAAGCTATCGGGTTGGGTTTTGGATCCGATAACCCGTTAACAGCCCCGACCAATGGGAAATTTCCACGTGTAAAATTCTTATTGGCCGGACGAAACACGTGTCAGCTCATCAGTGGGTCAGATAGGCGCCTATGATATGTCGACACGTGCCACGGCTCACCACTGACTCATTTAGCTTACAAAGCCGGCCCGTTTGACTTGGTCAAAAGTTAATGGGCTGACCCATGAAAAGCCTGTTAACGGTCTCTTCGCAAATAGCCCATTTTACGGCCCGTTAACTCAAGGCCCGTTAGGCACTAAAGGAAATCGGCCCAACAACGTCATGTGGGCCGTCGAATATAACACTAGCCCATTTCACTTTCGGCCCATGTATGGCCCATGATGTCTTTCGGCCCATATGAGGCCTTCGTATCTTTAGGCCCTTTACAGGCCCACGGTGACTCTAGCCCATAATGAACAGTAATTTTCTTTGTACCCGTTAACGGCCCGTGATTTACATGCGCCGTTTACAGCCTGTGTTAGCTTTTGGCCTATTGACGGCCCATACATTCTTGGGCTCCTTTTTGGCCCTCGATTACTTCCGACCCGTTACTGGCCTATTCCCTTAATGGGCCAAATTCGGCCCATGGCAACAGTCGGCCCGTTACTGGCATGTTCCCCAAATGGGCCAAATTCGGCCCATGGCAAGAGTCGGCCCGTTACTGTCCTATTACCCTAATGAGCCAAATTCGGCCCATGGCAAGAGTCGGCCTGTTTCGCCAGCCGCCCTATATTACGCCCATTAACGACCCGTTATGCCCGTGATGAAATTAAGCTTTTGCAGTCCCACGACCGTTAACGGCCCGCTACCGTCCGGGCTGATACCAATTACGCCCGATTACGGCCCATGTAGACCCATTTATCCGACGGCCCGTGGCCCACCGATTACAGGCCCATTTATCGACGGCCCGAGGCCCACCGATTACATGCCCATTTATCGACGGCCCGTATATGGCCCATGGTAGTTGCGGCCACTAGCAAACCAGGGAAAAAGAAGACAAGGAAATAAATAAGGCCGAAACTAACGCTAGGCTATTAAGGCGATTGCACAGATTACATCCACTCGGCATCAAAGATCGCCACCAGTGCAAATATAGGGAACACCCTACACTATACAGAAATGGCTTGCTGTTTTCTTCAGCCGATTGCTGCACGTTAAGAATAAATTTTGTAGCGCACCAAACAAATTACAACTATATAACAAAAGGAAGGTTGGCATAAAACTTAATAGTCTAGCAGATAAATGCACCACCAGAAGTTCAGAAGCTCGGTTCATTTGACCTGACTGTTAAGTTTTCATGTTGTATTGTCCGATGGAGCACCATAACCCTCGCCTTCATTTCCCCTAGGCTCCTGAACAACATAGCAAATGTCTGATAGTCTGGTTTCAAAACCATGCATATCTTGACGACATTGAGCAATGTTTCTCCTTGTTTCACAAAGGGCATCTGTTAGGGAATGGACTTGTGTCTGGAGCGCAGATACAACATTGCTTTGAGCTTGCATATATTGATCATGAGGCAGTTTGGACGATATTGCCTTAACAACCAACCCAGTATTATGCAGGAACATGTTGTTGGCACTGTTAGTGGACAGGTACTGACCCACTTCAGCAAGAGCTGACATTGCAGTTATAGTTGCCTCGCCACCTTCAAAAGGTGGCGGTTCCACCTTTTTTTCCATAGCTCGCTGAAAAGTTGAGGTTTTACATTAGTAGTACCAGAACAGAAGATATTAAGGAGGCATCAAAACTAAACAAAATAGCTTTGGTCTATATACAGAATTTATTCTGGTGAACCCATGTAAAATATTAGTTGTATTTTATTGCAAAGTACATGATAAAACCAGCTTCCAAACATATGACCATGTACCATCGCTAATGTATTGCCTATTTCTTCACATTGTATTGAGGGCTAAGGATAAAGCGACGAAGTTTATAATACGGTAAGCATAGTATGACATCATTCATATCGCAAAACAACTGAGAACAGACAAGCATGCAATTGTAACGTTGTGTGGGCAAGTCCAGCACGGAACTAGATTACGGGTCAAGATCAAAGGAACATCACTCCTCTCTTTTAAACCTTGTAAGGTGCAATGATATGCTAAGACAATTGTGTATAAAATTGAAAAGAGTAATAGACATTAACTGCGAACCATGCAGTTCAAGGCACAAGTCAGAGTAAGTAGTAGTTAAAAGGCATGAGGATTAAGGACTTACAACAGCAGCTTTGACTGGTGTAGTCATGCCCTTCTTCTTGCTGGAGTGACAGTCCTTGAAGATTTCCATAGCATTTGGTTCAGGTACTTTTTGGTCCTTGCGGGCTTTCCTCTGCATTTCGAACAAGTCAATATAGATCTGATAATATGGTACAGCGAAAAGAGTGAAACAACAGCTAACTACAAGAGCCTCGCAGTGTGCAATATAGCTACGAGATCCTGTCGTCTGTTGGAATTTCACTTTCATACGGTTGGCCTTGTTCTTTGAACAGTTCACCTACAAGAAGATAGATTTGTGTGGCATATGCATAAATAGGACTTCAACATGTGATCTGATCACATATATATAATGTACCTGATACTTCAGATCAGACCAGTGTTTAACAAGGCCCCTCCAGTCTTCATCCGATATATTTTCCACTGGAGATGTTTGGGAAAGTTCACCGTTATCCTTGCCTTCAAAGTGAGTTTTCCTCAAGTTATACCGACATTGTGCATGAAGCAGACTTGAAAACATGGGTGCAAGCTTGTCCGGTTGCATCATCTTGGCTATCCAACTTGAACCTCATCTGTTGAAAATTATGGGAGTCTCATTATCAAGAACCTAGAAAGTATGGGATGAGCAAGACAATATTACTAGTTTCCATACATAACCATACTTACAGATAAATGGTCGAGGAAGGTGTTGAACTGGGTTTCGTCTTTGTCATTCTTGTACTGAATCCATGTTGGGAGGATACGCACATGACACCTAATGGCAACCGCTGCCTCTGATAGTAACTTGGCTGACTCTGTAGCATCACGTGGCCTTTTTAAACCTGCCTCAAAACGGATCTCCATTCTTCCTCCTCTAGATTTAGTTAACCTATCGAGCATTATCCCTGATGTTTGTTTCCTCTTGCGCCTAGGTGCTAGTCCAACAACAAACATAGGAAGTGTTAGTGTACATCAAACTGTGAGACTACATATAAAGAAGCATGCAACTGTAACTTGACTCCATCAACTACCTTCTTGCTGTTGAAGCTCACAAGGTTCATCTAATATTGCCAACTCGTCTTGTGTCAAGAGTACTTGGGAAGTAGTGTCAGGTGGCAAGGGAGCTTGGGAACGTGCTGCTAGCTTAGTTGACACACGAGTAAGTCGTGTAGCTGGTAGTACTGTGGTAGGTGTTGCAAGAACTAGGGTTGTCTCTGCTTGTTTGGTGGCAGCTATTTGTTTCTGTTTGGCTTTTTTTGCAGCTCGTGTAGCATGGGATGCTGTGTTTGTAAAATTTTCCGCTGGACTTTCACCTTCTATTGCACCATCAGTACCAACAGAATCTGCAGGATTCATCCGCTTCTCATTCCCTGCCATTCTGTGTTTCTTCCTCTTTCTCTGTGCCATGTTAAGTCAAGCCGACAACAAAAACGAATAACAATTTAGTTCTTCAGAAGAAATTGATGCGTGATGCAGACGAACTGAACTTTGATGTTAGACAACCACATGATAGGAGGATGTAATATGTATGAAAAATAGGACGGAAGAGATAACCAGAACTATGATGTGTAAACTAAGAAGAAGACATTTCACCAAATTAGAAGAAATGCAATGGAAGGTAGACACCATATGAAAGATGCTACAAATATCGCTCTGCCAAGTTAACAGTGTCTCATCATAAATGGCGTTTAAACAAATGTGAAGCAGTACAAGAACTAAATCATATGCAAGATGCAAACAACATCACACTACCATGTTAGAGGTCTCTCGTCATTAGTGCCATTGCATATTCACAGCATTGCATGTTCACAACTTATGATGTGTAAACTAAGGAGAAGGCATTTCAACAAATTAGAAGCAATGAAAGCTAGACACCATATGAAAGATGCAACGAATATCACTCTACCAAGTTAAAACTGTCTCATCATAAGTGCCATTTCAACAAATTAGTAGTACAAGCTAGAAAAGAATATGAGATGTAACATATATCAGACTCCGAAGTCAAATGTGTCTTATGATAAGTGATTGTTGCAGGTTACACAATAGTAGTAATTTGATGTAAGAACATGGTGTGATAGACAGATATTGTATGTTCTAGAAACAGGAACACATGTCTTATTCAAGTATAATGTGTAAAGTAAGCAAATGGAATTCAACAAAATTAGAAGCAATACAAGCTAGACATCACACATAACATGCAACCACATATAACAGTGCCAAGTTAGAGGGAGCACCAGTGATGCTGCACTAGGGGAGACGTGCTCATCATAAACACAGCTTTGTTGAGTGTCTATGAATGTGCTGTCTTGGAAATCATCTTGGGGGTGTGGAGGAGTAGAAACTGTAGAGGCCCTCCGTTCGGAAGGATCACCTTTATCCGCTGCCTTGCCAACTTCCTTCCGCTTTATTGATTTTGAATTGTCAAGTAAAACCGACAAGAAAAAGTAAGAAAATTCTCTCTTAAGAACTCATTCATGCATGATACTGACAATCACTACTTTGATGTAAGGCAAACACATGATACCAGGATGGAATATGTACGAAAAATAGGACGGCATGGCATGTTCACAACTGTTTGTGTAAACTAAGCAGAAACCATTCCAGCAAATAAGAAGCAATGCAAGCTAGACACCACATGAAAGATGCAACCAATATGACTCTGCCAAGTTAAAAGCGTCCCATCATAAATGGAATTTCAACAAATTAGAAGCAGCGCATGCTATAAATCATATGAGAGATGCAACTAATATGGCACTGCATATACTAAAGGTGTCTCGTCATATTGATTGATGCGGGATACAAAAAACAATAGTTTTATGTAAGGACATGCTTAATAGATAGATGTACTATGTACTAAATACAGGAAGGCATGTCACATTAACAGGTATAATGTCACATTTACAGGAGTATAAGCTAAGCAGACTAGCACATGCAGTTTAACCAGATTGGAAGAATTACAATCTAGACACCATATGCATCATGCAACCACATATCACACTGCCAAGTTAGAGCAAGCACCTGCGATGCTAGTGTAGGGGAAATGCTGTAATCAACTATAGAGCTACGTTCACTATCTTCATCTAGCATTTCTGTTTCTTGAGAATCATGTTGGAGGCTGACGCTGCATTCTTTAAATGAGGAGTAGTCCCCTTGCCTGCCTGCCTCGTCATAAGTGATTGATGAGGGATACACAAGAATATTAGTTTGATGTAAGAACATGGTTAATACACAGATGTACTAGTATGTACCAAAAATAGAAAGGCATGTCATATTCAAAGGTATAATGTGTAAGCTAAGCAGATGCAATTTAACCAAATTGGAAGCAATACATGCTAGACATCCTACTGGAGTGGTGAACATGATCATCTAGGACCCGAGAGCACGGTGGGAGGTGGGCTGCTTCGCCACCATCGCGTCTTTTAGTTGGCTTCCGTGTGATGCCTGTCTTTCTTTGGGCTTGTCATTGGCTCGCCAAGGCCCTCGACTAGCTATTTGTCTTCCGGTGCTCACAGGATGGTGGTTCATGTAAAAATATCTTTCCTTATCTTAATAAAGACCGACTTCGCCTTTGAATACAAGCTAGACACCATATGGAACATGCAACCACATATGACACATGAAGTTAAAGCAAGCACACAGGATGGTGGTTCATTGCAGCGAGGTCATCAACTCCAAAGCAACGCTACCGTCTCCATCTCACGACATCGCACCCTTTATAGCACAGAACGTGTCTTGCCTACCCCATAAAGAAAGCCGGAGCGACTTCTCTCTTTTCTTTGCTGCTTCTCTTTCGGTAGGAGAGTCTGAAATACCCTTGCATAAAAACACAATAGTGAGAGTATGGGTGAAGTGTGTGCTGAACTAGTGCACTGTAAAAGTAGCAGATAGCAGGTGGCTGAAAAATAAATAACAGGAGACATATGATAGCTCTACAACATTGCATGGCAAACAAAATTAGATTCTACTCCCTATGATTTTGTAATATATGAGCACAGGAAATGCAGGTACTCCTCCGGCACACCACCACATGTGGTCATATCTAAGATAACAGTCAACTGAAAATAAATAGGTCAGTCGATTTTTTAACGAACCGTCCGATCTATAAGGAACGGGCAAATGGCCTTCGTCTACCTCCTGCCAGTCACTGTTGACGATATTTCTCGAACCGCCAGCGACCACCGGCCCAGACCCGTGCCTCCGCGGCCCCGCCATCCCATCGACCTCACACCACCGCCGTGCTTGGCAGCGCCCCCAGGCCATCCCTTTAATCCCGACCGACCTCCAGATCGGGCGCCAGTAGCTCTAGGCCGCACACGCCCCTAAGATAAACACCAAGGTGCTGCTTCCCCGGCGTAATAGTCGTACTAGCGCATGTTACGCCGGGGAATGCTTCCGTTAATTGGGAATCAACTGGCCAGAAATTGAAATTCAGGGGGCGACGGACCTCTAGCTAAGGTGAAATAGTATATAGGAGAAACCTTGTGCATCGCGACTTACTAGGAACATCTAGTATCAAGAAGAAGCTGTCAACTAGTGTCTTCTGTGGGGATGAATACCGTGCAAGCAGAGACATAAGATTTGCATGAATAAGGGAAGAGGAGTACCTTCTTCGGTTGCCGGTGTGGTCACCTCGACATGTCGCGCCGATCTTCTTCTTTTTACCAGGGAAACCAATGTTCTGGAGGGTGCAGGCTTGGACGAACCCATGGCCAAATTGTTGACTGTGTTGCCGTGGCCGTATGTCGGCGGAGGGGAAGCAGATCCGAGGCGGCGAAGGACGACGTAGTAGGAACATCTCTGGTGCGGCGGAGGGTGGCGAAGTTGGAGCGACAGCGGTGAGGCGCAGGACGGCGTGGTTGAACTGGCTCGGGTACGGACGGCTCGGCCTCGGCTTCAACTACTAGCCGTGGAGGGCGTTGTGGTTGAGGTTGCGATGGGCATTTACGCCGGGTATCGGCTCCGGCGTGATGGAGGAGGGCGGCGGTTGATGTGTGGGATGGGGTGGCGGACGGAGGACGCCGGGGTTTCGCAGCTGGTGGAGAGGTAGTTTTGGCTCCCATGGAGTACGAATGGGGAATCGGACGGGTGGGGGGGGGGAACAATGTTTCGGTCTGGGACGCGCTTGTTTTTGGCTTTTTGAATAGAAGATGGGACGCGCTTGTTTGAAATTTGCAGAAAGTACAAACTTTGCCCCCCTCTTAGATTTTGGACCTACTGTGGGTCGGGGGTAGGATGGTAATCCCAGGTGTCCCAAATAGTGGGTGGGAGCGATTTCGGCCGCACGCATGTGTGCTTAGCCGGCCATTGTATGAATGTTTTTCAGAGGCGGTTGCGTGGCGTCTAGATGATGCTACAAACCTACCCCGGTTTAGACCTTTGGACGTTGGGCCAGTAGGTTTCACGGGTCGGAGTTATTAGAAAAGTAATTTCCTTGTACTACCAAACATTGGTCTCACGCGGTTTCGGGCGAGTAGAGGCTCTTTTGGCACTTCGTTCGAAATTTTGAAACACAAGCATTCACGTTTAGAGTACTCTTGAACTATGAGGATTGACCTAAATAGACAACGTTATATTTGACCTTGTATGTTTGAAAACCTCATTAAATTATCCGCTTCTTTTTGAAATTTTGACACTTGAAAATCCTATAACTACGATTATTTTGGAATGGAGGAGCTAAATTTGAATCTATTTTGTACACGACTACATATGCTATTATGTACAAATCAGAGCAAAGATTAGTGCCCCCATAATTTAGGTATGGTTTACAAATGCCATGATATCAAATTCAAATAATTAAATGGACTTCATGTTGAAATCGATTTTTTTAAACCACCTTAAGTTGAATTCAAATGTATGCTAGTTCATAGGTAGCTATTTATAAATGTCCATTGTGTAACTTTTGTATGTATAATGTGCTTTACACACACAACATGAACTGTACTCACGTTTATATTCGATTGCTAAAGAGATGCATTGTCTGGAGTTCTAAATACTAACTATGTGGATCAATTGTGTCGAATAATGACATAGACATGCTCAAATTTGATAGAATCTAGATGTCTGATGGATCAATGACCACTCCTTATGCGAATTGCAAATATCATGATCCCATCCTAATATTTGGATACAATTTATATCTTTAATCAATGTGTAGAGCAGTCTTTTATGTGTAGTTTCCACTCTCCATCGATGGTCTCTCACACATGTTCACACACTCTCTCCCGAGATGTCTTTCTCGCACACATGCTCTAGATATAACCCTCCCTCCCTCTTGTAACCATTTACAACTATTTTTACTAACCTTTATCACAAGCACTCTTCCTCTCGCAAACATACACACGCACAATCCTCATCGACCCTTTCTATATACATGGACCTGCCTACGTGTCTCATGTATGCACATTATCTTTACACCTGTCTCTCACGCATTATCTCACACCTCTTCCTAATCGATTTAGTATGATTCTAGCGAGCATTCTATAGGATGCCCCTTAAAGTTAGGTTGGATGAATAGTAATATCGAGAGATAAAGGGTTACCTTAGTCCGAGAACCTAGGGTTACAAATCCTAGCCGGCTTTGTCAGTGGACACAGAGTCCTTCACAATTCTGCTATCTTTGTCTTGTATGACTAGTCATCCATCAGTCTTCCTAAATGTGTCATGGGCTGACCAATGTGGCGCAGGACGGAATCGAACGAAGGGCGTCACCTCGACCCACTGGACCTCACGCGGTGACACACCCTCTGCCCCCACGTCTCATTATCTTCTCACACCCACACATACCAACACAAACACCACACACACAAAAAATTTCTCCTGGTGCCACTATTCCCTCCCCCCTTGCATATACACACTCAAGGGAATGGAATCTCTTGTCATGACATCATATTCATCTCTCTCTCTCTCTCTAGACCACTCTCATTTCTCGTGCTATCTCTCCCACGCCCCCCGTCGGCCCCTCTATCCATGCCTCTCTCGAATAAGTAATACACACACATACCTCTCTAGGCCCCGCCAAATGCATCAACTGCACATTCACACATGTTACATCACGTACCCCATTGATCTAAAAATCCCTCTCTTCACGTTTATTTCGCATACAACATTCCTTTTGAATAAAGTGTGGCCAAAAAATTATTTTAGAGTTTCTACATATATACAACATTACAAAGTTATATGGAGGAGTACGAACGCTAATTTGCATTGCATGGTGCCCACAATGATATTTATTCCACACTGTGAATTTGTATATTTTATACTATATACAAAGTTAGTCATAATAAAGAGAAACGAAGATCATCTCTCTCTCCATCGCATACCCCCCTCCCCTGTACGCCCCTTTCACGTATGCACACAAAACTATCTCCAGGTCCTCTAAAAGTAAGCCCCCAGAAAATTCACGCGTGTTTCATCTTTCTCTCGCGATATATGCAATGACGATCATTGTATTTGAAATGAAAGCACGATACATACATTGGACTTCATAATCCACTCATTACGGTCACCGTTTACGTTTAGTTGTTATTATACAGTCACGGGCTCACCGTACAACTTTGTATTTGCTCATGACATGACTAGTTGACCAGTTAAACGCTCCACGTGGCACCTCTAGTGTTGCATCACATTATCTCACTACCATCGTGCCCACCTGTCGACTTGTATCTACTCTACATCTACACTCTTATAAAATACATAAAATACACTCTTATAAAAAACAGAGTTGGTGATGATGGTGTGCCTGCCGTCCTGCAATATAGGCCGTCCGATTTATATCTGACGGATAGGAAAGAAACTATGGCAATTTTGCAAAAAGGTACCCACACACCTCTCCACATTTGCAAATAAGGCCTTCCCTCGTTCATCCATTTCTCTCACAAGATAAACAAGTCATACAAATGCATCTTGATGTTACGTGCAACACACGGGCATCTTGCTAGTAAGAATGAAAACAAACGACAAAAAAATTTTTTGACGGTGGTTCGAAGTCATGACCGCGGGTACAGCGGACAAGGTGGCATTGTATTAGTATGTTGAGCCGTCTGTATTAACACACATGAGCTGGTGTGGTGATTATACACACACGCACGCATGCACACGAACTGCATCCACACAACACACACACAAACACATGCACCCATGCACGCACGCAACACTCACACGTACACACGCAGCCACGCATGCATGCAACACTCACACGCACACACACACACACGCATGCATGCACACACCAGTACACCACATGACCAACACACACTCTCATGCTCAAGTGCTCAACCTACATGTGCATGTGCACACATCAGGCCCTGACAGACACATACACAACCAGGTGATTCCTGCGCACGGGTTGGAGCCTTGTCGCACCTGCGTAAATTTGTGTTTATCTGACCTTTTCCCTATGCGAACTGACAGGTGGGACCCACAAGGAACATGGTCAATTTAACTAGTCAACATGGCGCCACGCAGACTATTTGGCCGGTCAACAGAGTGCAATCCGATGCTGAACTATGAGCAAGTGACCAGATAATCACCGCAAAACGTATATAGTGACCGTAATCAGCTTATTCTTAAGTTCGGTGACCAGATACGCTTTTCTCTCAGAGGCCCTCCAAAACTACATCTCTACATGTTCTCGCATGTTACATCTAACAACAATGCAATACAACACTACTACTACACTCTAACACAATAAATCATATGTGTTTTTAGTTTTACTAGATATCATATTGTTACTTATAATTATTCAGTTTGCATACATTAAAATTGCCTTTGAAATGTATGGCCAATATCATCTACCGCGCGGGAAAAATTCCGCCCTTTCCTGTTTAATCGGGTCTGTATCGATGGATCGTGCGAAACAACAAAACTATAGTACTATACAGTACAAGTGACAGTTCACTGGGCCGTCGTGTCGTCTACTCCTCCATCGTAAGAGTGGAGCGCTCGCTTTAATAAATCTTCTAGTCCCTTTCGCCGACATGTGGGACATCAAGTTACCGGGTCCACGTGCCATACCGGAATACAGTGCAGAGTAGCCGGGGTGAAGCACTGGCGCCGGCGTAGTAATGAGCAATGAGGCGTCAAATCACAAAGCTGCACCTTTCCCGCAGTTAAGTTGGAGGGACGAAGTAATAATGCTAAAAAAAGAAGTTGGAGGGATGCAGCAACCATCATTTCACTCGTTGCTGAATCCGCTTCTCCCTCATCTTCTTCAACTTAACCACGTGTTGCTTCTGCCATTGTTCTGCCTCATGTGGGACGCGGATCGGCTTGGTAAAGCACTGACACGTGGGACCGCATGTTAGCAAACCGCCTGGACAACGTCCTCCGAAAATAAGAAACCTCCCCCGCCATCCGCGCCGCAAAATCACCTCCTTTTTACTAATCTTTGATTCTATAACTTTATAGATCAATATAATTGAGATTTGTATAGATAGCACACAGGAGCAAAACCAAGTGGTACAGTTAAGGGCATCCACAATGTGTAGCCAAATGTGAAAATAGCTTTTGGCATCGTGGGAACCATTGTGGATGGTGTTGACAAAGCCAAAAAGATGGAACCGAAGCTCCCTCATTGATTGATTGAAGGAATCAAAAAATGCAACGTCTCTCATATTTCTCCCATGCTTGGACGCATGTAGTACAGTATAGAGCACAGAGTCTACTCCCCTGTCCCTTCTATCACAAATCACAAAGCAGTGAGGCGTCAAATCACAAAGCACGAACGAAGCAAACCATCATTTCACTCTTCGCTAACTCCGCTTCTCCATCGTCTTCTTCGAGAAACCATCTCACCGCACTAGTACTCCTAGTAGTAGTGTACTAGTAAAGGACTTCCTGGATGCAAATAAGGCGGTTGTCTCGGCTTGCAAGCGGCACTTGCGAATGACTTACCGTGGTCTCCCTCAATGGTGTTCTCCGTCGAACGCACTTCGCCAAACCACAAAAAAATAATTGTTGACGTCACCGCAATGGGCAAGGAATTCAAATATAGTTACTACCTCCATTTTTTTGTACACAAGGCTAGTATATCAAAAGTACAATTTGCAAAGGACCACTAACACTAATCGAGGCAAAATTGATGGGGTTAGCAACCAAGGACATTAATATCCCCCGCATGCATGCGGAAGTGAGAAGGTTGGTTTGCATGGCGCTGCATTAATCAAGTGATGAGGAGTGAGATTGTTAGCTCTTTGGTCTTTCGAGAAAAAAATACGCATTAATTAACACGTGGAACGAGGATTTGTATCGATTAAATCCTGCGAACGAAAACCCCGCCTTTCTTTTTTAACACTAGTACTCCTAGTACGTACGTACTTATCCTGTTTGGGTCTAGGCCTTGCATTGGCAAACTTCGCCACACATTTTTGCCAAGCTTGGCTAAAGTTTTCAAAATGAGAAGGAGGTACACTTAAGACGGCTGTCGCGGGTCGCACCGCACCTCACACGGTCGCTCCGCACGCCATGGTCGCACCGCACCTCACACACGATACCTCGCATGCCGCAAACCCAACCAAGGAACGACTCATCGACATCTTCGTCGCATGTGAACAAACCAAACTCAGCCATCCTATCGCAGACACATAATTTTCGTTCATAGATTATGTTTATCCAACTGCATGTTGGGGAGTATCCGTACGGTCCGTGCGGTGGTCTGTTGGGGAAGAAGAAGAGGTGAGGAACAAGGAAAGAAGGGTTAGGAGACGTAGGATATTCATCCAACCGCCTGAAATGGTAGACTGACCCAAGCAGGCGACTTGCATAACAAATATAGTATGTTTTTACACAACAAAAGATCCATAAAAACAACAACATAAAGAAAAACTATCACTGCTCACGGAAAGAGACGGCCTCGTCATCTTTGGCTGCCAGCGCGAACCAGCCGTCGCTGCCGACGTGTGTCTCCGCACCATGGTTGTCCTCAGCCTCCAGCTACTCGTTCAAGCGGAGCGTGCGGGCGCTCTGCATGGACGAGAGCACAACCCGGTTCAAGTCGAGGACGTCCGGTTCCGCCTGTAGGAGGGCCTCGATGGCAGCGGCATCCGCGCGCCCCGCGTCGAGTCGAGCCTCCACCGCCCGGTTCAAGTCCAGGACTTACGGTTCCGCCTGCAGGAGGGCGTCAATGAGAGCGGCATCCGCGCGCTCTGCGTCGAGTCGAGCCTCTGCCGCCCGGTTCATGTCCAGGACATCCGGTTCCGCTGCAGAGGGCTCGATGGCAACATCATCCGCGCTCCGCCTAAAGTTGAGCCTCCGCCGCCCGGTTCACATCCACGACATCTGGTTCCGCCTGCAGGACAGCCTTGATGGCAGCGGCATGCACGCGCTCCGCGTCGAGTTGAGCCTCTGCCTCCCAGTCCTCCTTTAGTATCGCCATGTTGAACCGATGGTCCGCCTGCACCATGGGGGACTTGGACGCTGGCACGAAGTCGACGTCCATCGCCTCATACCCATCGGGGGCCTTCTGCTCCGCGACCTCCGCAGTGAACATTGGATCGGCTTCCTCCTCCTCATAGCTTGGCTCTAGAGAACTCGGGGATTGGCCCGCCGCAAAGCGAGCTTGCGAACGGAGGTCTGTGGCACCAACCGCCGCCGCGATTTCTGCGCGGCGCTCCGGCGTCAGCATCTTTTAGTAAGTGATCTTGTAGCGCACCATGGCTTTCCGGTGAACTAGGGACGCTTGATGCGGCTAGGGATCAAAGGTGGGGAATGGGCTGGAGATTTGGTGTGGTTTTAGGCGTGCTCTGGCGAGGCGAGCAGCGAAGGTTCCGTGTGAATAGTGGTTCCGTGACGATCGGTCAATCGGTTTTGATCAGACATCGCTCTTGTCGTGTTAGCGTTGCAGCCCGCACACTGGACCCTCCATGTCGCCACCAAATGGAACGCGCTGCCGTCTTGCGTTTTGGCCACTTGTGGGACTGCGATTGAGAGCAAACCGACGCCCCTCCCTCCCCGCCCGCATCATTTATTATAACCACCACTCACTCCATTTTATGCGGAGTAAATAAAAACAGAGGGAGTATACTACGGACGAGGATCCCCTGACGTGGCCGAACCCATTGAGTAACTAACATGCGGGGCCTAGCAAGCATGGGGTCCGCCAGTAAGTGACCGAAATGGAGGGTAAGGCAGGGATACCTACGTCATAGGATCCACTTCCACTATACTACTTTGACCAAATATTAGAGTAATAATATATGACATGCAACTTACACAAATGTTAGAGTAATAATATATGACATGCAACTTACACAACGCATACAGGGTCTAATGCATTTTTCGAGGCTAACTTTGACCAAATGTTAGAGTAATAATATATGACAAGCAACTTACACAAAGCATACAGTCAATTTCGTATGTGAAAGGAGTTTCCAATGATATAATTTTCACATTATACATCTCATGTACTCCCTCCGTCTAGGTGTGTAAGTCATCTTACGAAAACCAAATAATCCCAAAACACGTAGGCGCGGGGCATTAACTTCTACCTCGTTTCTTGTTTCTTGACATATCAACCAATAAGAGATGAGGGTGTGCATGCTTTTAATGACCTGAGACTATCAAACATGACATGCAGTGGTTAGTTCATTGCATGCAATACTATTGATTAGCAAATAAACATTAATGTCTCTCATTTTCCCCTCCTCCTTGGTCACGGTGCATAGCCTAAGATGACTTACTCACCTAGACGGAGGGAGTACTATTAATCTTGTCAATAGTCAAATTGGAAACCATCTCGAGTACAAATCTAGGAGTACGCATTTAATCTAACAATATTGATTGGGCGTTGTTGAATGTTGATACCTTTTTTATCATAGTAGAGATACTTTGACTACACATAAAACTTATATGTAAAGTAGAAAGGATAGGAGGGAGTATATTGTACGTTAAAAAACGAAATGAACATTGAATACCCTTTATATATGATTTGCGGATGCTATGATCACTGGTTCAAAATTTTGAATCCTCCTTAGGTATCACGTGCCCCCACTCGTTCCCTATCGATTTCATCTCGGGGTCTGGAGATCTATTGAAAGATGACTAGGGTGGGTACATGCGAATGATACTCGGCGGAATGTTCAAATGAGGCATGCGGGAGGAAGGGTTGAACTGGAGGGCGACATGATCTTTGGAGAAGAGGGTTGGAGAGGAATGAGAAATAAGAAAACGCCACATGATTACAATTGAACGGCTCAAATAAATAATAAGTTGTCTCGCTTGGCCTACATAGTGAAAGGCCTAATGCGCAACGCGGAGCACTGACGCTCGAATATGGCCGGGAAAATAGGGAAACCGACATGTGGGGCACACCCGTCGGGATGACGTAGCACAGACTAGTCCAATGGAGGAGCTGTCCCACGACCTCCTCGCCACCGACAACCGTTCATGTGGGTTGTTGGGGCCAACAACGGGGCGCAGCTCCAGCACTGCCTCTGGACACGCCGACCGCGGTGAGCGACACGCTCATATCATGTCATGCCCAATATGCGACCCTATCCAAAAGGAACTCGAAGGTCCCACCAAGGATAGACCCGCATATTGGAACGCTTTTGCAAGGTGGATATCATTACATCAACAATACATAATAGTGGGGAAACATACAAAAGGCATAAAATGCCACACGAGTACAACAATACAACATACAAGAACAACATCCGACTACGGATGAATCATAACAGAAACTCAAACAATATCCACCCTGCTAGCCCAGGCTGCCGACCTGGAACCTATCCCCTGATCGAAGAAGCAGAAGAAGAACTCAACGCAAGCAAACATCGCTCTCGCGTCATGATCATCGGATAAACCTGTACCTGCAACTGTTGTTGTAGTAATCTGTGAGCCACGAGGACTCAGCAATCCCATTACCATGGGTATCAAGACTAGCAAAGCTTAATGGGAAAGGAAGGGGTAAAGTGGTGAGGTTGCAGCAGCGACTAAGCATGATATGGTGGCTAACATACGCAAATGAGAGCGAGAAGAGAAACAAGCGGAACGGTCGTGAAGCTAGCAATGATCAAGAGGTGATCCTGAACTCCTACTTACGTCAAACATAACACAGAAACCGTGTTCACTTCCCGGACTCCGCCGAGAAGAGACCATCACGGCTAGACACGCGGTTGATGCATTTTATTTCGGATCTGGTGTCAAGTTATCTACAACCGGACATTAACAAATTCCCATCTGCCACATAACCGCGGGCACGGCTCTCGAAAGTTTAAACCCTGCAGGGGTGTCCCAACTTAGCCCATGACAAGCTCTCGCGATCAACGAAGGAATAGACCTTCTCCCAGGAAGACCCAATCAGTCTCAGAATCCCGGTTTACAAAACATTTCGACAATGGTAAAACAAGACCAGCAAAGCCGCCCGATGCGCCGACAATCCCGATAGGAGCTGCACATATCTCGTTCTCAGGGCAACACCGGATGAACACTACTTACGGCAACCGACGATACCCCAAGTTGCCTACGGGCGGCACCGCCTGGTTTGGACCAACACTTAGACAAGCATTGGCCCGGGGGGGCTATAATAAAGATGACCCTTGGGTTAATTACTCCCAAGGGAAATATAGGTGGTGGTGAGGCAAATGGTAAAACCAAGGTTGGGCCTTGCTGGACAAGTTTTATTCAAAGAGAACTGTCAGGGGGGTCCCATAAATCACCCGACCGCGTAAGGAACGCAAAATCCGGGAACATAACACCCGTATGACGGAAACTAGGGCGGCAAGAGTGGAACAAAACACCAAGCATAAGGCCGAGCCTTCCACCCTTTACCAAATATATAGATGCATTAATAATATAAGAGATATTGTGATATCCCAACATAAACCCTGTCCACCATGGAGAAATCTTCAACTTCACCTGCAACTAGCAACGCTATAAGAGGGGCTGAGCAAAGCGGTAACATAGCCAAGCAACGGTTTGCTAGGAATGGTGTCAAAGGTTAGAGGTTCATGGCAATTTGGGGAGGCTTGAAGAGCAAAAGATAGGTAACGCAGCATAGCGATAGAACGAAGCAACTAGCATAGCAATGATAGTAGTGAGATCCAGGGTAGCGGTCATCTTGCCTGAAATCCCGCAAGGAAGAAGAACGAGTCCATGAAGAAGATGAAGCCACGAAGACGAACCAAGCGTAGACGAATGCATCCTCACGATCGCAACGAAACGGGAACTATCGAGAAGAAGCACACAACATAGTAAACACACCACACATAGACAAGACATGATGCACTACAAGCATGATGCATCACAAAGCTACATGAAGCTACTCATGGCAAGAGATGATGCAAACAAGAACAACACATCAAGGCAAGTTTAAATGAGGCCGGAAACAACATATAACAACTCCGGTAAGTCCTCATATGCAAATTACGAAATTGGTCCAGAACTGAATAGGCCTTAAGTCCAAGTTGTTAAACATCAAGTTAAGATGCACCAAGATGATCTACATGAAATTCTAGTCAAGTTACATATAAAGTTCATTAGATTCGGAGCTACGGCCTAGAAGATATGAGCAAAACAAGTTAAGCATGGCATTGATGCAAAATGCATACAAACATCAAGAAAACACCTCAAAACAAGGATGCAACATGATAATATTAAAAAACATGCAATTCTAAGCAAGTTTCATATAGAGCACACTCAAAACGGAGCAACGGTTCAACACATGCACACTATACAAGTCATAGCAACAATCATCCATAACAAAGAATTAGGCATATTGCAAGCATCAAAACAACATGCTACAGCACCCCAACATAAGAACAAAAGGCATGAGCATGATGTACAGGTAAAGCATAACAAAACGTGAACACTAAGCTATCTCCAGAAACAACTAGAACATGCTCCAAATGACATGGTAAGATTGCAAATAATAACAGTTTCAGACTTTAGCAGAAATAACATCAGGTTGCAATGTTTAGAGCTATCAAACAGCATGTTACAGGAACTTATCATGGTAAACAAAGGCATGGCATGAATCTACTAATTGCATAGATCAAAAGTCCCTTACTGACCATGAGCCAAAAAGGCTCAGAAGATATGGTGGCACCCATGTAAACATGGCAAGTTATATTACAGATTCATACATGGCAGGAACAACAATGAGTAGGCATGTTGGTGAGCTTGAACCACTCACTACAGAGCAATACATGGCATGGCAAGGCAACCCACAGTAAGAAGACATGTTTATGAAGCTAAGCATGGCAAGAACAAGTTCATAGGATGTATGGATCACTAGGAAAACACATGGAAACAACTGAACTTAATGTTAACAGGCTGACAGCAACATTATCAAGCAAATTTGGAGCAAGATATGAACAATCTACGGCAAGCTATAAATGCAACCAGGGGCATGAATGGATAGAGCATGACATGTAGATCAAAACATGTTTATAGGACATCTCCAGATTATGCATAGAATGATTAGTAGCAACATGTTTACATAGCAACAAAATATATCAGAATCTGTCTAGCAAAACAGTAACAGCAAGTACCCTCCTTAACAGGCTTGATGCACTCAGCACACAACTCACAAAAATACATGGTTAACACCAATGGAAAGATGGCATGGCATAGATCAACATACATGTAGAGCTCATGTTCATAAGATGCACACATCAATCATGGCAAAAATGATAAATGAGCAAGTTATAACAGTTTCAGCAGGTTAACATCAACATGCACTCTTCCAACAGCATTTCGGGCATCAAGATGAGCTCAAATGAAAATGATGCAATGGAATGAAATGAAGTACTCATCGAGACGAACAATTTGACATATTACACACGCAAAACGGAGCTACGGATGCAGAGATACAATGGGATGAACATGGCATGATTATGTCAGGGATTCGGGGACTTAGTGGAATTCTCACCCGCAAAAAGTTGGACGGAGAGATTCGGGGACGGGACGGTGCAGGCGGCGTCGTTTGGTTCGGGGGTCGTCGGGGATCTGGGACGGGGCCGTCCCAGCGGCGGGTCAACGCTGGCCGGCGGTGGCAGAGGAGCTCCGGCGGCTGAGGAGGGCGGCACGGAGGAGGAGCCAGGCGCCGGCGGCGAGGTAGAGCTCCGGAGGAGCTTTGGCGCCGCGCAACAGGGCGGGAGGAGGTCGGCAGCGGAGGCGCCGCGGAGGTGCGGTCGGCGAGGACGGCGGCGCTGGCCGGGCGGCGAGGGCACGCGGGCGGCGGCGCGCCGGGAGGCACCGAGGGTTGAGCAGGCGGCGCGGGCGGATCTCGCGAAGTTCGCGACAGGCTCGAGGCGGCGGCGGGCGCACCGGCGATCTCCGCGGCGGTGCGGAGGAGGCTAAGCGGCGGGCGGCTCGGGCCCAGCGCAGCGCCAGACGGCTGCGCGGCCAGCATGCTGGCCGGGCGGGCTGGGCGGCGGAAGGCGGCGGCGCGCCACGTGGCAGGCGGAGATTAGGCGCGGGGCGGCGGCGCGGATGTGTCCGGCGGGAAACGGACATGTCCGGCGGCGGAGGTAGGTGGAGGCTAGGGTTAGGGGAAATCATCCGCGAATTTGGAAGGGGGAGGCATATTTATAGGTAGAAGGAGCTAGGAGAGTCCAAATGAGGAGCGGTTTTCAGCCACGCGATCGTGATCGAACGACCGAGAGCATGGATGGGAGTTTGGTGGGTTTTGGGACACTTTGGAATGGGTGTTGGGCTGCAAACAAAAGAGGCTTTGCGGTTACCCGGTTAACCGTTGGAGTATCAAACGACCTCCAAATGGCACGAAACTTGATAGGCGGTCTACCGGTGGTGTACCAAGGCCGCTTGGCAAACCTCGGGCCATTCCGAGAAAGTTTAACACCCGCTCACAATAAGAGACAAAAAGGGGAACGCCAGAGGACATAGGAGTGTCGGATTGCAAAACGGACAACGGGGAAAAGGCTCGGATGCATGAGATGAACATGTATGCAAAATGAGATGCACATGATGACATGATAAAATGCAACACGCAAGCAAATGACATGGCAACAACGACGAATAACTGGAAGACACCTGGTGCATCGAATCTGGGGCGTTACAACACTCCTCCACTAACAAGAGATCTCGTCCCGAGATCTTAGGACCGAGACGGAAGGGAAAAGGGAGTGAGGTGAAGCAAAAACTCAAGAGAAGAAGCAAAGAATCGAGAGCACTCGAGAAGAAGAGAGGAACGACGAGGATGACGAATCGAAAGCTCAAGGAATCAGATAGACTACGAAATCACTCAGAACTAGAATTTATTCATCAAGAACAAACTCCGAAGGAAGGGATTAATCCCCTTGAGGAAATAAGAATAAGAGTTATTGTATGTTTATCCTTCATCAAATTAAATCGATGACAAGCAATGGATTTTACATACTACTTATTCTTCTTGAAAAGGATTGAGAAGTGACATATCACAAACTTGGGAAGGTCTTCATGAACCACCGGTAGGATTGAAACGAACGAATGGATTAATATGATAAACAAGGAAAAGACTCTGAAAGAACCACCGTGAGAATTCGAAAATGACTGATGAAAGAGACTGAATCACCGGGAAGAATTAGAAGAACCAAAATGCTTGAGGGGATTTAGATGCAAAAGAACGAAGAGATAATGAGCTGATTAAAGAACACTTGAACGAAGCACCGGGATAAATAGAGAACGATAACTGGAATGATGGCCTCCGTTGAAAAGAAATGGGAAAACAACTCCTGAAGTACTCCGGATGGGTAAGCAAAGGAATCTCTGACAAATGGAATAATTCAAGAGGATAGCATGAAGCTAGAACCACGAATCTTCGAGAGGACGGGCAAGATTTAGAGAAACTCTTCCTTGATCTTCAAAGTTGAGAATGACGACGGGAAACACCACCGAAATTACTGAGATACTCCGGAAGACTGAAAAGCGAAGAGGTTGAGCCAACAATGAAATGATTCGAAATCGATCTTGGAAAGGCAAGTGACTAACGGAATCCATTCTTACGTCACACTTGAAAAGCATTTAGAATAACTCCGGGGGAATTAGAAGAGTCAGGTAAGATCCTGGGAAAAGACCTATGGGTTAGGGCCCACTAAAGCGATAAAACCGTTGGAAAGGGATGTTGAACAGATAGATGATGCACCGGAACAATTGAAATATTTCAATGAGGTGACCACCTCGAATTAATTGGAACACAGACGAATCTCCTGAAATATCTTGAACACTCCGGAAGGATAAACTGGCGAGAGACGAACGAGCAGGGAAAACACTTGATCCAAGGAAAAGAATGTGATCAACCTGAAAAACTTGAATTGAATCCACCGGATAAAAGAAAGGGATGAAGAATGACGAATGAGACGAGAATTCACTAGTTGAAATAATTGAGGGAAGACTGAATAGACTCCGTACGAATGAAAATTGATGGTCGAAAGAGACTTAGACTTCGGGAAGAAAAAGGGTGGGAGGGCGGGAAAACAAAGGCAACTTGGAAAGGGAAACCGATGAATGACTTCAAGAAGAAACACCGGTTGAAATCATTGAAGAAAAGAAAACAAAGACGTCGCACGAGTAGGATGGATACTCGATTATGGACTCCGGATTCGAGAAGAAGAGGGGAGGGCGGGTGGGAAAAGAAAACAACTGAGGATTGAACTTGGGAAAGATGAAGAGGCTCGAGTCGACTTGAAGAGAGAAGCACCGGATGAAAAGAGTTGAGAACCAACGATCGAAAAACCAACTGCGTGAACCTAAAGAAAAATTTGAAGGGGAAGAGGAGTAGTTCAAAACACCTACGTCAAGATTCCTCACCAGAGCGACGAAGGGGCTGAGGAGTAAAAAGAATTCCTACTCTCCGATATAACTAGACTCCGAAAAAGTTTTCTTCTAGACTCAACAACGGCCAAACTACACGATCAATCAAGGGGCTCCTAAGGTCGGTCAAGGCTCGATATTAACATCACGCCTAATATGCGACCCTATCCAAAAGGAACTCAAGGTCCCACCAAGGATAGACCCACATATTGGAACACTTTTGCAAGGTGGATATCATTACATCAACATTACATAATAGTGGGGATACATACAAAAGGCATACAATGCCACACGAGTACAACAATAATCCATATAAGAACAACATCCGACTACGGATGAATCATAAATGTAAACTCAAACAATATCCACCTCGCTAGCCCAAAGCTGCCGACCGAACCTATCCCCGATCGAAGAAGCGTAAGAAGAACTCAACGCAAGCAAACATCGCTCTTGCGCCATGATCATCGGATAAACCTGTACACCGCAGCTGTTGTTGTAGTAATCAGTGAGCCACGAGGACTCAGCAATCCCATTACCATGGGTATCAAGACTAGCAAAGCTTAATGGGAAAGGAAGGGGTAAAGTGGTGAGGTTGCAGCAGCGACTAAGCATGATATGGTGGCTAACATACGCAAATGAGAGCGAGAAGAGAAACAAGCGGAACGGTCGTGAAGCTAGCAATGATCAAGAGGTGATCCCGAACTCCTACTTACGCCAAACATAACACGAAACCGTGTTCACTTCCGGACCGCCGAGAAGAGACCATCACGGCTACACACGCGTTGATGCATTTTATTTCGGATATGGTGTCAAGTTATCTACAACCGGACATTAACAAATTCCCATCTGCCACATAACCGCGGGCACGGCTCTCGAAAGTTTAAACCCTGCAGGTGTGTCCCAACTTAGCCCATGACAAGCTCTCGCGATCAACGAAGGAATAGACCTTCTCCCAGGAAGACCCGATCAGTCTCGGAATCCCGGTTTACAAGACATTTCGACAATAGTAAAACAAGACCAGCAAAGCCGCCCGATGCGCCGACAATCCCGATAGGAGCTGCACATATCTCGTTCTCGGGGCAACACCGGATGAACACTACGTACGGCAACCGACGATACCCCAAGTTGCCTAGGGGCGGCACCGCAAGTGGCTTTGGTTTGGACCAACACTTAGACAAGCATTGGCTCGGGGGGGGGGGGGGGCTATAATAAAGATGACCCTTGGGTTAATTACTCCCAAGGGAAATATAGGTGGTGGTGAGGAAAATGGTAAAACCAAGGTTGGGCCTTGCCGGACTTTTATTCAAAGCGAACTGTCAGGGGGGTCCCATAAATCACCCGACCGCGTAAGGAACATAAAATCCGGGAACATAACACCGGTATGACGGAAACTAGGGCGGCAAGAGTGGAACAAAACACCATGCATAAGGCCGAGCCTTCCACCCTTTACCAAATATATAGATGCATTAATAATATAAGAGATATTGTGATATCCCAACATAAACCCTGTCCACCATGGAGAAATCTTCAACTTCACCTGCAACTAGCAACGCTATAAGAGGGGTTGAGCAAAGCGGTAACATAGCCAAGCAACAGTATGCTAGGAATGGTGTCAAAGGTTAGAGGTTCATGGCAATTTGGGGAGGCTTGAAGAGCAAAAGATAGGTAACGCAGCATAGCGATAGAACGAAGCAACTAGCATAGCAATGATAGTAGTGAGATCCAGGGTAGCGGTCATCTTGCCTGAAATCCCGCAAGGAAGAAGAACGAGTCCATGAAGAAGATGAAGCCACGAAGACGAACCAAGCGTGAGATTTAACGATCCTCACGATCGCAACTAAACGGAACTATCGAGAAGAAGCACACAACATAGTAAACACACCACACATAGACAAGACATGATGCACTACAAGCATGATGCATGACAAAGCTACATGAAGCTACTCATGGCAAGAGATGATGCAAACAAGAACAACACATCAAGGCAAGTTTAAATGAGGCCAGAAACAACATATAACAACTCCGGTAAGTCCTCATATGCAAATTTCGAAATTGGTCCAGAACTGAATAAGCCTTAAGTTCAAGTTGTTAAACATCAAGTTAAGATGCACCAAGATGATCTACACGAAATTCTAGTCAAGTTACATATAGAGTTCATTAGATTCGGAGCTACGGCCTAGAAGATATGAGCAAAACAAGTTAAGCATGGCATTGATGCAAAATGCATATAAACATCAAGAAAACACCTCAAAACAAGGATGCAACATGATAATATTAAACAACATGCAATTCTAAGCAAGTTTCATATAGAGCACACTCGAAACGGAGCAACGGTTCAACACATGCACACTATACAAGTCATAGCAACAATCTGTCCATAACAACAACTAGGCATATTGCAAGCATCAAAACAACATGCTACAGTAGCCCAACATAAGAACAAAAGGCATGAGCATGATGTACAGGTAAAGCATAACAAAACGTGAACACTGAGCTATCTCCAGAAACAACTAGAACATGCTCCAAATGACATGGTAAGATTGCAAATAATAACAGTTTCAGACTTTAGCAGAAATAACATCAGGTTGCAATGTTTAGAGCTATCAAACAGCATGTTACAGGAACTTATCATGGCAAACAAAGGCATGGCATGAATCTACTAATTGCATAGATCAAAAGTCCCTTACTGACCATGAGCCAAAAAGGCACAGAAGATATGATGGCACCCATGTAAACATGGCAAGTTATATTACAGATTCATACATGGCAGGAACAACAATAAGTAGGCATGTTGGTGAGCTTGAACCACTCACTACAGAGCAATACATGGCATGGCAAGGCAACCCACAGTAAGAAGACATGTTTATGAAGCTAAGCATGGCAAGAACAAGTTCATAGGATGCATGGATCACTAGGAAAACACATGGAAACAACTGAACTTAATGTTAACAGGCTGACAGCAACATTATCAAGCAACTTTGGAGCAAGATATGAACAATATACAGCAAGCTATAAATGCAACCAGGGGCATGAATGGATAGAGCATGACATGTAGATCAAAACATGTTTATAGGACATCTCCAGATTATGCATAGAATGATTAGTAGCAACATGTTTACATAGCAACAAAATATAACAGAATCTGTCTAGCAAAACAGTAACAGCAAGTACCCTCCTTAACAAGCTTGATGCACTCAGCACACAACTCACAAAAATACATGGTTAACACCACTGGAAAGATGGCATGGCATAGATCAACATACATGTAGAGCTCATGTTCATAAGATGCACACATCAATCATGGCAAAAATGATAAATGAGCAAGTTATAACAGTTTCAGCATGTTAACATCAACATGCACTCTTCCAACAGCATTTTGGGCATCAAGATGAGCTCAAATGAAAATGATGCAATAGAATGAAATGAAGTACTCATCGAGACGAACAATTTGACATATTACACGCGCAAAACGGAGCTACGGATGCAGAGATACAATGCGATGAACATGGCATGATTATGTCAGGGATTCGGGGACCTGGTGGAATTCTCACCCCGCGAAAAGTTGGACGGAGAGATTCGGGGACGGGACGGTGCAGGCGGCGTCGTTTGGTTCGGGGGTCGTCGGGGATCTGGGACGGGGCCGTCCCAGCGGCGGGTCAACGCCGGCCGGCGGTGGCAGAGGAGCTCCGGCGGCTGAGGAGGGCGGCGTGGAGGAGGAGCCGGGGCGCACGGCGGTGCGGGGCAGAGCTTCGGGAGGAGTTCGGGCGCCGGCGCATGTGGGCGGCGGAGGCTGGCAGCGGAGGCGCCGCAGAGGTGCGGTTGGCGAGGACGGCGGCGCTGGCCGGGCGGCGAGGGCACGCGGGCGGGCGGCGCGCCGGGAGGCGCCGAGGGTTGAGCAGGCGGCCTTGGCGGATCTACGAGCCCGGCGACGGGCTCGAGGCGGCGGCGGGCGCCTGACAGCGATCTCCGGCGGCGGCGCTGGAGGAGGCCAGCGGCGGGCGGTTTAGTTCGGCGCGGGCGCAAGACGCAAGCAAGACGGAAGGCGCGAGCCAGCCGCTGGCCGGGCGGGCCGCGAGCGGCGGAAGGCGGCGGCGCGCCACGTGGCAGGCGGAGATTGGGCGCAGGGCGGCGGCGCGGATGTGTCCGGCGGGAAACGGACATGTCCGGCGGCGGAGGTAGGTGGAGGCTAGGGTTAGGGGAAATCATCCGCGAATTTGGAAGGGGGAGGCATATTTATAGGTAGAAGGAGCTAGGAGAGCCCAAATGAGGAGCGGTTTTCGGCCACGCGATCGTGATCGAACGACCTGGAGCATGGAGGGGAGTTTGGTGAGTTTTGGGCCACTTTGGAAGGGGTGTTGGGCTGCAAACAAAAGAGGCTTTGCGGTTACCCGGTTAACCGTTGGAGTATCAAACGACCTCCAAATGGCACGAAACTTGACAGGCGGTCTACCGGTGGTGTACCAAGGCCGCTTGGCAAACCTCGGGCCATTCCGAGAAAGTTTAACACCCGCTCACAACGAGAGACAAAAAGGGGAACGCTGGAGGACATAGGAGTGCCGGAATGCAAAACGGACAACGGGGAAAAGGCTCGGATGCATGAGATGAACATGTATGCAAAATGAGATGCCCATGATGACATGATAAAATGCAACACGCAAGAAAATGACATGGCAACAACGAGGAATAACTGGAAGACACCTGGCGCATCGAATCTGGGGTGTTACATATCATCGATAGACATGGTCGGTTTCAGTGTGCCGAGGGTGGCGTTAGTGTTGTGGCATGACCAACGGTATGTTTGGTTTGTGCCCAAGTTTGCCCCATCAAAGCATTGGGTAGCCAAAATTTTGGTTGAGGTATTGCTTGCCCATGATTTGGCCGACATTGGCAAGAAAAATGAACTAGAGTTGGGTAGAGTTCATTGGCATGCCAAAGAAATGGCAACCATCCAAACAAAGGCCAATCTTTGGGTCATGACCAAAATTTTGGTTGAGGTATTGGTTGCCCATGATTTGGCCGACATTGGCAAGAAAAATGAACTAGAGTTGGCTAGAGTTCATTGGCATGCCAAAAAATGGCAA
This sequence comes from Aegilops speltoides, assembly GCA_021437245.1. Classification (NCBI taxonomy): domain Eukaryota; kingdom Viridiplantae; phylum Streptophyta; class Magnoliopsida; order Poales; family Poaceae; genus Aegilops; species Aegilops speltoides. Next base: position 76,674,606 of record CM038145.1, on the reverse strand, counting down.
CCATCCAAACAAAGACCAATCTTTGGGCCATGACCAAAATTTTGGTAAGGTGCACTTTGGCCACAATCCAAACACACCCCAACACCCGGCTCGTCGAGGATGCACGGGGCGCCGCGACGCGTCCGCGGAGTGGTGTAGCGTGGCCAACTGCATCCTATGGAGCTGAGACCATGCAGGGTCATCTCGCTTTTTCAATGACATGCGGGGATCGCATTTGCGAAAAGGGCATCTCCAACGTTGCCACGACCGCAGCTGACTACCCTGGCACACCAAAGCCCTCGTCCCTCGGGCCATCGCGCGGTGCGTTCCCAGCCGGCGCCAGCTGCCCGCATTCATGTCGTCCGTTTGTATGTCTTCATTAAGAGGCTCGGTGCCCGAGGAACCAACTTCGGCGACTTAATGACGCGCCCGGACGCTTGGCCTCACCGGAATGCGCTACTTAAAGTGGCAATGCCCAGCTAACCTCCACACCATAGCGCTTCGTCCTCCTACCTGGCACCACATCCGCCATGTCCGCAAGTGCGAACGCTCTGCGGGAGAGCTTGTCCTCGGGGATGAAGCTCGAGGTCATCGCCCTCGCTCAAGTCGCCTCTCGCGACGCAATAGCAACGTAGCCGGACGCGGACGCGACCGCACAAGCGGTGGCCATGCTGGCGGCCGATGACGGGAGCACCGTCAGCCATGTGTCCTACTTGCCGCCGTCCAACGTTCGGCACCGCCGAGGTCGGGGACTCCTCCGAGGATGAGTAGGGCATGGGAGGCGGCAGGGCATGGTGTGCCAACTAGCCGCTCCATATCCCGTGTTCTACTCTTCCTCGCCGGAGACCGCACCTTCACTTCACGGGTCTTGAACCCCGCCCTCGTACATAGAGATCACAGATGGAGGACGTTGGTCGCCGCCGTAGAATAGGTTTAGGGTTGGGTTTCTTTTATTTTTCTGTCCTATAAAAGTTCAAAATGTAATGAAAATCTGCCGTGTTTGCATTAATCTCAGCCGGTGTATATGAACTTTCACAATAATATACATATTGTAGGAGTACTAGCAAGATGCCCGTGCGTTGCACGGAAGATCAAGATCTTGTGGGAGAAAAGGATGAACGAGGGAAAGCCTTATCTGCAAATGTGGAGAGGAGTGCGGGTAAATTGTGATAGTTTCCTTCCTATCCATTAGATATAGATCGGACGGCCTATATTGCAGGTATGACATGCACACCATCATCACCAACTCTGCTTTTTATTGAACCAAGACAAATCTAAAAAACCAACTAAGCCAACCTCCCAGCATATCGCGCGGGAAAAGACCCGGCCTCGCCGTTTTATCGGACGATGCCTTCACATCGTCTACATGTGGACATCGTCGAGGCTGATTTGGACGATGTGTAAATTTGCACGTCCGTTTAGACGAGCTGCTGGACGCCAGTTTTTTGGCCATATTGTGTAAAACGGGTATACACGTCCGTTTAGACGTGCTATTGGAGATGCTTTTACTGGATTACTAGTAGTAGTATCGATGGATCGCGCGAAGCATCATTTTTTTTAGGGGGCGAAGCACCTAGTTTAAAAGGAAAAAAGGTGGTACACTCACAGCACTCCTGTCGCGGTCGCATTGCACCACACACACGTTCGGTCCTGCACACGGCTCACGCAAACGGAACGCGCTTCGGCTTGCCTCATCACTGACACGTGGGACTGCACTTGGAGAAACCGACCATGCACCAAACTCCCCCCGCCCACCGTGCGAAAATCCTCCCCCCTCCCACACACAAAAATTCCCCCCAAATCCGATTCAACCGCCCTTCGGCCAAATATTCCCCAACCCCCCCGCCCCCTCCACTCCATTCGCTCCGCCAAAGCCACCCTCCCCGCCGCACCGATACGCCGGCGCGCTGTTCGTCGAGGGGACGACGGCGATACTCGCGCCCACAAGACGCTCGAGATCGCCGTCCTCTAGCCGCGCCGCCACCTCGCTACGTTCTTGTGGAGGCGACGGCGGTCGGCGTCACCACCGCTGGCGACGTTCGTGTGGAGACGCACGGCGGTCAGCTTCTCCCATGGTACGCGCATTCTAGACTGAGGCCCCGTTCATGTCGGTGTAGCGCTGAATGTTAGTTGATAGACTCTGTTAATCTCACAATTTGCCGAAGTAGTTTACTGTCAATATGCTCTGCTTAACAAGCTTCCTTGCCCTGTTCTACACTCAATCTGCTTAGCTGAGATGGCATGCCAAGGTCGATTAGTTGCTAAAATATCCTGCCATATATTTATTGTGACGTAGATTGCCATGGTCTAGTATCCAATCTGTTAGGTTAAATAGCTCTACACCGTTTTATACTCGATCTTTGTTGCTGCGATGGCCTTCGATAGTTCGATGGCTATGTGCTCAGCCTCATTGACTGCTGAAACAGCCTGCCATAATTTAGCACTCAAATCGGTTTGCTGAATTAGCTTTACATATATTTCCTTACTTAGATCTGCTCGTCCAAATATCTTGCCATAGCTTTAGACATCGACCTAGGTATTTTTTTCTGGACTTCATAAAAAAGCAGATATGTTTTTCCTGTAATATCTAGTAGAAGAACTAATTTGTATGTCTAACTGATGGACATGACTTGGATAACTTCTGCTCGAAGATTCTCTGTTGCATATGTCGAGGGGGTTGAAAACTTCATGAACTTTATCAGAGCTGAGTACTATGGTCTGAAATCAGATGTACTCTGCCCGTGTAGCAGTTGTATGAATTCAGTTACAAGACCCCAGTCAACTGTGCAAAATCATCTACACTTGTATGGGATGTCGGTCACATATACTAGGTGGGTTCATCATGTTGAAGCTATGAACGTCAATGTTATTCACTACATGGAAGCAGCAGATCACCATCTTGATCTACCTGATGCTCAGGTGGAAGAGGAGGAGCAGGTGGTGGTGGCGGAGCCAGGGAGTTTGACCAACATTGAAACAATGCTACAAAATGCTCGTGCATTCCGTGAACTTTCACCTGCAGAAGAAAAACGGTGGGTCCGCATGTTAGAACAATGCAACATTGTTGTCACCCCAGGAAATAAGCTCTCAGTATTCTCAGCTATGGTCACCTTTCTTCAGGTGAAGACATCTGAGTGGATGACCAACAAATCATTCGATGCGATGTTGGCTGCTTTCCGCAAATCTTTCCCAGATCGCTCGAGCTGCCACACACCTACAAAGAAATGAAAAATTTCCTTCGTGCAGTTGGAATTGGATATGATATGATCCATGTTTGTAAGAATAATTGTGTTCTGTTCCGGAAGGATTATGCCAACTTAAGTGAATGCCCGAAATGCAAATCATCAAGATGGAAAGATGGCAATGCTATGAAGAGGGTTCCTCATAATGTTCTGAGACATTTCCCAATTACATCAAGATTGCAGAGGTTGTTTCATGATGCTGAAACAAGAGAGGATGTACTGTGGCATTCTAGGAACCAGGAGTACAGGGATCAGAATGTAATGAGCCATCCATCTCATGGTAGTGAGAGGAAAAGCTTCAATGATAAACACAAAGAGTTTACTGCCGACCCGAGAAACATTAGACTTGGGTTAGCTTCAGATGGATTTAACCCATTTGGCCACCAGAGCGCCACATATAGCATGTGGCCAATGCTTGTTATCCCTTACAACATGCCTCCAAATGTCTGCACCAAAGAATCAAACTACATGATGGCCTTGCTTATCCCGGGTCCAAAAAGTCCTAGAAAGGATTTTGATTTGTTCATGGAGCCTCTTGTGGAGGAACTTCAACAGCTATGGAAGGGTGTTCTCACTCGAGACCTATATAGTAGCCCACCAGCTGATTTCTTTCTGCGTGCTATTGTAATTTGGTGCATCCATGATTATCCAGCTTTGGGCACTATGTCAGGGCGAACGACACATGGTTACAATGCATGTGTTCGCTGTGACAGGAATCCGTTGTCATACACAATACTTAGCAAGATCTGTTACATTGGACACCGCCGTTTCCTTGCCAAGGACAAGCCGCATCCTAGAAAATACTGAAGACATGTGTTCAATGCAAAGCATGAAAACCATGATGCGCCAAAGAGGCTCACCGCCGATGAGTTGCAAGTGGAATTAGAGAAGGTCAGGCATATTACACCAGGAAACCATCCTGGTAATGGTAGCGGGAAAAGGAAGCATGGCACGGTAGAAGAGAGATTATTTTTACCCGCAGGTCCACTTTGTGGGACTTGGAGTATTGGAAAGATTTGGATCTGCGGCATAATCTTGATGTGATGCACATCGAGAAAAATATATGTGACAGCATTATCGGCACACTTCTTAACATTGAAGGCAAGATGAAAGATACCTTAAATTCTAGGATTGATTTGACACACAGGTATCGAAAGGATTTGCGGTGCAAGATGAAGGTAAACCACGGGATATGGCACCACTGTATGTCTTGGACAAGGTAAAAAGAAAAGAATTCTGTGAGGCCCTGTCACGTGTGAGATTCCCACATGGATTTGCTTCCAACCCTGAAAGGAGAGTCACTGCAGATGGAAACAAGGTACAAGGGTTGAAAACTCATGACTGCCACATCCTACTTCTAAGGGTTTTACCTATTATCCTTAGAGGATTGGGCCGCCCTGACTTATACAGAGCAGTTGCAGAGTTGGGACAATTCTTCAGGGAACTCTGTAGTAGAAATATCAGGATAGATGCTTTTGAGCGTCTTAGAGACAAGATACCAACTATTCTATGCGACCTTGAGAAGATATATCCTCCAGCCTTTTTTGATGTGATGGTGCGTTTGGCTGTTCATCTACCTGATGAGGCACTACTTAGAGGTCTAGTACAATATGGCTGGATGTACCCTATTCAAAGGCGGCTAGGAACTTTCAAGGGCTATGTTAGGAACAGAGCTAGACCCGAGGGTTCCATTGCAGAGGCCTACATTGCTACAGAAGCGTTGAGATTCCGCTCAAAATACATTGAAATAGCTGATCAACTTAGCAAAGAGGTGGGTGAAGACAATCCCGGGCTCAATGTTTTCTATTATTCTATTCGAGTTACAGGAAGAGTCGACAAGAGGACAAACCTAAAGATTTGGACAAAATGGTTTGGTATGTGTTGAATAACTGTCCTGAGATACTACCTTATATCAAGTAAGTGCAGTACTGCAGTTTATACATCATAATCTACTAAACTTGCAACACATTCTTATATATTTAGATGTTTGACGTGATCACTATGGTGTGCAGCATCTACAAAGAGGAGTTACTGCCGCAAAATCCAAGAAACATTGACAAACTGGTTATGGCAGGATTTGCGAAATGGTTCAAGAACCATGTAAGCTTTTGAAGTGCACTGTCAGTTTTTTTAATATATTGAGTACATAAGATGATCAGCTTGTCTATTTTCTAACCATAGGTTAAGAAATGCGGGAGGATGGGCAGGCAGTTGATGATGCCCTTTACTCACTAGCAATGGGTCCTGATACTTGGGTAAGACATTATGAATCTTGCGTTGTTGGAGATGTGCGATACAACACACCCTTGCACGAGACGAAGGCAGGAAGACACAAAACAGTGCCATCATGAGCACAGATACGTATGACAAAGAGACAACTGAAATGTATGCTAACATAATGACATTGTTCGATTGCGAGATATCTCCGCTTTGAGGATCATCGTGTGTGGTTACATTGTTGTCGTTGGTATAACCTGTTTTCCAGGATTGCAAAACCCAGAGCTGATGATTATTTCAAATCCATCAATGTCAAGGCGGCGTACCAGACCAACGAGCCTTTTATTTTGGCAAATCAAGCAACACAGATATTTTTCTTGGAAGACACATTTGCACGTAGCGATGACTGGAGAGTATTGCAAAGGTTTGAGCAGAGGAATTTGTTTAATGAAGATGCACAACAAGATGATGCTTACACTACTCCTGATGTACAAGATAACACAGATGTTCCTAATATCTTTGAGAACCATCACGTCAATGATGCCGGCGAAAAGATTGCCTGTCGTGATGTGGACATACAAGAGTTGATCAAGAAGAAGCCAACGTTCGAGGACGTTGAGGACGAAGAAGAAGATGACACCGTGGGGAATTACGATTCAGACTGATACACATGGCGAAGATGTTCACGCTGCTGCTGTGGATGATGATTACATTGCTTTTGTCGTATTTGCCTGTCAGAAGACGTTTTTTTATCTACTATGTGAAATTGTGTTTGCTATGACAACTGAAACCTGATGAACATGTTGTTTAATATTTTGCTGTGAGAACATCACTTGTTATGTATGCTGATTTGTGTTTGGTGATTGTATGACAACTAAAACATGATGACATTGTTGTTTACTTGTACTCATATTTGGCTGTGAAACTTGAACTTGATGACATAGTTTGCTATTGGACTGCAATTTGCTCGACGTCTTCGAATGAGAACAAAGCTGACCCGACAGGGCCCCTGCTATTTATTTATTTATATGAGCAAAAGGGGATACCCCCTGATTTCCGTTAGTAGAAATTAGATGTTCACAACACTATGCCCAGCCTGCTACACAGGTTTCATTCATTACTAGTTTCAGCAAAGTGCTCATGTCGTAGCCACTGAATACATCACGAGTGCTACATACACTGCAAATAAAGAGACAATCATCCTACAGAGCACATCGATTTTGCCCATTATCTTCACAAGCTCTTTCATCTCCTCATTGTTGTCAAGGCCATTCAGCAATTGTTGCTTGGCCATGATTAGAGGAAGCTGCACCTTTAACCTTTCGCTCAGATCTTCCTCTCTTCGCCATTCCTTCGCCATTTGTCCAACACCCCAACCGGCTGGTATTGGGATTCCTCGGCTAACCAAATAACCAGAGTAGTTGCATTCTCCCACATCAACAACTTCCCAGAAATACAAATCACACGAATCTTCCCTTTTCTGCACGAATCAAATTGGAAGATCATCAACCAAACTACTAAAAAAATCAGCAACTAAAAGCAGCAGAACAACACTTAAACATATTATTACCCCATGATTCGGGCATTTGTAGAAGACTCGGCTAGGGTTGAAGATTGTGGTTGAGATGCGACGGATGACTCTGCATGATTTGCAGCAGTGGCACCACACCAACGGCAGCGGGTTGCGATGAGCAATCGGCTGTGGTGCGCGTGCCGGCGGGGGTGTGATGAGACCCACAGGCGATTGTACGGGTGGCGATTTGGCGCATATCTGGTTGTTGCTGTTGAAGAGCAGATGGACGAGCAGCCAGCGGACATGGTTGCTGTGGCCAGAGCTTCTGATGCTAGGCAGAGTAAGTAGAGAAGAGGAGAAGCGAACGTTGGATATGTCAGTTTCATTACTTGCAGAGTAGCATAACACCATATATAGTCATAGTCTAGGTTTGGATTCGAACCAGCTACAGGAGCATGTCTTTCTTTTTTATAAAACTCGGCAACGTCCCTTTACTGGTACACTAGCTTGTTCTGTACGCCTTCCCAAGTCTTTGATTTTCTTTCCCCTTTTTTTGCGAGGAAGAAAGGAGGAAAAAATTGAGAGTTCCTTGGACTCGAACCCAAGACCTCTCAGTTGAAAACCAAGTGTGCTAGTCACTTATGTGGCGAACGTTCCCTGTGAGGAGGACGGCAGACGAACGCATTTTCCTCGCAGTTTTCTTCCTATATATAAAAAAGTATGCTACTTGGTGTCCGCTTAGTCAAAAAACGATTGTGCCAACCTTGACCGTTGGATTGACATTCAACATATGTCATGTTTCTTCAGTCTCTTCTTCCTCGAGCCGCCAAAGCCAAACCAGCGCCGGCAGGACCGCCTGCTCCCACCTCCCACGGCTGGCTGTGATCTTCCCCGGCTCCTGTTCGTTCCTGTCCGAGGCCTCACCATCGTCCTCCGCCTTGGTTCGCTCGCCGTGGCACCGCCCTCCGGTGTTTTCAACATGGTCAACAACAGAGAGGAATAAGGATATGACTGTACATGGTGAGGATGATAGTAGGGACCCAGCAGTGCGCGCAGTAATTTTGTTTTTTCAGGACGGAGAAGGGTATCAACTGGGTTGTGCGGGACCCGTGGCCCATCTAGCCCAGGCTTTTATTTCAAATGTTTAGCACATGACTAGCCCAGTTTGTTTGTTTCCTTTCTGAAAAATGGCTAGCCAGCTATTTTGTTTTTTGCAGAATAACCAACATAGACCTACTTGCTTTCCTACGCCCTGCTGGGCCGGAAATCTTTCAAGACAAGGAGGGATGCATTTTGCCCAGAAAATGGGCTATAAGTAATAAGAAATGGGCTATAAGTAATAAGAAATGGGCTATAAGTAATAATAAATGGGCTATAAAATGAAAAAAATACATCAAACAGGCAATTAGTTCCCAAATACTGTTTTCTTTCGAATTTTGATATTTGAAATTTCATTTTTTGTGGGGGTAGAATTTCATTGAATTTAAATTAAGCTATATCTAGATTTAAAATTAATTTGAATCTGGCTAGAAATTTCAGGCTATATGCTGTTTGGGTCAGATTTGGAGGCTGACTTGTGGGTCTACTAGGTTGACGTGTAATTTGGCTTTGTCAACTTAGTCCACAAACGATTCTAGCAGCAGTGACTGTTGGATGTTAATCCAACGGCCATGCTGCTTCTTCAATATCTGATCTTCTTGCTCTAGCCGCCCAAACCAGCTACGGTGGGACTGCCTGCTCCCGCCTCCCGTGGCCGGCTGTGCTGCCGCACAGGCCGCACCGCCCCACCCTACTTCCTTGATGGCCAAGCCATTCCTCTAATCACCCACACCTCCTGTTATTTACCGGCGATGGCAGCTGGACCAGTAAACCCTCGTACTCCCCACCGCATGGGCAAACATTGCCGAGTCTTCCCCGACTCCGTGTCGTTCCCTTCCTAGGCCTCCCCGTCGTCCACCGCCATGGTGCTCTCGGCGCGGCCTGGTCAACGTGGTCAACGAACGACATCCATCGGCCGTGGACTGTACGTGCAAAATAATGATTCCTCCACCTGACAGCTGGGATCCATCGGAAGGGCCTCTGTATTTCGCGAAAAAAACGTTCCCCCCGCTGACATGTCGGACTCACCAGCTATATCTTTGCACGGAAGGAAGTGCCTCCTTATTACGTACAAAAAAAGAATACCCACCCTGCTAGCTGGGACCCACCATAGTGGGAGGATGACTTGCGGGCCAACTAAGTCGACGGGGACAGAGGGCTTTGTCAACTTAGTCAATATGAATGATTATAGCTCCAGTGACCGTACGATGTCCATCCAACGGCCATAGTGCTTCTTCAACCTCTGGTCTTCTTGCTCCAGCCGCCCAAAGCAGCGCCGGTCGTGCCGCGTGCTCCTGCCTCTCGTGGCCAGCTGTGATGCCACGAAGGCCTCACCGCCCCCTACTACTCCCACCGCTGGCCCAGGGTATCCCTCTACTCACCCACACCCCCTGTTACTCTGCGGCGATGGCAGCCTCACGTTGCAGCCGAACCAGTGAACCCTCGTACTCCTCTCCGCGTGGGCATCCACTGCCGCGTCTTCCCCGGCTTCGCGTCATCCCCTTCCTAGGCCTCGCCGTCGTCCACCGCCTTGGTGCTCTCGGTGCGGCGAGTCAATGTGGTCAACGACCGACTTCCATCGGAAGAGTACTGTATGTGGAGAGGCTGACAGCTGGGTCCACGGCCACAACCCAGTTTTTTTTGTGATTTGCCAAGTAAGTCTCTTTGTCAGGCCTGTTGGGCTGCAAATCTTTCAAGACGAGGAGAGCTTCATTCGGCTGGCCAAGAAAATGGCCTATCAGTAATGAGAAATGGGCTGTACATTTTTAAAACACATCAAACTGACAATTAGTTTCAAATATCTTTTTTTCATTTCAAGATTTTAAATTACATTAATTTTTATGTGTGGAGAATTTGTTGGATTTTATATTGATATACATTTATTTTTAAAATCAGTTTGAATGTGAGTCGAAATTTCGGGATTAAAAACAGTTCGGACCTTTTGAAATATGCAAAGTTTCTTATAATTTTTTAACTGTGGCCACAATATGGGCTGTAATGCTAACAAAAAGAATATGGGCTCCAAAAAAAACCTTAAGAATTAGCAAATGGGCTGTAAATTATTAGAAATAATGGCAGATGGGTTGTATGCTGTTTTCCACAGATTTGAGCCTTTCCTAAAAAAAGGTTGACGCACAAGCAGTGACTGTTGGATGTCCATCAAACGGCCGTTGTGCTTCTTCAATCTCTGCTCTTCCTGCTCCAGCCGCTCAAACAAGGGCCGGCGGGACTACCTGCTCCCTCCTCCCCGTGACCGGCTGTGCTGCCGCGCAGGCCTCACTGCCCCACCGTACTCCCATCGCTGGCCTAGCCATCCCTCTACTCACGCACACCTGCTGTTATTCTCCGGCGACGGCACACGAACCAGTAAACCCTCGTGCAGTCATACTCCCCTCCGCGTGGGAAGCAACTGCCGTGTCTTCCCTGCCTCCGTGTCATTCCCTTCCTAGGCCTCGCCGTCGTCCACCGCCCTGGTGCTCTCAGGGCGGCCTGGTTAACGTTGTCAACGACCGAGATGCATCCGAAGTGGAATGTACGTGGAGAGGCCGACAGCTGGGTCCGCGGCCGCACGCAAGGAAATGCCTCCTTATTACGCACAAAATAATGATTCCTCCACCTGACATCAGGGACCCACCGAAAGGGCCTCTGTATTTCGTGAAAAAAACATTACTGCCGCTGACAGCTCGGACCCACCAGCTACATCTTCGCACGCAAGGAAGTGCCTCCTTATTACGCACAAAAAAATGAATACTCCCCCTGTTAGCTGGGACCCAGTATAGTGGCAGGCTGACTTGTGGGCCTACTAAGTTGACGAGGATGGAGGGGTTTGGCAACTTAGTCAATATGCACGATTCTAGCTCCAGTGACCGTACGATGTCCATCCAACGGCCGTAGTGCTTCTTCAACCTCTCGTCTTATTGCTCCAGCCGCCCAAACCAGCATCGGTCGTGCCTCGTGCTCCTGCCTCCCGTGGCCGGCTGCGATGCAGCGGAGGCCTCACCGCCCCCAACTACTCCCACCGCTGGCCAGACCATCCCTCTACTCACCCACACCGCCTGTTATTCTGCGGCGACGACAGCCTCACACCGCAGCGAACCAGTGAACCCTCATACTCCTCTACGCGTGGGCATCCACTGCCGCGTCATCCCCGACTTCGTGTCGTTCCCTTCCTAGGCCTCGCCGTCGTCCACCGCCATGGTGCTCTCGGCGCGGCTTGGTCAACGTGGTCAATGAACGACATCCATCGGTAGTGGACTGTACGCGCAAAATAATGATTTCTCCACCTGACAGCTGGGACCCACCGGAAGGGCCTCTATATTTCGCGAAAAAAAGATCCCCCTGCTGACATGTCGGACCCACCAGCTATATCTTCGCACGCAAGGAAGTGCCTGCTTATTATAATAAAAAAAAGAATACCCACCCTGCTAGCTGGGACCCACCATCGTGGGAGGATGACTTGTGGGCCAACTAAGTTGACGGGGAAGGAGGGCTTTGTCAACTTAGTCAATATTAATGATTCTAGCTCCAGTGACCGTATGACGTCCATCCAATGGCCATAGTGCTTCTTCAACCTCTGGTCTTCTTGCTCCAGCCGCCCAAAGCAGCGCCGGTCGTGTTGCATGCTCCTGCCTCTCGTGGCCGGCTGTGATGCCGCGGAGGCCTCACCGCCCCTACTACTCCCACCGCTGGCCCAGGGTATCCCTCTACTCACCCACACCCCATGGTATTCTGCGGCGACAGCAGCCTCACACCGCAGTCGAACAAGTGAACCCTCATACTCCTCTCCGCGTGGGCATCCACTGCCGCGTCTTCCCTGGCTCCGTGTCATCCCCTTCCTACGCCTCGTCGTCGTCCACCGCCTTGGTGCTCTCGGCGCAGTGTGATCAATGTGGTCAACGACTGACTTCCATCGGAAGAGTACTGTATGTGGAGAGGCTGACATCTGGGTCCACGGCCACAGCCAAATTTTTTTGTGATTTGCCAAGTAAGTCGCTTTGTCAGGCCTGTTGGGCTGCAAATCTTTCAAGACGAGGAGAGCTTCATTCGGCTGGCCGAGAAAATGGCCTATCAGTAATGAGAAATGGGTTGTACATTTTTAAAACAGATCAAACCGGCAATTAGTTTCAAATATCTTTTTTTCATTTCGAGATTTTAAATTACATTAATTTTTATGCGTGGAGAATTTATTGGAATTTATATTGATATACATTTATTTTTAAAATCAGTTTGAATGTGAGTCAAAATTTGGGATTAAAACAGTTCGAGACCTTTTGAAATATGCAAAATTTCTTATAATTTTTAACCGTGGCCACAATATGGGCTGTAATGCTAACAAAAAGAATATGGGCTCAAAAAACCTTAAGAATTAGCAAATGGGCTGTAAATTATTAGAAATAATGGCGATGGGTTGTATGTTGTTTTCCACATATTTGAGGCTTTCCTAAAAAGGTTGACGACAGCAAAGGATCGTTGGATGTCCATCCAACGGCCGTCGTCTTCTTCAATCTCTGCTCTTCTGCTCCGGCCGCTCAAACAAGCGCTTGAAGGACTGCTGCTCCTCCTCCCATGCCGGTTGTCTTTGCCACGCAGAGCCTCACCGCCCCACCGTACTCCCATCGCTGTCCTAGCCATCCCTCTACTCACCCACACCTGTTATTATTCTCCGGCGACGGCAGACAAACCAATAAACCTCGTGCAACAGATTCCCCTCGCGTGGGAAAAACAAGCCGAAGTCTTACCGCCTCCATGCCGTTCCCTTCCTAGGCCTCGTCGTCGTCCACCGCCCTGGTGCTCTCGGCGCGGCCTGGTCAACGTGGTCAACGACCGACATGCATCTGAAGTGGAATGTACGTGGAGAGTCTTGCTACCTCTTGAGCACTGCGTTGGATTTCCCCGAAGAGGAGAGGATGATACAACAAAGTAGCGTAAGTATTTCCCTCAGTTTTTGAGAACCAAGGTATCAATCCAGTAGGAGACCACGCACAAGTCCCTCGTACCTACACAATACGGTAGCAACTCGCAACCAACGTTTAGGGGTTCTCAATCCCTTCACGGTCACTTACGAGAGTGAGATCTGATAGAGATAATATTTTTGGTATTTTTGATAGATAGATGCAAAGTAAAAAGTAAAAGGCAAAGTAAAAACAAAGCAAGTAAATAAAGTGATAGAGATTGATATGATGAGAATAGACCCGGGGGCCATAGGTTTCACTAGTGGCTTCTCTCAAGAGCATAAGTATTCTACAGTGGGTGAACAAATTACTGTTGAGCAATTGACAGAATTGAGCATAGCAATGAGTATATCTAGGCAATGATCATGTATATAGGCATCACGTCCACAACAAGTAGATCGAAACGATTCTGCATCTACCACTATTACTCCACTCATCGACCGCTATCCAGCATGCATCTAGAGTATGAAGTAAAAACAGAGTAACGCCTTAAGCAAGATGACATGATGTAGAGGGATAAATTCATGCAATATGATAAAAACCCCATATTGTTATCCTAGATGGCAACAATACAATACATGCCTTGCAACTCTTTTTGTCACTGAGTAAGGACACCGCAAGATTGAACCCAAAGCTAAGCACTTCTCCCATTGCAAGAACTACCAATCTAGTTGGCCAAACCAAAAAGATAATTCGAAGAGACTTGCAAAGATAACTCAATCATACATAAAAGAATTCAGAGAGGAATCAAATATTTTCCATAGATAATACTGGATCATAAACCCACAATTCATCAGTCTCAACAAACACATAATATCTGGGCTGGGCCTCCGGTTAATAGGTTAGTCCCAAAAGTAATATAAAAGTGGAAAATAAAGCCCAATATATTCCAAAACAATAGATAAAGTAGCATGGAGCAATCAAAAATTATAGATACGTTGGAGACGATCGGGCATCCCTAAGCTTAATTCTGCTTTCGTCCTCGAGTAGGTAAATGATAAAAAGAATTTTTGTCATGGAGTGATACTTTGGCATAATTTCAATGTAAATCTTCTTAATTGTGATATGAATATTCAGATCCGAAAGATTCAAGACAAAAGTTCATATTGACACAAAAATAATAATACTTCAAGCATACTAATCAAAGCAATCATGTCTTATCAAAATAACATGGCAAAAGAAAGTTCATCCCTACAAAATCATATAGTTAGGCTATGCTTCACTTTCGTCACACAAAGCTGTTCCCAACTTCTATACCCACGATGACAAGCCAAGCAATTGTTTCATACTTAAATAATCTCAAACTTTTTCAACCTTCACGCAATACATGAGCGTGAGCCATGGATATAGCACTATGGGTGTAATAGAATATGATGATGGGGATTGTGTGGAGAAGACAAAAAAGGAGAAAGTCTCACATTGACGAGGCTAATCAACGGGCTATGGAGATGCCCATCAATTGATGTCAACATGAGGAGTAGGCATTGCCATGCAACGGATGCACTAGAGCTATGAATGCTCAACAAAAGAAAACTAGTGGGTGTGCATCCAACTCGCTTGTTCATGAAGAGCTAGGGCATTTGAGGAAGCCCATCGTAGGAATATACAAGCCAAGTTCTATAATGAAAAATTCCCACTAGTATAAAAAGGACTACTTTATGAGACTCACTACATGAAGAACAAGGTGCTACTTTGAAGCACACTATATGAGACTCACTACATGAAGAACAAGGTGCTACTTTGAAGCACAAGTGTGGAAAAAGAGATAGTAGCATTGCCCCTTTTATATTTTTTTGGGCCTTTTTTTTTCTTTTGGCCTTTCTCTCTTTTTTTTAATTTGGGCAATGCTCTAAAAATGATGATCATCACACTTCTATTGATTACAACATAAGGATTACAACTCGAAACTTAGAACAAGATATGACTCTATATGAATACCTCCGGCGGTGTATCGGGATGGTGCAATGAATCAAGAGTGACATGTATGGAAAATAATGCATGGTGGCTTTTCCACAAATACGATGTCAACTACATGATCATGCAATGGCAAAATGACAAAAGTAATGTATGTCATGATGATGATGATGGTGGAAGTTGCATGGCAATATATCTCGGAATTGATATGGAAATGCCATGATAGGTAGGTATGGTGGCTGTTTTGAGGAAGATATAAGGAGGTTTATGTGTGATAGAGCATATCGTATCACGAGGTTTGGATGCACCGGCGAAGTTTGCACCAACTCTCAATGTGAGAAAGGGCAATGCACGGTACCGAAGAGGCTAGCAAAGGCGGAAAGGTCAGAGTGCGTATAATCCATGTACTCAACATTAGTAAAAAGAACTCATATACTTATTGCAAAAATTTAGAAGTCATCAAAAATCAAGTATTACGCGCATGCTCCTAGGGGGATAGATTGGTAGGAAAAGACCATCGCTCGTCCCCGATCGCCACTCATAAGGATGCACAAGCCAGGTACACTTCATGTTTCAAATTTGTTACACAACTTTAACCATACGTGCATGCTACGGGACTTGAAAACTTCAACACAAGTATTTCTCAAATTCATAATCACACAACTAGCACAACTTTGATATTATCACCTCCATATCTCAAAACAATTATCAAGCATCAAACTTATCTTAGTATTCAACGCACTCAAAAGAAAGTTTCACATATCTTGAACACCAAGTATATTAACATTAAGCAAATTACCATGCTATTAAAGACTCTCAAAATAATCTAAGTGAATCATGAGAGATCAATAGATTCTTTAAAACAAATCCACCACCGTGCTCTAAAAGATATAAGTGAAGCACTAGAGCAAAAATTATCACGCTCAAAAGATATAAGTGAAGCACATAGAGTATTCTAAAAAATTCCAATTCATATATGGCTCTCTCAAAAGGTGTGTGCAGAAAGGATGATTGTGGTAAACTAACAGGCAAAGACACAAATAATACAAGACGCTACAAGCAAAACACATATCATGTTGGTGAATAAAAATATAGCTCCAAGTAAATTACCGATGGAAGTGGACGAAAGAGGGGATGCCTTCCGGGGCATCCCCAAGCCTTGACTTTTTGGTGTCCTTGGATTATCTTGGGGGTGCCATGGGCATACCCAAGCTTAGGCTCTTGCCACTCCTTGTTCCATAATCCATCAAAAGGATTCACCCAAAACTTGAAAACTTCACAACACAAAACTCAACAGAAATCTTGTGAGCTCCGTTAGAGAAAGAAAACAAAAGACTACTTCAAGGTACTGTAATGAACTCATTCTTTATTTATATTGGTGTTAAACCTAATTTATTCCAACTTCTCTATGGTTTATAAACTATTTTACTAGCCATAGATTCATCAAAATAAGCAAACAACACACGAAAAACAGAATTTGTCAAAAATAGAACAGTCTGTAGCAATCTGTAACTAACGCAAACTTATGGAACTCTAACAATTCTACCAAAATAGGAAGTCCTGGAAAATAAATTTGTTTATTGAACAGCAGCAAAAAGAATAAATGCAAACGCACATTTCTGTGATTTATCATAACTAAATTCGTGCGCGCAAAGTTTCTGTTTTTCAGCAGAATCAAATCAACTATCATCATAGGTTATCCTATAGGTTCTACTTGGCACAAACACTAATTAAAAGATAAAACCACATCCAAACATAGGCTAGATGGATTATTTATTCCTAAACAGATGCAAAAACAAAAAAAACACAAAACACAAAATAAAATTGGGTTGCCTCCCAACAAGCGCTATCGTTTAACGCCCCTAGCTAGGCATAAAAACAAGGATAGATCTAGGTATTGCCATCTTTGGTAGGCAATCCATAAGTGGCTCTCATGATAGATTCATATGGTAATTCTATTTTCTTTCTAGGGAAGTGTTCCATGCCCTTCTTTAAGGGAAATTGGAATCGAATATTCCCTTTTTTCATATCAATAATTGCACCAATCGTTCTAAGGAAAGGTCTACCAAGAATAATAGGACATGAAGGATTGCAATCTATATCAAGAACGATAAAATCTACAGGCACATAATTCCTGTTTGCAACAATAAGAACATCATTAATTCTTCCCATAGGCTTTTTAATAGTGGAATCCGCAAGATGCAAGTTTAGAGAGCAATCATCAAAATCACGGACATCTAGCAAATCACATAAAGTTTTGGGAATAGTAGAGACACTAGCACCCAAATCACACAAAGTATGAAACTCAAAATCTTTAATTTTAATTTCTATAGTAGGTTCCCACTCATCATAGAGTTTTCTAGGGATAGAAACTTTCAACTCAAGTTTTTCTTCATAAGATTGCATCAAAGCATCAACAATGTGTTCGGTAAAGGCCTTATTTTGACTATAAGCATGAGGAGAATCTAGCACGGTTTGTAACAAGGAAATACAACCAGTCAAAGAGCAATTTTCATAATTAAATTCCTTGAGATCCAAAATAGTGGGTTTAGCAACATCACGGTTTTTATTTATTTCAATCCCACTTTCATCATTTTCATCATCAAGATGTAGAAACTCCGAATTCTTAGAACGCCTTCTAGGTAAAGGAAGATAATCTTCAGTTTCATCAAGATTCATATAGCCAAACAAAGATTTAATGTGGGACACATCAATAACTTTTAGATCTTTATCTTGATTTTCATAGGAATTGGAAGAACACACTTTAATAAAGGCATCTTTGGAAGTACGCATCCTAGCGGTTCTTTCCTTGCACTCATCAATGGAAATTCTCATGGCTTTGAGAGACTCATTGATATCATGTTTAGGAGGAATAGATCTAAGCTTTAAAGAATCAATTTCAAGAGAAATTCTATCAATGTTCCTAGCCAAATAATCAACTTTAAGCAATTTCTCTTCAAGCAAAGCATTAAAATTATTTTGTGAATTCATAAACTCTTTAACACTACTCTCAATTCAGAGGGCATCTTATTAAAATTTCCGTAAGAGTTGTTCTAGGAATTTCCATAATTCTTAGAAGGATTACTAGGATAAGGCCTAGGATTAAAATTCCCTCTATAAGCGTTGTTTCCAAAACTATTCCTACCAACAAAATTCACATCCATAGATTCATTATTATTCTCAAGCAAAGTAGACAAAGGCATATCATTAGGATCAAGAGGAGTATTTTTAGGAGCAAACATCTTCATAAATTCATCCATCTTTTCACTCAAAATATTGATTTCTTCTATAACATGCACTTTTTTACTAGAAGATCTTTCGGTGTGCCATTGAGAATAATTAGCCATAATATTGTCAAGCAATTTGGTAGCATCCCCTAACGTAATTTCCATGAAAGTGCCTCCCGCGGCCGATCTAAAAGATTTCTACAAGCAAAGTTCAATCCGGCATAAAAATTTTGTATGATCATCCATAAATTCAAACCATGAGTAGGGCAATTGCAAAGCATCAATTTCATTCTTTCCCAAGATTGGGAAACATGCTCATGATCAAGTTGTTTAAAATTCATGATGTCGTTCCTAAGAGTGATAATCTTAGCGGGAGGAAAATACTTAGAGATAAAAGCATCTTTGCACTTGTTCCAAGAATCAATACTATTTTTAGGCAAAGATGAAAACCAAACTTTAGCACGATCTCTAAGTGAAAACGGAAATAACTTCAATTTGACAATATTGTTATCCGTATCTTTCTTCTTTTGCATATCACACAAATCAACAAAATTGTTTAGATGAGTAGCTGCATCTTCACTAGGAAGGCCGGCTAATTGATCTTTCATAACAAGATTCAACAAAGCGGTATTGATTTCACAAGAGTCATCATTATTAAGAGGAGCAATCGGAGTACTAAGGAAATCACTATTATTGGTATTCGAGAAATCACACAATTTGGTATTATTTTTTGCCATGGTAACAAGTAATCCAACACACAAGCAAACAGAAAGGCAATGGGAAAAAGGCAAACGGGAAAGAGAGGAGGAGATTGGGAAAGAGAGGGCGAATAAAACGGCAAGGGTGAAGTGGGGGAGAGGAAAACGAGATGCAAATGGCAAATAATGTAATGCAAGAGATAGGGATTGCGATGGGTACTTGGTATGGTTGACTTGCTTGCGTGAGCCTCCCCGGCAACGGCGCCAAAAATTCTTCTTGCTACCTCTTGAGCACTGCGTTGGATTTCCGCGAAGAGGAGAGGATGATGCAGCAAAGTAGCATAAGTACTTCCCTCGGTTTTTGAGAACCAAAGTATCAATCCAGTAGGAGACCACACACAAGTCCCTCGTACCTACACAAAACGATAGCAACTCGCAACTAACGCTTAGGGGTTGTCAATCCCTTCACGGTCACTTATGGGAGTGAGATCTGATAGAGATAATATTTTTGGTATTTTTGATAGATAGATGCAAAGTAAAACACTACTAGGAAAAGGGCTATAGATAGGATTGATTCTAATGGCGCACCAGACATGTGGTGCGCCATTGCTATATACTAATGGCGCACCATGTGTTGGTACGCCATTAGTTTCCAAATACTAATGGCGCACCACGTACCACGGTGCGCCATTAGTAAAACCACAATTTTTCAAAACTTCTAATGGCGCACCATGGGTGTGGTGCGCCATTACTAGTTTTAACTAGTAATGGCGCACCACACCCACCGTGCGCCATTAGAAGTTCTGAAAAAAGAAGTAAAAAAAATTATAAAAAAATTTATAAAATTTTTGTTAGTAATGGCGCACCACCCCACGGTGCGCCATTAGTTGTTCTTGACTTCCACCGAATGCACCCCCGTGGACCGCCTTTTCAGTTTTAAAAAATTAAAAAAATGATAAAATGTCAAAAAATAAAAGAAAATAAGTTTTCCATGTGATATGTGGTCTAGTTGTTGGGAAAATTTACAAATATGAATTTCGACTTTATTTGCAAAATCTCTCGAAAATTTGTAAATGGCCATAACTTTTGCATACGAACTCGGATGAAAAAGTTTTATATATGAAAAGCATCTACTTGAAAAGTTACATCCGAATTTAACTGGGGAACCCGTTAAACATTTTAAAATCCTCAAAAGCCTAACGAAAAAAAAGTTACGGGGCTTTTAAGATGCGAGGCAAAAAATTCAAAAAAAAATTAGTTTTTTTAGTTTTTTTAAATCTAGTCAAACTATGGTCAAACTAATTATTCAAGAATATTAGTATTTTAGTTTTTTTCAATTTTGGTCAAATCTAGTCAAACTATGGTCAAACTGTGGTCAAATCTGGTCAAACTATGGTCAAATCTGGTAAAACTGTGTGCGAACTAATTATTCAAGAAATATTAGTGTTACTAATTTTTTAGAACAATAGTTTCAAACTCAAACAGTGAAATGTGTCAGTACATGCTCAAGCTAAATTCCTGAGGTTAATAGGATTGACATCTTACTATTGTCAGGAAAACAACAAGTGCAGACTTAGAAACGAGGGAGAAAAGAACCCGGAAGTTAAGTGTGCTCAGGCTGGAGTAGTGAGAGGGATGGGTGACCTTTTGGGAAGTTTGACTATGGAGTGCGATTTGACCTGAGATTAAGCATATTGACTCGAGATTAAGCCATAGTGACCTGAGATTAAGAAAAAAAAATTGGAAATTTTGAAAAAAAAATTTTAAAAAAAATCCTGCAAAAAAATTTGAAAAAAGATTGTTACTAATGGCGCACTCCTATGTGGTGCGCCATTAGTATACCAGATACTAATGGCGATTAGTGATGCGCCATTAGAATCTCAGATTCTAATGGCGCACCACAGTGCGCCATTAGAAAAAATCTAGTGGCGTGATGCTAATGGCGCACCGGTAGTGCGCCATTAGTAGGCAAAACCGGTGCGCCATTAGAAGGCTTTTTCCTAGTAGTGAAAAGTAAAAGGCAAAGTAAAAACAAAGCAAGTAAATAAAGTGATAGAGATTGATATGATGAGAATAGACCTGGGGGCCATAGGTTTCACTAGTGGCTTCTCTCAAGAGCATAAGTATTCTACGATTGGGTGAACAAATTCTTGTTGAGCAATTGATGTAATTGAGCATAGGTATGAGTATATCCAGCAAAGTGATCATGTATATAGGCATCACGTCCACAACAAGTAGATCGAAAAGATTACGCATCTACTACTATTACTCCACTCATCGACCGCTATCCAAAGATGCATCTAGAGTATTAAGTAAAAATAGAGTAACGCCTTAAGCAAGATGACATGATGTAGAGGATAAATTCATGCAATATGATAAAAACCCCATCTTGTTATCCTCGATGGCAACAATACAATCGTGCCTTGCAACTCTTTCTATCATCGAGTAAGGACACCGCAAGATTGAACCCAAAGCTAAGCACTTCTCCCATTGCAAGAACTACCAATCTAGTTGGCCAAAACAAAAGATAATTGAAGAGACTTGCAAAGATAACTCAATCATACATAAAAGAATTCAGAGAAGAATCAAATATTTTCCATAGATAATATTGGATCATAAACCCACAATTCATCGGTCTCAACAAACACCCGCAAAAAAGAAGATTACATCGAATAGATCTCCACGAGAGAGGGGGAGAACATTGTATTGAGATCCAAAAAGAGAGAAGAAGCCATCTAGCTACTAGTTAGGGACCCAAAGGTCTGAAGTAAACTACTCACACTTCATCGGATGGGCTATGGTGTTGATGTAGAAGCCCTCCATGGTGGATGCCCCCTCCGTGAGCTCGAGCAGGCCCCAAGATGGGATCTCGTGGATCTGAGAAGGTTGGCGGTGGAATTAGGTTTTGGCTCCTGTTACGATCGTGCACGGGATCTGTAGGTATATATAGGAGGAAGGAGTACGTCGGTGGAGCGTCAGGGGGCCCACGAGGTAGGGGGCGCGCCCAGAGGGGCGCCCTCCACCCTCGTGACCGCCTCTGGCACTTCTTGGAGTGGGGTCCAAGTCTCCGGGATCACGTTTGGTTGGAAAATCACGTTCCCGAAGGTTTCATTCCGTTTGGACTCCGTTTGATATTCCGTTTGTTCGAAACACTGAAATAGACAAAAAACAACAATTCTGGGCTGGGCCTCCGGTTAGTAGGTTAGTCCCAAAAGTAATATAAAAGTGGAAAATAAAGCCCAATATAGTCCAAAACAATAGATAAAGTAGCATGGAGCAATCGAAAATTGTAGATACGTTGGAGACATATCAGAGAGGCCGACAGCTGGGTCCACGGCCGCATGCAAGGAAATGCCTCCTTATTACGCGCAAAATAATGATTCCTCCACCTGACATCAGGGACCCACCGAAAGGGCCTCTGTATTTCGCGAAAAAATTGTTACCACCGCTGACAGCTCGGACCCACCAGCTATATCTTTGCACGCAAGGAAATGCCTCCTTATTACGCACAAAAAAATGAATACTCCCCCTGTTAGCTGGGACCCAGTATAGTGGCAGGCTGACTTGTGGGCCTACTAAGTTGACGGGGATGGAGGGGTTTGTCAACTTAGTCAATATGCATGATTCTAGCTCCAGTGACCGTACGATGTCCATCCAACGGCCGTAGTGCTTCTTCAACCTCTCGTCTTCTTGCTCCAGCCGCCCAAACCAGCGCCGGTCGTGCCTCGTGCTCCTGCCTCCCATGGCCGGCTGCAATGCGGCGGAGGCCTCACCGCCCCCTACTACTCCCACCGCTGGCCAGACCATCCCTCTACTCACCCACACCCCCTGTTATTCTGCGGCGACGACAGCCTCACACCACAGCGAACCAGTGAACCCTCGTACTCCTCTACGCGTGGGCATCCACTGCCGCGTCTTCCCCGGCTCCGCGTCATCCCCTTCCTAGGCCTCGCCGTCGTCCACCGCCCTGGTGCTCTCAGCGTGGCATGGTCAACATGGTCAAGGAATCATTTCCATCGGACATGGACTGTACGTGGAGAGGCTGACAGCTGGGTCCATGGCCGCAACAAGGAAGTGCCTCCTTATTACGCGCAAAATAATTATTCCTCCACCTGACAGCGGGGACCCACCGGACAGGCCACCATATTTCACGAAAAAACGTTTCCCCCTGACTGCTGGGACCCACCAGCTACATCCTCGCACGCAAGGAAGTGCGTCTGGGCAAAAAAAATGATTTGCCCCCTGACTGCTAGGACCCACCAGCTACATCTTCGCAGGCAAGGAAGTGCCTGACAGTCGGGACCCACCTGGTCGAAGCGTACGTAGCGTTGTCATTCTGGTCGTGAACGTGTATGTACATATATATGGTCGATGTAGAGGGCGCGCACGCGTCGTAGTAGAGGCGCCGACGTGTCGAGTAGAGGCGCGCGACGTAGCATGTACACGCACGCACAACGCCGTGGTGCGAGAAAGAAAATACGCCACGCACATTACATACGGGCGGGGTCTCGAATGCCTACTCGCGCATACGTACGGCCAGGGCTCGTGTACGTGGCTGGGTCGTAACAGAGAAACATAGTTGTCGTCGTGTTCATGGGGAGGCAACGGAATGCTCATGTTCATGGGGAGGCAACGGAATGTGTCGTGTTCGTGGGGAGGCAACGGAACGCGTGGGAGCCAACCAGCTTGGACGGAACAGGCGATGGAAACGAGGCTTGGCATACCGCACAATGTAGGAAACGGACCTCCTACATTCGGAACGGGGTCCTGTTGATCGGGAGGGGTGTGGCGTACCGCAAAACGGAGGAAACGGACCTCCTATGGTCGAAACGGGGGTCCTGTTGATCGGGAGGGGTGTGGCGTACCGCAAAACGGAGGAAACGGACCTCTTACAATCGAAACGGGGTGCTGTTGATCGGGAGGCTCGTGGCGCATCAAAAAGCACGGACGAAGCAGACTATCTTTGGAGTGCTACGGTCGAAACAGGGTCTTGTTCATCGGGAGGGTGTGGCGTCTTGCAAAGCAGGACTCCACGGATCTGTTCATCTCCACCGTCGACCTCCTCCGGCCTCCACACGGCTACCGTCGACCTCCTCCAGCCTCCACGGGCTCTGTTCATCCAGCCTCCACCGCGCTTACTCCACCGCCTTGTTCAACCACCCCTCCAAGGGCACCCCTCCACCGTCTCTGTTCATCCAGCCCTCCACACCACGGGTCTGTTCAACCACCCTCCACGGCCACCCCCACCGCTCATTGTTCATCCAGCCCTCCACACCACGGGTCCTATTCATGCAGGCAACGCCACCGTTCCATTATTCATCCAACCCCGCCCCCCATAGCGCTCACTGTTCATCAATCGATCGGCTTGATTAGCAGCGAGAGCGAAGAATCGCTCCATCGGGTTGATTAATAGCCATCAATCGATCGCTTCGGGTTCGATGTCGTAGCTGCAGTCTGCAATCGCCGGTTCGATTAGAGCCCAACGCCTCGCTCGAGTTCAGTTAGAGCCAACGCCTCGCACATGTACGAGAGAAACGCGCATCGCTCGGCCCCCGACCTCCCACCGTAACCGGCAACTCCCTGAAATTTTCCTCCCCCTCGCTTCTACCACGGTTTTTTCCATCATGGACGAACCAAAGAATGTCATGCAGCTGCGTCTCCGGCCCGCCCAGGACAAAAAGCCCATTTTATGTCATGAGTTTTTGTCATAGAAGTAGGAGCCCACCACATCTATGATGATACCGGGTTTTGCCACAATTATCGTCATAGAAGTGTCATATGTATGACAGAAAAAATTTCTTTCGGCCCAAAATGTCACGGATGTGTCTTTTTTTGTAGTGAAAGTACTTCCCGGGGCCCACCTTTCTCCGCTTATTCTGCCTTGTTGATGGTTCAACGAATGGCTGAGTTAACTGAAGCACAAAGGTACCTAGTTCCACAGGCAACTTGGGAGCAGCGTGTTTTGACAAGTAATCGACAATGCTGTTCTCTGCTCGAAGAACATGCTCCGCTTGCAGACCGTCAAAATGCTCCTCCAACTTCCTCACTTCATCCACGTAGGCCTCCATCAACGGGCTCTAATAATCCTTGTTGACTTGTTTGACGACAAGCTATGAATCACCTCTGATGATGAGCTTCCTGATTCCGTGGTCCACCGCGATCTTGAGACTGGCAAGCAGCCCCTCATATTCTGCAGTGTTGTTCATCGACCTTTCCCAGGGAAAATGCATATGGACTACGTACTTGAGGCGCTCTCTAGTGGGCACGACTAGTAGCACGCCGGCACCAGCACCTTGCAGCGAGAAAGCCCCATCAAAGTACATAATCCAATGACTACTTGCCTCTTTGCCGGGAAGAATGGTCTCTTGAACTTCTTCATCGGGCGTGGAGGTCCATTCTGCTATGAACTCTACCAAGGCTCTGCTGTTGATCGTCGAAGTGCTTTCAAACTTGAGGCTAAAGCTTGACAGTTCCAGCGCCCACTCCACAATCCTCCCAATTGAATATAGGTTGTGCAAGATCCATTTCAAAGGGAGGCGAGTGACGACGGTGATCTCATGTGCTTGGAAATAGTGACGCAACTTTCTCGAGGCCATAAGAAGGCCGAAAAACAGCTTCTGCATACCAGAATACCTTGATATAGCTCCCTACAAGAGGGAGCTGACAAAATATACTGGGTGCTACATCACCTTCTTCTTCTGCTCCACTTTGCTCACTTGTGCAGACTCCGCCTTGCCAGGACAGGGCCTCGCCGGGGGTTATGCCTTGCCGGCATCAAGCTCTGCCGAGGAAGACTCCAGCTCTTCATCCGATGGCCTCGCCGCCGACAGTGCCTCCTCCTCAACTTCTCTTTGCGCCACTAGCACAACACTGACCACTTGATTTGTTGCCGCTAAATATAGCAGTAGCTGCTCTTGCAGTTTGGGTGCAACTAGTATCGGCGTAGAGGAGAGGTACCTCTTCAAAACTTGCAGCGCTGCCTCTGCCTCTGGAGTCCATTTCATTGGACCCGCCTTTTTCAAAATTTTGAAGAAGGGGAGGGCACGCTCGGCAGATTTGGAGATGAACCTACTCAGGGCGGCAACGCAGCCAGCAAGCCTACGGATATCATTGACTTGTTTTGGCGCCTCAATCCGCTCAATTGCTTTAATCTTGTCGAGATTTGCATCAATTCGGCGTTGAGACGCACAGAACCCAAGAAGTTTGCCGGATGGAACGCCGAAGACACACTTCTCTGGATTGAGCTTGAGGTTGATCTTGTGCAAATTTGCAAAGGTTTCCTCCAGATCCTGCATGAGTGTGGCCTTGTCCTTGGTTTTTGTCGGCGTTCTGGGAACCGGGGTCCCCAGACTTGCCTGCTTGTGGCCCGCAGCATGGCTCAGCCAGTGGCCCAGTACGGCCCGTCTTCATCAACAAATACTCAAGACCCTCGCGAGGGGCCAGGCCTCACGGGGCGGACGACGCAAGGCCTCCTCAGGGGCGGCCTCACCAGGCAGGCTCGCGAGGAGGCGGAGAGATAAAGGCGAGGGGTACCTCGCGAGGTGCTCATGACGCAAGCCATGACGATCAAGACCAGGTAGGCGCCAGGCGGGAACCAGTCCGCGCAGTGTCCTCGTTTCCTATTTGGTGCAAAGGGGGCAAGCGCAGGCGCGGAGTACCGAGGCATCAGGCAAAGGTTTCCATATCAGTGCAACGAGACCAAGACCGGCAGAGCGGCAGGACGGAGGTCACCGTGGAGCCCAGGATGGTGTCACCACCAGCGCCTTTGGCAGTCGAAGACCATCTTTAGTCAGGATAGCTTGTACTAGTTGTCCCCTTTCAAAGTGGCCGTTGTTGGCTCCCTTCCCGCTCAATATTTGGGAAGAGGACCAGGGCCTCTATAAATAGGGCTAGCCACCACAGTAGAAGGCACCGGATCCTAACCTAGCTCATCTACACACCACCACAAGAACACCTCTCCTCACGAGGCTGT
The DNA here is from genome assembly GCA_021437245.1 of Aegilops speltoides. Taxonomy (NCBI): domain Eukaryota; kingdom Viridiplantae; phylum Streptophyta; class Magnoliopsida; order Poales; family Poaceae; genus Aegilops; species Aegilops speltoides. The sequence continues at coordinate 76,647,794 of CM038145.1, read as the reverse complement.
TCTTCCTCTGTACTGTTCATCATCAGCCCAAGAGGCAATCCACCCCACCACACACTGGATTAGGGTATTACACCACAACGGTGGCCTGAACCAAAATAAATCTCATGTCACTTGTGTTGTTCATCGTTCTAGCTTAGAATCGCGGCGAGGTTGTGGGCGGGTTTCGGTAGGGAGAAGATCTTCGTGCACACCCCAGTGTTCGAACCTTAAGGGTTTTGCCAAAACCCGATATCCAACATTTGGCGCGCCAGGTAGGGGTGCGCCGAAATCTTCTTTCCGCTGATCTGCGCTCCACCGCTTCGTCGCATCCATGTCCGGCGACCCGACGACCAACGCCGACCGCTGGGCGTCATGGCCAGCCCATGGCGCACCGCCTGCCCAAGGTGATCTCAACCCCGCGCCTCAGGCAGCCCACGCTCCGCAGAACGCTGCGGGGCACGGGCGACGCGGTCAAGCACCGCCTGCCCTCACTCCGCGGCAGGTGCGATCAGCCGCAAGGGCCTCAAACTACACCGCAGCCACGGTGCCACACACCCTGTAGGAACAAGCGAACATGAGGGCCACGCTCACTGTAGCTCGGGAGCTGCTGTGGTGCAGGCTGCAGGAGAGCGGCCAAGACGTTCTGCTGGAGCGCGTTGCCAAACTCCTGGATGCCGCAGTTTCAGGGGTGCCCCCCTTCTGTGTCCAGCTTCCACCCCAGGCCCCGGTCGGGTCACGTGGCGGGCCCATCCGTGCTCGTGCACCCTCGTGCGCGCCCCAAGGCTTCATCGACACTAGCTCAACCATCGGCGCCTGGCATCAGGCTACACCAGCACCACCCCCGGTGAGCAAGGGCATGCGCATCGCCACCTATGGCCCGGGCGGGCCGCCGCCCTACCATCCCCAAGACAGCATGCTAGGCCCGACCACATGGAGCATGGGGCACTACTGCGAAGTCTTCAGGGCGGCGACCTCGGAGGCTTACGTGCCCCACATGGTGGATCGGGAGTATGCGCTGGAAGACAACCGTGGCTCATTTCTCGGGTCGGGTTGGGAGGAAGAGACGCCGGAAGCCGAGCCTTTTCAGGACCCCCAAGGAAGCCTCACCAACCGCGTTGGCAGCAGCAGCTATCGGGTACCGCCAATTCCTCAGGACCAAGCTTACGCTAACCATGGGTTGCAGGAAGTTTAGGTTACTACAGCGGAAGGCTGCCCAGCTCAGCAGCCTCCCTTCCGCCAGGAGGGGTGCATTAGGGGCTGTAGGAGAGGGGCCGGGAGCCAAGCCCCTCCCCACGGTGCATGGAGCAAGGCACTTCTCAGAGGTAGGCCCTCTGCCGGGGAGGTGCTGCAAAGCGTGCCCTCGGCAGAGGACCCGTGGTCGCCGAGGGAACCGCTAGCGTCCCCTTTGCACCATTGGCATCGTCCTTGGTCTCCGGCCGCCTTCAATGGTGGTCGAGGGTGGTGCAAGGCGGGGCCCTCGTCTGGCGATATGAAGCAAGGCCGATACCTGTGAAGAAGGCCCAGTGCCTGTGAAGCTCGCCGCCCGTGACACTCTCACGTAATAATGAGTTGGGGCTGTACACGCCCTGGAGTCTCTGGAGCACCGCCCTCGGGTCTCGGGGGCTCCCTCCCATGCCTAGTGGCAGCACTTAGATCCGCGCTGGTGAGAAGACATCAAAGACTAGACTAGGTGCCAGACGCGGCCTTTTGCTTCTTGCGTCTCTTTCTATGGTCGAGCTTCCTTGCTTCGGATTTAAGTTGAAATTGAATTTGCATTTGTGTATGTGGGGGGGGGGGTCTTGTCTCGTTCGTGCGTTCTCTCATTTTCTGGTTTCTGCCCTAGTTTGGAACTCACACTAGCTGCCTCCCCCTCGCGAGCCTCTCGTAGGCAGGGCTGGGCTAAGCGCGCACGCGCATGCCGTCCTGCGGCCGGCACTCGCTCTCGCAAGGCCCTCACCACATGGTCAGCAGGTCCCTCAGAGGACCCTCGGAGGTTCACGGCCTTGCAAGCCTAGTCAAGGCCTGTCCGGGATAAAGGTAAGCCGCAATAACTAACTCATCACAGGGCCCGTAATATCATTCAGGCACACATTCAGTGTCGCTCCTAAAAGCATGTGGACAACAATCTTTTTACATGAGGGGCTTCCCCTCCCAAAATGCTCTTACAACCTTCAGGGCCGCGCCCGATCTTTTTGTGTGCAGGGTAAACAACAGGGGAGCACAGGATCAGTCAGACATATCGCTCACTGCACCCTCTTGGTCTCCTCCAGAGGCATCACTGGCACCGCTATCACTGTCACTGGCATCACCATCACCATCATTGGCGCCATCTTCACCGCCGTTGACCACACCGCCTTCATCCGCGGCAACTATCACCCCTTCATTGTCAGAAGCAAAGGCCCTAACAAGCGCATCCACGTTGTCCTCCACCCACCGCGCCAGGTCGCCCTGGATGGCCTCGGGCACTGGGGCTATGACAGCGTCGAAGTCGAAGTGGGGATCTATGTTCTGAAGATGGCTGAAGATGCGGGAGAATGCACGCCCGAGCAGGCTGCGGCTCCTCTCCTCGACAAGCTGGCGAGCTTTCTTAGAGCGGTTCTCCAGGTGCGTCACTACATCGGTGAGGAATTGAAGATGACTTGCATAGTTGGTCAGTGAGGATGCGGGGCGTCCGTGTCGCAGATATTGCCCTGGGCTGTGTTGGTCCTGTTCCTGAGTTGCTGGAGCATGGGACCATGCATGTGCTCCAGCGTCTGTCGTTGAAGAATTTCTTCTCTGTTCTGCCGCACAACAGCCTCGGCATCGTTGACCCGCTGTTGAAGAAGAAGCAGCTCGGCACGGGTGGAGGCCAACACAGTCTGCACCGAGACCGGGGTGGCTCCGGTGGCCTCCGCGCACTGCATTGCTTCAGTTAGCTTGGACCTGGGAGCAGCAGTCATGCCCGCAGCATTGGCCTCAATCAGCTCAAGCCTCTGGTCATACTCGTGCACTAGATCTATGCAAACTTCCGCCACGCGGCGGTCGACCTCTTCTTGGATTCGAGCCTCTCGCACGTAAACATCGTCCTCCGCCTGGTTAACCTGGCGCTCCCGCGTCTCCAACCGCTCAAGGTCAAGATTGCGCTCGGCGGCCTCCAACGTTAGTGTTTCCTCACGCCTCCGGAGCTCCTCCTCTTCGATAGGCGTCCCCTTCAGCGACACAAGGGCGGCCTGGTGCAGCTCCACTCGCTGCTCCAGGGAAGCGCTCCAGGCTTGGAGCTCCCACGCGTGCTTCCCCGCGATATCGTGATGAAGATCTGCTTCCCGAGCCTCCACAGAGCTCGGGAGCAGGCCTTTCATGAGGCCGCAAGGGATGCTTCAGCCTTCGCGTTGTGCAAGCTCGCGCTGATAGCGCGCGAGGTTGACTGCATCCTTCAGCCTGTGTTGCTCCTCAATCAGCCGCAGGCCCTCAGCTTCAAGACACACGTCCACATCCGCAAGCTCTCCACCAAGATGGCCCATCACGTCCATCGCCTTCCGGAGGAACTCTCGGTGAGCGACGCTTCGCTCCCGCGCTCGCCTGAGCATGTCGTTGATGTCGCCCTCCGCCGCCGGCACTAGCGGCGGTCCCTAAAGGGGTTCACCCCCTCTCGGTAGGGGGATGGGGGCTGGCACCCCCACGATTGCTGGACGAGCTCCATAAGGGACCCGGACCGGCGCGAGTCCATCCCCAGAAGAAGAACCAAGGACCGACGCCAACTACTCGTCGTCCATGATCAGAGGAGGAGCCCTAGGTAGGCTGGTCACGCCCCAGGCAAGGTCGCGAAGGAAAGGAGGCAAGGGCACGGGCTCAAGACACCCTGCGGGCCGGCTTACTTCTTCGGCTGAGCCCGCATCAATGGCAGCGCACAAGCTCGGGATGCTCAAGGACAGTGATGAAGGCGAGGCCGGAGGAAGTTGCTTCTTGGGAGACTCCGCAGGCTTGGCAGGAGGGATCCTGAAAAGCCACGGTCAGGAAAGGGATCTACGGTCGAGGAATTGCAAGGACGAGGTACTTACTCATCTATGGCGAAGTACTTCCTATGCTTCAGCTGCCGGAAGGGGCGTTGTCGGTGTCAAAACCGGCGGATCTCTGGTAGGGGGTCCCGAACTGTGCGTCTAGGCGGATGGTAACAGGAGACAAGGGACACGATGTTTTACCAGAGTTGGGCCCTCTCGATGGAGGTAAAACCCTACTCCTGCTTGATTAATATTCACGATATGGGTAGTACAAGAGTGGATCTACCACGAGATCAAGGAGGCTAAACCCTAGAAGCTAGCCTATGGTATGATTGTTGTTGTGATGATTCGTTCTATGGACTAAAACCCTCCGGTTTATATAGACACCGGAGAGGGCTAGGGTTACACAGAGTCGGTTACAATGGTAGGAGATCTACATATCCGTATTGCCAAGCTTGCCTTCCACGCCAAGGAAAGTCCCATCCGGACATGGGACGAAGTCTTCAATCTTGTATCTTCATAGTCTTGGAGTCCGGCCGATGATGATAGTCCGGCTATCTGGACACCCCCTAGTCCAGGACTCCCTCAGAAGCCCCTGAACCAGGCTTCAATGACGACGAGTCCGGCGCGTATATTGTCTTCGGCGTTGCAAGGCGGGTTCTCCTCAAAATTCCATGTGCTTGCCGAATAGTGTCCGGCTTCCTCATAAATGTTGCGCTCTTTGGCTTCCACGCCTAATAATGGCCCTCTTCCACGTGTCGTACGAATGCGAAAGGCCAAGGTATTTTTGCATTTTACCCCCTAGCTGCGCGAATAAGCTGCCTATAAGAGAGGCAAGAATCCAGATCCAAATCACGCCATCCTCCTTCCGCGAGTACTCATCGGGCGCCGACAAAAATCCACTCCATCATGGACCGTCGATGCTGCTCCTCCTCTCGCGCACCCAGCCCTTAGCCAGGAGATTGGAGGAGATGTTCAGTCCCGCACAATGAGCTAGTGTCGCTCCAAGCGTAGGGATACCTTCCTCCGGCCTTTATGGTCCCGGTTTGAGCCGAGCTGGCCACCTACAAAGGTGGAAAGCAGGCGGAGAATACCCCCAGTCCCTCTAAAGGAGAGCGGGTGTGTTTCATCCCCTATCTAATAAGGGGGCTTGGATTTCCCATACATCCGTTTCTCCGGGGTCTACTGGAGTTCTACGTACTCCAGCTCCATCACCTTACGCCCGCCTCCATTCTGCACATCGCGGGGGCCGTAGCTCTTCTTGAGCTGTTCACAGGCATCGAGCCCCATCTTGCGCTGTGGAAGAGACTATTTTGCCTCGTACCCCGTTCTCACAAGGGGTCAATATATCAAGTGGGCGGAGCCGAAATATGGCGCATCGCCGGGACCGGATATCTATCCAGAACCCCAAAGAAGGCGTCCGAAGGCTGGCCCTCGGAATGGTTTTATGCGGAAGATGCTCCACTACCGGACCCAGTTCGGATCGGCCTCCCGGAGTTTAGCAGGGCTCCTCTGAAGAAACGCCAGAGTTGGTGCTCGCGGAGCCCTCAACAGGAGGAAGACAGGAGCGTCCATTATTTGATGGGCCGGATAAGGTTGCTGGTCCATTCCGGATTGACCATGATTGGAGTCATGGCCACGTGCATTATGCGAGGTGCAGCCGCTCCAATCTGAGGGCCACCCATGTGGGATTTCAGCGGGAGAATGGCGCCACCCGTCATGGCCGCAAGGGCGGGATCGGCCGCAGATCTGGTGAAGATCTGTCAGCTTGTACAAGGGGGAGAAGGAGGACTTCCTCCAAACGAGCCCATTGAATGGATTCTCCATGAATAACCCTCGGAGCTGGGTAAGCGGACGCTTGCTCATCCGATCCGCGCTTTCGAAGTTAAGCGCCTTATTTTATGATTTTCGACGCAGGAATTGCGCCGGGATGTGGAGGACATACATAGTCCGGCTCCACAACCCGAGGATCCGGGAAGATCCCTTGATCCGGCCTCCGAAGAGGATCCGGATATAAAGGTGGGGCTGATCGACGGGGTGTTCCACCAGCTTAGCATGGACAATGCTCTAGTCGCCATTACGGTGACTACCGGTTTATCTCGGCTTCTCAGGTAACTATGACCGAGCTCGACACCATTACGCCGTGCATGTTTATTTCGACCACTTTGCATACCAGCGGTGTCTCGCGGAGAGGTGCCTTCAAAGCGGGAAGCTGATCTGCGGGCGATCGACCAACCAGGTCGATTCGGCCCAAGAAAGCGGATGAGGGTTGCGGTGCGAATTGAAACGTCGCTGCAATGGTATGACACGCCATCGTTTTTAGGAAAAGGGCCCCTATGAGGTATCTTGATGCTCATAACTTTTTCAGGAGAAAGAGCGCTCGCCGGATGTGCGGAGAGGTCGCCAACCAAGCCTCGCTTGACCAGGCTCCAACACAGTCCGGGAGGCGGCGCAAGCGCGAGCGGATGCTCCTCAACGGAGGATGCCGACAGTTGTCCGCCACCAGGTTTGAGGTGGAGAGCGCCATGAATCATAGGTGCCGCGGATAGTTCTTCGTGGCGTGTTTCTCCCTTGAGGCGTTGAATGCCTTTAAGCGGAGGCGTGCACCTCCGTCTTTGCTCAAGATGGTTTAACGAGCCGGAGCGGTATGTGAAAGACATACGGGTAAGGGATTTTAATAGTTGTATATGCGGTAGCCCCCAAGACTTAAAGTAGTTGAAATAACTGATTTAAGGATCATTTGGTATCTGAGGATCTTAGGAGAAGAATACCCAATTGTCCCAGGAGCTGCAAGAGTGCAACGCCCAACTTGAGGCCGCACGAGCCACCGCAAGAGGAGACACAGAGACCCCCTCTGGTAACACATTATTTTAAAAAGATAAGCGGTGTGCGGCGTGCGTATAAGTCTGACAGTGATATTGCAGATATTGCCGGATTGGATCCGGACAAGCAACAACCATCTGCGCTTGGTGAAGGCCAGCGAGAGGTGCTTATGAAGGTGCGGCGGAGAGGAACAAACTCCAAGGCGCCCACACCCAGCTTGGAGAGGAGCTAAAGGGTGTTCGGCCCAAGCTATGCAGCTCCGTGAAGGAGAATCGGTAACCGTCGCGGCATCTGATAAGTGCTTGAGCAAACTCTTTTGAAAATAAGAGTTTGGCGGCAATCAATTGAAAAAAAATGTATGCAGGGGTGTGCTCACAGTGCGCCTCTGGAGAAATGCCAGTTCAGCGGGTGATCAACTTCTGAGCTGCTGCAACTGCCTGAGCGTGTTCGGCGATGGCGGCATGCCCGAGCCTTATGGCCGTCCGTCTCCCTACCCGAGGGTCTTGGAGGGCTTGCGGAGAAGCTTCAGGGGGCATGGCAGCGCTTCCGTCTATGGAAGATATTGGCCTGTCGACAAGGTGCCAGGGAGGCCTGGGCCATGGTGAAGACGCGGTACAAGAAGGCGGATACGAACCACATGGCTGAGGTTGGACCTATGGGGCCCGATGGGAAGGAGATCCATGTGAGCTTAGTGTACGGCCAAGTAGAATTGGCCGCTAAGAATTCCCAACGGGACTATAAATTAGACAGCCTGTTATATGGGATTGAAGAGGAGTACAATCAGTCAATGTGATGATGTATTTTTTTTGAAATGACATGTATGATGCCTTCTAGCCGGATTGTAGATCGTTTGTCTTTGCGGACCTTTTCACTTCGACCTCGGGACCCTAGAGTCCGGAGTGTGTTCGAATACCCTCATGGTTATGAAAAAACCGGGGCATGCATGGAGACCAGGCGTAGGGGTCATTAGTGCTTTATCAGACAAGTGCCCAACTAGTTATGTTATATTACATGGTTAGTAAGAAACATCTTCCGGGAGAATAGTTCCGTTAGGGGTTCCTTTCACAGGAGGCATGCCCTAAAGTGCATGTCAGGACTGCGAAAAGCGAGAAAAAGCATCTGGGGCAGATAAATGAATAAAAAAGAAATCATCTTTCAAGTCACCGACCGAGTATTCCCTTAAGAACGCTAGCTTTCGGCTTCACCCAGTCTTAGGTACACATCCGGCTGACCCGTCAGTAACAATCGCAGAGGTGCTCCCTTTACCTCCTAGCCGAACAATCGGGAACGTAGGGGTAAGCACAAGAGCTAGGCAACCCAGCTTGCCCAAAACTTAAGTCATATCGATGCATATAATGGTGAATAAAAGGTACATGCGGAAGTTTGACACATGTGTTGGGCATGAAGCCCGTATAAATAAGCTTCTGTTAAAGAAGCCCCCAGGTATAATGAGTGCGTGTGGCACGTCAAGTGTGTGCAAGCAATGCGCAGGTCAGCCCTCAAAGGCTTTATAAAAAGGTGGGGAGAGAAGAGAGAAACAAAAAGACAACTAAATTAAAAAATGTGGACGGAGGAAGGAGACAAACTCTGAGTCCGTCACTAGGCGTAGAATCTTCGGAGGCGGGCTGCGTTCCATGGGTTCGGCTCGAGTCGATTGTCCGATGCGTTTCGCAGACGGTATGCTCCGCCGGTCAGGACTTGGTCGATGATGAAGGGACCTTCCCATTTAGGCTTGAGTTTGTCCTTTTTCTTGTCCGACAGGCGTAGAACTAGTTCGCCAACATTGTAAGTTTTAGCCCGTACTTCTCTGCTTTGATATCTTCGAGCCTGCTGCTGATAGAATGCGGAACGAGCCTTTGCCACATCGCGCTCCTCCTCCAATGCGTCCAAGCTGTCCTGCCAATCCAACTCGGCTTCTCTTTCTTCGTACATGCGCACTTGAGGTGAGTCATGAATTATATCGCAGGGCAAAACTGCCTCTGCGCCATACACCATGAAGAATGGTGTGAATCCCGTAGTACGGTTTGGTGTGGTCCGCAGCCCCAGTGCTGGTCGAGCTCCTCTACCCGGTCGTGTTAGATTCCGTGAGGACCGCACTAATCTGGGTTTAATGCCGCTCATGATTAGACCATTTGCTCGTTCAACTTGACCGTTGGTTTGAGGTGATAGGCAAGCGTGGTCGAGCTTAATGCCCATACTTTTGCACGAGTTTAACCTCGTCGGCCATGAAGTTCGTGCCGTTATCGGCGATGATCTTTGTGGGGACACCGTAGCGGTGTACTACCCGGATATGAAGTCTATCACAGGTCCGGATTGGCCGTTTGAGCGGCAGCTTCTATCCATTTGGTGAACTTTTCCACCATGACCAATAGGTATTTTTGCTTGTGGGTTCCCCTTTAAGGGTCCAACCATGTCAAGCCCCCAGACCGCAAACGGCCAAGTGATGGGTATAGTTTTGAGGGCGGTGGGTGGCATGTAGCTCTGATTAGCAAAGAGCTGACAACCGACGCTTCGTTGGACTAAGTCCTGAGCATCTGCCCGGGGCGTCGGCCAATAAAATCCTGTACGGAAGGCCTTACCTACAAGGGCCCGGGTAGCAGCGTGGTGTCCGCCTAGTCCGGCGTGAATTTCAGCCAGAAGATTTCGCCCTTCCTCTTCGGAGATGCACCTTTGAAGGACTCCGGTTGTGCTTTTCTTATAAAGTTCTCCCTCATGGACCTTGTAGGCTTTAGATCTCCGTACTATGCAGCGGGCCTCGTTTTGGTCTTCGGGAAGTTCCTGCCTAATTAAGTATGCTAAGAATGGTTCCGTCCACGGGGCAATGACTGCCATTATTTCGTGGGCTGAAGGTGTTATGTCATTGGCTGAGCCACCGGTTGTGTCAGAGTGTTCGGTGTTGGGCGGTGCGGTTGGTTCTGGATTGTTGTTTCCGGACTCCTCTTCCCATACTACGGATGGCTTAAAGAGCCGGTCCAGGAAGATGTTTGGAGGGACGACATCGCGTTTTGCGCCGATGCGTGCCAACACGTCGGCTGCCTGGTTATTATCCCGGGCTAAATGGTGGAATTCGAGTCCTTGAACCGGTGACATTTTAAGATGGCGTTACTGTAGGCTGCCATTTTCGGATCTTTGGCATCAAAGTCTCCATTTACTTGTGATATTGCGAGGTTTGAATCCCCGCGGACCTCGAGGCGTTGAATGCCCACGGAGATTGCCATCCGGAGACCATGCAGAAGGGCCTCGTATTCGGCTCTGTTGTTGGAGTCTGTGTACATTATTTGAAGTACGTATTGGACTGTGTCTCCGGTTGGGGACGTCAAAACGACGCCAGCCCCCAAGCCAGCCAACATTTTAGAGCCGTCGAAATGCATGATCAAAATGGAGTATGCATCGTACTCTTTAGGGAGTTCGACTTCAGTCCATTCAGCGACGAAGTCGGCCAAGACTTGCGACTTTATAGCTTGCAGTGGTTTGTAGGTTATGTCGAATGGTAAGAGCTTGATGGCCCATTTTGCAATCCTGCCCGTCGCGTCGCGGTTGTTTATGATGTCGTTGAGGGGTACTTTAGAGGCCACTGTTATCGAACACTCTTGAAAGTAGTGTCGCAGCTTCCGGGATGCCATGAACACCGCGTATGCTATCTTTCGATAATGCGGTGCGGGACTTGTATGGAGTTAAGGCGGTGGATCGTACTACACTGGTTTTGAAGAGAATTTATGCCCTTTTGTTTCTCGTTCGACGGCGAGCACGCGCTTACAACTTGCGTGTTGTTGCGATATATAACAACATTAGTTCGCCCAGGTTGGCGCGGCTAGGACGGTTGTTGCCAATATGGCCTTTATTTCTTGAGTCCGGCGGTGGCGCATCCAATCCACTCGAAGTGTTGGTGCGCTGAGGAGGCGATAGAGGGCAATGCCTTTTCTCCCAAGCGGGAGATGAAGCGGCTTAGACCGCCACGCATCGATCAATTTTGTATTTGTTTGAGGTCTTTTGGAATATCCATTTGTGTGAGCTTGGATCTTGGCTGGGTTGCTTCAATTCCTCTACGGATACAATGAAGCCGAGAGCTTTCCGGTGATGCGCTGAAAATGCATTTTCGGGTTGACTTAATGTCATATGCTTTCGGAGGTTGTCGAATGTGAGCCTCGGTCGTCTACTAGAGTTCCGGCGTGTTTGGTCTTGGCGACCACGTCGTCTCGTATGCCTCTGAGTTTTGCCGATCTGGGTAGCGGACATGTACGAATCATGCGCTGATATGTTTGCGGCGTTTTTGAGTCCGAAGGGCGTCGTGTTGAAGCAGAATGGTCCGTATGGAGTAATGAATGCCGTCGCGGCTTGGTCCGCCTCCGCCATCTTGATTTGATGGTAGCCGGAGTATGCGTCGAGGAAGCACAATGAATCGTTTCCTGCAGTAGCATCGATTATTTGATCGATGCGGGGAAGGGGGAAGGGATCCTTTGGACAAGCCTTGTTAAGGTCTTTAAAATCGACACATAGGCGCCAGGGTTTGTCCTTTTTTGGTACCATTACTAGGTTTGCTAGCCAGTCCGGATGTTTGATGTCTCTGATGAATCCGGCTTCCAATAGTTTGGCTAGCTCCTCTTCCATTGCCTGTCTTTTGGGTTCGGAAAATCACCGAAGAGCCTGTTTGACTGGCTTGAATCCTTTTAGGATGTTTAGGCTGTGTTCTGCCAATCTGCGTGGGATTCCTGGCATGTCTGAAGGGTGCCAGGCAAAGATGTCCCAATTCTCCCGAAGGAATTCTCGTAGTGCGGCGTCTACATCAGGGTTTAACTGTGCCCCAATGGAGGCCGTCTTTGTTGGGTCCGTCGGATGGACCTGGAATTTGACTATTTCGTCCGCTGGTTTAAAAGAGGTGGACTTGGATCTCTTATCGAGTATCACATCATCCCTGTTCACCGTAGAGCGCAGCGCAGTGAGCTCCTCCGCCACTAGGGCTTCGGATAGTGCCTCTAGGGCTAATGCGGTTGTCTTGTTTTCAGCGTGGAGTGCTATGTCCGGATCACTGGCAAGGGTGATGGTTCCATTGGGCCCGGGCATTTTAAGCTTCATGTACCCGTAATGGGGTATGGCTTGGAAAATTGTAAATGCCTCTCGTCCTAATAAAGCGTGATATCCGCTGCTGAGCAGGGCCACTTGGGCGTGACCTCCTCGGACTGTAATTGTCCGGTGAGCGAACACCACATCAAGCTGTGATTTTTCCTATGCAGCGTGCTTCCGGCTAGGGATTATTCCTCTAAAGGTTGTGCTGCTTCGCTCAATGCGGCTCGATCTATTTCCATTTTTGAAGGGTTTCCTCATAGATGAGGTTTAATCATTGCCGCCATCCATGAGTACCTTAGTAAGATGAAAGCCGTCAACTATTGGGTGAGGACCAATGCGGCTGGTGCTCGGGCTGTTGAATTTAGGTTAAATCGTTGGCGTTGAAGGTGATAGCCGTGTCGCTCCATGGATTTGTTGTTGCTACTTGGTAGACTTCGGCGAGGCTGCGGATTGTTCTTTTCCGCATATTATTTGATGCGAAAGTCTCGAAGACTGTTAATGCTGTACTGGTACTGTTGGGGTGGGTCTCCGGGGCTAGAAGCTCTTCGCCACTTTTGGCCACCTGCCGCAGTATCCAACATGCTCGAAGGCTATGAGTTGGAGTGGCGCCTCTGTATTATGAATTTTACAGGGTCCGCTGAGCCATCCTTCCAGTTCGGTTCCGTGCCCTTTATGGGGTTTTTTCTCTTTGGTTCTTGTCCCGGGTGCCTGAGCATGGTGCACCCTTTTGTTTCGGACTAGGGTTGTGTTCGGAGCCGGATTGTCCCAAAACTTAGTTTCGGTTTTCCGGAACCTCTCCATCGCATAGTATTTTCGCACTATGGATGCCAGGTCGGTGAAGCGTGTAATTTCACGAAGACTTACGGCGTTCAAGATTCCCTTGTCCGTGCAATTGTTGCAGAAAATTGAAATTGCGTTTTCCTCACGGCAGTCCTTTATCCTGTCCATAACCAGGAGGAATCTGGCCCAGTAATGATGTACTGTTTCAGCGGGCTCTTGCCGGATTTGAGATAGATCGCTTATGTTTGGGTGGGCGGGTGGAATTAATTCCGGAACCCTGCCCAACTTGAGGCCCAAGGGCCGAAAATTTTCCGAATTTGGAAGCTTGGATTGCTGGATGTCGTCCAACGAATCTGGTCCGCTGCCTGACTTTAGGTTCAGTACTTGATTGATGTCCGTCCCTCCGCGGGAATCCGGCATGGAGGGGTCAGGAGTCCGGACATAAATGGTTTTTAATATGGGGGGAGAATCGCCGCGTTGTTCTTCTAGCACAGCAACGTGATGGGTAACCTAGGGAGAGTCAATCTCTCTCAGATCGGTTTTAAGCCCAATCTGATTGTAGTCTGTAGCGCCTCCTAGAGCGGCGAAGCGATTCAAGAGCTCGTTTATGGAAGACAGCTCCATTGGATCTAGCTACTCGGTAAATTCCAAGTTGACATGAAGATCGCTTTTGATGACCCGAGAGGTCATCGTCGGGGCGGCGGCCGAACAGGCGGTCATAAGAAAACCACCCAGCCGGATAGTTTGGCCGGCGGCCAAAGCTCCTTTGGCAATGGTACCGTCTTTAAAGACGGGAAGAGGCATCCTTCCTGATCGTGACGGCACACAGGAACTCTCAATGAAAGCACCAATGTCGGTGTCAAAACCGGCGGATCTCGGGTAGGGGGTCCCGAACTATGCGTCTAGGCGGATGGTAACAGGAGACAAGGGACACGATGTTTTTACCCAGGTTCGGGCCCTCTAGATGGAGGTAAAACCCTACTCCTGCTTGATTAATATTGATGATTTGGGTAGTGTTGACGCTGGAACGCGTCACACGAACACGTCGATGTGTACCCGCGGTGCCGAGGGAGATGCTCCGCAACTCACACCGCGGGAGGACGACTTCCAGCGCGATACGCAAGACAGCAAGCCGGCGCTTTTGGGACCAGACGCCCCGCTCGCCCGGGAGGGACCCCGTCAGGGCTCGCGGTGACGATTGGCTGCTCAAGGTCGGTCTTACCGCCCCTAGATCTTCGTGGATTCGCAGCCTGCAATCTTGAAGAACGACGAAGAACGAGAAGAAAGATACAAGGGGAGAGATAAAAGTAGATGAACACTGAAAAGTAGTAGATTGATTGATCGATTGTGTGTTGTTCAATCGGCCATCACCCCTCAGGTATATAAGAGGCGGCTGGACTTCCCGTGCAAGGAAAATGCTTGGATTCACGTCCAAAACCCTAGTCAAATTCGGATTGGTTTTGTCCGAACTTTCAAAAACTGTTCGGTTTAAACTGGCTGCACCTTGCGGGTAAGTTTTGAGGAGGTAAACGACCTAGGATGGAAACGAGCCCACAAGAAATCTTGACCGTTTCAACGAGACGAACAACTTTTATGTTGAACGTTTTTTTATTAGAGTTCATCTTGAGGGTCAAATCGCTCGTGCAACACAGGCTGTTATTCGCGCTACCCATCAGACAGGGTGTCTGGTGGGGCGCGCCACTTTTGCCTCGTGATATTGCTGTATTCGGATGGCTCTAACTTTTGCATACGAACTCGGATTGGAATGATTCTTATATCAAAATCGATCGTTTCGACGATACGAAGACAATCCATGTAGATCAATTTTCCATACGAGGCGGTCTCGGGGGCGTAATGTGCCGAATAGTGTTCTGCTTACAAAATCTCAGTATTTCGAACACAACTTCGGCCTTCGAGATGAGATCAGATGGCGATGGCCCAAACTTCAAAGATGTTCCTATCGACAATATGAAACTTTTTCATGTAGAACACTTCTCCAATTGAGACCATTTTAAATAAGTTCTTGACTGTGCCAAAATCTGGTGTCAACACATGCCCGCCTGTTTTTCGGCAAAGCCTGTGTGCCGAAAAATAACTTGCACATAGGTTGCTCTAAGGACGATGTCAACACTCCATCGGCCATTTTGGCATATTCTTAGGACGATAAGTTTATATTAGCCATTGCTTGTGTGAATATTTTGACGCAAGCTTGGGTGAAACTTTCTCAACTTCCTTAACAATCCGATGATAAAGTCCCATAGATATGTATCTCAAGGTCATCCTCGGAACCATATTATTCACCCTTTTGCTAGGATTTTGCTGATAATCAATAATAAACTTTCTCCAATCCTTACTTTTTGCCTGCATAAAAAAATCATTAGTGGCTGAAGCGATGGACTTCGATTCAGCCTTACCTATGTTGGCGAGACTAAGCATCGGCTATTGAATGAAATACAATACACCATGATTAACATAGTAGCTTGGTGCTTGCTGTGCCAACTCTTTTGAATTGTCATGACTAGAAATATGAACAGTTTTAAAGCAACCAAGGTAAATTTTGCATCTAGGCATACCTCAAGATAAACTACAAGTGATTCGTCGAAACATTGATAACCCTTGGATATTTGGTGCACTACTCATAACGAATCACCAAAAGCCTCAATATGTTTAGCACATATGGCAAAATTTCCAAACCGAATACCATTGCATATTCGACTTTGATTATTGTGCAATAAATATTTTAAGAGGCATGAGGCTTCACATAACAGCACCATATGGAGATATATAAACAACACCAACACCATGGCCATTGTTATGAATTCAACCATCGAAACATAATCTCCATAGCACTAGAGAGACAAGGTTAATATCACCTACCATGTACCTTGTCTCGGTTCCAATTGAACTAAGGACGATGTTAGAATTTCACACCGGCCATGATCGGATAGTTTCTTAGGACGATAGTTAATTATCGGCCATTATCATGAGGTCCATGTAGAATTCATCCATTAAAGAATGTATAGCCGAAATAAACAAATAAATAGCAATAAAATATTTCGGCCCCTTTGTCTTAGCAACAAAAATGTAACTAACCAAATGTATAGTGATTTGGTAATACTCTGTCATGATATGGAAAATTATGTTGCATCCATGGATCAAAATAAGTCCATGGAGGGTAACTGATCATACCGTGGATGAATTCCATGGCAAACGCATCAATGGCATTGTTGAAGAAAATGGATGATGTGCTAACCAAGATTTTGATGTTGTGATCGCACCTTCGCTTAATTGTTTGTGGCTTTCATTATTTTCCTTCTTCACTTTTATTGTACTTGTTGCAACAGAAGCATGTACATCATTTTTTTCTTGATTGATCTTCTTGGGAACCCATGCCATGTTCTTCTTTTTCAGCTCTTGTGCACTAAGATTTTGTAATTTCTTCTTTTGCCAATATGATAAGCCGAGTGGGCATCTCGGCTGTGATTCTATTTTGACCAATGGCAATTCTTTTTTGGCTTTGTGCACTCTCAACTTCTTTTCTTCAAATTTGGCACTCTGAGTCTTAACAATTGATTGCTTCATCTCATTGTCTGTAGTAGCCAATGTCAACACTTTCATTGGCTCTTTTTCATTTGAGATCAAATCTGAAGCAGCACACTTACGACCATCTCTTTTCACGCGGTAAACTTGCTTAACCACCTCTTTCTTCTTCCTTGAGCTCTGGACCGATTCCTTATGATTGAAACAGTCTTTGACACGTGATTGTTCAAATGTTGATCTCCTTGGAGCTGCATAGTATTGGTGAGATGGTCTAGAGTAAGATGGAGAATGTGCCCTTGTATCATACATGTTCCATGATGAATATGTATCTATATGAGCATAGGGAGGCATCCACGGCATTGGCATTGGCAGCCCAAAATAAGGATATGAATATGTTGCATTAAAATTATCACTTTGCCAATACCAATCCTCATATTTGCGCCTTGGGGGTGATCTTGGTTTCTTTGCATGATTTGGCCGATAAGCATTCTTCTCTTCACTCTTCTTTTGATATTTATCCAATAGTTCAGCAAAGGTGATTTTTGATCTCTTACACTTGCGCTTATTCTGGCCTTTGTTTTCTTTTGGTTTGCTTTCATCGATCATTAGATTTGCTTGCTGCACCCCAGTACTTGGCGTCTCCATTGTAGCTTCCATGGAACTCCCGCCCTCAAGATTATGCTCGTTATGCTCTTCAACAACTTCTTTACTTGAAAGCTTGATCCCATCACCTGCAGCTTTTACATTCTCTTTAAATGGATCGACTTGAAGCAGCAGATGCAAAAACTTTTTGCCATCGGGACCAATCGGAATAGACTGGTCATCTCTTGGTGTTTCAACAAACTTCAATCGTCCATTTTCAATGGCCGATTTAACTATTTGATGAAACATGTTGCAATCCTCAAAATTATGCTTGGACGAATCATGCAACTTACAATACATTCGTCCTTGGATTGATGGCTTAACATGGTGATCAAGAATTGTAATGTAATTATTTTTCAGCAACAAATCAAATATTTTATCACACATGCTTGAATTGAAGGTATACTTCTTGTTTCCTAGACAATCTTGCTGTTTGAACGGCTTTGGAGATAAGCAAATGAATGGTTCAGATTTGGAATCTCCCCATTTGGCTATGCATTGTGTTTTCCACTCTATCTCCGATGTCTTTGGATATGATATTATATTAGCATCGGTTTTCTCAATAGAATTTAACCTTGGCTTTAAATTTCTGAAACGAAGATATTTAGAGCATACATGTCTCAGTTGAGACCAAGTGTAAGCCAAGTAAGAAATAAGCAAAGCTACCCAACTAGATATGAACTTTAGAGAAAGCAACAGGAAAAGCTTTGGCTGTACCAATAAGTCATTATCGGTCTTTATAAATGGTGCAATCGGTTGACCGATATGTTCCATAACAATTTTACTGCTAACAAGTAAATTACCCTTCCTCATTGGTCTTTCAAAATTACTTATGAGAATATTTCTTATAGATGCATCAATAATGAAGTTGCGACCAAATCTGAAAATAGGTAAATTACTCGCTATGCATACCTCTTCAAATATGTTGGGAGGGCATGATAGTGGTGCCATTTGAAGAACATCTTGCTCAGTCTTTGGATGGCTCCCCAACACCTTGTCATCATCTTTTTCTTGAATCCGTGCATCATTTCTTTGAAGATTTTTGTCGGCCAAACTTTGTTCGGCTACTTGTTCTTGTCCTTGAAGCTTGTCAATTTCTACGACACGGAACTCACAGGGCAGGAAGTAGGTTCCATTAACTTCAGAAAAATCAAGCACCGTTGTTTTCCTATGATTGCCATGCCCTTTCTCAATAATGCTTGCCTCGTTGGATTTGATGGATTCAGAATATATACTACTTGATTCGGCTTTTTCAACCGAAGCACTTTCATGTTCCGAATCATCCTTCTTTTCATTGATAGTACCAATTGGCAATGCTTCTTTTATCTGAGCCAATTCTTTTTCTATTTGTTTCTGACGGCGAGCGGCAAAATTAGCTTTAAGATTTTTCTCAATTTCAGCCCACTCCGGATATGATTGCCCCCCAATGCTTTTAGATTCTTTCGGCAATGACACATGGGTGTTGCCGAAATTTTGCAATTATGTAGGGGGTGTATAATATGATGTAGTACTAGGTGAAGGCATATGCAGTGTTGTAAGACCATACTTTTGCTTGCCAATTTTATCAATTGGCAAAGATTCATCTTCTTGGAAAACTCTAGCTTTTATTATGCATAATCAGAAATAGCCCTTTTCATGTTGTTCAAGGCAAAGAGCACTAATTCTCTTATTTTGGGCTAAACTCTTCAATGCAGCCACCACTACCTCATCTTCTACAATGTTGGGCACAACCGCTCTTGTAAAATTTACATTCATTCGGCTATAACCAGGAAGGTGTGAAGAGGAATTATGAGCATCTACAGTTGTGTATGGTGCCGAAGAATTACTAACATGAGGTGTAGCATATGACGGTTGAGAGTAACTGGCCAAATAGCCATTAGTAGCATGGCCAATTCTCTCATTCATCGGCATGGTTGGATTACTATATTGCACATTAGCTGCCGATGAATAAAAGGGTGAAACACTTTCTTGTATGGCATGGGAAATTCTAACTTGGGGTGTTTCAAATTGATTAATCAAACTCATCATGTTGCTCATCAGCATATGAATTTGTGGGGTTGCCAATGCATGGGAGTTGGGATACATATGTTGCATGTTGCTAAATTTATAAGAATTTGAAACATGAAGATTGTTTTGCATCGGCCCTTGCACATAATTAGATGCATGATTGATAAAACTAGGGCTAGCCGATACATTATGCTCAATAGGTGATCTAGCAACAACATATGGATTATTTGCATATACAAAGGGGAATTGGGTATTCATATTACCTTTGTATATTGCAGCAACTTGATGACTATCTCTTCGTAGCAAGAGCGGGCTGGAGACCGTTCAAAGCTTAGTCCCCTGCGGAGTCGCCAAAAAGTGTGTTGACGCTGGAACGCGTCACACGAACACGTTGATGTGTACCCGCGGTGCCGAGGGAGATGCTCCGCAACTCACACCGCGGGAGGCCGACTTCCAGAGCGATACGCAAGACAGCAAGCCGGCGCTTTTGGGACCAGACGCCCCGCTCGCCCGGGAGGGACCCCGTCAGGGCTCGCGGTGACGATTGGCTGCTCGAGGTCGGTCTTACCGCTCCTAGAGCCTCGTGGATTCGCAGCCTCCAATCTTGAAGAACGACGAAGAACGAGAAGAAAGATACTAGGGGAGAGATAAAAGTAGATGAACACGGAAAAGTAGTAGATTGATTGATCGATTGTGTGTTGTTCAATCGGCCATCACCCCTCAGGTATATAAGAGGCGGCTGGACTTCCCGTGCAAGGAAAAGGCTTGGATTCATGTCCAAAACCCTAGTCAAATTCGGATTGGTTTTGTCCGAACTTTCCAAAACTGTTCGGTTTAAACTGGCTGCACCTTGCGGGTAACTTTTGAGGTGGTAAACGACCTCGGATGGAAACGAGCCCAAAAGTAATCTTGACAGTTTCAACGAGACGAACAACTTTTACGTTGAACGTTTTTTGATTAGCGTTCATCTTGAGGGTCAAATCGCTCATGCAACACAGGCTGTTATTCGTGCTACCCATCAGACAGGGTGTCTGGTGGGGCGCGCCACTTTTGCCTCGTGATAGTGCTGTATTCGGATGGCTTTAACTTTTGCATACGAACTCGGATTGGAACGATTCTTATATCAAAATCAATCGTTTCAACGAGACGATGACAATCCATGTAGATCAATTTTCCATACGAGGCCGTCTTGGGGGCGTAATGTGCCGAATATTGTTCTGCTTACAAAATTTCAGTATTTCGAACACAACTTCGGCCTTCGAGATGAGGTCAGATGGCGATGGCCCAAACTTAAAGATGTTCGTATCGACAATACGAAACTTTTTCATGTAGAACACTTCTCCATTTGAGGCCATTTTAAATAAGTTCTTGACTGTGCCAAAATCAGGTGTCAACAGGTAGTACAAGAGTGGATCTACCACGAGATCAAGGAGGCTAAACCCTGGAAGCTAGCCTATGGTATGATTGTTGTTGTGATGATTCGTCCTATGGACTAAAACCCTCCGATTTATATAGACACTGGAGAGGGCTAGGGTTACACAGAGTCGGTTACAATGGTAGGAGATCTACATATCCGTATTGACAAGCTTGCCTTCCACGCCAAGGAAAGTCCCTTCCGGACATGGGACGAAGTCTTCAATCTTGTATCTTCATAGTCTTGGAGTCCGGTCGATGATGTTAGTCCGGCTGTCCGGACACCCCCTAGTCCAGGACTCCCTCAGGCGTCCACTGCAACTCGGAGAATCCTTCCTCTTGCGGAGGGCGGCGAAGTCCACACGGAACCGACCCAAGCGCTCAACATGTGGACCAGCGCGTGAAGCGGATGGAGAAGCATCCAAGCGGCCAACTTCAGGGGCGCCAAGATGGAAGGAGCGATCAGGCACCACCTCCTGATGGCCTGTCGAGGCCTCGGGGGCTCCGGCCTCGGGAGCCGCAGGTTGCGTCCCCCATCGACGACCGCCTCAGGACGGGCTTCTCAAGCTCCGGAGGATGATGCTTCGGGAACCCCATGCGGCGTCATCACCACAACACCCAAACCTCCAGTCTCAAGCGATGGTTGCCTCCCTGCACCAGCTCCTAGGGCAAGGTCGGTGCTGGCAGCAGGGAACAGAGCCACAGCGACAAGATTCTCACGAGGCCCCGCGAGGACAGCCGGACGCAACCCCCATTCGTCGAAGAGGGGCATCTGTCTCACGAACTCAGCCCTGTTCGAGTAGAGGTACAGGAGGCCACCCCCGTGCCGAATATCACCCAGCGAAGGGTCGCCAGACAAGACCTCAAGCACTTTCTTCAGCCTTTCAGGCGCCAGTTCTGTCTCCTGAAGCTTCATGCAGTCCAAGTCTCCCGCCAGGGCCAACATCGACTGGGAGTGGCGCTGGAGAGGAGCAATGCGGCACTGGGGGATCTCCTTCACCACCTGGGGTGCAGTCACGCCGAGCTCTCTCAACCTCCTCAGTCGGTGCCAGACGAAAGAGAGCCGAGGACTCACGAGTCTCTCATGGCCCCAGCCTGGATTGGGGACAGTAGGCAACATCGGAGGTGAGAGCAGGGGGCTGAGCACTCCGACATCCACATACAGCCACCGCGTCCAGAATCCACTCGTGGAATGCCGGATGTCAAAAGATCCCTGAGACGGCCGTCTCTGCCATGGCCTGGAAGCTCACGCACCCCAAGGACTGCAAGGGGTCGGTTAGGCGCAGCGAGAAGAAGTGGCGTAGAAGGGCGACGGAAGGAGCAATGCCCACCATGGCTTCGCAAACAAAGGCGAAGACAGTGGAGGGTAATGGATTGAGGATCAAGATGCATCATATGGATCTAATAATAAGAGAGCACCACATTAAAGAAAGCGGAGAAGGGGGGAACCAGGCCAGCCTACAAGGCATCGACGAAGAATCGAACCTTGGTGATTGTCCTGTCAATGGAGGCGTGGGACGCAGGCCAAGCCATCGTCTTTCCACACTCGTTGGAGCTGGATGCGAGCGCAGGGCAGACCTTGCCCAGGGCCTCCAAGTTGAGCACCAATGATCGGCCGACGGCGGGCTCGATTGTAGGAGGCGAACTGGATGAGGACAGGGGCTTCTTCCCCTTCTCCTTCCCAGTTGGTGCCATGGCGATGGAGGGGGCAGAGCTCAAGTCAGATTGGAAGCGGAAACAGAGGCTCGAGGAGGAAAGGGGAACAGGAAGCATGCGGGCAGCAAAGAGGAAATAACTGTGTAAAGCTTCATGGCTGCCTAGCCAGACGGATATTGGGGGAGCATGGGGAAGCGGAGGCGCCCATGTCTAATCAGTCGCTACGCGTCGACCAAGGGCACAGGCTGTTGGGGTCCGCGGCGCTCTGCACTTGCCCTTTGGCTTCGCTTCTAAGCCAAGTCCGAGTGCGCCATGGGCTCGGGGGCTACCGTCGGCGTTCTGGGAATGGGGGTCCATAGCGTGACTCAGCCAGTGGCCCAGTACGGCCCATAGCGTGGCTTAGCCAGTGGCCCAGTACGGCCCATCTTCATCAACAAACACTCAAGACCCTCGCGAGGGGCCAAGCCTCGCGGGGTAGACGATACAAGGCCTCCTCAGGGGCGGCCTCACCAGGAAGGCTTGCGAGGAGGCGGAGAGATCAAGGCAAGGGGTACCTCGCGAGGTGGTCATGACGCAAGCCATGATGATCAAGACCAGGCGGGCGCCAGGCGGGCCAGCCGCGCAGTGTCCTTGTTTCCTCTTTGGTGCAATGGGGGCAAACGCAGGCGTGGAGTACCGAGTCATCAGGCAAAGGTTTCCATATCGGTGCAACAAGACCAAGACCAGCAGAGCGGCAGGACGGGGGTCACCGTGGAGCCCAGGACGGTGTCACCACCAGCGCCTTTGGCATTCGAAGACCACCTTTAGTCAGGATAGCTTGTACTAGCTATCCCCTTTCAAAGTGGAAATTGTTGGCTCCCTTCCCGCTCATTATTTGGGAAGAGGACCAGTGCCTCTATAAATAGGGCTAGCCACCACAGTAGAAGGCACCGGATCCTAACTTAGCTCATCTACACACCACCACAAGAACACCTCTCCTCACGAGGTTATTTTTCCTCTGTACTATTCATCATTAGCCCAAGAGGCAATCCACCCCACCACACACTGGATTAGGGTATTACACCACAACGGTAGCCTGAACTAGTATAAACCTCATGTCTCTTGTGTTGTTCATCGTGCTAGCTTAGAATCACGGTGAGGTTGTGGGCGTGTTTCGGTAGGGAGAAGATCTTCGTGCGCAACCCAGAGTTCGAACCTTAAGGGTTTTTCCGGAACCCGATATCCGACAGTTTTGACCACTATCATCCATATAAGCCTCCATATCTGTATGTAGCTGGGGCTCAAAACCCATCTGGACTACTCGGGAAAGCATCGAACCATCGCTCTTCAATCCGAAAGGCATTCGTACAAAACAGTACATACCAAATGGGGTGATGAACGCGGTCTTCTCTACATCTTCGTTTGTCATGAAGATCTTGTGGTATCCTGAATAGGCATCAAGAAATGAGAACAGGTCACACACGGTAGTGGAGTCCACTATCTGGTCTATGTGTGGCAAAGGGAAAGGATCCTTTGGACAGGCTTTATTGATATCTGTATAGTCAATACACAGCCTCCACTTCCCATTTTCCTTACGCACTACCACTGGATTTGCCAAACACGTTGGGTGGAGCACTCCTCTGACCAAGCCTGCTGCTTCCAACTTCCTGATCCCCTCGGCAATAAACTCTTGTCGCTCCAAAGCTTGCTTCCTAACCTTCTGCTTGACGGGCCGCGCATGGGGACAAACAGCAAGGTGGTGCTCAATCACCTTCCCGGGAACGCCAGGGATGTCGGATGCTTGCCATGCAAACACATCGACATTCGCCCGCAGGAAGGCGATGAGCGTGCTTTCCTATTTGCTATCAAGGGTGGAGCTTATGGTAAAAGCTCCGCCCGTGCCATCCTCCTTGACGGGTACCTTCTTGGTTTCTGGTGGGGTCGCCTTAGACTTCTTGCTCCTGCCGGTAGAGCTCTCTGGCACGTCCTCGACGGGAACACAGCACTCCGAAGAGGCGCGTTTGCTGGAGTGAGTGCAGGAGCCCTACCCGGAGCCAGGAGTCTTGCCGGTGGCCGAAGCCTTGCCGGTCTTCTTCTCAGTGGCAGGAGCAAGTATCTTGGCAGCGGATACTGCAACTGCCTCTCAGTAGAGTTGATCGGCACAAATGAGCGCATCCCTCTTATCGTAGTTGACGGTGATGACGCTCATTGGGCCGGGCATCTTCAGCTTGTTGTACGCGTAGTGTGACGCTGCATGAACTTGGCTAGTGTCGGACGGCCAAGGATCCTGTTATATGGCAACGGGATCTCGGCGACATCGAAAATCATCTTCTCTGTCCCGTAGTTTAGGTCGCCACCAAATGTAACTGGTAGCGTGACCTTTCCCTTGGGCTGTCTTCTCCCTATATTGATCCCTTGGAACGTACCCATTTCCTTGAGATCTTCATCAGGGATCTGCAGCCTCTTGATCACGTTGGGCGAGATCAAGTTCAGACCGTCAACTAACATTTTTGTCATATTGAGGTTGCGTATTGTTGGTGAGACCAACAATGGCAAACACCCGACCACGGTTGTGCGATCAGGGTGATCCTTGACATCGAAAATGATAGGCATGTGGGACCACTTTAGTGGCTTCTGGGCATAGACCATCGATTCCGTCGCATTAATCTCACGTGCCCACTATTTAAGTTAGCGATGGGAAGAATGCAACAAGGCACCCCCGTCAACACACATGACCTCTGTTGCTTTCTGAAACTCATGCTCGGTTGACTCGTCATCATCATCATGATCGTCATCTTCCTCTATCTTGTCGCGGCCTCGGGTAGGCCTCTCTTGTTGCTTCTCCTTGTCACGGCGAACTCCCCGACCGCCGTGCTTCTTACCAGATCCCTTAGCGCCATCTTGGCCCTTCTCTTTGCCTCGTCTGCCGTACTCAGCCATCTGCTTCTCCATCAGCTTCTCAACTTGGCGGTAGTTTTGGAGGTCGTGGCCCTTGGTACGGTGGATCTTGCAATACTGCTTGTCGGAGCCCTCTGGCTTGCTGGTAGCTGCCAAGGCTCGGCAGGCGTCGCACCCATCAATCTCCTTGCCGAGGTCGTCAACATTGGCCTTCTTAGTGGTGCCGGGGTCGCTGGATTCCTCAACGGCAAGCACGATCTTGCCCTTGCGCTTCCCTTTGCATCGCCGGCCCTTCTTTGCCAGGGCGACGACGTCTTCATCTTCTGAGTCACTTCCCGCGTCGGCATTTTTGCCGGGGTACTTCCTTCCTTCCTCAGCTCAGGCACATCTGTCGGCCAGAACATACAGTTTGGCAACATCTGCGACCTTGTTCATTGCCAGCTCTTCATGCATCTTACGATTGTGCATGTTCTGATGGAACGCGTTGAGGATAGCAGCGGGATGAACGTCAGGGATGTTGTATTGCACACGGCTGAACCTTTGTATGTATTTGCGCAAGCATTCGCCGTCCCTCTGAAGGATTACGTGCAAATAGCTTGCCTGGCCAGGAGCTACGTGGTCACCCGTAAAGGCACCAACAAACTCGTGGCATAGATCCGACCAAGAGGAGTTGGAATCTATCAGTAGGTGCATCAACCATGACCTGACGTTGGGCTTGAGCACCAACGGGAAATAGTTGGCAAGTACCTTGTCGTCTTGTGCTCCGGTAGCTTGCATCGCGGTGGTGTAAACGCTCAGGAATTTAGACGGATGAGTCTAGCCATCTTACTTCTCCGGGACCTCTAGTTTGAACGTGCGGGTGGTGGGCCACTGGAAATGCCGTAGCTCATGAGTAAATGTTGGACAAGTTATTGCATAAGGCAAGTCGCCAGCATCCCTCGGCGCAGGCCTGTATGCAGTTGGCCCAGCATGCCTATCAGATTGATGACGCGCCTCCCATCACCGCTTGATAGTGGTCTGGGCGTCTTCCTTGAGCCACTCCTGAAGAACTTGACGTTGGTCGCAACATGCTCATGAGTCAGAGGACATCGTGGACGCGATATCATGGGCGTCAACCCAACGGGCCGGCTGTGGTGGAGGGGAGTGCACCATGGTTGCGGCGCCTCCAAGCCTTCCACTGTCGATGCGCGCCGGCTCAGTGGCTCGGCGCCATGAAGGACTTGCCTCCTGGTGGCCATCCTTGTTGGCGTGGACAATGAGGCTTTGGATGCCAGCCCTCCACTCTTCTTGCATCTCCGTAGCATGAGGAAAGTCGAGGAGTAGCTGCGCTCGTGCCAATGATTCTGCTTGTCTTGGTGGCAGCGACAAGCGCGAGGAATGGGAGAAACTCGGACTTCTATCCACATTAGAAGGAGTTCCATCATGCTTCCGTGCCCGCGTGCCTTTTTTGCTAACATCATGGCATGCATGTCGGCCCTATGCGTCTTGAGAGTGACGCTGAGGTCTCTTGCCACGGCGACGCCCGGGGTCCTCAACGTCGTGACGCTGTTTGTCGCGCACGAGCTGGGAGGACCGTGGTGCGTGCGCTGGCGGGGCCGTCTTTCTACCCTTGGAGGTCCCCGCACCGCCCGTAAGGAGCACGACTCCGTCCTTGGGCGCGGCAGTGTGCGGACTATCGTCGCTGCTATGGACGATGCTGCTCGCCTAGCTTCTCATATCGAGGTGGCGTGGATGATCTTGGTCTCCTCCGCCACCAGCTTCTGCCACATAGCCCGTCCGTGCTGGCACGGGCGGAGCGACCCTAGACGAACTGATCGTCGTGATCGTCTTCTTCTTTGGAGCCATGGCGATGAAGGAACTACTGCACTAACTGCTAGACCAGAGTCTCACAACTTCTCCCCCCTACCTGGCGCGCTAAAGATGTCGGGGAAACGACACCTATGGGACCACGGGGATCCCTTCTACGGTTGGCGGGGAGAGAGCTGCACGAAAGCAGGTCTAGTGATTAGCGTGAGGGATTTTTACCCAGGTTCATACCACAATGGTGCGTAAAACCCTAGTCCTGCTTGTGTGTATATTTTGTGTTCTTGAGCTCTTGAACTAGCTGCGATGCATGCCCAGTCCAAAAAAGTCTGAATCCCCTCTCAGTATGCCTCGGGCCTCCTTTTATATGTAAAGGGGTTGCCAAAGTGGCACATAGGAGGTGGAAATCAAGCTACAGTGTATGAGCTTATTGCTCGGCACCGTAGGACAAACGCATTTAATGCGCTACCTACGTGTCCTCTTACTTTACCGGGGATGGCAACAGAAGCCGTCCCATCCGTCGCTGCTCCTCCACTACAAAAAAATACACTTCCGTGATGATACGTGTTTGTCACAGTAGGTCACGTTTTCTGTCATGCATGTACATCAATGACGATTTTATGACAGAATCAAGATAGTCATACCTGTGCTGTCCTAGAAGTGTTCCATGACATTACCAAAATTATCATCACGAAAGTGTCCACTTCCATGACGATAAATCGCGTGTCAAAGAAGTGCTTTCATCAAGGGTGACTAACATGTGGCATCCACCGTAACGGAATGCCGTTAAGCTGTCGAGTCCGGTTTTGGATTTGATAACCCGTTAACAGCCGGGACCAATGGGAAATTTTCACGTGTAAAATTCTGATTGGCCGGAGGGAACACCTGTCAGCTCGTCAGTGGGCCAGATGTCGCCCGTCCATTGGAGGAGACATGCCTATGATACGTCGACACGTGGCTGGGCCCAACAGAGGCCCATATAGGTTAAAAAGGCTAGCCCAGTCAAAGGCCCGTAGTACTTACTCAGGTACTAGTGGGCCAGCCCAATAACGGCCTTCTTAATAAAGGCCCATTTACGGCTCGAAGCCAGATCTGGCCCGTTAATTGTTCGCCGAATATTTGGGCCCATTTACAGCCCGAAGCCAGATCTGGCCCGTTAATTGTTCGCCGAATATTTGGGCCCAATTACAGCCCGGTGACTTTCGGCCTGTTAGAGGCCCGATGTTGACATGGGCCCATTTCAGCCTGGTGTGACTTTCGGCCTGGGAATGCCCATGCTGCCCATGGGCCATATATGGTCCGATGGGACTTCGGGCCCACTAACTGCCCATGATAAAGCTGGCAACAGTTAAGCCGAACGTGAATTTGGGCCTGTTAAAGGCATGTCGCATAATTCGGCCTATTGATGCCTGTACTAGGCTTTCGGCCTCTTAAAGGCCCATGATATCAGTCGGCCAACTAAGGCCCGAGATATGTTTCGGCCTGGTAACGGCCCGTGATGTAACTTGGCCCAAAAAGGCCCGGTCTACATTTCAGCCTGCTGAAGGCCCGTCAATGACTAGTGAAAATTGAGGCCCAACATGCATTTCAGCCTGCTAAAGGTCCATGGTTTCATCTGGGCCGTAACAGGCCAGTACAATATTCAGCCTGTTAATGGCCCAACATTACCTGGGGTAAACTAAGCGCTGGGTCCACAAAAGGCCAAACTAAAATATAAGCCGGTGTAAGTTGTAGTCCTGGCGCAAAGTGTGAAGGCCCCAATCATTCGGGCCCAAGAAAGATGCAAGCCGGCCCAATTTTGGCCCGCTAAAAACCAGGCCCATTAGAGGCGAATGTTTCGGCCCGGTCGACTACATCTAATTTTTTTCAGATAGCAAATGATGGCAGTAACTAGTAGGAATTAAGAACAAACCTACTCTATACAATAACGAAATTACGGCATAGTAACTAAGAATAAACCTACACTATACAATAAAGGAGCCCATATTAACCCACTCCATCCATTTGCAGCCCCATCCAATTATATATGTGAGCACAGGAGCAAATCTTTGATTCTGGCAATATTTTCAGCTTGTGAAGCAAGTGCATTTTATATTGCTTCAAAAATCCTGATAAATTACCAGATCATTCTTATAGCCATAAAACATCTCTCCACCCATTTTGTCATAATTTCATTGATCCATTTGATCACCAATATTATTCCAAGTTTCTGGACAGAAATGATGTTTGTGAAGCAAGTTCCATTTTGGCTTGTCCATTTGGCATGAGCTTTTTACAGCATCTTCATATGTCCAAATAATCAAGCTTTGCCCAATATTAGCCCTAGTTGATGCTCCATGTGAGTGCACCATCATTATCTAGTTTCTGGACCATTTTGGTCAGTTGTGAAGCAACTGCAGTAAATCTTGATCCATTTCTCCTCAAACTTACCAGGATGAAAGTCCTTCTTTACCTCAACCTCGCAGACAACTCCATTGCTCCCAAAACCCTCCTATTGATCACCAGTGCTCACCCAAGTTTACAACAGTAAACTTTAGAGGGTGGTTTCTATTTGACCAGAGCCTTTTTCACCAGGTTACCACCGTAGTTGAGACCTTCCCTGGATGGACTACGCCCTAGACAACATTGGCCAGCCATTTGCCTCCTCTTGATGCCAGTCTGGCGCGGTGACCACTACTTTGGCATGCAATGGCCACGCCCAGAATGGCTTCTTGCTCAGGCCCCTCCCCCTCTTGTCAGCTTCGCGCTCGTGATGATGTCCAGTATATAGCCCTCGTCATCGCCGTCCTCCTGGACCCCTCTTCCCCTCCGTCTGCTTCCTCGCCGACGCTCGCCGACGCTCGCCCACAGGTGCACTGTGCTTTGTTTGGATCCGAGCTCGTTTTGGCTTCTTCCTCTTCCCCTCCCTTGGCCGTCTCTTCCCTGTGAGCTCTCCCATGTGCCCTCCCTGTCGTTTGCCCCCTGAGTTCATGCGCGCAAGCACACGTCCACTGCGTTGGACACATGTCCGCGGCAGTGCTAGCTCGGCCCCCTCGCCCCGCGGCTATTTAAGCCCTTCCTAAGCCTCTCCGAGCTCACCATTGGCCTCCTGCACCTCCACTAGCCCCGCCCATGCATTTCCTCGAGCCGGAGAACCTCTCCTCGCTGCCCTATGCCGCCATGGCCGCTGTCGGGCTCCGCTCAAATCCAAGCAGCCCCAGGATCCTCCCCTCCTTCTTCCACCTCCAGAGGCCCCCATCCACACCCCGGAGCCGCTCGAGCCCTCTCCCTCCTCCTCTGGTGGTCCATGGTCGCGAGCCCTCCGGTGCCCGAAGCCGCCGTCCACTGCGGCTGCCGTCCCGCTCCCATGTGAAGCGCGGCGTCTCCCTGAGCATCCCGGGGGCCAGAGCGCTGCCGGGGGTGGCCTGTGGCGCCAGAATAGCCGTCGGCGTCACGCTCCTCCATGGGCGACGTGGGGAAGAAGAAGGAGGCAACCCGTCCATCCTGCTAGATGACCGCGGGCCCCTCCAGTCAGCCTCCCAGCCGCCGGTCCTGCGTTGACCCGGCCCGCTGATGTGGCTAAGTGGAGACGTAATTGGGCGAGTACATTTTCACCTATCGAAAGCGTATTTCCAATTTTGCGCTCTGCCTTATCCACTCAGGGACCCATCTGTGAATAATATTTTTACAGAAAAGTCCCTAAACTTCAATCCTCCACAACTTTTTATCCGTAGCTCGAAATGAGGTGATTCCAAAGCCTACTTCTTCGTTTCGTCGAGCCCATTCTGTTGGTTTCATTTTCACTATGGTTTGAAACTGTGAAAATGACCATTTTGGCCCTGCCCTTAATCAGCCCCTCCGAGAGAGAACTTTTTCCGATGATTCGTTCTGCGAGCTTCTCGCACTTTCTCCTGGTGATTTCTTCCACCCCAGGCAAGCCACAATACCCACTTGCATGATAGTCATGCAGTAGTCTTGGTTTTCAACTTGAATCTTTATTAAATGTTTGCTTGTTGAAAAGATGGTTATCGTTGATCCGGTGATGTTTAAATTTGCATGTTCACTTTTGTGCTATGTTGTCTTGTACTCTGTTATCATGTTATACCTGCTAGTATTTCCTTTCATATGTTTATGCTTGCTAGTAGTACCTGTTGATGTACTGGTGATGTTCATGCTAGTCAGTATGCCATGCTCAGTGGATATGATTCATTGTTGATATGATGGATAGTTATGTGATACCCTCATGATGATGTTGATATCGTGTTCATGCATTGTAATTGGCATCATGTTATTTTATCATGGCTCAGCATATTTGCATTCAAGTTTAACCGGATTAAAATGAAGTTGAACAACTATTGGCTGAGTCAAGATGCCGCTGAATCGAGCTGACCAGTGCAACCACGCTTGCCGGTATGGGACAGCCCTAACTAGGTCTATTGTTGTGCCTCTCGCCGGTGCCTCCAATGAGGGAAGGTTATGGGCGCGCGCTACCTTGATCAGGTAGGCGCACATAAGCCTTGTGTGCCCGTTGTTGTTATATGGATCCGAGTCCCCGTGTGGGATCGTGGCCGCGAAGGTGGTCGTTGTGTCTTGTGGTAGACACGGGGCCAGCCATGACTTAGCCCAAAGGGGAGTTGGTCGGAGTGGCCGGGAGAGTGTCATGGCAGTAGGACGGTTTTGTCGGAACGCCGTTGGTCCACCCTAATGGGAGTGTTGAGGCCATGGGTTCCGTAGTGTGGGTACAGTGTACTAACCTCTGCAGAGTGTATATTAAATCAATCGATAGCTGCACCCGCAGATAAGGGCCCAGTTCAAAAGTAGGTCACACCATGAGTCAACAGTAGTAAGAATAACTGGTTTCATGACAACCCGTGGTTGTGATTGCCATAAGGATCACGGGCCAAGCATTGGTCATGGTTCTGATCGCCGTAAGGATCATGGGCAAAAATATTGGTAGTGGTTGTGATCACCGTAAGGATCACGAGGCCAATATTGGTCTTGGTTGTGATTGCTGTAAGGATCACGGTTTGGGACCAAGTGTTGGTCGTGGTTGTGATCACCGTAAGGATCACGTGATCATTGTGGTATCGAGGATACCAAGTTGTTGGATATTCGTGATGTTGTGCGAGAATTGTGGGTAAAGATCAAGCTCCTTGTGGTCATTTAATGATTACTACGGTATTGTTTATACCAAGCTTGATTTGATCCTGAGATGATCGTGTGATGTCCGAGGTTGGTAAGTGATGCATGTGTTGGTTACGAGGTAGCCCGAGTAGAATAAGTGGTGCATGTAGTATCATCATGTTGCA
The DNA here is from genome assembly GCA_021437245.1 of Aegilops speltoides. Lineage (NCBI taxonomy): Eukaryota > Viridiplantae > Streptophyta > Magnoliopsida > Poales > Poaceae > Aegilops > Aegilops speltoides. The sequence goes on along the minus strand of CM038145.1, from coordinate 76,615,945 downwards.
TGCTAGTATTGTCATGCTCATATTGTTCTAACTGTATCATGTTTATGTTGGTCATGCCATGTTATTCTGATGATCTCATGATAATTCCTGTTTAACCTGTAATTGCCATGTTGTTGTCTGTCTTGAATGCTTCTAATTATTGTGAGCTTGCAAGTACATTCAATGTACTGACCTAGCGGGTCATGCCAGTTTGCAGTTCATGCGGGATTTGATTGCTTGCTTGTCGTGGTTTCTGTTCGTGCGAACTAGGATAAGCGTTCTAGCCAGAGTCCCTGTGGAGTGGAGTTCACAACCGTTGTCATTGTTCTGCTACTAGAGCTATTCTGCTGCTTCGAGTTGTTCTGCTGCTTGCATAGAGCAACTGAGGATGGCGTAGTGTCGCCATACCGATGTTATTCATTGTAATGTCGGAGACCTTGTAATCAAATCCGTGTAATAATAGAAAGCTGGTTTGTTCTATGCTAAGTAGTGCCGTATTCCAGAAGACTTCTCCTCGATCTCTGGGCTGGAATACGAGGCGTTCCGGTTTCTCTGAGCCGGGGTGCCACAGGCTTGGTACCAGAGCAGGTCTGGCCATAGGACGCCCTAGTCAGCGCAAGCGGTAGAAACCGGTAGAAATCGGTAGTATAGAGTCTGGCTTGTTTGTTGCATTTGGTTGCTGCATTTGTTTGTTGCATAGCATGCATATAGCCTTAGTATTTGTGATAACGGTTTATCTGGTGAGTGTAGCTGGCTCGGATCCACTACAGCTCAACCTTTGCATTTCTCAAGTTCCTTTTTCTTTCGGTGTTTGGTGTCATTTCTGTCCCAGCAGTGTGACGCCAAGTGATCCCGATACTATTTGCAAAAATGGTGCTCAGGCATCGCGCCGATGTCTTTCTTTCAGTCCCGTCTATCGTTTCGGTGATGGACATGCTTCTATCCCAGATCATTCTTCTATTCTGTCGTGTTGGCAACCCTTAATGATCTTAGTTATCAAGAAAGGGCAATGTCAGCAGCCTCAGTTTTTCCCCGCTATCCTATTTCTTGGATGAGTACAGATCTTTTTCCGTCCGCTTGATAATAATGTGGTTGCGGCCTTCGTGTCCCACTACATGATTACCGAGTGCGTCCTCGCCTCCGAGCTAGTACAGGTTGCTACCTGGCTAAGCTAGCACTTGGTGTAGCGCTATTCACACCAACTCTTCCACACATTTATTCGTCCTCGTGCACATCATCAAAGCATGTTAGATCGTAGTACCGGCGATTCCATGAAATTTGTATGCTTAAGTAGGCATGCATATTATGTGACTAGCAGGTAATATGTGACATTGATTGTGTGTGAATTGATTGTTATTGTGTGCTTTTGTTAATTGAGTTTTCTTTTGCTTCTTTCTTTTTGGGCCCCGATGTTACATTATTTTCCCCCATAAAGAATTGCTCATCCACCAACACCGGACCCAAAGAAGCAATACGGATTTGAAATATTTGAAAGAAGCTCAGCTAGACATTATTGGCTTACCCAGTCAACTGCATTATGGATTAAAATCTGCTCAGAATACCAATGGTGTCTTGGATTGATTATCAACATCAAGTCCCCATCAGTGCAAAATCCTCACAGTAGTTATGATCCAGCCAGCAGAAACACAAGTAAGGTACAATATCAACAGTATATCTTTTAGACCGAGGTATGGATCATATACAAAATTTTGGCTCAGCAATGCATGATGCCTGAAATATGTTATCATCCAAAATAAAGTCAGATTGTGATATGCTCAAGAAAGACAGTCAACCTATTTTTCTCATGCAAATAATCAGCCTCAGAATATTATGGGCATGTGTATGGATCTCAGTCTGCATATTAGTATCAAGATTTGGATATAAGAAACCCAGTCTTCTTTCACACGCTATCGGAAGAAATTTATGATGCAAGGCTCCTCAATTTTCCTTAGCATGATATGTGAACAATTTCCAGTCCACGATACCCATTCTTTCACAGCAAGATACCTCGGTAAAGGCTTCTGACAGACAGAAATCAATTTTTCTCAACAAGCAAACCCGAGTAGAAGCTTCTCAAGTATGGAACTCAGGCTTCTCCAGCACATTAATCAGACCAAGCTTTGTGTGTAAGCTATAGAGCCTTCCTCTGCACGAACCCAGACAAAAGCTTTGAGCAGAAGTTAACAAGTCCTCCTCAGCAAGCTACTTGGATGGCTTCCCTCATAAGCTACCCAGTCCACGTCAGTACCACAATATTGGACCATCCTCAGAGATTATATGAAGAGTTGCAAATGTATGGTAGTACCATTCAAGGACTAGACTTGCAATTATTTTGTCAGAGTGATCCAGCAGATATACCTATTGAAAGTAAGGATTCAACAACCTCCCTAGTCAAGCAAAGGAAAATAAGCAGAGATACATGTCCTTAATTGCAAGGATCGACAAGATCTGGAGATGACATCACAGAATCCACAGTCTTGACAATGGTCATCAAGGTCATTATTCCCGCAACTGACAAGGAGATATTATAAAACCTTGTCACCTTCTTATGATTGGCCTCAACAAATAGCTCCGTACTGCTACAAACCCCTGGTATATGTCATATGTGTGCGGACCTAGGTCAGAAAACAAGAAGGACTAATGTCAAAAATATTGCACTAATCACGTCCATGGTCATACGAAGAATCAAGGATATGTGTGGCAAAGTTATTTTAGTAAGGTATCCTAACAAAGAAAATCATGACCGTCAAAAGGATGAGACTGACAGCAACGGTATGATGATTTTTGAACGACCATCAGGGTCCGGGTACCCAAGTCAGTTGAAAGTCATTATTCCATATGGATCCCCAAAGGCATACTCTCAAGGGCCTAATCTATTTGCAAGGATTTTCATATTCCACTGACCCGATTGACATGGATAGTGTGGAATATCCAAGTCTGTCCTGTCAGATTCAAGATTCCTGTGCAACCTCAGCAGTCTGACCTCAGCGGCAGTATTAAAGCATATCACCGCCTATTACCACAGATGGGTATACCAACAAAATGATAAAAATCAAAAGCCGAACAATGAGCTCAGACCCGGTATACTCACCAAAGGAATCAAGTACATGGTCAGTCTGTCAGGAAAAGCATTTGTCCGTCAGCCCCTGTCGGGCCAAACTCAAGATGTAAATATTTGAGGTATGACACAGCTATAACTCCATACACCAATATATTGCTCACGACAGAAGGCAGTCAAATCGTGGGTACATATCTCATGCTCGAGCCAAAGAAATAAATCAAGATAAATAAGTGCCACCTGTGAGCAGTCAGATCCCGCCAGAGAATGGCCATGATTCTCAGCATTTATTGAAACCAGAAGGCCTGCATTTATTTGAAGCAACCCCATGGCAGAAGTAAAAAGGTTTCATGGCCAAAGGAAAATTTATACTCAGATCCATTGGATATCACCGCAGATATGAGAAATTCACGTTAGTGAAAAGATTTGGTATATGAGCAAAGACCTGTCAGAATTTGGGGAAATGTGAAGCAGACCACCCCGAGCAAAGATAATCAGATCATCTGAAATTCTTGTGGGAACAATAAATAAAGGAAAAAGGATACCCGAGTTGGAAACGGTGTCCTCAAGTCATACTTGTTCCCTGAGCAATCGAATCTCGAGGATGAGATTTCTTTAAGGGGGTAAGAGTTGTAACAGCCTGGATTTTGGCCCTTTTCTTTTTCTTCTAATTTATTTGGTTTTTGCTCTGTTTTTCTTTTTGGAGTGGTTCTGTGGCCTTCCCACCTTGGAAATCATCCTCACTCCCCCTCCCAAGTGGCTCATCGTTCTCAAAACCTTGCCAAGATCATGTCCCTTCACTCCTTGACCAAACCCTAAAATCTTTTTCTAGGGAAAATTCCTTTTTCATTAACGGAATAACCATCTACCATAGGTTGTGAAGCAACCTATATTTCTATCCATCCAAAAATTCCCAAATAATTCTCATAATTCCTTTGGGTCATATATAGCTCAAATATGCCCAAACATTGCCTTGGCCAGTTCAAAAAAATTCCCCAATAATCATTCTTCCTTTTTGCCCAAAATGGCACTTTGTGAAGGAAGTGTAATTATCCTAGTGACTCCCAACCTTTTTGGGCATGATTATATGTCCAAATAATTGCCCCATGCACAAGTTCAACTTTATTTGCCTAGCCAATCTTCCTCAGTGATTTTTCAAAGTTTTTATCAGACAGAAGGCTTGTGAAGGAAGTACTAGCTAGGAGTATCCAAATAAGTTGAGCTCTTGCACACTCATTAATGTGCTCATAGTAACCCCCTCCACACATTTGCAGCCCCATCCAATTATCTATGTGAGATCAGGAGAAAATCTTTGATTCTGGCAATATTTTCAGGTTGTGAAGCAAGTGCATTTTATATTGCTTAAAAAATCCTGATAAATTACTAGATCATTCTTATACCCATAAAACATCTATCCACCCATTTCAGCATCATTTCATTGAACCATTTTATCACCAATATTATTCCAAGTTTCTGGGCAGAAATGATGTTTGTGAAGCAAGTTCCATTTTGGCTTGTCCATTTGGCATGAGCTTTTTACAGCATCTTCATATGTCCAAATAATCAAGCTTTGCCCAATATTAGCCCTAGTTGACGCTCCATGTGAGTGCACCATCATTATCTAGTTTCTGGATCATTTTGATTAGTTGTGAAGCAACTGCAGTAAATCTTGACCCATTTCTCCTCAAACTTACCAGGATGAAAGTCCTTCTTTACCTCAACCTCGCAGACAACTCCATTGCTCCCCAAACCATTCCTGTTGATCACCAGTGCTCACCCAAGTTTACTGCAGTAAACTTCAGAGGGTGATTTCTATTTGACCAGAGCCTTTTCACCAAGTTACCATCGTAGTTGAGACCTTCCCTGGATGGATTACGCCCTAGACAACATTGGCTAGCCATTTGACTCCTCTTGATGCCAGTCTGCATGGTGACCACCGCTTCGGCATGCAATGGCTGCGATCAGAATGGCTTCTTGCTCAGGCCCCTCCCCCTCTCGTCGGCTTCGCGCTCCTGCTGATGTCCAGTAGATAGACCTCGTCGTTGTCGTCCTCCTGGACCCCTCTCCCCCTATGTCCGCTTCCTCGCTAACGCTCACTGACGCTCGCCCACGGGTGCACTATGCTCCGTTCGGATCCGAGCTCATTTCGGCCTCTTCCTCTGCCCCTCCTTTGGCCGTCTCTTCCCCATGAGATCTCCCCTGTGCCCTCCTCGTCGTTTGCCTCCCGAGTTCATGCGCGCAAGCACGCGTCCGCTGCGCCGGACACGCATCCGCGGCGGTGCCAGCTCGGCCCCCTTGCCCCGCGGCTATTTAAGCCCTCCTTGAGCCTATCCGAGCTCACCACTGGCCTCCTGCACCTCCACTAGCCCCGCCCATCCATTTCCCCGAGTCGGAGAACCTCTCCTCGCTGCCCTATGCCGCCATGGCCGCCGTCGGGCTCCGCTCAAATCCAAGCAGCCCCGGGCTCCTCCCTTCCTTCTTCCACCTCCAGAGGCCCCCATCCACACCCCGGAGCTGCCCGAGCCCTCTCCCTCCTTCTCTAGTTGTCCATGGTCGCGGGCCCTCCGGTGCCCGAAGCCGCCGTCCGCCGCGGCTGCTGTAGCGCTCGTCCTAACGCTCCCCGGGGTCCGGGATGTAGCCCATGTGAAGCGCGGCGTCTCCCTGAGCATCCCGGTGGCCGGAGCACTGCCGGAGGTGGCCTGTGGCGCCAGAACGGCCGCCGGCATTGAGCTCCTCCACGGGCGACGGCAGGAAGAAGAAGGAGGCGACCCCTCGAGCCTGCCAGCTGGCCGCGGGCCCCTCCAGTCAGCCTGCCAGCCACCGGCCCCGCGTTGACCTGGCCTACTGATGTGGCTAAGTGGAGATGTAATTGGGTGAGTACGTTTTCACCTATCGAAAGCGTATTTCCAATTTTGCGCCTCTGCCTTATCCACTCAGGGCCCCGTCTGTGAATATAATTTTTATAGAAAAGTCCCTGAACTTCAATCCTCCACAACTTTTTATCCGTAGCTCCAAATGAGGTGATTCCAAAGCCTACTTCCTTGTTTCGTCAAGCCCGTTATGTTGGTTTCATTTTCACTATGGTTTGACACTGTGAAAGTGAACATTTTGCCCCTGCCCTTAATCAGCCCCTCCAAGAGAGAACGTTTTTTGGCGATTCATTCCGCGAGCTTCTCGCACTTTCTCCCGGTTATTTCTTCCACCCCAGGCAAGCCACAATACCCACTTGCATGATAGTCATGCAGTAGCCTTGGTTTTCAACTTGAATATTTATTAAATGTTTCTTGTTGAAAAGATGGTTATCGTTGATCCGGTGATGTTTAAATTTGCATGTTCACTTTTGTGCTATGTTGTCTTGTACTCTGTTATCATGTTATACCTGCTAGTATTTCCTTTCATATGTTTATCATTGCTAGTAGTACCTGTTGATGTACTAGTGATGTTCATGCTAGTCGGTATGCCATGCTCAGTGGATATGATTCATTGTTGATATGATGGACAGTTATGTGATACCCTCATGATGATGTTGATATCATGTTCATGCATTGTAATTGGCATCATGTTATTTTATCATGGCTCAGCATATTTGCACTCAAGTTTAACCGGATTAAATTGAACTTGAACAACTGTTGGCTGAGTCATGGTGCCGTTGAATTGAGATGACCAGTGCAACCACGCTTGCTGGTATGGGACGGCCCTAACTGGGTCTATTGTTGTGCCTCTAGCCGGTACCTCCAACGAGGGAAGGTTATGGGGGCGCGCTACCCTGATCAGGTAGGCGGACATAAGCCTTGTGTGCCCGTTGTTGTTATATGGATCTGGGTCCCCGCGTGGGATCGTGGCCATGACGGTGGTCGTTGTGTCTTGTGGTAGACACGGGGCCACCCATGACTTAGCCCAAAGGGGAGTTGGTCGTAGTGGCGGGGAGAGTGTCATGGCAGTAGGACGGTTTTGTCGGAACATCGTTGGTCCACCCGAATGGGAGTGCGAGGCCATGGGTTCCGTAGTGTGGGTACAGTGTACTAACCTCTGCAGAGTGTCTATTAAATCTATCGATAGCCGTGCCCGCGGATAAGGGCCCAGTTTGAAAGTAGGTCACATCGTGAGTCAACAGTAATAAGAATAACTGGTTTAATGACAACCCGTGGTTGTGATCGCTGTAAGGATCACGGGCCAAGCATTGGTCGTGGTTGTGATCGCCGTAAGGATCACGGGCCAAAATATTGGTCGTGATTGTGATCGCCATAAGGATCACGGGCCAAATATTGGTCGTGCTTGTGATCTCCGTAAGGATCACGGTTTGGGACCAAGTGTTGGTCGTGTTGTGATCGCCGTAAGGATCATGTGATCACCATGGTATCAACGATACCAAGTTATTGGATATTCGTGATGTTATGCGAGAATCATGGGTAAAGATCAAGCTCCTTGTGGTCATTTAATGATTACTACGGTATTGTTTATACCAAGCTTGATTTGATCCTAAGATGATCGTGTGATGTCCGAGGTTGGTAAGTGATGCATGTGTTGGTTACGAGGTAGCCCGAGTAGAATAAGTGGTGCATGTAGTATCATCATGTTGCATGCTAGTATCGTCATGCTCATATTGTTCTAGCTGTATCATGTTTGTGTTGGTCATGCCATGTTTTTCTGATGATCTCATGATAATTCCTGTTTAACCTGTAATTACCATGCTGTTGTCTGTCTTTAATGCTTCTGGTTATTGTGAGCTTGCAAGTACATTCAATGTGCTAACCTGGCGTCTCATGCCAGTTTGCAGGTCATGCCGGATTTGATTGCTTGCTTGTCGTGGTTTCCGTTCGTGCGAACTAGGATAAGCATTCCAGCCAGAGTCCCTGCAGAGTGGAGTTCACCACCGTCGTCATTGTTCTGCTGCTAGAGTTATTCTGCTGCTTTGAGTTGTTCTGCTGCTTGCATAGAGCAACTGAGGATGGCGTAGTGTCGCCGTACCGATGTTATTCATTGTAATGTCGGAGACCTTGTAATCATATCCGTGTAATAATAGAAAGCTGGTTTGTTCTATGCGAAGTAGTGTCGTATTCCAGAAGACTTCTCCTCGATCTCTGGGCTGGAATACGGGGCGTTCCGATTTCTCTGAGCCGGGGTGCCACATTGCTAGAATATATGTTGGGTTTGTCTCACAGCCTTCAGAATACTTGTGCATGCCATCAGGCATATCACCCTGAAACAAAGCAGAGAGATGACAGGTTTTGCACGTGTATAAACAAAGATGATAACTATGTTGTCAATTCCATCCAATTTCAAATTAGAAAATAAAGAGTAATTTCAAAATATCAATAGCATAATTTTGCATTGTTCATAATGTGGGGAGCTTCACCACACTACTGGATTACCATGTCAACATAACAAGCAGAGATGAAGGGCAAAGAAAATCATTGTATCTATTTTGGTTAATGTGCATGGCATGCTGTTCATATCATCAGCCACATAAGTATAATAAAACAGGAGATGACAAGGTGCAAACATGGGATGCTTCACCACACACCGGATTATAGATCCACAAAAACAAGCATACATATAGGGAGTATTGAGTAATGTGCATGGTATGAATAAGGAATTTGGTTTTATAAGTAAAACTTAGAACTTAAAGTTCTTGCGAACATGCATATTGGTAGAAACAGCAAACTAAATAGCAGTAAATGATAGGGAGTATGAGCAAATTAAACAGCAGTTGAGGATAAAGGCTTTAGAAGGACTGACCTACATTAATAGTTAACACCGGTTTATAATGCCCTTCTCCATGTCAAGGGAAGGATAACTCAAGAATTTTAGCACAAAATCTTCTTCATAAGCATTGCCTGTACTCTACATTTTGTAGAGAGTAATTATAGATATGATAATACTGGAAGGGATAGAGGATAATGAAGATAAGATGCAGACTGATGCTACATAATCAACTACCAATCCCTGGAAGTACAAGCGTTACAGGACAAAATGTACTGACAAGAGCAATGGGCTACACTTCCGCACTGGCATTGTCTGTGTATTCTACTTTTTGGTAAAATTAAATATAGATCTGATCTTTTTTAGTAAATGGTGGGCGAGGGAGATAAGATATAGAATGCTACACAATGAACCAATCCCTCTTCCCATAATACAAGAGTGTTTTGAACACTGGTGTATGCTACGTCTTGAGCTTGCGTTGGTTTTCCTTGAAGAGGAAAGGGTGATGCAGCAATAGTAGCGTAAGTATTTCCCTCAGTTTTTGAGAACCAAGGCATCGATCCAGTAGGAGGCTCCTCAAAAGTCCCACGCACCTACACAAACAAACAAAGAACTCGCGACCAACACAATAAAGGGGTTGTCAATCTCTTCACGGCCACTTGCAGAAGTGAGATCTGATAGGGATAGTATGATAAGATAAATATATTTTTGGTATTTTATGATATAGATAAGAAAAGTAAAGATGAAAATAAAAGTAGATTGAAAGCTTATATGATAAAAGATAGACCCGGGGGCCATAGGTTTCACTAGTGGCCCCTCTCAAGATAGCATAAGTATTACGGTGGGTGAACAAATTACTGTCGAGGAATTGATAGAAAAGTGAATAATTATGAGATTATCTAGGCATGATCATGTATATAGGCATCACGTCCGTGACAAGTAGACCGACTCCTGCCTACATCTACTACTATTACTCCACACATCGACCGCTATCAGCATGCATCTAGAGTATTAAGTTCATAAGAACAGAGTAACGCATTAAGAAAGATGACATGATGTAGAGGGATAAACTCATGCAATATGATATAAACCCCACATTTTTATCCTCAATGGCAACAACACAATACGTGCCTTGTTGCCCTTGCTATCACTGGGAAAGGACACTGCAAGATTGAACCCAAAGCTAAGCACTTCTCCCATGGCAAGAAAGATCAATCTAGTAGGCCAAACCAAACTGATAATTCGAAGAGACGTGCAAAGATAACTCAACCATACATAAAAGAATTCATTGGAGATTCAAATATTTCTCATAGATAAACTTGATCATAAACCCACAATTCATCGGATCTCGGCAAACACACCGCAAAAAGAGTTACATCAAATAGATCTCCACAAGAGAGGGGGAGAACATGGTATTGAGATCCAAAAAGAGAGAAGAAGCCATCTAGCTAATAACTATGGACCCGAAGGTCTGTGGTAAACTACTCACAACTCATCGGAGAGGCTATGGTGTTCATGTAGAATCCCTCCATGGTCAATTCCCCCTCCGGCGGAGCGCCGGCGAAGGCTCCAAGATGGGATCTCGCGGATACATAAGGTTACGGCGGTGGAAATTGTTTTTCGTTGGCTCCCTGGATGTTTTCGGGGTATGTAGGTATATATAGGAGGAAGAAGTAGGTTGGTGGCCGCCCGAGGGGCCCACGAGACAGGCGCGCTACAGAGGGGTGGCGCGCCTCACCCACGTGGCCGCCTCGGCTGCTTCTTGGCTTGCACTCCAATTCCTATGGATCACGTTCGCTCAAAAATCACGCTCCGAAGGTTTCATTCCGTTTGGACTCGTTTGATATTCCTTTTCTTGAAATAATGAAATAGGCAAAAAAAAAGCAATACGGGCTGGGCCTCCGGTTAGTAGGTTAGTCCCAAAAATGATATAAATGTGTAAAATAAAGCCCATAAACATCCAAAAGGGGTAATATAATAGCATGGAACAATCAAAAATTATAGATATGTTGGAGACGTATTAAGCATCCCCAAGCTTAATTCCTACTCGTCCTCGAGTAAGTAAATGATAAAAACAGAATTTTTATGTGAAATGCTACCTAGCATAATTCTCAATGTAATTTTCTTTATTGTGGCATGAATGTTCATATCCAAATGATTCAAAATAAAAGTTCATATTGACATAAGAAATAGTAATACTTCAAGCATACTAATCAAAGCAATCATGTCTTCTCAAAAGAACATGGCTAAAGAAAGTTATCCCTACAAAATCATATAGTTTGGCTATTGCTCTATCTTCATCACACAAAGTATTTAATCATGCACAACCCCGATGACAAGCCAAGCATTTGTTTCATTCTTTAATAATCTAAACTTTTTCAACTTTCACGCAATACATGAGCGTGAGCCATGGACATAGCACTATAAGTGGAATAGAATGGTGGTTGTGGAGAAGACAAAAAAGGAGAAGATAGTCTCACATCAACTAGGCGTATCAACGGGCTGTGGAGATGCCCATTAATAGATATTAATGTGAGTGAGTAGGGATTGCCATGCAACGGATGCACTAGATCTATAAATGTATGAAAGCTCAACAAAAGAAACTAAGTGGGTGTGCATCCAACTCGCTTGCTCACGAAGACCTAGGGCATTTTGAGGAAGCCCATCATCGGAATATACAAGCCAAGTTCTATAATGAAAAATTCCCACTAGTATATGAAAGTGACAACATAGGAGACTCTCTATCATGAAGATCATGGTGCTACTTTGAAGCACAAGTGTGGTAAAAAGGATAGTAGCATTGTCCCTTCTCTCTTTTTCTCTCATTTCTTTTTTTTCTTTTTTTCTTTTCTTCTTTTTTTCTTTTTTTTCCTTTGGCCTTTCTCTTTTTTCTTTCTTTCTTTTTGTAAAGTCCGAAGTCTCATCCCGACTTGTGGGGGAATCATAGTCTCCATCATCCTTTCCTCACTGGGACAATGCTCTAATAATGAAAATCATCACACTTTTATTGATTTACAACTCAAGAATTACAACTCAAAACTAGAACAAGACATGACTCTATATGAATGCCTCCGGCGGTGTACCGGGATATGCAATGAATCAAGAGCGACTTGTATGAAAATTATGAAGGTGGCCTTGCCACAAATACGATGTCAACTACATGATCATGCAAAGAGCAATATGTCAATGATGAAGTGTGTCATAATAAACGGAACGGTGGAAAGTTGCATGGCAATATATCTCGGAATGGCTATGGAAATGCCATAATAGGTAGGTATGGTGGCTGTTTTGAGGAAGGTATATGGTGGGTGTTGTACCGGCAAAAGTTGCGCGGCACAAGAGAGGCTAGCAATGGTGGAAGGGTGAGAGTGTGTATAATCCATGGACTCAACATTAGTCAAAAGAACTCATATACTTATTGCAAAAATCTACAAGTCATAAAAAACAAAGTATTACACGCATGCTCCTAGGGGGATAGATTGGTAGGAAAAGACCATCGCTCGTCCCCGACCGCCACTCATAAGGAAGACAATCAATACATAAAATTGTGCTCCAACTTCATCACAAAGCGGTTCACCATACGTGCATGCTACGGGAATCACAAAGTTCAACACAATCATTCTTTAAATTCATAATTACCCAACTAGCATGACCTTAATATCACTACCTCCATATCTCGAAACAACAATCAAGTATCAAATTGATCATAGCATCCAATTCACTTTCTATGATAGTTTTTATTATACCCAACTTGGATGCTTACCATTCTAGGACCAATTTTATAACCAGAGCAAATACCATGCTGTTCTAAAATACTCTCAAAATAATATAAGTGAATCATGAGATACTAGCAATCTCTACAAAATTAAGCCACTGCCGTGCTCTAAAATATATAAGTGAAGCACTAGAGCAAAAACTATCTAGCTCAAAAGATATAAGTGAAGCACATAGAGTATTCTAATAAATTTCAATCAAGTGGGATTCTACCAAAAGGTGTGTACAGCAAGTATGATTGTGGAAAACTAAAAAGCAAAGACTAATATCATACACGATGCTCCAAGCAAAACACATATCATGTGGCGAATAAAAATATAGCTCCAAGTAAAGTTACCAATGAATGAAGACAAAAGAGGGGATGCCTTCCGGGGGCATCCCCAAGCTTAGGCTTTTGGCTAATCTTGAATATCTTGGGGTGCCATGGGAATCCCCAAGCTTAGGCTCTTGCCACTCCTTGTTCCATAGTCCATCAAATCTTTACCCAAAACATGAAAACTTCACAACACAAAACTCAACAAGAAATCTCATAAGCTCCGTTAGTGAAAGAAAGCAAAACCACCACATAAGGTACTGTAATGAACTCAATATTTATTTATAGTGGTGTTAAACCTACTGTATTTCAAGTTCTGTATGGTTCATACCACTTAATACTAGCCATAGATGCATAAAAATAAGCAAACAACACACGAAAAACAGAATCTGTCAAAAACAGAACAGTCCCTAGCAATCTGTAACTAACGCAAACTTCTAGAACTCTAAAAATCCTACCAAAATAGGAAGTCCTGGACAATTTGTCTATTGATCAGAATAAAAAAGAATCAACGCAAAAGCACATTTCTTGATTTTACAAAACTAATTTCGTGCGCGCAAAGTTTCTGTTTTTTAGCAAAATCAAATTAACTATCACCATAGGTTATCCTATGGATTCTACTTGGCACAAACACTAATTAAAACATAAAAACACATCTAAACATAAGGTATATGCAAAATTTATTCCTAAACAGAAGCAAAAAAATACAAATAAAATTGGGTTGCCTCCCAACTAGCGCTATCGTTTAACGCCCCTAGCTAGGTATAAAAGCGAAGATAAATCTAAGTAGTGCCATAATAATAAGATAGATCTTGAAAACTCATCTCATATTCTCTACGTTCAGCATCAAGTTTTCTTTGAGGCAAGCAAAAGTAATCAAAAGGGCTAAATTTAGCGGGACAAAAGTCCCCAAGATCAATCACAGGAGGAACGGGTTCCTCCTTTGGCCCTTCATAATTCACAACTAATTCATCACTATAAGCATTCTTTTGGCAAAACTTCATGAGCCTATACTCAAGGGAGTGTCCTAGCTCATTACTTCGAAGAGCAAAATCATTATTGAGTTCGGAAATTCTATCAACTAGGACATTGGTAGGAACCTTTTTTCTAAGGTTTTCATTGAAAGCAACATAGTCCGAAGATTGAAAACACCTAATTTCTTTTTGATCGAAGAGGATCGCCTCTATGGGAGGACGACCGGCGTCCACCCTATAGTGCGCAAAGATTTCTTTGGCATCTCTTATTATAAATCTAGACTCATGAGCTAGTAACAACGCAATTAACAGAAGAATGCTCAATATTAGAAAATTCTAGGAAAATTCTTTGTATGCAAGGATGCATATGCATAAATTGTCTTTCAAGTTCAACTACAAGCATAGCAATAGCATCCGCAAGACTACTAGTTATATGAAGAATAGAACCACCCATGGAAGGTAAAGCACCGGCACAAGTAAAGAAATCTTGAATAACACCTTTTCCAATAATGTTACCAGTACCGATTTGAAACTTTTTAGTATGCAAGATAGGGGGTTCTTCAGCCGGAGCCGCGGAATTTTCCATGTTATTATTATTATCCATATCAATGATAATCTCCCCAATTTCAGACATAACGGCAAACAAAAGCGAGGAAGAAGAAAGCAAGCGAAAGAGAGGAGAAGATTGGGAAAGAGAGGGCAAATAAAACAGCAAGGGTGAAGTGGGGGAGAGGAAAACGAGAGGCAAATGGAAAATAATGTAAATGCGAGGGAGATGAGTTTGTGATGGGTACTTGGTATGTCTTGACTTGAGCGAAGACCTCCCCGGCAACGGCGCCAGAAATCCTTCTTGCTACGTCTTGAGCTTGTGTTGGTTTTCCTTGAAGAGGAAAGGGTGATGCAGCAATAGTAGCGTAAGTATTTCCCTCAGTTTTTGAGAACCAAGGTATCAATCCAGTAGGAGGCTCCTCAAAAGTACCACGCACCTACACAAACAAACAAAGAACTCGCAACCAACGCAATAAAGGGGTTGTCAATCCCTTCATGGCCACTTGCAAAAGTGAGATATGATAGAGATAGTATGATAAGATAAATATATTTTTGGTATTTTATGATATAGATAAGAAAAGTAAAGATGCAAATAAAAGTAGATTGAAAGCTTATATGATAAAAGATAGACCCAAGGGCCATAGGTTTCACTAGTGGCTTCTCTCAAGATAGCATAAGTATTACGGTGGGTGAACAAATTACTGTCGAGCAATTGATAGAAAAGCGAATAATTATGATATTATCTAGGCATGATCATGTATATAGGCATCACGTCCGTGACAAGTAGACCGACTCCTGCCTGCATCTACTACTATTACTCGACACATCGACCGCTATCCAGCATGCATCTAGAGTATTAAGTTCATAAGAACAGAGTAACGCATTAAGAAAGATGACATGATGTAGAGGGATAAACTATTGCAATATGATATAAACCCCACCTTTTTATCCTCGATGGCAACAATACAATACGTGCCTTGTTGCCCCTGCGGTAATTGGGAAAGGACACCGCAAGATTGAACCCAAAGCTAAGCACTTCTCCCATGGCAAGAAAGATCAATATAGTAGGCCAAACCAAACTGATAATTCGAAGAGACGTGCAAAGATAACTCAACCATACATCAACGAATTCAGAGGAGATTCAAATATTTCTCATAGATAAACTTGATCATAAACCCACAATTCATCGGATCTCGACAAACACACCGCAAAAAGAGTTACATCGAATAGATCTCCACAAGAGAGGGGGAGAACATGGTATTGAGATCCAAAAGGAGAGAAGAAGCCATCTAGCTAATAACTATGGACCCGAAGGTCTGTGGTAAACTACTCACAACTCATCGGAGAGGCTATGGTGTTGATGTAGAAGCCCTCCATGGTCGATTCCCCCTCCGGTGGAGCGCCAGGGAAGGCTCCAAGATGGGACCTCACGGATACAGAAGGTTACGGCAGTGGAAATTGTTTTTCGTTGGCTCCCTGGATGTTTTTGGGGTACGTGGGTATATATAGGAGGAATAAGTAGGTCGGTGGCCGCCCGAGGGGCCCACGAGACAGGGGCGCGCCCTGTAGGAGTGGGCGCGCCCCCCCACCCTCGTGGCCGCCTCGGCTGCTTCTTGGCTTGCACCCCAAGTCCTCTGGATCATGTTCGTTCCAAAAATCACGCTCCCGAAGGTTTCATTCCGTTTGGACTCCGTTTGATATTCCTTTTCTTCGAAATACTAAAATAGGCAAAAAAACAGCAATACGGGCCGGGCCTCCGGTTAGGTTAGTCCCAAAAATGATATAAATGTGTAAAATAAAGCCCATAAACATCCAAAAGGGGTAATATAATAGCATGGAACAATCATAAATTATAGATACGTTCGAGACCTACCAGTGTACTGTACAAAACGTTCTTATATTATGGGACGGAGGGAGTAGCTGTAAATGTAAGTACAGTGATAGACGATGTTCTGTCCTTACAAGAGGACTGCAGAGCTAAACCTCTTCAAAAGCATTGGGTTGATTCTAAATTTATGTAAGATTCCATGCGGATTTTATAATGTCCACCAAATGGACGATAACGAGGCTAACATGTGCAGTGATGCTACATAATCTAACAGCTATGAAAGTAAGTATGGTCATACAGGGCAAGAGGTACTCACTAGAGCAATGCAGTGTGCAGTATAGTCGTGAGATTCTGTGGTCCCTTGAGAATGAATGTTCTTCTGCTAACAGCTTTCGTACAAGTGAGACGTTAAGGCAAATGCAGAAATGTAGTTCAAATTGTGATGTGATATCATAGACAGTACCTTATGCTGCAGCTGAGACCAATGTGTAACAAGATTATTCCAGTCACCGTCAGATAGATGTAGCACCGGAGACTTTACAGAAATTTCGTTTAGAGGCTTGCCATCGAAGTGCTCTTGCCTCAGGTAGGAATGATACTTCATGAACGAGTGTTCGAAAAGCGCAACCAACCCTTGCTCGTCTTCACAATCTAGTTTGCTCCTCGCCTATTTAAAAGAATGAAATCTTGTGTATTCTATCAGCAGAAACATATGCAGTAATGACCATGAATAACATTAGTACATTACTTACGCGTAAGTTGTGGAGGAAGACTGGAAATTGTTCAGTGTCTGTGGTATAATCTTTCCATGAAGGGAAGATGCGCACAAAGTTCCTGACAACAATATAAGCTTCATCTTCTAAACTGGGAAGAAATGGAACAGGGGTCCTATTTGCTGTAATTGGGGCTCTCTCTGGTTCGAAAAGCGATTTGGCAACTGGATTTGGTGTACTCTTTGCTGGAATGGGGGTTTTGCGTCGTAGAGCTGATGCTATGTCAACTAGAATAATCATACTGTTTGCTACACTTGGGGTCTGCTGAGTTGGGGCATCAGAAATGACTAGTGTAGTAGGGCTAGAGTCTGCTAGAGTTGGGGTGTTTTGTGGGTCAGGTGCTATTGCAACTACACCTAATGGGCTATTTGATTTATCAGGTGCCACTACATTTTCCAAATACTTTGCTTGTGCTCCTCCACGACCAGCAATCACCCTCTTCCTTTTGAATGTCTCATACACAAGAACAACATTTGAATGGATAAATATGGTATGATGGCAGATGGAATATGTACTGAAAATGGATAGGCTGGGCATATTCACATACACGATGTGTAAACTAAGGTAATGGCAGTTAAACAAAGTAGAAGCAATGCAAAGCATCAGTTGCAAGATATGTGCGACCAATATTACCTTGGAAAGTTAGAACAAGCACCTTGATGGGTGAATAAGATAGGGCATCTTCCTCTGACTCCTCCACTAGGGAGCTACATTGACTTAGGTCTCCCTCTAGCTCAGAATCATGGTTAGGATCATATTCTGAGCATGAATCTGTAGGTGGAGAGCGTTTGCATTGCATTGCATCTAGACTTGATTTCAGTCGCTTAATGCCAAGTTTGACATGCATGGCATTGTTCTGCTTTATTCTTTTCATGCGTGCAAGCTCATAATCATTATGATGCTGTTCAGAATCTGAGATTCATGAAAAACATAAAAAGTAGTCAGATTATCTATGGAATGCATTGCGGATTCAACTCGAAGAGTGTCTCCCTATAAACCCCTACATATGCAAAGTTCACCCCCAACCTGTGTCTTGACTGCACCACACACGTAAATACAAACCCCTTATGTCTCTATAACAGTGATACACATTTCAAAACTGAAGTAGGAACATTAGAATCATATGAAATTCGTATTTGAACAAATAAACTAAGGAATTATGAGTGGCATAATGTTTAGCTTCAAGGGTGGAGTGTTGGTAGTGCGACACAAAACAAGTAGGCAAATTGTATTCCATGTAAAAGATCGAAGCCTATGTAAAAGCTGGAAATGACACTTTCTTTCTATACAATGCAGTGTTCGTTGCCCACACATGATGGAAGAGATCACATAGAGAAATACTATTCATTCATGTCTACAGTACCAGTATTTAGAAATAGGGTGGTCCACCATAAACGAATATTGACAACAAATATGACAAGGCAAGCATAGATGTAGTGAATCAATCATTTACTTGTGAGCTTACTAGGACAAGTATGAAGAATTGTAACTGCAGTAAGAGACTGTCCAAAATCTGAATCAAAAAGTTTGTCTAGCACTTATTGTTTGCAACTAATCGGCGTGAATAATTGGATATTATATCGAATGACTAAGAAAGACAAGTAAAACTGTCAACAAACCTAGCTCGCAATAGTAATCTGGGTCAATGTCACTACGACCAACAATCCAAAATGACTAGTGTCTGTTCCGAGGGCCGGAATTTTGAAAACCCTGTGAACTTTACAGGTACTAAAGATTACCACAATACATCTGAACCATTAAGTGTAGGTAGCACTGACACACAACAAACCCTAATTACAGTCCTTCCTAAGGAGTAATGAATCAATTAGAAAATGGGTGATGAGGAGTAGTTGCTGAGTGTTGAGGACATATCTCAGGATAAATCGGGTTGGCTTAGTGTGTGCTGCACGCCTGAGCCCTGAATGGACTGGAAAGGTAGGCACGACGACGCGCCCGGGCAGCAGTGACGCTGTTGGGCGAGCAGCTCCTGACCTCTTGTTAGTCTGGCATCTCCTCCTAGAGTCATGCTATCCGGGGAAGGCAAGTCGTCGGCGAGGCAGGAAGCTGGGGGCGAGTAGAGATCAGAAGCGCGCAGCAGAACAGAGGAGAATCGGGGCCTGGGACGACCCAAAATCCTAGGGTGGGCCGGCTCACCGTGGGCACCCTATAGAGATACACACCCGAGCGGCAAACATGCATTTTTGAAACTAATTTAGGAAGATTTAGCTGACCAATTAAACGACTTTGTTTTAATAATATCAGATTCATATTTGAACAACTAAGCTTGTTTAGCTTGATGGGTGGAGCAGTGCTATTATGACACGAAGCACGTATTCTGATTGTATAGTGATCATAAAAGGGGGAAACTCTAAGCATATTTTTTTTAGCAAAGGAGGGTTTCCCCTCCGATTTCTATTGAAGAAACCACCATAGAACCAACATGATCAATTAAACTCGAAGCATGATCAATTAAACCGTATTATGACTGTGCCATGGCAGATTTGAAGCTGCAAACCGGAGAAATGATATTTAGCATCCATTGTTTGCTTCGAACTAAGAACTAAATTCTAAGAGCTGAAAAGAAAGTAGAGTAAACAATTTAAGATCTATTTTCTGGTTGAGATCAAAAACTTGAGGAGATATGAAGTAGCACCTCTCTTGCAGCGCCGTGTAGGTATCGAGGGTGTGATGGCTGTCGGTGGGGTTGAAGCAGATCTGCAACGGTAGACGGGTGCATCAGGGGATAAGTCCCGTTGCGGTGGAAGAGAAGGTCCTCTAAGCGGCCCCGGCAAAGTGGACGACGGCACCGATGAAGCGAGAGGATGCAATGCAAGGCTCTTGGTCCGTCGCCGTGGATGAGAAACGCCCATCTCTAGCAGTGGATGACGCGGTCTTGGTAGGCACTCCGGCATGGTGGAGGATGGTGGCGATGGATGTGGTGGAGGATGGCGGCGATGGATGGGGTGGAGGGGGCGGCGATGGATGGGGTGGCGGACGGAGGCTGGTGTGGGGATGGTGTTCTAGCGTGGATGGTGTATGAATGGGAAAATGGAGGGAGAGGTACAAGGGACCATGTTTTTGGGACGCGCCTGTTTGAAATATGGGAAAGTTACGAACTTAGCCCCCGTCTAAAATTTGGATGTCTCGTCGGTTGGGCATATTTATATCTGGTGGTAATCTCGCATCTCGCCAATATTTGCCCAAAGCAATTTCGAGCGAGAAGAGGGTGGTTGGCGCCCATGGTTGGCGCCCATGGTGTATGAACGGGGCTAACAGGTAGGGCAGTTGTGTCACATCTGAGTGAAGTTACAAACCTGCCCCTATTGAAAATATTTGCCTACATTGATTTTGGCTGAGTTGAGTTTGTTTTGCCTCCCACCGTGTATGAATGGGGAAATGGAGGGAGAAACAAAGGTCTTTCGGATGAGCTTGAATCAAATGTGTTTTTCCGCCCATGTTTGACGCCCACCATGTCGGAATGGGCTCAGAGGCGGTCGTGTCACGTCTAATTGAAGTTACTAACCTATCCCTATTTAGATCAGTGGAAATCGGGCCGATGGATTGTCCGTGTAATGGGTAGACAGTAATTTCCATCTCCCAAACACTTGGCTTCGGGCAGCCGACGTGGGAGTGGACATTTTTCCGCTTCTTTCGAATTTTGTGACAATAAGCATCCATGTTTACCCTGGCAACTAAATTCGAATCCATTTTGTATTCCTATACGAATCTTTATAAATCATTCTATGTGTTTTTATATATCTTCAAAAGGATGACAAAGATGTATTCCAGTGTCATATATGAATATAGTTTACAAATGTCGATACTCAAATTCAGAACCTAGAATCCAGTTTAAGGTGAATTCGAATATTTGGAACACTTCATGTCCAACTCAAATGTCACACTCGGCATAATGTGTACTCCCATTTAGATATGTACACAAGCGATGTATCAAGATTGAAATACCGAGTCAATCAACCAAGAATGTACAGAACTAATAGACATATAAACACTTATAGAGTATATGGATCAATAATGTCAACTAACATACATAAGCCAGGCCGCTGTACTTTTTTTTGCTACAACAGCATCCTTTTTTTAGCCAAGCTACTACAGCATCTTGGCCCTTTCCGATGCGTGCCACTTATGGTCCATCTATACTACTATTATTGCTGAATGCACATTCGGCCCGATTGGCATATTTGTAGGTCTGGCAGCAATCAAAATGAAATGTCTCTGAGTCTTATCAATTAATACAGACTTGTTCTCAAATAAAATTAAAAAACAAAAAACAAAAAACAATTATTACATGATCTCTAAAACAAATGGTTTGATTGATTACATGAACAAACAACACAAAGGTTATTCAACAATGGAAAGAACATTTCACCTATGATTTACCAAGTGGAAATTTAATTTCCTTTTTTCCTTCACGACCTTAACAATGTGTTTAATCTCGGAT
The DNA here is from genome assembly GCA_021437245.1 of Aegilops speltoides. Taxonomy (NCBI): domain Eukaryota; kingdom Viridiplantae; phylum Streptophyta; class Magnoliopsida; order Poales; family Poaceae; genus Aegilops; species Aegilops speltoides. The sequence continues at coordinate 76,594,535 of CM038145.1, read as the reverse complement.
TGCTTTGTTTTGAAATCCACCAAATATTTAATGGTTGTCTTGAGTACTGCTTTTGATTGTGTTGTTTGCTTCCTCAACATGTCAACTTCATCTCTAAGTGCAGAAGCAGAATCTCTTTCTACCACTAGTTTAGCCTCTAGAGCATCAGCAGTTGGCAATTCATAATGCACGATTGGGCCAGTGCCACTGTTGTGGCATGATACAATGTCCATGAGGACTTCGCTCTTTGATCTTGGGCTAACCTGTTTTGCCATTAAAGTTCCAATTGGATTCAGAAAAGTTGAAGTTAGCAAAACATCTCAACTGGGAGTTATGATAGCAAACCAGTTAAACAAACAAGGAATTAAAGAGTTTCAATTGGATGTTGAAAAGTAGATATAAACATCATTGTAACCCGTTGTTGCAGCAGCAAAGCAGTTAAACAAACAAGTAGCTATTTAAGTTCAGGCAAACAGGTAATTCTTAACAGTAAGTATCAAACACATAGATAGGCACAGTCTATAATAGGATTAACATGCTATGGCATTATGTAATCAATAGCAAACTAAATTAAGCCAAGAAATGTAATTGAACAATTTTGCAATAAGTGGCTAACTAAAAATCCAAGAAACAGGTAACTGAACTTATGCTATTTCTTTATACAGGCACACTGCAACTTCTTTTTCGCTTACAAGGTTGTACGAAGGAGTCCTTGGCATCAATTGCTTGGATACGCAGTCCCAATACTTCTTTCTTCCCACACTGCATTGGTAAGTCGAATGGTTAATCTGGTAAGATGGTGCGTCCTTGATATGTTATATGAGGACGTGTAGTCAGACTAGTTGTAGCCACACACATCACACTGGCTTTTAATGTATATTTCATGCAATTACTTTTGGCATATCGAGATCTAAGCAATCTACAATAGGATGAAAAGACTGTCATCCTTCACATTATTGGCAAACTCAGTTCATAGAGACAAGCAATTCAACCATTCTGTGGGTAAATCAAAAGCGCCACTAGAATATTTTTCACTACCCCAATCATACACGCAAAAAGGGGCGACGCCACCATAGGGGCTGGTATGGGCGGCCGCCTCGGGTTGCTGGCAAGTGTGCACCTAGTTTGAGTCAACCAGGTTGGCCCAGGTTAGTTTTGTTCATCCCAACGCACGAGCAGGCAATGTAAAAATTGAAGAAAAATGTTTCAATTTGGATGGGCCAATAACATAAGTGCAAGGTAGGACCTATAGGAGGCTCGCGGACCAGACGAGCGCCTCCCATATCGATTGACAGCAGGAAAAATCCCAATTCATTCGCTCCAGCCTCCTGTCTGGTTTGCTCCTAACCTAGCCACCGCTGGACAGACCGACACAGCACTTCCTCGCGCCCTCGTTGGAGGGCGGTCACCGGGCTTAAAACGAACGGAAGGACAAGAAGATGGAGATCCAACCCTGGGTGTAGCCTGTGTGGGAGGCAGCGGCGGCAGCACGAGCATGGCATCGAGCTTGCGCAAATGGACAATCACAGCTTGCAAGAGTAGCATGCGCAACAAGCAGGTACATCAGATCCCTGATTATATCTAATTAAACTGTTCAATTTCTGGCCAATAGTTAAACTTGACGGTGTTGTAAAACTGCTTGTATGTAGGGAATCTATGAGAAAATGAAACCAATTTCTACTTACTTTATAACTCCCCCAATCAATACTGAACTGACTGAATCTGATGTATCTAATCAAGTTTCTGGTGCAAACATACAAGCTCATGTTGTTCTTGAGCTCAAGTGTCTAATGAATGCATCGCTAATGAAGGATTTGATGCAAACATTTTACATGCTCCTGGTGATGAACATATAGTGTCTAATGAGGGATCTAATGCAAGCATTTTGTAAGCTCCCATTGAAGGATTTAGTGTCTAATGATGATCTGCTATGTTGAGAGAGACATAGAGATTTGCAAGCATTGATGACAAGTAAATTATAGTGCATTTTCATGGCTTGAGGAAACGTCGAGGCCATCTACCAGAAAGTCCCCGTATCATGACAACATAGCATAAATGCTTTTCTAATCTATTGTTTGAAACTATTGGCATACTTGTGCAGGATAGATATATTGATATGAAGTTTGCGCACTGGTTATATGTGCAATTACACTTCGATATTTTCAGCCAGAAAACAAATAATTCAAGCAGGTACAGACCATGTTTGTAGTCCTTGTACACCATGTTGCATTTTGTGTTTTTTGGTGCTTGCATCATTTAGTGTTTTTTGGTGCTGGTTTTCAAAGTGCATGTAGCTTCACATTTCTCAAGTTATGCTGATTTCCGGAGTGCAAGTGCCTTTGTATTTTTGAAGTTAAATGTTCGCCCCTGGTAACTTGAATTCGTGGATCCGCCACTTCACACAAATCATACACGAATGCCAGTATGAATTAAATGAAATGCAGGGACTTACACTAGCTCGTTGTAAAGGCTCACTGCAGCTCTGCTTGCACTTGGGATGTTCCATGTACAAGTCCATGTTACCACTTGCTTGGATGTGCAGGCCTTGTGCTCCTTGCAATCCCCTCTTAATTTTTGACATGGCGGATGGTTGATCAAATAAGAGGAATCGACCTTGCTGTTGTACTGGAGGACAGATACTTACAAGGTTATACGAGTGTGCAGGATGTGTACCAGATCTCGTAGCACCGTCATGCTTCACTAAAAAATGGATTTTCTTGTTTCAAATGATATCTCCAGAAGAAATAAGAGTGAAAGTTAGAGTTGCATAGGCGTGTAAACTAAGAGAGTAGTGAAAGGATGTCCAAACATCATCGGAACAGTGCACAAGGGAGTGGTGTGTGGATACCTAGTTTGGGCCGGCATTTGGGCATGCTCGCCTAGCTAGAGTGCGGGTCACTTCAGAGCCATTGAGGGTGATGCGCTGGCGTTGGCTGGCCGCGCATGGATGCAGATCTTGAGTGGCAGCGAAGCGCTACAATGCGGTGGACGAGACCGTTGGTGAAGCCCCAACAGCCTCGGGGGGCGGAGGTGTGACGATGTGCTCGGTGAAGTAGCCTCGGTGAGCTGGGAGACGGAGTCGGTGAAGCGCACCTGATGTGGTGGAAGTCGATGTCTGTGAGGCACGTCGGTAGCAGTGCCGAAATTGTCGGTGGACCACCCGGTGCGGTGGACGAGGGCGTAGATGAGGTAGCTCTGGTGCGATGGTGAAGTGCGATCGTTGTCTTTGTCATCGTCGTCCGGCACAGAGGTGGGGAAAGAGACGAGACGAGGGGCGATTCGAACTTTTCTTGGGTTGGCGGCGAATTAAGGATTTGAGAAATCTGGGCGCGAAAGGGGACGGTGGAGAAGGGAGATTTTGCAGGGCTAGAATTGGGGCAATCAGATATTTCAGTCCGAAACATGGAAGTGCGAACTTATTTTGTTGTCGTCCTTTTGGGGGGGAGGGGGAGGGAGGGAGGGGTGGCTGGGTGCTACGTGTCCGTCCGACACACGCGACCACCACGACACGACCCTGGTCTGCATAGTGCGCCTACATTTGAGAATGCAAACGAATCTTCTTTCATTTGCAAACGAATCTGTATGTATTACCATTCTCGTGTTCTCCTTGCAATAGTTAGTCATTCGAAACGAGATACTCCCTCCATTCAGTTTTGTAAGTCGTTTTAGACAACTTAAAATGAACTGTTTTGCACATTGTCCGAAATATCTTCATGGTCTTATAAAAGTGAACAGAGGGAGTACTATAAATTAATTATTTAGGAGTTATTAAAAAAATCGAAACGGTATCCATGCTAACGTGGATTAGAGTGTGTCACATAATTAGTTATTTGAATTAGAGTGTGTGCCACGTAGCGATCTCTATTTCTAACGTGGATTTCGCATTTCATTGTAACCATGCTATTTTTTAATACAAATTCATATGTATATGATGAACACCATGGTAGTTAGAAAACTTTTGGATGGATTCAAACATATGACCTACAAAATAGCACAACATATCGAGTCAATGTCAACTTTTCGAAACCTAGTATGGCATGAATTCGAAATAATTACCCATATGCATGGTCCTCAGTTCAAATCTTACAATGCACACCAAATTGAAACATCGATATTAAGTCTTGTACTATCTACATTCAAATTTTGTTTTTAGCCCCCCCCCCACACACACACATGTTACATACTTCCTGTGTCGGTCAATCTTCCTCTCCTAATCACCTTAGGAAGCTATTGGTCTCCAACACACATTCATTCCTTCTTGCCATGTTTCGATCTCTAACTCTCTCAACTACACAACCCCCTTTTTTCACTCTGTTACCAAATGTATTTACCTCACACACCCACCATTGCACCCCATACCGAGCTCTTTCTCTCTCTCTCTCCCTCTCCCTCTCACCCTCTCATGCTAAATACATGCATTGCCTATCTAGCCCCCAACCTCTCGTGCGCATGCACACACTTTGTCTATCTAGGTCACTTCCTCGAGACTGTCTCACTCTTTCTTCCGCACGGTGGGCCACACTCGCTCAATCTCGCTCTCTTTATCTGAGTCTCGTTTAACCTCATTTTCTTTCACGCACAAATGATATATCTCCCTGTTTGGGCCTCGATCGACACACTCTGTACTCTCTCACGCAGATTGTCTATCTAGGTCAGTCCATCCAAGCCGCCCCCACTCTTTCAACCCCATGGCGGGCGACGCTCTCTCAATCTCTCTCTCTCTCTCTCTATCTATCTATCTATTTATCTATCTATCTATCTATCTATCTATCTCTATCTCTCTCTCCCTCTCCCTCTCTCTCTCTTTGTATATCTTGATTGACCATGCTCTTTCTCGGATAAAAATGATATATCACCATGTTTGATCCCAATTCGACCTATTCACATTGTATACTCTCTCACGCACATTGTCTATCTAGGTCACTCTCTCAAACCCGTCTCACTCTTTCGATCGCACGATGACCCTATGTGATCGATTGAGCCTCCCACGCACAAAATATGTCTACATGTCTGTGATTGGATCATCTCTCAAGCTCTATCTTACAGCCCTCACCCTTGCCAAAAGCTCAATCAGACAATATCTCTCCAGAGCATATATATCTGTTCAATGAATGTCGGACCACACTCACTTTGTCTCTCTATCTATATATCTCTCAATTGACCTCGCTTTCTCACGCCGTATCTTCCACACATTGAAGCTACCTCTCCATCCCTCGCAAAGCCGGAGCTATTTACATTGCAAGGGGCACTCCAACCTTGGATTAATTTGTGTAGGCATTTATTCCGGTCGGTTTAGATTATATTTTGTAGCATTCGGCCCACAGCTACTCCAAACACCGTTGCAACCCCCGCAACTCCCCTAGTTGATTTCCCTCTGGCTCAGTCATCGCTCTCTCGCACGTCCTTTCTCGCCTTCAACGTTGCACCATGGTATTATTGCAAAAAACTCTGTTGTTCTCTTTAATTATTATAAATAAGCTACAAAACTACACACCGATAGTCCACTTGGAATGGAATAAATTTCGACCCACAAATTAAAGTGCTACAAACTGCACATCGAGGGGCTCACATTTCATGAAACAAATTTGGACCCATATATAAATTAAAAAAAATAAAGGAAGAGGATCGAACATGCGACCAGGGCCTTCAAGTCGCACGTCAACAGGCAACATACGTAGAACAACAATGTTTGTTGTACCCTCCTTTGTTCACATAATGTTTTTATATTACCACAGCCTATTTAATGGATAACATGTAATATTATTTTTAGTACTGTTCGCCTTCACTTATTGGTGGGCTCCATGTGTGCTCTCTCTCTCTCTCCTCCCCTTCTGCGTTTAGATGCACGGGCAAACACGAAGAAATCGCGGGCGATGTTGCCGTTGACCATATCTGGACGCGTTCACAAGTTACGACACCAGTTTCACGTACTAGCAGCACTAGTCAGTGTGTACGTGCAATGTATGTTAATTTGGAAGTATATTAAGTGCATGCGGATATTAAGTAGGATATTATTTGTGTGTTATTATGTGATTAGTACTATTTTTGGCATGAAATTAACTACACGCTAAACGTGTTGAGCACTCGACATTGAAGCAGTCTAGGTCCTCGTATGACAAGGAATACATGTGGCTTGATGACATTTTATATTTAATTTGATACGACTCTAGCAGAACATTCAATTGATCAAACCATAGATTTCGTTCAGTCTGACTCCGACTTTAAATTATACGATGATCGATCTAAAATAAACGAAAATGATAAACGTTCGGATTTTAAGCATGGCAATCCGAACGTTTTTCATGGCAAATTTAGATCACGCGGCGTCTTGCGTTTGGAAGCGGCTCCTCTGTCGTGCTCTATGTGTCATCGGTCCACTGACCGACGGTGACGACAGCATCTTGTGCCATTGTTGGCGTACTCCTGGACGTTGGCTTACCTTCAAGGAAGGCCAAATTGTTCTGGACTTTGGAGCGAGTCAACTGGAGGGAGGAGGCGACTGACGTTGGTGCAAGGAAGCGGTCGACGGCGGCCATCCATGCCGCTGAGGGGGGTACTGGCACCCGTGCGAGGACAGGCGCTACCAACGGCGCAGCGGAGAAATTTGTGTGCACGGGCACCGGCACGGGCGCGCACGTCAGTGCACGCGTAGGCGCATGCGCTGGCCGGTGCATCGGCACCGGCACGGGCGTGCGCGTCAGTGCACGCACAGGCGCATGCGCTGGCAGGTGCACGAGCGCGTGAAAGTCGGCGGGGACCTCGTGGAATCCCGTGGCATCAAGCTCGGCAACAATGTGCGGCTCCCAGCCTATCAATGCCACAGGGATGGGCGCTAGCGTAGTCGGGGCGACCGGAATCAGAACGGGAGCGAGGACAGGTGAGGCGTCTTCCCGCAAGGCCAGTTCAAGCTCGTACCAAAGCGCCTTATGTTCTTGAGACTTCGGCTGGGTGTCTTCCTCAGGGAACTGTAAGACTAAGGGTAGACCATCGTGATGCGGCATGGCATACGTGTAGGTCAGGTTGGTTGGAGGTAGACGACAGGAGAATCTAAGAGGAAGAGAGAAGATTGTAGCGATACCGGGTAGTGCGGGATTGATTTTAAACTGCGTCGCCGGCGACATTAAAAGTGGGAGAAGTTTGGACGAAGGTGGGCGGCGGAGCCTGGTCAAAGTGCTCGCCTCCCGGTGAGCCTGCACAGCGGTTTGCTTGCACGCCTCCCTGTCAGCCGGCACAGCGGTCTGCTCACACGCCTCCCGTCGACTCACACGCTTGCTCGGACGGCACCTGCCGATGAGATGTGGGACTTGTGGCGGCATGTAAATGCCCACGATTTCAATAGTGAAAACGTTCGCCTTAATGTGACAGGTCTTTGTTCCAAAATACCTTGGCTCTTCATTTATGCAACTTGTCATAAGCAGCTTGTCTCAAATTGAAGAAAAAAATTACGAAGTAATATTTGTGCCATATCACGTGACCATGCTCAGTTTCAAGAATTTATGATCACTTTTGGATTTTCTGAAATTTAAGATCCAGGATTCGAAACAATATCATAACCTGCATCATGCAATAAATTTTCAAGCCATACATCTGTCCTGTTGTGTTTCTTAAGAAAGGATTTGGTCAAACATTTTGCTTAGTTAGACTTCAGACAAGTTATATATGCAGAGTAAAAGGATAATCCCTCTGTACAAGTGCATTGCCTGATATATTAACTCAAGTACTAGGCACGAACCAATGGGCTCAATTCTGTGCTCATCCTGGTGTAGTAGTAGTAGTAGTAGTAGGCAATGCAGTTGACAGGTGACCTTGGTGAGCGGCGAGCGAGGGAATTGAACCGTGCTCGGCACGGTAGGTAACGTTGTCTAGTTACTAAAGCATCCCTCCATTGTTCACCGGTAGTCATTATGGACCGGGGACATGAGGGGAATTTCCTAGGGTTGGAATTCTGGCCGCCAGATATTTCGACTCGAAACACGGAGGCTCGACTGGTTGGGGTTGCCTAATGTGCGTATCACGCACGCCACCAAAAGGACATGAGCCCGTTTTTTTTATTTTATTTTTTTAGGATCAACACGAGCCAAAGGTCTGGCTGGTACGCCGTTGGGTCCTACCATTTGAGAGTACGAAAGGAACCTTTTAAATTACCGAACAAATCTATGTGTATTACAATGCCCGTATTTTCCTTGCAAATACTAATCTCAACATGATAATTCATTTATGACGAGTTGTTGAATTAGAGTGAGTTTGTGATATACTGATCTCAACGTGGATTTCACATTTCATGGTATCCGTAGTAAGTTTTTCAATGCAAATTCAAATTTAAAAGATGAACAATATGTAGGTGAGAAAACTTTGTATGTATCAAGCATATGACCACACACACACACACATAGAGAGAGAGAGAGAGACACACACACACACACGAACACAACAACAATCCAATAAGTATAGTGCATCTATTTATCCAAACCATGCATGTATGACACGAATTCAAAAATACTCCTTCTGTTCCTAAATATTAGCCTTTTAGAGATTTCAACAATTGACTACATAAGGAGCAAAATGAGTGAATCTACATTCTAAAATATGTCTATATACATCCGTATGTGCCATTCCATTTGAAATCTCTAAAAAGAATAATATTTAGGAATGAATGGAGTAAAATGTAAGACATGCATGGTCCTCAATTCAATATTTAAAATGAACATGAAACTGAAACATGAATATTAAGTCTAGTACTACAATACATGCAAATGTTGTGTTTAGGCGGAGCTATGATTGTCGGGGGTCAACCCCTCGACCTTATATAAAATTGTAAGCTCTGCTTAGGGTTGTTTAAATTATATTTGTCCCCACCCTCCCAACCACTGTTAGGTTGTGCACCCCCACCCCTCCTCCCCGGGAGAATATCATGTGCCCCCATACCTTAGATGCTATATGCCGATACGAGTTGCTTGGAGCTTGTAGATCTGAGATATAGCAGCTCACATGATGTCTTAATATTTTTACAGGAAACCATGATGAGTTTGACAATTGCACACAATTTGTACAAAAACTACTCAGAAGCCCTTGGATCCCATATCCAATGACCTCGAAGCTCGTATCACCGTAGCATCTAAGATGAAGGAGGACACCATATTTCTCCTGTATGTAAGAATATCATGTGCTACCACACCTTAGATGCTTTGGTGATACAAGCTTTTCGGAGCCGTTGGATTTGTGACCCAACACCTCCTCGGTGGTTTGAATGGTTTTTTTGCAGAAAAGCCCCCAAAGAGTTCGGCCACTGCTTACAAGCACAAAGACTGCTCAAATGCCATTGGATATCAGATCATACGACCTCAAAGCTCGTATCACCGTAGCATCCAAGCTGCGAGAGAACCTTATGTTTTCTCACACGGGAGAATATGAGGTGCTCCCGCTGAGGGAGTCCTGGATTAGGGGGTATCCGGACATCCGGACTATATACTTTGGCCGGACTGATGGACTGTAAAGATACAAGACTCAAGACTTTGTCCCATGTCCGGATGGGACTCTCCTTTGCGTGGAAGACAAGCTTGGCGATCCGGATATTAGATTTCCTTCTTTGTAACCGACTCTATGTAAACTCTAGCCCCCTCCGGTGTCTATATAAACCGGAGGGTTTAAACCATGGAAGGACAATCATAATCATCGTAAGCTAGCTTCTAGGGTTTAGCCTCTACGTTCTCGTGGTAGATCAACTCTTGTAATACTCATATCATCAAGATCAATCAAGCAGGAAGTAGGGTTTTACCTCCATCGAGAGGGCCCGGACCTGGGTAAACATCGTGTCCCTTGCCTCCTATTACCATTAGCCTTAGACGCACAGATCGAGACCCCCTACCCGAGATCCGCCAGTTTTGACACCGACATTGGTGCTTTCATTGAGAGTTCCTCTGTGTCGTCGCTGCAAGGCTCGATGGCTCCTTCAATCATCAACAACAACACGGTCCAGGGTGAGACCTTTCTCCCCGGACAGTTCTTCGTGTTCGTCGGCTTCGCACTGCGGGCCAATTCGCTTGGCCATCTGGAGCAGATCAACAGCTACGCCCCTGGCCATCAGGTCAGGTTCGGAAACTTGAACTACACGGCCGATATCCGCGGAGACTTGATCTTCGACGGATTCGGGCCTACGCCAGGAGCGTCGAACAGTCACGATGAGCACGGCTTAGACCTGCTGTCGGACAATACTCAGGATATCGCACCTGCAGGAGCCCCGGACCTAAATCCGGGGCAGATTGCGTCGTCCGAGGACGGGTGGATGGACCCCGCCCCGGAAGCTGCACACTCATTGGCGGTAGATCCGAACACAGACTTCACCCCCAAGGAAGCCAGTGTCTCGGGACCCTTGGACTCGTGTCCGATTGTAGGCCCCAGACCGTGTGCCCCCGAGCCCGCCGATTCTGGTTGGGCTCCGGTAATGGAGTTCACAACTGCGGATATCTTCCAGCACTCGCCCTTTGGCGACATGCTGAACTCGTTAAAGTCTTTCTCTTTCTAAGGAGACTCTTGGCCGAACTATGTCCGGCTCGAGTGGGAAGCAGGCGACGAGGGAATTCGTTGCCCACCCACCACCCACTTCATCGCCGCGGTCGACGATTTGACCGACGTGCTTGACTTCGACTCTGAAGACATCGACGGTGTGGACGACAATGCAGGAGATGAACAGGAACCACCACCCACGAGGCGCTGGACAGCCACCTCCTCATATGATATATATATATGGTGGACACTCCGAAAGAAACCAATGGCGATGAGGCAATGGAGGATAACCCCTCAAGGAAGAAAGCAAAGCATGGGCGTCATCGGCGCCGCTCCAAGCCCCGCCACAGCAATACCGGCACAGGAGACGAAAACAATCCGGATGGTGCCGAAGATGAATACAACCCCGATCAGCCTGCCTTCGAGCAGGCCGAAAGGAAGACGGGCAGGTCAACCCAGACGAACAGGCAGCGGACTGGTACCCAGAGGAGGACAACTACATGCCCCCCTCCAAAGACGAGATTAGCCTCGGCAACGACAAATTCGGTGTTCCTGAGGACCCCATAGAGCAGGAGCGCTTCAAGCGTCAGCTTATGGCCACTGCGAGGAGCCTGAAAAAGAAGCAGCAGCAGCTCCAAGCTGATGAAGATCTGCTCACAGACAGATGGACTGAAGTCCTGGCGGCCGAGGAATATGGACTCGAGCGCCACACCAAAGGTTATCCAAAGCACAAGTGGCTACCTGAACTCGAGGAGGAGCCTATACTACCAGCACAGGACGAGGTTGACCGGCCACCTCGTGGTCGGGATAAAACGGCGTATCAACCCGAATACCAGCCCGCACCCCAACACTAATACACTACGGCCCGGGGCAATAGGCAGGACCTGCGAGACATATTGGAAAACAAGGCAGGACAGCCAAGATCGATCTACAGATCGTGGGGGCGTGCCCCAACATGTGACGATGATCGTCATGCCGGATACACTATCAACAAGTCCTGCCGGGCCGAACACAGCCAACCAGACTCATTCGAACTGCGTAGCCACATAGCCTGGCATAGAGGCGCCGCACAGCCCCTCTGCTTCACTGACGAAGTGATGGATCATTAATTCCCAGAAGGGTTTAAACCCGTAAACATTGAATCATACGATGGCACAACAGACCCCTAGAATGGATCGAAGATTTCCTTCTCCACATTCACATGGCCCGCGGTGACGATCTACACGCCATCAAGTATCTTTCCCTTAAGCTCAAAGGACCGGCCCGGCACTGGCCAAATAGCATGCCGACATAGTCCTTTGGCAGTTGGGAAAACCTGGAGGACGCATTCCTCGACAACTTCCAGGGCACGTACGTGCGACCACCGGATGCCGATGACTTGAGCCACATTACCCAACAGCCCGGAGAGCCAGCCAGAAAATTCTGGACTCGGTTACTAACTAAAAGGAACCAAATTGTCGACTGTCCGGACGCCGAAGCCCTGACGGCCTTTAAGCATAGTATCCGCAACGAGTGGCTCCCCCGACACCTCGGCCAGGAAAAAGCAAAATCCATGGCGGCCCTCACGACACTCATGACCCGCTTTTCCGTGGGCGAGGACAGCTGGTTGGCTCGCAGTAGCACCACGCCAATAAACTCCGGCACTTCAGATGTCCACGACAACAACGACAAGCCACAATGCAACAGACATAAGTGCCACAACAATGGCGACAACACTGAAGACACGACAGTTAACGCCCGATTCAGTGGCACAAAATCTGGTCAGCGGAAAAAGCCATTCAAAAGAAACAATCAGGGACCGTCCAGTCTGGACCGCATACTTGATCGCTCGTGCCAAATTCACAGCACCCCGGATAAGCCAGCAAACCACACTAACAGGGACTGTTGGGTGTTCAAACAGGCCGGTAAAATAAATGCCGAGAATAAGGATAAGGGGCTACACAGTGAAGATGATGAGGAGCCCCGGTGTCCGAACACGGGGGACAGAAGAAATTTCCTCCCCAGGTGAAAACGGTCAATATGATCTACACCACCCACATTCCCAAACGGGAACGAAAGCAACACTATGGGACGTCTATGCGATGGAGCCAGTCGCCCCAAAGTTCAACCCATGGTCAGCCTATCCAATCACTTTTGATCATAGGGATCACCAGACAAGCATCCGTCATGGCGGTTCAGCCGCATTGGTCCTAGAACCAATCATTGACGGATTTCACCTCACGCGAGTCCTTATGGACAGCGGCAGCATCCTGAACCTGCTTTATCAGGACACAGTGTGCAAAATGTGCATCGACCCTTCAAGGATCAAGCCCACCAAAACCACCTTCAAAGGCGTAATTCCAGGAGTAGAGGCCCGTTGCACGGGCTCCATAACATTGGAAGTGGTCTTCGGATCTCCGGATAACTTCTGAAGCGCGGAGTTAATCTTCAACATCGTCCCTTTCTGTAGTGGTTATCATGCACTGCTTGGATGAACCGCATTCGCTCGATTCAATGCGGTACCACACTATGCATACCTCAAGCTCAAGATGCCAGGACCTCGCGGGGTTATAACAGTCAATGGAAACATGGACCGCTCTCTCCGTATAGAAGAGCATACTGCAGCCCTTGTGGCGGAAGTACAAAGCAGCCTTCTTCGGCAAACCACCAATCCGGCGACAACAACCCCGAACACCGTCAAGCGAGTCTGGAGTACCCTGCAACAGGATCGCCAGGCACGCCAAGAGCGCGACTAGCAGTCCGGCCTCCGCCCCAGCCCCATTCAGGCAACATCGTGCCGCGCGTACACAGTTACGCACTCAAAATACCATGGGCACAGGCGGAGGCGCAGTAGTGACGCGGTCAACAGTGCGGTTTAGCCGCAACATACTTTAATAACCCTCTTTATCTTTCAGGACCGTACTTTCGGGCAGCCTCTTCAGAGAACCAGATCATCGGACTCCTCACAGGAGGGAGAACCAAGGAGGCAAAAGGCTTTGCACACAAAGGGAATACCCAGGTGGTATCTGTTAATGATCGTTACACCTGTTTTATATACTTACACGCCGCCCGCCCTTGGATAGGACATGTCAAATAGTCCTCTTCACTTCTGCTCAACGCATTAATTGTAAAGATACGCTTGGACGTATTATTTATCAATGGGAGATAATATATAGCGTCAGCTTATTATTCCTATCTTCACTTTTTTTTCTAAAAATGTTTAGTCAACATTGAATCCATACACTTTGGTACGTTCAGTTTTCTAGGGGCTTCTTATGGCGCCCCATAATACGGCAAGATAAGTCCGAACACTTTCAACATTGCAGCACCCCGAACTTATAGCATTATATGCATCAGCTCCGAATCATGTCTTGGGTCAATAGTTGGGTTTGCTCGGCTCCCTTCTTTTGGTACCTTGCATTACGTTATATCGGCTAAGGTAGCGCAGGGAGAACTACTGCGATTGTGTCCTGGTTCTTTCGGACGAGCACCTCACTAGAGAAAGCCGAAAACTGGCTGGCATGATGCGGCGAGAGCTGGTCGCTGTTCGAGAGGTCTTAAAATCCTTAAAGATTTTTTCCGCTTTAGGCGAGGAATCGGCCGCGTCCGATTTAAGCGTATATAGCGCCCAATTCGACTCTTCAGATTCTAGGGCTTCACGAAATTTAAAATTGTAGACTTCTATGGCTAAGTGAAAGTTATAAAGCCGCATAGTCTAATTGCCTTGTTCGCTGCGCCAAACACCTCCTTTAGGGACCAAATATTTGGATAAAGAGTGTTTTGGGTTTTCCACAAACACCCCAGTACTAGTTACGTGGGGGCGGAAGCCAGCGACTGGCCTACTTTCAAAATTTTATAAACAGCCGCACAGAAGGTAATATTTTAAATCAACAAAGCGTTATATAGCGCAAACAACTTTGTTTTTATATTACAAAAACGACAGGAGTACATTCACTCAAAGATCGTGTCCTTGGTACATTCATAGGCCACGAGGTGAGCGCCTTTCATAACGCCATCATAATATTTCTTGGGATAGCGATGCACCTTGCCCTCTGGCGGTCCATCCTTCACCAGCTTCTCCGCATCCAGCTTGCCCCAATGCACCTTCGCACGGGCAAAGGCCCGGCGGGAACCCTCGATGCAAATGGATCGCTTGATCACTTCAAGCCGCGGACAGGCATTTACCATCTGCTTTATCAGGCCGAAGTAGCTGGCGGGCAGGGGCTCACCAGGCCACATCCGGACTATGAAATCTTTCATAGCCGCTTCGGCTGCCCTGTGGAGTTCAACCAATTGCTTCAATTGGTCAGTTAGAGGCATCGGGTGTTCGGCTCTAGCATACTGGGACCAAAACAGCTTCTCCGTTGAGCTCCCCATTTTGGCACGGTAGAACTCCGCAGCATCCGATATGCTACGTGGCAGATCTGCGAATGCCCATGGAGAGCTCCAAATTCGGGTAAGTAAAAGAAATGTCTCCTCCACATGCTTGCTTTGCGTAAAGAATGTCTTACCCGCCAATATCTTCTTGGCTGCCTAGATTTCCTGCTGGGCCTTTTCGGCTTCGGACTTGGCGTCTTTCATGCTCAAAAGGGCCTTCACAAGTTCAGACTCCTTCGTATTGAAGTCACGCTCCAAGGACTCGAACTTCTTGCCGAGCTCCTAGAGCTCTTGCTGTACCTCGCCCACCCTAGCATTTTGCTTTTCATGCTCAACGCGCTCCATGGCCGCCTTGTTTTCGGCCTCGGATAGCGCTTTCTTCAGGGACGCCACTTCGGTCGTGGCCCCTATTACAAAATCATGACGCTTCTTTGTTAGCGTCACCAATTTTTTCTATTCTCTGTGATATGTGAACGGGGTATCACTCACCTTTGTTCTCTTCGAGTTGCCTCTTCGTGAGGCTGAGCTCTCCTTGGGCCTACTCTAGGTCCCTCTTGAGTCCGGTGACCTCTGCTGTGCAGGCAGCATCGGCAAGCAGCACCGCCTGCTTATTCACATAGACACGTACTGTTAGACTCCTGCGGTTTGGAGTTGACCCTCCGTTTGGCTTTTCTTTCCGAACACCAAACAGAGTATCAGGGGCTACTGTCTATTGGGTGATAATTTTCCACACTTCTAATTACTTACCTCAAAGCCCGTCAGGAGGCTGGTACAGGCTTCGGTCAATCCGCTTTTGGCGGACCGAACCTTCTGAATCACCGCACTCATAAGAGTATGGTGCTCTTCATCCATGGAAGCGCCACGAAGCACTTCCAGCAGACTATCTGATGCCTCTGGCGTAACGGAAGTCATCGGCACGGTCAGCTGGACCTCCTTAGCGAGGGGTTGCCTGCCCGAATCCGGATCCTTTGGAGATTCCGGTATAGTGTCCGGCTGGGAGCCCAACTTGCTGCGGCTCTTGTCGGCACAATCTGCGAGGATCTTACACCCCGTGTGCCCGGCGTCTGGAATTTCGCCTTGGGGCATCTCCAGAGTCGCCTCCCCCTGCTATGGGAGCCTTTGAGACAACACCTCTGTGTCATCCGCAGGCCAAGGGGAAGAGGCCGTCGGGAGCGAATTCATCGCCTAATCGCTCAAAGACCCATCCAAAGAGGATACCTCGGGATGGACCCTAGCCGGACTGCATATATGTGTTCGACATTATAACAAACTATGAAGCGAAGTCGCACTAAAGTACAATAGAGTGCGGATACTTACAATCTTACTAGGGGCTTCCCCCTGGGCAGCCACTCCTCCTCGCTGTAGGCGGCCATGGTGGAGTAATCCGGAAGGGACGCCTTTCTCTTCTTGGGCATCCTAGCCTCCCCTTCCGGGGCGGCTTTCCTTTTCTTCTCCTCCCTAGTGCGGGGAGGCGGAGTTTCCTCGTGTTTCCCCTCGCCTCCGCAGGAGGAATCTGCCTCGTCATCTTCGGACGACGAGTCTATGGCAGCCTTGCGCCGGGGACCCTTCCTGGTCCCCTGGGCCACCCTCTTGGGCCCTTGGCCTCCTGTGTGGGCGGTTCTTTCCTTTCCTCCTCCCTTCGGGAGGAGGTGCCTCATCGTCTTGGATGAGGCGCCCAATCTGACCACGCCAAGACCCTTCCCGTCCCCGGGCCTTTTTTCAGCCTTCTTTTCCGGCGCCTTGTAGGGCGCCAGACCTAGCATCTCCGTCAGGAGAGCATTTCCTGGACCTTCTAGCAGTGGAGCCGGACAGTCGATCCGCTCCGCCGTCACCATGTAATCATGATTAAATACACACGATGACTTAAAATCCTCCCATGAGTATGCTAAGAAAGCTACACCTGATGATGGTCAGAAAACTCACCGGATGGGGGAGCCGCGTGGCGTGAAGTCCACGGTCCTTGGATGTGGGAGGAGGTATTTCGGAGGCCTTGAACAGCACCTTCCATGCGTCCTTGTGTGTCGTGTCGTAGAGCTCTTGAAGTGTCCGGTGTTCGGCCGGAACAAACTCCCACAGATTAAATGCCCGTCTTTGGCATGGAAGAATTCGGCGGACGAGCATGAATTGGACCACGGTGACAAGCTTGATTTTCTTGTCCATCATGTTTTTGATGTAGTTCTAAAGTCCTGTCAGCTCTGCAGGTTCACCCTAGGCCAGGCCCTTCTTTTCCCAGGAGGTGAGCTGCATGGGAATTCCGGATCAGAATTCGGGGGCTGCCGCCCAGTTGGCGTCGCGGCGCTCGGTGATGTAGAACCACCCTGATTGCCACCCTTTCACAGATTCCGCGAAGGAGCCGTCAAGCTAGGTAACATTGGGCATCCAGCCCACCATGGCGCCTCCGCACTCCGCTTGCTGGCCGCTCACGATCTTCGGCTTCACGCAGAAGGTTCGTAGCCACAAGCCAAAGTGGGGCCTGATGTGGAGAAAGGCCTCGCACACGATGATAAACGCCGAGATGTTCAAGATGAAATTTGGGGCTAGATCATGGAAGTCCAGCACATAGTAAAACATGAGCCCGCGGACGAAGGGATGAAGTGGAAATCCCAGTCCACGGACGAAGTGGGCAAGGAACACGACCCTCTCATGGGGTCCCGGAGTCGGAATGATCTGCCCTGCATCCGGCAGCTGGTGCACGATATCTGCGGCCAAGTATCCAGCCGCTTGGAGCTTCGTAATATGCTCCTCCTTGACGGTGGAGGCGACCCACTTGCCTCCTGCTCCGGACATGTTTGTCTGTGCGGAGAAGGTGTGAACTAGGGCGCTGGAGCTCGAGGGTGCGAGAATGGATAAGCGGAGGAGGAAGAAGGCATGGGTAAAAATGGGGAATCCTTATCCCTTTATAGAGGCGATGAAAATGGTGCGTCTCCCCACTTGCCCGTTGAAGACCGCTTATTTCCCAAGCGCCACGATTGATGGCGCGGTTGGGTTACCCGTACCCATATTGATGAGAATCCCGTGATAAGGGGACATGATCTCTGCTTCGACAAGACGTGCCGAGGAAACCGCCTCGCAATATGCGCTGTGGCTGGTTGTGGGAAAACGGTTCGAATAATGACAAGACCGTAATGTCATGTCACGTTGTCTGTAGTTGTCAGCAGATTACATTTATGGAATATCGTTCTCTCTACGGTGGTATGTGAAAATCGTTTTGCAAAGCAGGACACGGTTTAAGTGTTCGAGGTTTACTTTGGAGTATTCGGAGATGGAACCCGCCTTGCAATGCCGAAGACAAACTGCGCACCGGACTCATCGTCATTGAAGCCTGGTTCAGGGGCTACTGAGAGAGTCCTGGATTAGGGGGTATCCGGACAGCCGGACTATATACTTTGGCCGGACTGATGGACCGTGAAGATACAAGACTCAAGACTTCGTCCCGTGTCTGGATGGGACTCTCCTTTGCGTGGAAGACAAGCTTGGCGATCAGGATATTAGATCTCCTTCTTTGTAACCGACTTTGTGCAAACCCTAGCCCCCTCCGGTGTCTATATAAACCGGAGGGCTTAGTCCATGGAAGGACAATCATAATCATCGTAGGCTAGCTTCTAGGGTTTAGCCTCTATGATATCGTCGTAGATCTACTCTTGTAATACTCATATCATCAAGATCAATCAAGGAGGAAGTAGGGTTTTACCTCCATCGAGAGGGCCCAAACCTGGGTAAACATCGTGTCCCTTGCCTCCTGTTACCATTAGCCTTAGACGCACAGATCGGGACCCCTACCCGAGATCCGCCGGTTTTGACACCAACACCCGCACCATAGATTCTATGGTGATACGAGTTCACGGAGATCTAATGGCCCATAGTAGGATGTTTGAATGTTTTTGCAATATACGGCTGAGAGAGTTTGGGAATTGTGCAGAAAGTACAAGTACTACGCATGTGCCATCTGATCACTGATCATACGACCTAGATGCTCATATCACCGTAGTGGGTAATTAAGCTACGGGGAGCACCTAATATGAGTAGGGAGAGCCGTTGGATCCAAGATGCAGCGGCACACACGAGGCCTGAATGTTTTATTTGCAAAAAAACCTTTGGAGAGTTTGGAAATTGCGCATAATTACAAAGACTACTCCCAAGCCATTGGATCTCACTTCCAACGGTGTAAAAACTCATATCACCATACCATCTAAGCTGCGGGGTGGATGTGATATTCTATGCCGGTGTCAGTTTTGTTCGTAAACTTGCAAAATAAGTGTAGCTCGTCCCGTTACTTGTCTAACTACGCAAAGTGTTTGTTCAAAAAAACCATCCTACACTGAAATATCGGAACAACACACGGGGGTCCCACTTGTCATTAATCAAATTTGGACCTAAAACTAACAAATCTGAAAGACGAGATTCAAACTGGCAAGCTGGACTACAAAGCATAAGTCAATAGCCTGAAACAACAATGGTTGTTGGATTTGTCCCATAACTTGATTTTATACAGTATTACGTTGAGTAGAGTAGAGGGAGTGCCTCGTCAACACGTGCATGACCGTTGACTCACTTACTGGTGGGTCCCAGGTCTACGATCTCTCTCTTCTCTCCACCGTCTAACCTTTGCACGGGCACACACGAAGAGCGGTGCTAGCTTGCCGTGGTGTTATTACAACTAAAAAAAGCTTGGAAAATAGAAGAATTGCCTAGAACAAGAGACGTTGTGGCTGGTCGAGATGGAGCTAACCACACCTATCCTCCATGCCACGTTAGCATGATGAAGTTGTGTGGCTAGTGGGGTGTTTTTGACCGACTGGATGGGTCCCGAGGTCAAACCATAGGTACTACGTCTGATACAGTATATTTTTACATGCACATTTTTCCTCCTTGCCGAGACGTGGCACACCCTACCGCGCGGTTTTGGGGTCCTCCCGGGTGGTGCACGCATATATTCTTCCTGAAGTGGGACGCCCTACCGCGCGTTTTCTGGGTCCTCCTTGGTCATAGCACTGAAGCAAGTAAATGAGTCGTCAAATCACGAAAGACTACCTTTCCCACCAAGTACATCAGTGAAGCACGGTGGCTAGCTAGTTGGGCCAACCGATTAGCTAGGCCGCCGCCACATTTGTTTTTTCACCCCTTTTTTATCTACTTGCCGGCAGGTAAATTTAAATATCCACCGCGGCGTTGCTCTGGTGTTTGGCTGCGGCAGGATTTTTAATTTTTTTGATTGACGGGAGCAGGCGCGACAGGATTTTTAATTTTTTGATTGACGGGAGCAAGCGTGGCAGGAATTAGTCACGATGACTCCGCTTGCAAAACCCACTGCTCCCTGATGTGAGAAGTCGTCGACTGGTGTTTTACCATGGTGAAAACTAAAAGATTCCCCACTCCTCGGCTGGCTCCCTCCGACTTCCTGTAGATTGCATTGCCTTTCAGCCATTTCGCCCCCTTTGCTTCCTCTCCCCATTGCTTCTACCTGGTGCCATGGCGGCGCAGCAGATCATGGAGTCCGAGGTGAGGCGCCTGACACAGGAGCTCCAGGCCAAGGATGTGGATCTTAGGGCCAAGGACGTGGAGCTCCGTGAGCTCAAGGAGGAGAGGAGTGCCATGCTCCTCTGTTATGTGCGGAGTTCACAAAGCTTCAAAAGCGGCAGGCGTCCACCTCAAATATGCTCGAGGCATCGGCGATGTTGCTGCAGAAAGCGGGAGATGCGATAGGCCGTCAGGGGAGCCAGCTGGAGCGCGAGCGAGCTGATCATGACGAGGTCCAGGATCGCCTCAGCCACTTGGTTAACCAAGTTGCCACACACGTGTTGTGGCTGCGCAATGCCTACCGTCGTGATAGCGTGACCATGCCGGCCGTCGGGCTAAACCCGTTCGACCACCCGGTCGACTTCAATAAGCTGCGGATTCCTAACCTGGTCTCCTTCTTCACCTATATCTCCGAGGAGCTGAGCCGTCTCCGCGCGATGGTGGGGGCGGAGCTAGACAAGGAGGGGTTGCGGGCTGCCGTCTCCATTGCCGGGCGAATCCTTTCAGGGCTCCGTCACCGAAATCCATTCGTGCCATTGGACACCGTCTTTGATGAGCTGGCTCCCGTTGACTGGGAGCGAGCTATGCAGGCGGTTGCACCCTGCATCACCAACGTCATGCGCCTCGAGAAGTAGAAGGACTTCGGTGGTGTTTAGGTGCCCTCTGCATGGGCATGTCCGTGTCTCGGTGCAACATGACCGTTGGATCAAACTCAGACGGTGCAGATCAGTCACTGTAGCACATAGCGTGTGGGTGTGTTTGGTTGCATTCTCATCTCAATATAGTTGTTTCCTCTTCGTGTATTTGTGTTAACATACTATTGTGGACTCATGCACCCTTCATGCACTCTGTCAAACACCCAAAAGTGGGTCGAGATGGGAACTTTTGCTCCCATCCCATGCACCCTTCATACACCCTGCCTAACACTATTCGTGCTTCATATGGTTCATGTTTCATGGAGTACTGTAGCACCGTACTCTCCGTGCGCTGTAGACCTAGTTCTGTTAACATTGATCTCATCGTTCATTCTCGACCGGACAGTCGAAAAAGCGGTACTATGTTACTACATTACTGTTCATATAGTTGACATGCGCACAACATCATTTGTTATTGTCATATCTTACTACATGTCACGCCCAATATGCGATACTATCCTAAAGAGACTCGAAGGTCCCACCAAGGACAGAACCGCATATTGATACGCTTTTGCAAGGTGGATATCATTACATCAACATTACATAAAAGATGGGGATACATACAAAAGGCATACAATGCCACACGAATACACCATCATCATACATAAGAGCAACATCTGACTACGGATGAAACACAAACAGAAACTCAAATGACATCCACCCTGCTAGCCCAGGCTGCCGACCTGGAACCTATCCCCTGATCGAAGAAGAAGCAGAAGAAGAACTCCAAAACAAGCAAACATCGCTCTCGCGTTAGGATCATCGCAAAACCTGTGCCTGCAACTATTGTTGTAGTAATCTGTGAGCCATGAGGACTCAGCAATCCCATTACCATGGGTATCAAGACTAGCAATGCTTAATGGGTAAGGAAAGGGTAAAGTGGTGAGATTGCATCAGCGACTAAGCATGATATGGTGGCTAACATACGCAAATGGGAGCGAGAAGAGAAGCAAATGGAACGGTCGTGAAGCTAGCAATGATCAAGAGGTGATCCTGAACTCCTACTTACGTCAAACATAACCCAAAACCGTGTTCACTTCCCGGACTCCGCCGAAAAGAGACCATCACGGCTACACACGTGGTTGATATGTTTTAATTCAGATCTGGTGTCAAGTTATCTACAACCAGACATTAACAAATTCCCATCTGCCACATAACCGTGGGCACGGCTTTCGAAAGATAATACCCTACAGGGGTGTCCCAACTTAGCCCATGATAAGCTCTCGCGATCAACGAAGGATATTCCTTCTCCCAGGAAGACCCGATCAGTCTCAGAATCCCGGTTTACAAGACATTTCGACAGTGGTAAAACAAGACCAGCAAAGCCGCCCGATGTGCCGACAATCCTGATAGGAGCTGCACATATCTCGTTCTCAGGGCAACACCGGATGAGCAATCCATACAACTAAAACCAGACCTCAAGTTTCCGAGGAGGCGCGCAGAAGGGGTTTAGTTCGACCAGCACTTAGAGAAGCAATCGCCCGGGGCTAAAATAAAGATGACCCTTGGGCTCCGAAAACCCAAGGGAAAAAGGGCTAGGTGAGGCAAATGGTAAAACCAAGGTTGGGCCTTGCTGGAGAAGTTTTATTCAAAGCGAACTGTCAAGGGGGTCCCATAAATCACCCGACCGCGTAAGGAACGCAAAATCCGGGAACATGACACCCGTATAACGGAAACTAGGGCGGCAAAAGTGGAACAAAACACCAGGCATAAGGCCAAGCCTTCCACCCTTTACCAAGTAAATAGATGCATTAATTAAATAAGAGATACTGTGATATCCCAACACAATCCTGTCCACATGGAGCAATCTTCAACTTCACCTGCAACTAACAACGCTATAAGAGGGGCTGAGCAAAGCAGTAACATAGCCAAACAACGGTTTGCTAGGAAGGGTGAAAAAGGTTAGAGGCTGACATGGCAATATGGGAGGCTTGAAGAGCAAATGATAGGTAGCGCAACATAGCGATAGAACGAAGTAACTAGCATAGCAATGATAGTAGTGAGATCCAAGGTGACGGTCATCTTTCCTGAAATCCCGCAAGGAAGAAGAACGAGTCCATGAAGAAGATGAAGCCACGTAGACGAACCAAACGTAGACGAACGAATCCTCACGGTCGCAATGAAACGGGAACTATCGAGAAGAAGCACACAACAAGGTAAACACAACACACATAGAAAAGACATGATGCACAACCAAGAATGATGCATGACAAAGCTAGATGAGGCTACTCATGGCAAGAGATGATGCATACAGAAGCAACACGTCAAAGCAAGTTTAAATGAGGCTGGGAACAACATATAACAATTCCGGTAAGTCCTCACATGCAAATTTAGAAATTGGTCCAGAACTAAATAAACCTTATGTTCAAGTTGTTAATCAGCAAGTTAAGATGCACCAAGAGAATCAACATGAAATTCTAATCAAGTTACATATAAAGTTCATTTAGTTCGGAGCTACGGCCTAGAAGATATGAGCAAAACAAGTTAAACATGGCATTGATGCAAAATGCATGCAAACATCAAGCAAACACCTCAAAACATGGATGCAACATGGCAATATGAAACTGCATGCAAAATCAAGCAAGTTTCATATAGAGCACACTCAAAACGGAGCAACGGTGCAACACATACACTCTATACAAGTTTAAAGGACAAGCTGTCCAAAACAGCAACTAGGCATCTAGCAAGCATCAAAACAACATGCTACAGTACCACAATATGAAAACAAAAGGCATGGACATGAAGTACAGGTAAAGCATGACAAAACATGAACACTGAGCTATCTCCAGAAATCACTATAACATGCTCAAAAGGACATGGCAAGATTGCAAATAATAACAGTTTGAGTCATTAGCAGAAATAACATCAGGTTGCAATGTTTAGAGCTATCAAACAACATGTTACAAGAACTTTCCATGGAAAACAAAGGAAAGGCATGAATCTACTAATTGCATAGAACAAAAGTCCCTTACTGACCATGAGCCCAAAAGGCACAGAAAATATGATGGCACCCATATAAACATAGCAAGTGATATGACAGATTCATACATGGCAGGAACAACAATAAGTAGGCACATTGGTGAGCTTGAACCACTCACCACATAGCAATACATGGCATGGCAAGGCAACCAATAGTAAGAAGACATGTTTTAGAGGCTAAGAATGGCAAGAGCAAGTTCACAGGGTGCATGGATCACTAGCAAGGCTCATGGCAAAACTGAACTTAAAGTTAACAGGCTGACAGCAACATTATTTAGCAAATTTGGAGCATGATAACAACAACCTACAGCAAGCCATAAATGCAACCAGGGGCATGGATGGAGAGAGCATGACATGTATAACAAAACATCCTTAGTGAACATCTCCAGATTATGCATGGAATGACTGGTAGCAGCAGGTTTGCATAGCATCACAAAATAACAGATTCAGACAAGCAAAACAGCAACAGCAAGTACCCCACTTAACAAGCTTCATGCACTCAC
The DNA here is from genome assembly GCA_021437245.1 of Aegilops speltoides. Taxonomy (NCBI): domain Eukaryota; kingdom Viridiplantae; phylum Streptophyta; class Magnoliopsida; order Poales; family Poaceae; genus Aegilops; species Aegilops speltoides. The sequence continues at coordinate 76,570,003 of CM038145.1, read as the reverse complement.
TAAACAACTCACAAAAATACATGGAGTGCACCACTGTGAAGATGGCATGATGTAGTACAACACACATGTAGAGCTCATGCTCATAGGATGCACACACAAAATGCAATGAGAAGACAAATCACCAAGTTATAACAGTTTCAGCAGGTTAACATCATATAGCACTTTTGCAACGATGATTAGGGCATCAAGATGCACTCAAACAAACATGACACAATGGAATGAAATGAAGAGCATCTTACAACGAACATTTTGATATATTACACGCACAAAACGGAGCAGTATGCATGGAGTTATGGCAGGTCAAACATGGCATCAGAATGTAAAATTATTGGGACTTGGAAGAAAATTCACCTCGCGGAAAAAAACAGAGGGCGGAGGAGGATCGGGCCGTGCGGGGCCAATGGGCCGACTCGGAGTCATGGGAGTTGGGCCGCGGGGCGACGTGGCCCACGTGGGCGTAGTGCGGGCGGCCGGGTCGAGCGGCACCTCCGCTCGTCCCCGACCAGGGCGGCGGCGGCAAGGGCCTTGGCGGCGGGCGGCCGGCGAGGCTGTGGACGGCGGGGATGGCGGATCCGGCGGCGGCTCGCTGGATCTAGGCGCGGGGAGACGAGGTGGCGAGGGGCGCTGGTGCAGGGACGGGTCCGGCGCGACGGCATGTGGAGGGGCTGCGGCGCTTGTGCAGGAGCTCCGCGCGCGGCGGCGCACCGGGCGGCGAAGAGGCGGTTAGGTCCGAGACGGCGGCGCTGGGCGGCGGCGGCAGCGGGCGCTGGAGGCGCTGCCAATGGCGGCGGCGACGGGCCCGCTGGTCCGTGATGGGCTCAGCGGGCTCGGCGGCGGGCGCCTGTGTGGGCACGTGGCGGCGCGGGAGTGGATGCGGGTGGCGGCGCGGGTGTGTCCGGCGGGAAACGGACATGTCCGGCGGCGGAGGTACGTGGAGGCTAGGGTTAGGGTGGATTCATCCGCGAAAATGGAGGGGAAGGGGACGTTTTTATAGATAGAGGGAGCTAGGAGAGTCCAAATGGGGAGCAGTTTTCGGCAACGCGAGCGTGATCGAACGACCGAGAGCATGGAGGGGGTTTGGATGGGTTGTGGGCCACTTTGGAGGGGTGTTGGGCTGCACACAAAAGAGGCTTTTACGGTTACCCCGGTTAACCGTTGGAGTATCAAACGGACTCCAAATGGCACGAAACTTGACAGGCGGTCTACCGGTGCTATACCAAGGCTGCTTGACAAACCTCGGTCCATTCCGAGAATGTTTAACACCCGCTCACAACGAGAGACAAAAGGGGGACGCCGGGGGAACATAGGAGTGCCGGATTGCAAAACGGACAACGGGGAAAATGCTCGGATGCATCAGATGAACACGAATGCGAAATGAGATGCACATGATGACATGATAAAATGCAACACGCAAACAAATTACATGGCAACGGCGGCGAATAACTGGCATACACCTGGTGCGTCGAATCTGGGGCATTACAACACTCCTCCACTAACAAGAGATCTCGTCCCGAGATCTTAGGACTGAGACGGAAGGGAAAAGGGATGAGGTGAAACAAGAACTCAAGAGAAGAATCAAAGAATCGAGAGCACTTGAGAAGAAGAGAGGAACGACGAGAATGACGAGAATCGAAAACTCACGGAATCAGATAGACTATGAAACCACTCCGGTTAGAACACGATAAGAAACAAATAAGACTGAAAGGATTTAGGCAGCACTCCGGCTGAAAATGGAAGGAATAGAACACGAGCTTGAGAGGATGGAATGATACTTGATAAAGACATGACACAAAAACCTCCGGAAAGAATTGACAAAGTTGAATGAAAAGAACGGAGATGAAAATGAGAACTTGTGCCACGAATGAAGTAGAAAGCATCTCTAGAAGGAAGGTTTAAACGGAGTTGTTGAGAAAATCAACAAGAAAGAATTGCTTGTTGTGGTCTTATAGGTAACATCTCAAGATCATAAGGTGATAACCGGCCACAAACGGAAATGATTGGATAGCTGAGAATAACGAAGAAATGCAAAACTCCTCTTCAAAAGAATACGGAGAATTAATTGCACCTCGAGAAGCAAGAAGGATACTTGAGCTCCTTCGATTAGAATCTTGATGAACTCTTTGAAGAATGAATTAAATCATTAAGAACCACCATGAAAAACTCCGATGACAAAATTATGATGAGATAGAAACGAAGGATGAAAGAATGAGATTAAAGCTTGCAGTGACTTAGATGGAGGTTCCGACAAAATGGCCGAGAAAATTGAACTCCAAAAAAGAAAAGATGAAACACTTGAAACTAGAATTTATTCCTTAAGAACAAACTCTGAAGGAAGGGATTACTCACGTGGATGAAATAAGAATAAGATTTATTGTATGCTTATCCTTCATCAAATTGAATTGATGACAAGCAATGGATTTGGCATACTACTTATTCTTCTTGAAAAGGATTGAGAAGTGACATAACACCACCTTTAGGAAGGTCTTCAACGAACCACCGTTGGGACTCGAAAGAAAGAATGGATTAAAATGATAATCAAGGAAAAAGAATCTTGAACGAACCGCCGTAAGAATTCAAAAATGACTGACGAAAAAGGATGAATCACCGGGAAGAATTAGAAGAACCAATATGCTAGAGGGGATTTAGATGCAAAAGAGTAAAGAGATCATGAGCTGATTAAAGAACACTTGAGCGAAACGCCGGGATAAATGGATAAAGGTAGCTGAAATGTGAGGATGAAGAATTCTTCTGGAACGATGGCCTCCGGTGAAAAGAAATGGGAAAACAACTCCTGACATGCTCTGGATGGGTAAGCAAAGAATATCTGACAAATGGGATAATTCACGAGGATAACATGAAGTTAGAACCACGAATCTTCGAAAGAGCGGGCAAGATTTAGAGGAAAAACTCTTCTTCGGTCTTCAAATGTCGAAGGAAAACACCACCAAAATTACTGAGATTCTCCGGGGAAATGAAAAGTGAAGGGGGTTGAGCCAACAATGAAAATGATTTGAAATCGATCTTGGAGAAGGCATGTGACTGATGTGAGCCATTCTTACATCACACTTGAGAAGAATTGAGAATAACTCCGGGGAAATTAGAAGAGTCAGGTAAGATCCTGGGAAAAGACCTGTGGGTTAGGGCCCACTGAAGAGAAAAACACCGTCGAAAAGGATTGTTGAAGAGATAGATGATGCACCGGAACAATTGAAATATTTGAATGAGGTGACAACCTCGAATTAATTCGAACACAGACGAATCTCTTGAGATGTCTTGAGCACTCCGAAAAGATAAACTGGCGAGAGGCGAACGAGCAAGGGGAAAACATTTGAGCCGAGGAAATGAATATGATCAACACCGTATACTTGAATTGGATCCACCGGAAACAAAAAACAACACGAACAATGACGAACTAGGCGAGAATTCACCGGTTGAACTAACTGAGGGAAGACTGAAGAGGCTTCGCACGAATGAAGTTGATGCTCGAAAGAGACTCAGGCTCCAGGAAGAAGAGGGTGGGAGGGCGGGAAAAACAAAGGCAACTTGGAAGGGGAAATCGACTAATATCTTGAAGAGAAAACACCAGTTGAAAGAAAACAAAGGCTTCACACGAGTAGGATGGATAGTCGATTACGGACTCCGGTTCCGAGAAGAAAAGGATGTGGGCGGGTGGGAAAAGAAAACAACTGAGGAATGAACTTGGAATCGATGAAGAGGCTCGAGTCAACTTGACGAGAAATGCACCGGATGAAAAGAGCTGAGAACCAACGAACGGAAACCAACTGCGTGAACCTAAAGAAAAATTTGAATGGGAAGAGGAGTAAGTCAAAACACCTACATCAAGATTCCTCACTAGAGCGACGAAGGGGCTGAGGATTAAAAAGAATTCCTACTCTCTGATATAACTAGACTCCGAAAATATTTTTCTTCTAGACTCGACATCGGCCAAACTACATGATCAATCAAGGGGGCTCCTAGGGTCGGTCGAGGCTCTGATACCAACTTGTCATGCCCAATATGCGATACTATCCTAAAGAGACTCGAAGGTCCCACCAAGGATAGAACCGCATATTGATACGCTTTTGCAAGGTGGATATCATTACATCAACATTACATAAAAGATGGGGATACATACAAAAGGCATACAATGCCACACGAGTACAACATCATCATACATAAGAGCAACATCCGACTACGGATGAAACACAAACAGAAACTCAAACAACATCCACCCTGCTAGCCCAGGCTGCCGACCTGGAACCTATCCCCTGATCAAAGAAGAAGCAGAAGAAGAACTCCAAAACAGGCAAACATCACTCTCGCGTCAGGATCATCACAAAACCTGCGCCTGCAATTGTTGTTGTAGTAATCTGTGAGCCACGAGGATTCAGCAATCCCATTACCATGGGTATCAAGACTAGCAAAGCTTAATGGGTAAGGAAAGGGTAAAGTGGTGAGGTTGCAACAGCGACTAAGCATGATATGGTGGCTAACATACGCAAATGGGAGCGAGAAGAGAAGCAAATGGAATGGTCGTGAAGCTAGCAATGATCAAGAGGTGATCCTGAACTCCTACTTACGTCAAACATAGACCAAAACTGTGTTCACTTCCCGGACTCCGCCGAAAAGAGACCATCACGGCTACACACGCGGTTGATGCGTTTTAATTCGAATCTGGTGTCAAGTTATCTACAACCGGACGTTAAAAAATTCCCATCTGCCACATAACTGCGGGCACGGCTTTCGAAAGATAATACCCTGCAGGGGTGTCCCAACTTAGCCCATGATAAGCTCTCGCGATCAACGAAGGATATTCCTTCTCCCAGGAAGACCCGATCAGTCTCGGAATCCCGGTTTACAAGACATTTCGACAATGGTAAAACAAGACCAGCAAAGCCGCCCGATGTGCCGACAATCCCGATAGGAGCTGCACATATCTCGTTCTCAGGGCAACACCGGATGAGCAATCCGTACAACTAAAATCAGACCTCAAGTTTCCCTGAGGGGGCGCTACAAAGGGCTCTAGTTTGGACCAGCACTTAGAGAAGCACTGGCCCGGGGGGGCTAAAATAAAGATGACCCTCGGGCTTCGGAAACCCAAGGGAAAAAGGGCTAGGTGAGGCAAATTGTAAAACCAAGGTTGGGCCTTGCTGGAGGAGTTTTATTCAAAGCGAACTATCAAGGGGGTCCCATAAATCACCCGACCGCGTAAGGAACGCAAAATTCCCGAACATAACACCCGTATGACGGAAACTAGGGCGGCAAGAGTGGAACAAAACACCAGGCATAAGGCCGAGCCTTCCACCCTTTACCAAGTATATAGATGCATTAATTAAAAAAGAGATATTGTGATATCCCAACACAATCATGTCCACCATGGAGCAATCTTCAACTTCACCTACAACTAACAATGCTATAAGAGGGGCTGAGCAAAGCGGTAACATAGCCAAAAAACGGTTTGCCAGGAAGGGTGAAAAAGGTTAGAGGCTGACATGGCAATATGGGAGGCTTGAAGAGCAAATGATAGGTAGCATAGCATAGCGATAGAACGAAGCAACTAGCATAGCAATGATAGTAGTGAGATCCAAGGTGACGGTCATCTTGCCTGAAATCCCGCAAGGAAGAAGAACGAGTCCATGAAGAAGATGAAGCCACATAGACGAATCAAACGTAGACGAACGAATCCTCACGATCGCAACGAAACGGGAACTATCGAGAAGAAGCACACAAAAAGGTAAACACACCACACATAGACATGACATGATGCACAACCAAGAATGATGCATGACAAAGCTATATGAGGCTCCTCATGGCAAGAGATGATGCATACAAAAGCAACACGTCAAAGCAAGTTTAAATGAGGTCGGGAACAACATATAACAATTCCGGTAAGTCCTCACATGCAAATTTAGAAATTGGTCCAGAACTGAATAAACCTTATGTTCAAGTTGTTAATCAGCAAGTTAAGATGCGCCAAGAGAATCTACACGAAATTCTAGTCAAGTTACATATAAAGTTCATTTAGTTCGGAGCTACGGCCTAGAAGATATGAGCAAAACAAGTTAAACATGGCATTGATGCAAAATGCATGGAAACATCAAGCAAACACCTCAAAACATGGATGCAACATGTCAATATGAAACTACATGCAAAATCAAGCAAGTTTCATATAGAGCACACTCAAAACGGAGCAACGGTAACACATACACTATAAGTTTAAAGGACAAGCTGTCCAAAACAGCAACTAGGCATCTAGCAAGCATCAAAACAACATGCTACTGTACCACAATATGAAAACAAAAGGCGTGGACGTGAAGTACAGGTAAAGCATGACAAAACATGAACACTGAGCTATCTCCAGAAATCACTAGAACATGCTCAAAAGGACATGGCAAGATTGCAAATAATAACAGTTTCAGTCATTAGCAGAAATAACATCAGGTTGCAATGTTTAGAGCTATCAAACAACATGTTACAAGAACTTACCATGGCAAACAAAGACATGGAATGAATCTACTAATTGCATAGAACAAAAGTCCCTTACTGACCATGAGCCAAAAAGTCATAGAAAATATGATGGCACCCATATAAACATAGCAAGTGATATGACAGATTCATACATGGCAGGAACAACAATAAGTAGGCACGTTGGTGAGCTTGAACCACTCACCACAAAGCAATATATGGCATGGCAAGGCAACCAACAGTAAGAAGACATGTTTTAGAGGCTAAGCATGGCAAGAGCAAGTTCACAGGGTGCATGGATCACTGGCAAGGCTCATGGCAAAACTGAACTTAATGTTAACAGGCTGACAGCAACTTTGGAGCATGATAACAACAATCTGCAGCAAGCCATAAATACAACCAGGTGCATGAATGGATAGAACATGACATGTATAACACAACATCCTTAGTGAACATCTCCAGATTATGCATGGAATGACTTGTAGCAGCAGGTTTGCATAGCATCACAAAATAATAGATTCAGACAAGCAAAACAACAACAACAAGTACCCCACTTAACAAGCTTGATGCACTCACTAAAAAACTCACAAAAATACATGGAGCGCACCGCTGTGAAGATGGCATGATGTAGTACAAAACACATGTAGAGCTCATGCTCATAAGATGCACACACAAAATGCAACGAAAAAGACAAATCACCAAGTTATAACAGTTTCAGCAGGTTAACATCATACAGCACTTTTGCAACGATGATTAGGGCATCAAGGTGGACTCAAACAAACATGACACAATGGAATGAAATGAAGAGCATCTCACAACGAACATTTTGATATATTACACGCACAAAACGGAGCAGTATGCATGGAGTTATGGCAGGTCAAACATGCATCAGAATGTAAAATTATTGGGACTTAGAAGAAAATTCACCTCGCGGAAAAAAATAGAGGGCGGAGGAGGATCGGGCCGCGCGGGGCAAATGGGCCGGCTCGGGGTTGTCGGAGTTGGGCCGTGGGGCGACGTGGCCCACGTGGGCGCGGTGCGGGCGGCTGGGTCGAGCGGCACCTCCGCTCGTCCCGACTGAGGCGGCGGCGGCAAGGGCACCGGCGGCGGGCGAGTTTCGGCGAGGCTGTGGACGGCGGGGATGGCGGATCCGGCGGCGGCTCACCGGATCTAGGCGCTGGGGAGACGAGGCGGCGGAGGGGCGCTTGGTCTGGGACGGGTCCGGGCGCGACGGCGCTGCTGAGGCGCTGGGCGCCGCGGGAGGAGCTCTGGCGTGGCGGCGCGCGCGGCGAAGAGACGGTGAGGTCCGAGACGGCGGCGCTGGGCGGCGGCGGCAGCGGGCGCGGAGGCGGCGGACGGGCCTGCTGGTCCGCAATGGGCTCGGCGGGCTCGGCGGCGGGCGCCGGGGTGGGCACGTGGCGGCGCGGGAGTGCCTGCGGGCGGCGGTGCGGGTGTGTCCGGCGGGAAACGGACATGTCCGACGGTGGAGGTAGGTGGAGGCTAGGGTTAGGGTGGATTGATTCGCGAAAATGGAGGGGAAGGGGACGTTTTTATAGGTAGAGGGAGTTAAGAGAGTCCAAATGGGGAGCGGTTTTCGACCACGTGATCGTGATCGAACGACCGAGAGCATTGAGGGGGTTTGGATGGGTTGTGGGCCACTTTGGAGGGGTGTTGGGCTGCACACAAAAGAGGCTTTTACGGTTACCCCGGTTAACCGTTGGAGTATCAAACAGACTCCAAATGGCACGAAACTTGACAGGCAGTCTACCGGTGCTATACGAACGCCGCTTGACAAACCTCGGTCCATTCTGAGAATGTTTAACACCCGCTCACAACGAGAGACAAAAGGGGGACGCCGGGGGAACATAGGAGTGCCGGATTGCGAAACGGACAGCGGGGAAATGCTCGGATGCATGAGACGGACACGAATGCGAAATGAGATGCACATGATTACATGATAAAATGCAACATGCAAGCAAATGACATGGCAATGACGGTGAATAACTGGCATACACCTGGCGCATCGAATCCGGGGCGTTACACTACACTAGCAACAAGATTATGTAGTACTGACGTATGAACCACTGCACATGCCTAGTAGTAGGAGCATTGTGTATGTTCAAGTGGCTGGTGTCTTTCGCACTCCTCCGTCGTAAGAGTGGAAATGCTTGCTGTAATCATTTTTTTCTTCAGAAAAGCAGTGGACACGCTCTACCGTGTGGATCCTCCTCCAACCATGCACTAAATTACTCACTTTCGCCGACATGTCGAACAGCCAGCATCGGTGTCCACCAGCCATGCACTAAATTACTCCGTAGTAGAGTGATGGTAGATTACCCTGATCAAAGCGCCACAATAATGCCCAATGAGCCGTCAAATCACAAAACCCCCTCCTTTCCAGCAGTAAGTTGGATGGACGAAGCAACCACCATTTCACTCTTCTCTCTCAGCTTCCTCTCTTGAAGAAAACCCCACTTGCTTCGCTTCTCCCTCATCTTGTTCCTCATTTTACTCGTCTCCCTCAACTTCCTCTCTTGGATGGACACTGGAGCACCGGCCGACGTGATGTCTATGGCTCTGGCCAAAACCGTCGAGGCTCATGGTACGAAGAAGCGCAAGCACCCCGCCGATACTACCGCAGACAAGCTCAAAGCCATCGCCCTGTCCAAGCCCCCCTCTCCAGGATCCCTCATTAAGCAAGTCCAGGTAATATCTCTTCTTGACGATCTTTTTCTCGATCTTGATTGTGTTTTTTCATCTAAGACGCAGTACTAGTACTAGTAGTACAACTTTCTGGGTGATCTTGCATGTGATTTTTGTGTGCCAAATGACGGTTCTAAATTCCTCTTTTGACCAAAACATGCGAGAGGTTGACACTGATTTCTTATATATTACTTTCAACTACTCCCTCTGTCCCAAATTTCTTGTCTTAGATTTGTCTAGAGACGGATATATCTAATACTTAAATGTGACTTGATACATCCGTATCTATACAAATCTAAGACAAGAATTTTGGGACGGAGGGAGTACTTTATGAACATCAATGCTACCTTTGAAGAGGGTATATTTTCCTCAGTAACTTGTGTTATGGATATTGCAAGTAATCCCTCTACTCTCATGCCTTTGAAGACATGTTCTATTATCTTTGTTCACTCATTTCTGTGCGTATATGTAGTCATATATGGAGTATAATATCGAAAATCATCTTATATTTCTGAACGGAGGTAGTAATAAAATATGGTTTCTGTTTGAATTAGAACCAGGTCGGCGGTGGAGATGAAGTTCTCAAAGTCACGCCGTGTGAATTGGAAGACCTGAGAATGAGTTCTACTGCTAAACTATCCAGCTGCTGTGTCCTTGTCGTCACGCGTCCTGAACTAGTGTTTTCCTGTAGCATTGTTGTCAGGCGTGTTCTTGAGGTTGTACTTGACCACAACAATTTCATGGATGTGCCTTCGATTATGAAGGGTGTGGTTCTTGTAAAGCTTCCCAACAAATCTGATGCGGCATGTCTTCATCATCATGTTTATGAGTGGAAAGACGACTCTGTTAGGTTCTCCAAGGTTGACGAGATGGTGATGGTGCATGTAGACATCTCTCACGAAGTCCATGGCCTAGTCAGTTATGTGGGGTTCATCCCGTAGGTCGGTGGAAAGAAATAGTCTGTAGAGTTTAATTAGTGCAACTTTGCTTGTCTGTAGTAAGTACTATTGTTCAGTACTTGATTTATGTTTGTGAACCCTGTATTGTTTATTAGTACTGCCGCTTTTGGTGTGTGGTCAGTCCTGAGAACGGTCTATGTTAATGTATGTTCACTCAGTTCAGTCTGTATATTTTGAAGTATCCAGATCATCTTTTTTGTGAGAACGGTTTATCAATTATGGTTACACTCCAATATCTGTATGCATTGCAGGGTTTATCGCACCCACCAGGATTTTCAGTCCCATGGATGTTTGGTCCATACGATTTGTCATGACCTTTGGACTGTCCTGCTTGTGGGAGTAGGCGGGGCCCCTGCATGTCACCCGTATTTGGACGATCAATCTTCTGTTTAGTACTTCAACATAGTGATTTCCTGGTAAGGATTCACTCGTGTCACATCAAGTAAATCTTATTGATTTACTGTCTAAATCTTATTGATTTAATGTCATGTTTTCTTTCTTTTCCTGCAATTTTACGATGCAGATTTTGCCATGTGACATTCATCACAGAATAAACTGTCCGGTTTGCTCTACGAAGGCACTGTCCATCACTTATATTACTGGAAAAAATTGGACTAGTCTGTTGTCTGAGTACAAGCTGAATCCCTATGATGAACTGAAGTTTGGTTTAACAAAAACGCCACAATCAGTCCTTCTCGCGTTTAAAAGAAATGAAAAAAAAACTGGGCCACAGTCACGGATCCTAGTCAAGTTAGAAAGTTGATCATAGCAGAACAGACACGATCGTCGCTGTCTCGCACATCGGTACCACCTTGCAGCAACAGATCGAGCACCGGCAGCTGCTCTAGCACTGACATGGTAGCAGCTCAGTCTGATTCAGCTGAGGATTGGGCACCGACCGCGTTAGCAGATCAGGATGATCTACCGGAGGATCGGGCATCGACACCGGCACCTGCTCCAACATCGGCACCATCTCCGGCAGCAGCAGCGGCTTCGGCACCTGCACCAACACTTGCACTTGCATCTGCTCCGGCCCATGCAGGGGCAACCGAACGAGCAGTTGCACCGGCAACAGACTGGGCTGTAGTTCGCACTTCATAAACCAAAGTCCTTACAAAAACCGACATGTCCACCTTCTGGGTAAGCATTGGCCGCCCAAGTGCTTCGTTCTTTTTTCTTTCCATGTTGTTTCACATGATTCACTGTGTTGATCTAACTGTTTGGGTATGTCTTCTTGTTTGCAAACAGAGAATTCCTAGAGTAACGAGGGAGTCGTTCAACAATCCGGGCGACCGCGGCCAAGTTTCTCTTACCATGCGCACCCTTGGTGTGAATGAACCTGCTCAATATACCGTAAGTACACAGGATGGTCCCATGATGATTGATGCTAAAGGATGGTCAAGGTTTGAATCTAAATCATATCTTGCGGTAGGAGATGATGTCAAAATCAAACTTTCTCGGCAAGGAGAGCTGTTCCAAATCAACTTTGAAATTCTTCAGTAGCAGCACGCAACTGCTGAACTGATCTATCCTCTGAGAGATTTTGATGTAATAATCTGGCATGGTGAAACAAGTGTCCTATGTGTATAAGTAGTATGACAGTATTATTTATCACATGGTATATCGTTGATAGAATTGCAACTCTCATTGCTGGTTAGGAACTGTCGTTCGATTTCATTCGAACAACTGTCGTGCTTTATTCAATTTTGTGTATTCGCCTTGTGACAGCATCTAAAACCAGCACCGTACCGATTGCTTGCAATATGGAAAGCACTGAGGTAGAACACATGGGCCTCCAAACATGCAAGGTGGGCTTGCGGCCCAAAGTCCAGAACCGTGAGCCTGTTTGAGTATTATATTCTCAGCTGAACCCCCATAATGCCCGTGAGTTGCACGTAACATCAAGATGCATTTGTATGAGTATTTTATCTTGTGAGAGAAAAGGATGAACGAGGGAAGGCCTTATTTGCAAATGTGGAGAGGTGTGTGGGTACCTTTTTGCAAAATTGTCATAGTTTCCTTCCTATCCATCAGATATAAATCGGACGGCCTATATTTCAGGATGGCAGGCACACCATCATCACCAACTTGTCTATACTGTGTTAAAAACAACTCTATTTTTTATAATTATATATGTTAAATATATTCCCCTTGATTTTTCTTATGTATAAAGTTGTGATATAGAAGATTTGTATATTTCTTTACAGAGGGAGTATCTCTCTGTCAAAAATATATTTATGTGTAACTAGTTACTCCTGTCTTTCTACTTCCTTTCGCTGATATGTGGGGCATCCGGCAACGGGGTCCACCTGCCATATGCACAAATTGGAGTGCACAACTGCATGGTAGACACACCCCGGTCGTAGCCGCAGTAATGCCCAATGAGCCGTCAAATCACAACCTCCCCTTTCCAGCTTTAGCAGTAAGCTGGATGGACGAAGCGGCAATATTTCACTAGGCCTGAATGACTAAATCCCCTTCTCCCTCGTCTACTTGTTCAGAGACAACCCCCTCTCGATGATTGCATAGGGTTTTCTCATGGAGAACCAGGTACGAATTCTTCATCTATCCTCGATAAATCCAAGTCCCTTGGTCGCGGGTAATCCTAGGATGGCAGCCGCCGCCGTTGATGCATTTTTCTTCCTACTGAATCTAGTGTGTTTTATTTGCAGTGCCCAAAGAGCGAGGACCCTACAGGTTTCTGCGCCCTCGGCGAGATGCCACACTTGTTCCTTCTCATCCTAACACAGGATTTTAAAACGTGCACAGTATGTTCCTAGAATCCTCTTTTCTATCCGGGAGGGTAGGTTTTTTTGAACATGTTGTCGACTAATTTGAAAATTTGGATTGCTATATTAGGATAAAAGGTATTACTAGTATGATGGTCAACACTAACGTTAAGGAGCAAGTTATTTCTAGATTTTGATAGGGAATACATTGTGTTCTCATATTATTTTTCCTGCAGTGCATTATTTGCTCTGCCAGAACACATGTACTCAAGATGCTCGACCTTGCCATAACTGAATACACCAGTTTAATGGCCACAGTGAAGAAAAGTGTCAGGACACCGACTCAAAGCCACACCGATCTAGCATGTAACACTTCATATCACCTTGCGGCCTCATGCATGGTATTCCACGGGTGTCGCCTTACCTTGCCCGGGACCGTTTGCGCCTTTTGGCACACGTATATGATAGTGTCGCTAGCATCCATATGACAAGGAGCCCGGGCTGACATGGCTAGTCGTGAACCCAAAGTGGCACTAACTTACAGGGACAGGCATACATGACCCAACAATGAACGTGTCGGTCATCAACGAGTGAATCCGGGCTGTAGCACTGGGCTAGCAGGACTCCGGTAAACCGGTCAGAAGGGCTAACAGACTCCAGATTCATCGCGTGACATTTCAAGGGATGACATACACGAGAACGAAGAAGGACACATGCCGGACAGCCTAAGTGTTCCGGAGCAGTAGCAAGCTACCATGGCTTAGTGGAAGCACTGGGAGACATTTCCCGGTAAGAGAGGCTACCAAGGATAAACAACTAGATAGTCAGATCCTACACATACCAAGCATTTCAATAACATACACACAATATGCTCGATATGTGCAAATACAACATGGCATCACAACATAACTCTACAACTCAAGTATTTTATTCAATAGGCTCCGAGGAGCGAGATATTACAAACATGGGTCTCTCGACCCAGCATTCAGAGCATACAAGGCAAAACACAAGCAGAAGCTTAACATGTCTGGGAACAGACATCTACAAATGAAAAGGCTGAGAAGCCTGACTATCTACCCGATCCGGCCGAGGGCACAAGATCGTAGCTGAGGTAACAAGCTAAACGTCGAAGTCCACGTGGAACTACTAGCAAGACCGAAGTCTCTCTTCAAAACATAAAATAGGCAAACGTGAGTACAAATGTACCCAGCAAGACTTACATCAGAACTATCTACATATGCATCATTATCAACACGGGGGATGGTGGGGTTTAACTGCAGCAAGCCAGCTTTGACTCGGTGGCTATCCTGAATTACGACTGCAAGTAACTCTTTTGAGGTGGCGCACACAAGTCCACATATTCACCATATCAATACACCACTATGGATCCGCTCCCGTCTCACTACGAGAACGCCATCCATAGCATTCACGCTTATCTTGCGTATTTTAGAGTATCCACTTTCAATTGTCTATGAACTGTTATAGGCAACCCAGAAGTCCTTTACCGCGGACACGGCTATTCGAGTAGATGATGTTAACCCTGCAGGGGTGTACTTCTTCATACATGTTTCCACCACTTAGCGTCTGCACACGACATGTGCTCGGCAGACTTCAAGCGAAAGCTGACGTGGGTGTAGACCACGACCTACCTAAACACTCAAGTCTCTAGTCTAGGTTTATCGCCTATTCAGTTTCCATCTGTAGGGAGTCCGACCGAGGTTTCCACATACGGCCCCGAACGATGTGTACAGGGTTCCGTGACACCAAACGGGCGCCCGGTATACCCGGCCACGTGCCTACCAAGATCACAGCCCACCCTCCGGCCAGCGCAAGACGGCCTCCAAAGATACTACAAACCCGTAAACTACTTGCAAGTCCTGGACAAGGGTGATTAAGAAGTCGAGCGGGGTCATATTTCAGGGCCCAATGCATGGTAGTAGCTGTTTCATGGATCACAAACACATAACTCAGTTCCTGAGGACGGCTTCAATGAGACAACCCACCATGTACTCCTAAATGGCCTCTCACCGCTACCTTTACCAAATCGTGTTCACACACTTAGCTCATACACAGTAGGACATGTTCACACACCTCTGATTCATCCTCGATGAATCAGACCTGACTCAACTCCAAGCTGTAGCAGGCATGAAAAACAAGCATGAATGAGTAGGCACAATAGGGCTCAAACAACTCCTACTCATGCTAGTGGGTTTCATCTATTTACTGTGGCAATGACAGGTCATGTAGAGGATAAAGGGGTTCAGCTACCACAGCAAGTAACAGATGATTCGTTGTTATACTAATGCAGTAAAAGAGAGCAGGAGCGAGAGAGTAGGATTGTATCGGAATGAACAAGGGGGGTTTGCTTGCCTGGCACTTCTGAAGATAATATAACTCTTGATCGGTGTCATCGAACTCATCGTCGGTACCACGTCTACTGAGGGGGAACAATTACCGGCAACAGAGAGCGAACACAATCAATGCAATGCAACAATATGATGCATGATCATGACATGGCAAAATGAATGTGTTTGGCTAATGCAACTTAGAACAGATTGGTTTGAGTTCATTTGAATCAAGGATTCAAATGTAAACCCAAAATAAGAGGTCATATTAGTGCATTAACTTGTTTCACCTAAACAGCAAGGTTAGGTTGCTCTAACATGCATGAAAATGGTACAGATGGATAGATTGGATTTTTTTGATCATTTTTCATATATAATTTATTTAATTTGGAGTTACGATTGAATTTCTATGAATTTTTGAAGTTTATAATATTTTCTGGAATTTTCAGATATTTCTAAAATAGAAATTATCTAGAAAAGGTGTTTATTGCGTCAGCACTGCGTCATGGTGATGTCAGCAGGTCATCTAGGTGGGTCCAGGTCAAACCTGACTAGTGGGGTCCACTGGTCAGTGTCACGGTGCTAGCTAGAGTCATCGACGCAGGGCCCCCGGTCAACCACCACGCTTGGTCAAAGTGGCATGGGGCCGCTTTGGTTTAGTTAATACTAACCAGAAATAAAACTAGGGTTAATTAGGGCGTGGGGCTCAGGTGCCAGTGAGCTAGGAATATTAACTAACTGTGTCATTAGCACTAACTAATCTACCACGTCACCAGATTAACTCCGGCGATAACCAGAGCACGGCGGCGATGCCCGTCCGGCCAACTCCGGCGACGGAGGACGCGCGGCTGGTCTCATTGGAATGGCCGCGACGCGGCGCATCCAACGGTGGCTGTAGCTGCGGCTGGGGTGGCCGGTAGTGGCAACTTTGGCGAGCGAGGCGGCGGCCGGAGCTCGGGGCTGGTGTGGGTTGGTGCTAGGGGGCACGGTAGGTCGAACGGGTGGGCGTGCCCGGCTCCTGGGAGCGTGCTGAGCACAGCATTGTGCTCGGCTTCGAGCTACTATGGATCTAGCCACGCCGGCGGCGAGGCGCGGCGGCGGCGAGCTTTCGGGTCCGGTGGGGCAGCTAGTTGGGGGACGGAAACGAGCTCAAGGAGCAGGGGGAAAACGGCGGAGCTTACCGTGGGGTCGAGGCGAAGCTCAGCTGGATCGGGGAGGCGGCAGAGACTGCGAATCGAGGGCGGCGGTCGTCGGATGCCGAGGACGTGGACGACGGCGTAGTCGATGGTGCAGAGCATCCGGCCTCGTGCTTGTTGAGGGGGGAGCTTCTCGGCGTCGAGGCGGACGGCGGGGACAACGTAGAGGGGCGTGGGGTCGGCTATGGCCGCGGTGGAGCTCGGCGGCGGCGACGACTGCGTTCGGTCACGCTCGAGGAAGGGACTTGAGGGCGAGGGAGAGAGCAGAGAATGGGGGGAGAGGAGCGAGGGGGCTGCGTGGCATCACCCGAAGAGGCCAGGGCGAAGCGGCAAGCAGGAGGTGGCCGGGCATGCGCCGGCGTGCGTCGTCCACGCGCTCGTCCTCCTGGCAGGGAGGAAGACGACAGGGGAGGGGCCAGGTGGGCTGGGCCGCACAGGTGGGCTGCCAGCTGGGCCGGCCAGGTAAGTGGCCCAGGTAGGCATTCTCTCTCTCTCTCATTCTAAATTGTTTTCTGTTTTCTATTTTTCTGTAACTTCTAGGCTTTATTTAAAGGTAAGCATTCGCAGCCGGTCGACCGGCTACCTGTTCCGCCGGTCGCTAGCACACATGTATTGGGCCCATGGGTGCTCTTCTCTTGCCACATACCTCATCACGTGTCGTTGTTCCCCTTTCTCTCATCGTTTTGACCAGGACATCGCAACTTCCCCTATCTTCCTCACAAATCACAGCCACCGCTGCACACAACGGCCACCAATCGCCGCTGTAAATCGAGAGGAGGAAGGCGCTGCTACGAGGAGTCCTAGGGGAGGGAGGTGCTGTGTTTTTTGGCCGGCGGTTTTTGGTGGCGAATCTGGTGCTGGGGGCCCCGACGGCAGCTGGCCTGAGCCAATGGAGACACCAGCGCGAGGTGTGATGCGGGCCGACAACGGCGACTCAAGGTGTTGAGTGCTACAACCGCGTCGTGCCTGGAGCTAGGAACGGCGTGCCGAGTTGCGGGGGCATGCTGGAACCGGCGAGGCGGAGTGCCACCACCGGCAAAGAGCGGTGCTTCACCCGGATTCGACGAGAGCTGCCATCGGCTGTAATTTTTGCTACACCTAGGTTTTTTTTGCTGGAATTAGTGATTTTTTGCAAGGATTTGTAATTGGGGATGTTTCTTGCTGGAACCAGCTCAAATTTTTGCTGCTGCCATCTATGATTTTTGCTACTACCATATATGATTTTGCTACTACAATCCTTCAGATTTTTGCTACCGCCCGTCTTTGATTTTTGCTGAAACGAGTTTCAAATTTTTGCTACCACCGCCCTTTGTTTTTGCTGCTACCGTATTTAATTTTTGCTACCACTCTTTCTTTTTGATTTTTTTGTTAGATTCCTCTTTTTGCTGGAACCATCGAAGTATTTTGCTGGAGCTGGTTGATTCCATAGCACGGCCCTGACGGCCGTTTTCTTCCCTCGCGCGAGATGTGCCAGGGGAGCTACGATTTTTTTTTTGAACTATGGAGCTACGAAATTGGCAAAGCCTGGAACCGGCGCACAATTTTGTTGGAATCGGCGCCAAATTTTGCTGGAACCAGCTACGGCGACGGCTACGGTAGGAGCAACGAACTAGCGAGGATGTTTCAACCTGCAGGCTTTTTTGCTAGAACCGACGGCGTGTTTTGCTACATGGGGACAGACACACGCGGGGCACGAGCTATGCGACCATCAAGCCGGCGAGGGGGTCCGACCATCGAGCCAGAGGCGAAAGGCCGCGGGGGAACAACGAGCTACTAGGGAATGTGTGCGGCTGGCATTTCTCGCGAGAAGAGAGGGCTGGCGCTTCTCGCGAGAAGAGAGGGACGTGCGCGAGGCAATCGTGTGGTCCAGGGCGCGTGCATCGGGCGGCTGCGCGTCGACCGGCCCAAATTTGGGTCGGTCGACCGGCGCCTAGTACTGCCCTTATTTAAATACCAAAACGTTTTCAAAAATCCTGAAAATAATTGTGGGCTCTGTTCGGAATATTCCCAACAGCGCTCACTTAAGTTCAGAATTAATTGAGCATTTAAAATATTATATAACATTTAAATGCCCAATTGCAAATAGCATATGATTTATTCCAGAGCCCAAATATGACATGGAAAAAGGTGCAACACCTCTGATTAATGTTTCCAGTATTTTCCAGAAATGATGAACATTTTTGAAAGTCATTTGGATTCACTGAGAATATTTTAGTTGAACCTAGTGGATTCCTTTGATGCTAGGGTTTAGGCAATCCCCATTTCAGGTTTAACTGAAATTTAAACATGATGCAACACCAGATGCTAGCACTAGGCATTAATAGAACTAGGGATGTGACAACTCACCCCCACTAAACAAGAATCTTGTCCCGAGATTCAAGCGTAGGGTAAGATGAAGGGGGAGCGCAAACTAACACAATCTTCACGATCCAGGTTGCACTTCAAATGAACGTTGATTCGATCACCATCATTGTCTCGAAGTCCTGCTCTGAGAACTCCAACTAACATAACAACGAGAAGAAAAGAAGAATTCTAAAAGGATCGATCTTCTTGAGGTTCGAGCAACTTAGGATCATCTTAATGATCACAAGATCAACTCACGGAATGGGACATAGAAACATCTCTGGAGCTGAGAAGCAAAACATGCATCAGGAGGGACGGAAGAAACAATTTGACGATGGTTTCAGAATAGCGAGGAAGAATTGCCATGATTCCATAACGGGGCACCTTAGGGAAGGTGACTCGTAGAATTATTCCCTCAAGTGGCAAAAGGAATTACTTTTGATACATAGATCATTGGAACTCTTCTCACCAGCCTGAGGCAATTCCCAATTGATCGATTGAAGGAATTCGAAAGAATGGCATACTTAGCTTGGAAAGGAGACTAGAGTTATAAGACAACTCAGCAGATGGGAAGCACATTCCAAATGATGCTAAGGATATAACCCAGTGACTTAGTGTGCTCTCAAGAACTTGAGCATTTGCATATTCATCAAGGCTTTACCAATATCCGTGTCAAGGATCCCGGCAACACAACATACTACCTTGATGAATGGTGATGGATGATGCAGATGCAAAGGAAGATAACACCTTCTCAGATCTCACCTTAGCGGAGCCAATGGGCAAAATCTGGATGATCGACTAAGAGACATTTAGCACTCCGCTTCTAATGTTCTCCTTGATGTGCTAGCGTATCCCATTCATTGAAATGGTTTGGTAACTAGAACATCAGGTAAAGGTCGGACTTTGGGAGCTCAAGAATCCATAAGGAACAACTACTGGAATAGATTCTACGGGATCCTTATGGGGAGGTGGCCAACTTCCTCAATCAAGACACTACAATAGTAGGTCTTCCGGTTGGGTGTGTTGGCCACGACATTAACTTTACCGATTACGGAGAGACCAGTATTATAGTTCTCGGGAAACGTTCCAACCATCATATCTGCCTGAGATTCAGATCTGGTTGGTGTCAGGATAATCCAGACTCGTCGAGTCTAGAGAGAAAAATGAAAGTTTGCAACACAAATCGACGAGATGACGTTGCAAGATTCTCGGGAAATGAACTACGATAGCAAGCCCCAAAACATGAGCTAGTTCTGCTACAACATGTGAACACGTTATCCGAGACAAGCATGACCACATAGTAGTCTTATAATAAAACACTACCGAGTTCAGGTGGGGAACCATCAACGAGGATATTGAAGTCCTTGCGTAAGGCATGCTCTTAAGAAGGAACTTCTTCTCCTTGAACAAGTCAATCCGTGGCTTAGCATGCTAGGGGAAGACATATAGCATGGAGGCGGCCAACCTATCAAACCATAGAGTACTTCGCACATGTGTGACTAACTTGGGATGATTCCAAGGAAGCAACATTGACTTTCTCGAATTCACGGTGGCAACTTGCATCAAATGCAGATGAATTAGAGGAAGTCACTTCTTTCATCCGAACATATGCTTCACGCACGAGACATGAAGATAATGCTTATAAAAGTTTCCAGTTCTAGCTTAATGTTCAATAAGATTATGGAGGACATAAGGATGTTGTCGATGGGCTCAACAACAATTTATCCAGTTTCCATATAGACGGAATTCCACAATTATGTGAACACGGAGATAGCATTGGTCAGACCAAAGGATGTAATGGTGTATGCCCGAGGGATCAACCACGAGTAAGACAACATTACGAACATCGTTGGCTCTGGTTTGATTTGATGATAGCGCACACTCAAATCAAAGTTTTGATAAGATAATAGGTCCAACCACTGATCACAGGGACCATTCGATGAGGATATCATCTTTCTTCAACACACGCAATATATCCTTTGAAATGAACTAAGCTAGGCAAGATTTTATCTTCCAACTCTCCAAGTTATTGTTTAGCTTAACCAACTAGCTCATGGATATTCAACACAGATTCTTGGAGAAAAGGGTGGTTACGAGGAACCAACTTGATCACAAGCTCAACATAACAGTCAGGGGATAACCTGGTAATACTTCCAAGAAGATATTCAAAAAATCACGAACCACCGGTATGTTACTAAGCTCGAGAACAATCTTGCTTCTCAGGCAAGACGATATGATCAAATAAGCAAGGATTGGCACTATCCTAACTCATTGATTAAAAAGTGCACCGGGAATAAGGACTAGGTAGCGCGGTCAACCTTAGGGTGATGATTCAATAATCAACACGCTAAGAATGAGGTTATTGTCCATTTAACTACCAAGCAACGGAGTTGCTAGGAGTATAGATTTCACACATCACGATTCACTTGTCGGCATTCCAGTTACAATAACACAGAACCCGAGGGATGAACAATGATGGCAAGAGGTATCACTGCGTCAAGAATTCATAAGAGATAGTGCAATTCTCATGACAATCCTGACGTAAAGAGGGTAGCACCTCAGGGTAGAACAGACCAAAATTTGGGTTGCATTTGATCCGAGGAATACCACTGCTTTGACCCAACCCCGCATATGGATGAGGTACTAGAGTTTGTTTATGCTAGTCATTCCATAATAGAATTGCTTGACGGACCACAACAGTAGTGGGCATCGATGAACATGAATGCATAGCTACTCCTGACTATCAAATGATAGACGGGAGTCAGAATACAACTAGAGAGAACAACTCAAGGAACATATAACTTTCTGAGTTGTGGATGTATAGGTTAGTATGTTGAATCAAGTTCAATAGGTTTCTTCCAGATAACCCATGCAGAAAAGTAGAACAGGCAGAGTCGCAATATGGAATGGAGAACCCATCGAGAGCACTCCTGTTGTGATCTTTGATCCAACAAACATCTGCCGTGAGTGGTTCATAGTATTTGGAAGAAGGAAATACCACAGACCTCGAGGACTAATGCAAAGTTTACTAATTTCCTAAAGAAACTAGCAAACACTATCAACAAGAGGTAAGTGGGGTGAATCTCGGGTTCAAAACCCAGAAGTAGAATACCTACTACTAAGTGGCATCATGGGATGCTTTCAAGAATAAAGGCCAGAATCATCACACTGTGACACAAATCATGGATAGATTGCTAGATGATCCCCTAAGACACCTAGGGTCATAATAATAACTCCAACATATATGTCAAGGCAGCAGAGTACCTCAACTCACCGGTTAGGGTGGTTAATCTAGCCCAAAGAAACATCGGGAATGGAAAGAAGGAATTTGCAAATGCATCAGATTATTTAGAAACCTGGGATGACTCGGACAGCATAACGACTGTAAAAGCTCGAAAATGTTGAGACATCTTACAAAATGGTGGCATAACCACTCGATCATCATAATATCAAGGTTCCGAGATCCACAGTTAACATACAGAAGTAGTAGGAATCGAACCGAGGCTTAAGTCCAACAATTCTATAAGTCTACGGATTAGTAACACGTGATCCTGATGGAAAGAAGAGACAGCCTAGTTCCTTAACCATGTAGATAGGATAAGATGACTCGGATCAGAAGGGCATAGGGTAAAGGAGAAAAAAGAGCCTTACGTTCCATCCCACAATCAATTCCCTTATATAACTAAAGAATTTCTAGACTCAACTTCGACCAGTTTGGCTTGGTAATCCTACAGGCAGTCAAGCTCTGATACCAAATCTGTCAGGACCCCGACTCAAAGCCACACTGATCTAGCATGTAACACTTCATATCACTTTGCGGCCTCACGCACGGTATTCCACGGGTGTCGCCTTACCTTGCCCAGGACCGTTTGCCCCTTTTGGCACACGTATATGATAGTGTCGCTAGCATCCATATGACAAGGAGCCCGGGCTGACATGGCTAGTCGTGAACCCAAAAGTGGCACTAACTTATAGGGACAGGCATACATGACCCAACAACGAATGTGTCGGTCATCAGCGAGTGAATCCGGGATGTAGCACTGGGAGAGCAGGACTCCGGTAAACCGGGCTGTAGGGGGCTAACAAGACTCCGGTATTCATCGCGTGACATTTCCCCGAAGGGACAAACACAGGAACGAAGAAGGACACATGCCGTCCAGCCTAAGTGTTCCGGAGCAGTAGCGAGCTACCATGGCTCAGTGGAAGCACAGGGAGACATTTCCCAGTAAGTGAGGCTACCAAGGATAAACAACTAGATAGTCAGATCCCACACATACCAAGCATTTCAATAACATACACACAATATGCTCAATATGTGCAAATAGAACATGGCATCACAACATAACTCTACAACTCAAGTATTTTATTCAATAGGCTCCAAGGAGCGAGATATTAAAAACATGGGTCTCTTGACCCAGCATTCAGAGCATACAAGGCAAAACACAAGCGCAAGCTTAACATGTCTGGGTACAAACATCTACAAATGAAAAGGCTGAGAAGCCTGACTATCTACCCGATTCGGCCGAGGGCACAAGATCGTAGCTGAGGTAACAAGCTAAAGGTCGAAGTCCACGCGGAACTACTAGCGAGACTGAAGTCTCTCTGCAAAACATAAAATAGGCAAACCTGAGTACAAATGTACCCAGCAAGACTTACATCAGAACTATCTACATATGCATCATTATCAACAAGGGGAATGGTGGGGTTTAACTGCAGCAAGACAGCTTTGACTCGGTGGCTATCCTGAACTATGACTGCAAGTAACTCTTTTGAGGTGGTGCACATGAGTCCACATATTCACCATATCAATACACCACTATGGATCCGCTCCCGTCTCACTACGAGAACGCCGTCCATAGCATTCACACTTATCTTGCGTATTTTAGAGTATCCACTTTCAATTGTCTATGAACTGTTATAGGCAACCCAGAAGTCCTTTACCGCGGACATGGCTATTCGAATAGATGATGTTAACCCTGCAGGGGTGTACTTCTTCATACATGTTTCCACCACTTAGCGTACGCAGACACGACATGTGCTCGGCAGACTTCAAGCTTAAAGCCGTGGGTGTAGACCACGACCTACCTAAACACTCAAGTCTCTAGTCTAGGTTTATCGCCTATTCAGGTCCCATCCACAGGGAGTCCGGTCGAGGTTTCCACATACGGCCCCGAACGATGTGTACAGGGTTTCGTGACACCAAATGGTCGCCCGTTATACCCGGCCACGTGCCTACCGTGATCACAAAGCCACCCTTCCGTCAGCACAAGACGGCCTCCAAAGATACTACAAACACGTAAACTACTTGCAACTCCTGGACAGAGGACAAGGGTGATTAAGATGTCAAGCGGGGTCATATTTCAGGGCCCAATGCATGGTAGTAGCTGTTTCATGGATCACAAACACTAAACTCAGTTCCCGAGGACGGCTTCAATGAGACAACCCACCATGTACTCCTACATGGCCTCTCACCGCTACCTTTACCAAATCGTGTTCACACTCTTAGCTCATACAAAGTAGGACATGTTCACACACCACTGATTCATCCCCGATGAATCAGACCTGACTCAACTCTAAGCTGTAGCAGGCATGACAAACAAGCATGAATGAGTAGGCACAACAGGGCTCAAACAACTCCTACTCACGCTAGTGGGTTTCATCTTTTTACTGTGGCAATGACACGTCATGCAGAGGATAAAGGGGTTCAGCTACCGCAGCAAGTAACAGATGATTCGTTTTTGTCCTAATGCAGTAAAAGAGAGCAGGAGCGACAGAGTAGGATTGTATTGGAATGAACAAGGGGGGTTTGCTTGCCTGGCACTTCTGAAGATAATATAGCTCTTGATCGGTGTCATCGAACTCATCGTGGGTACCACATCTACTGAGGGGGAACAATTACCGGCAATAGAGAGGGAACACAATCAACGCAATGCAATAGTATGATGCATGATCATGACATGGCAAAATGAATGTGTTTGGCTAATGCAACTTAGAACAGATTGGTTTGAGTTCATTTGAATCAAGGATTCAAATGTAAACCCAAAATAAGAGGTCATATTAGTGCATTAACTTGTTTCACCTAAACAGCAAGGTTAGGTTGCTCCAACATGCATGAAAATGGTACGGATGGATAGATTGGATTTTTCTGATCATTTTTCATATATAATTTATTTAATTTGGAGTTACGATTGAATTTCTATGAATTTTTGAAGTTTATAATATTTTCTGGAATTTTCCGATATTTCTAAAATAGAAATTATCCAGAAAAGGTGTTTATTGCGTCAGCACTGCGTCATGGTGATGTCAGCAGGTCATCTAGGCGGGTCCAGGTCAAACCTGACCAGTGGGGTCCACTGGTCAGTGTCACAGTGCTAGCTAGAGTCACTGACGTGTGGGCCCAGTCAACGCCCACGTCAGCTTGGTCAAAGCTGACGCGTGGGGCCGCTCTGGTTTAGTTAATCCTAAGGAGAAATTAAACTGGGGTTAATTAGGGCATGGGGCCCAGGTGTCAATGAGCTAGGAGGATTAACTAACTATGTCATTAGCACTAACTAATCTACCACGTCACCGGATTAACTCCGGCGATAACCGGAGCGCGGCGGCGATGCCCGGCCGGCCAACTCCGGTGACGGGAGGACGCGCGGCTGGTCTCGTTGGAACGGCCGTGACGCGGCGCATCCAGCGATGGTTGCAGCTGCGGCTGGGGTGGCCGGTAGCGGCAACTGTGGCGAGCGAGGCAGCGGCCGAAGCTTGGGGCTGGTGCGGGTTGGCGCTAGGGGGCACGGTAGGTCGAACGGGTAGGCATGCCCGGCTCCTGGGAGCGTGCTGAGCATAGCGGTGTGCTCGGCCGAAGCTATGTGGGTTTAGCCACGCCGGGCGGCGAAGCAAGCGCGGCGGCGAAGCTGGTCCGACGGGGTAGCTAGTTGGGGGACGAAAACGAGCTCAGGGAGCAGGGGGAAAATGGCGGAGCTTACCGTGGGGTCGAGGCGAAGCTTAGCTGGATCGGGGAGGCGGCAGAGACGGCGAATCGAGGGCAGCGGTCGTCGGATGCCGAGGACGTGGACGACGGCGTAGTCGATGGTGCAGAGCATCCGGCCTCGTGCTTGTTGAGGGGGGAGCTTCTCGGCGTCAAGGCGGACGGCGGGGACAACGCAGAGGGGCGCGGGGTCGGCTATAGCCGCGATGGAGCTCGTCGGCGGCGACGGCTGCGTTCGGTCACGCTCGAGGAAGGGACTGGAGGGCGAGGGAGAGAGCAAAGAATGGGGGGAGACAAGCGAGGGGGTTGTGTGGCGTCACCCGAAGAGGCCAGGGCGAAGCGGCAAGCAGGAGGTGGCCGGGCATGCGCCGGCGTGCGTCGGCCACGCGCTCGTCCTCCTGGCAGGGAGGAAGACGACAAGGGAGGGGCCAGGTGGTCTGGGCCGCATAGGTGGGCTGCCAGCTGGGCCGGCCAGGTAAGTGGCCCAAGTAGGCGTTCTCTCTCTCTCTTTCTAAATTGTTTTCTGTTTTCTATTTTTCTGTAACTTCTGGGCTTTTTTCAAATACTAAAATGTTTTCAAAAATCCTGAAAATAGTTGTGGGCTCTGTTTGGAATATTCCCAACAGCCCTCACTTAAGTTCAGAATTAATTGAGCATTTAATAGATTATATAACATTTAAATGCCCAATTGCAAATAGCATATGATTTAATCCAGAGCCCAAATATGACATGGAAAAAGGTGCAACACCTCTGGTTAATGTTTCCAGCATTTTCCAGAAATGATGAACATTTTTGAAAGTCATTTGGATTCACTGAGAATATTTTAGTTGAACCTAGTGGATTCCTTTGATGCTAGGGTTTAGGCAATCCCTATTTCAGGTTTAACTAAAATTTAAACATGATGCAACACCAGATGCTAGCACTAGGCATTAATAGAACTAGGGATGTGACAACAAGCCATGGATATAAGTTCCGAGATGGGTTCATGAACCAAGAATATCGCTGCTTTTTTATGGCCGAACTTGGATAAACTTTCTCAAGTGTTACGGACTGAAAGTTGGCGCATGAATGTTGATGGAAATAGTAGAACCTGGTCTCATCTTCACTGCGATCTTCCACCCGACGTCATTCCAATTGTTCATCCATGTTAGTTTTGTATCTGGTTCTTGCTTGTTGCCTCAATTACTTCTTAATCCACCTATTCTATCTAACTAATCACAATTTAACTTTAGAAGTAGCAATGAATCTCTCACGAAGATGCTACTTCTAACTAATATTTTCTTATAATTGGTGGCACGTGTAGGTTTTTTCAGAGTCAAGCAGGCTGCTCATTTGATATTCTGTAATAACTCGGCTATTACTAATGGCACTGAAGTTGACTGGGACGACTTCCACAAGTTCCTACACTTTATTGATCCTCTTGAGGTCCTTGTGGGGCGTTTCAATGGTGGAAGGCCACGTGGGATATGTGTGCCACTGCTGCACTCGTTGAACAGGTCCAACTGTGTCGAGAAACTTATGGTACGAGCTGTTTTCTGTTATATATGTTGTTCATAAACCATTTCTTATACACAGTTTTACAGCCGTGATCTTCTTGAAACAGAAACTGCTGATACGTCTCCAACGTATCTATAATTTATGAAGCATTCATGCTATTTTATTATCTGTTTTGAATGATTACGAGCTTTATTATACACTTTTATATTATTTTTGGGACTAACCTATTAACCGGAGACCCAGCCCATATTGCTGTTTTATTGCCTATTTCAGTATTTCGAAGAAAAGGAATATCAAACGGAGTCCAAACGGAATGAAACCTTCGGGAGCGTGATTTTTGGAACGAACATGACCCGGGAGACTTGGAGTACAAGCCAGGGAAGCTTCGAGGAGGCCAGGAGATAGGAGGGCGCGCCCACCCCCTTGGGCGCGCCCCCCCTGTCTCGTGGGCCCCTCGTGGCTCCCCCGACCGACTTCTTTCGCCTATATATTCCCATATACCCTAAAACCATCGAAGACGAAGATAGATCGGGAGTTCGCTGCAAGCCTCTCAGAGCCACCAAAACCTCTCGGGAGCCCGCTCGCACCCGCCAGAGGGGGATCCTCACCGTGGCCATCTTCATCATCCCGGCGCTCTCCATGATGAGGAGGGAGTAGTTCACCCTCAGGGCTGAGCGTATGTACAAGTAGCTTTGTGTTTGATCTCTCTCTCGTGTTATCTCTATGGCACGATCTTGATGTATCGCGAGCTTTGCTATTATAGTTGGATCTTATGATGTTTCTCCTGCTCTACTCTCTTGTAATGGATTGAGTTTTCCCTTTGAATTTATCTTATTGCATTGACTCTTTAAGGATTTGAGAACACTTGATGTATGTCTTGTCGTGTTTATTTGTGGTGACAATGAGATATCATGTGATCCACTTGATGTATGTTTTGGTGATCAACTTGCGGGTTCCACCCATGAACCTATGCATAAGGGTTGGCACACGTTTTCGTCTTGACTCTCCGGTAGAAACTTTGGGGCACTCTTTGAAGTACTTTGTGTTGGTTGAATAGATGAATCTGAGATTGTGTGATGCATATCATATAATCATGCCCACGAATACTTGAGGTGACAATGGAGTATCTTGGTGACATTAGGGTTTTGGTTGATTTGTGTCTTAAGGTGTTATTCTAGTATGAACTCTATGATAGATTGAACGGAAAGAATAGCTTCATGTTATTTTATTACGGACTCTTGAATAGATAGAACAGAAAGGATAACTTTGAGGTGGTTTCGTACCCTACCATGATCTCTTCGTTTGTTCTCCGCTATTAGTGGCTTTGGAGTGACTCTTTGTTGCATGTTGAGGGATTGTTATATGATCTATCTATGTTATTATTGTTGAGAGAACTTGCACTAGTGAAAGTATGAACCCTATGCCTTGTTTCCTACCATTGCAATATCGTTTACGCTCACTTTTATCATTAGTTACCTTGTTGTTTTTATATTTTCAGATTACAAAACCCTATATATACCATCCATATTGCACTTGTATCACCATCTCTTCACCGAACTAGTGCACCTATACAATTTACCATTGTATTGGGTGTGGTGGGGACACAAGAGACTCTTTGTTATTTGATTGCAGGGTTGCTTGAGAGAGACCATCTTCATCCTACGCCTCCCACGGATTGATAAACCTTAGGTCATCCACTTGAGGGAAATTTGCTATTGTCCTACAAACCTGTGCACTTGCAGGCCCAACAACGTCTACAAGTAGAAGGTTGTGTAGTAGACATCAACTACCCAGTTCTATTGTTCCTATACAGATGCCTGACCATGGTCGGGTCAGACTTGCACTTGGTCACAACATGATGTTTATGTCGGCCTACTCCATTCCCCTTGGAGGTGAAAAGATACTTATTCATGGGTGGTCTCAAATAATGAAGGCCCTTCCATCTTGGACAATAGGATAGAAGATTATGTTCCTGCTTTCCATGGCTCTAAAGCGAATATCCTGTTTATTGACCACATTGCAAGATGAAGCCGCTTTCAGAAGGTTGTGGATGCATGGGCTGGCGCCTGGGCCTTGTCCTAGGGCTTGGCGGCCTCACCCTTGGTTCACTGTAGGAAAAGTAGCACTGTTCGAGGCATGCTTTGTACGGTTGAACCTTTATAAGTACTCATACTGCTTTCGGCTATGGTTGTTAAGTGCCCCTACTGGTTTTAGTTAAGGTTGTTAAGTACTCCTGCTGCTTTTACAGTCTGCTGTTTTTCTTTAGTCCTGTCTTCCTCCCGCCGCCAAAACCAAACCCGGCGCCTGGGCCGCTCGCTCCGCCCCATGGCTGGCTGCGCCAAGACACGACGCCGCCCCACCGCGTCTCCTAAATCGTTAACGCCGACGTCCGAGGCCTTGTTGCCGCCCTCCATGCTTTTGTGCGCCACAGAAGATCGCCTCTCATGTTGTCAACATGGTCAACAAACAACAGGAATCGGCAGAAGTACGTGGAGAGGATGACAGTAGGGGCCCACCATGTTAGTGTATGGAAAAATAAAATGCTTCCTCCTAGTGTTTTCCTGACATCTGGGACCCACGACATTGTGAGCATATATAGTCAATAGACAAGAGAACAACACAAGATTGGCTGACACCTGGGACATAGCTGCTCGAACAGTTTTTTTTTTGTTATTGTTTAGACGGAGCAGGGTTTGAACTGGGCTCTGGCCCGTCTAGCCCAGGCTTTTATTTTAAGTTCACCATGTGACCAGCCCAGCTATTTTTCTTTGTGAAAATGAGCCCAGTTTATTTTTTCTGAAGAATACCTAATCCAGGCCAACTAATTTTCAACACCCTGATGGGCTGCAACTCTTTCAAGACGCGTGCAAATCTTGAAAGTAATATGAAATGGGTTGTAAATATAAAAACAGATGACAAATTGGCAATTACTTTAAAATTTCTAAATTTTTCACATTTTCATATTCCTATTTCACTGGGCATTAACCTAATTTAAATATATCTTCAAAGTACTTTAAATCTGGCTCGACATTTCGGTATTAAAAATAGTCTGGAACCCACAGAAATATGTGAAATTGGCCCTGGCCAACCAAAAAAATGGACTGCAATAAATTGCATAAGATGTTGCAATGAGCTATATATAAATTATTAAAAAAAGAGGTAATGGTCTGACTTGTGGGCCTATTAAGTTGACGCGCATGCAAGATTTTTTTAGTTATTATATACGTCAACAAACAATTCTAGCAGATATAACTGTTGGATGTCAATCCAACGGCCGTCGTGTTTCTTCAATCTCCGATCTTCTTGCTCCAGCCGCCAAATCCAGCGCGGCGAGACTGCCTGCTCCCGCCTTTCGCGGCCAGCTGTGCTGCCGCGCAGGCCTCACCACCCCCTACTACTCCCACCACTGGCCAGGGCATCCCTCTACTCACCCACACCCCCTATTATTCTGCGGCGATGGCAGCCTCACACCGTGATCTCGAACCAGTGAACCTCAGACTCCTCTTCACGCTGGCTTCCACTACTGCGTCTTCCCGGCTCGCGTCGTCCCTTCCTAGGCCTCGCTGCCGCCCACCACCCCAGTCTTTGTCGCCGTGGCGTGGTCAATGTGGTCAACGATTGACTTCCATTGGAAGAGTACTGTACGTGGAGAGGCTGACAGCTGGGTCCATGGCAGCCGCAAGGAAGTGCCTCCTTATTACGCGCAAAATAATTACTCCTCCACCTGACAGCAGGGATCCACCGGATGGGCCACCGCATTCCGTGAAAAAATGTTTCCCCCCTGACTGCTGGGACCCACCGGACGGGCCACCGTATTTCGTGAAAAAAAAAATGTTCCCCCCGCTGTCAGCTCGGACCCACCGGAAGTGCCTCCTTATCACGCACAAAAAATGAATAGTCCCCCGGCTAGCTAGGACCTACCTTAGTGGGAGGCTGACTTGTGGGCGTACTAAGTTGATGGGGACGGAGGGCTTTGTCAACTTAGTCAATATGAACGATTCTATCTCCAGTGACCGTACTATGTCCATCCAACGGCTGTAGTGCTTCTTCAACCTCTGGTCTTCTTGCTCCAGCCGCCCAAACCAGCGCCGGTCGTGTCGCGTGCTCCTGCCTCCCATGGCCGGCTGTGATGTCGCGGAGGCCTCACTGCCCCCTACTACTCGCACCGCTGGCCAGGCCATCCCTCTACTAACCCACACCCCCTGTTATTCTGCGGCAACGGCAGCCTCACACCGCAGCCGAACTAGTGAACCCTCATACTCCTCTACGTGTGGGCATCCACTGCCTCGTCTTCCCTGGCTCCATGTTGTCCCCTTCCTAGGCCTCACCATCATCCACCGCCCTGGTGCTCTTGGCGCGGCGTGGTCAACGTGGTCAACGAACAACTTCCACCAGACATGGACTGTACGTGGAGAGGCTGACAGCTGGGTCCACGGCCGCAGAAAGGAAGTGCCTCCTTATTACGTGAAAAATAATGATTCCTCCACCTGACCGCAGGGACCCACCGGATGGTCCACCGTATTTCATGAAAAAAACATTTCCGCCCTGACTACTAGGACCTGCCAGCTACATCTTCGAACGCAAGGAAGTGCGTCCGGGCAAAAAAAAACGATTCGCCCCCTGACTGCTGGGACCCACCAACTACATCTTCACACGCAAGGAAGTGCCTGACAGTCGGGACCCACCTGGTCGAAGCGTACTTAGCATTGTCATTCTTGTCGCTAACGTGTACGTACATATTGGTCGATGTAGAGGCGCGCACGTGTTGTAGTAGAGGCGCGCACGTAGCATGTACACGTACGTACAGCAGCCAGGATGCCAGAAAGTAAATACGGCCACATACATACATACGGGAGGGGTCTCGAACGCCTACTCGCGCATACGTACGGCCATGGCTCGTGTACATGGCTGGGTTGCAATGGAGAAACTGCGTCGTCGTCATGTTCATGGGGAGCCAACCGTCTGGGTCAGAACAGAATGTGTCTTCGTGTTCATCAGGAGGGCTTGGATGGAACAGCCGATGGAAACGAGGCCTGGCGTACCGCAGAACGGAGGAAACGGCCTTGTGTTCGATCGGCCACGTTCGAAACGGGATCCTGTAAATCGGGAGGGGTCTGGCATACCGCAAAACAGAGTAAACGGACTTGTGTCAGACCTCCTACGGTAGAAATGGGGTCCTGTTGATCGGGAGGGGTGTGGTGTACCGCAAGATGGAGGAAATGGACTTTTGTTGCAGCACTACGGTCGAAATGGGGTCCTGTTCATTGGGAGGGGTGTGGTGTACCGTAAAATGGGGCTCCACGAGATACTGTTCATCTCCACTGTCGACCTCCTCCAGCCTCCATGGGCTACTGTTCATCCACCGTCGACCTCCTCCAACCTCCACCTGCGATTGTTCATCCACGGGCTCCTGTTCATCCAGCCTCCACCGTGCGCTACTCCACCGGCTACTGTTCAACCAGCCCTCTCCACGGGCTCTTGTTCAACCACCCCTCCATGGGCTACTGTTCATCTAGCCCTCCACCATCTATTGTTCATCCAGCCCTCCATGGGGTCGTCCTGTTCATCCAGCCCTCCACGGGGTCCTGTTCATCCAACCCCAACAGGCTCGATCGATCGGGGTCCTGCTCATCCAGAGGCAACACCACGGGGTCCTGTTCATCCACCCCCACCGAGAACTGTTCATCCAAACCCCCCTAGCAACGCTCACTGTTCATCCAAACCCCCCAGCAACGCTCACTGTTCATCCAGAGGCAGCATCGATCAGCTTCAGTTAGCAGTAGTAGCGAAGGAATCGCTCGATCGCTCAGGTTTAGTAACATGTAGCCTGCAGTGCAATCGCTCGGGTTCAGTTAGGCGATGCCTCGCTCGGGTTCAGTTAGAGCCGAACGCCTCTCACCCACACGCGTATATTATGAGAGAAATGCGCATCGCTCGGCCCCCGATCACCCACCATAACCGGGATATCCCCAAAATTTTCCTCGCCCTCGCTTCTACCACGGTTTTTTCCGTCATGGACGGCCCAAAGAATGTCATGCAGCTGCGTCTCTGGCCCGCCCAGGATGAAAAGCCCATTTTATGTCATAATTTTTTGTCATAGAAGTAGGAGCCTGCCACATCTATGATGATACCAGGTTTTGTCACAATTATCGTCATAGAAGTGTCTTAGTATGATAGAAAAAAATTCGTTCGGCCCAAAATGTCACGGATGTGTCTTTTTTGTGTAGTGGTCCTTGCCTTGAAACGCATCCAGGCTGACGAGGCATGCAGTGCCACGCTGGCTGGCTAGCTGCTGAGTTGGCACGATGGTAGAGCCTCCATGAAGATCTGCATGCCACCACGCAGGCGTCTGTCTAGCTGGCAGGCTGGTCGTCGCGCTGGAGTGGTGCTGAGGTGGCGAAATCTTGTCGAGCGCGGGCCTGGCTGTGGCCCCGCAATCATCCCCGGCAAGGGTCTTGCCGGGGGTCTTCGTCTTCTTGTCCCACGTGGACCCACATGATATTCATCTTTACAAAGATCTGCATGCCACTATGCATGCATCTCTGAGCCTTGGCCTTGACGTTGTCGGCGGTCTCAAAGCTCTCAGCCTCAAGGGTGATGGCCTTGCTGGTGTTTTGTAGGTTTCCCTGGCAAGGCTCTTGCCGGGGCCACATAGGCTGCCCCGACAAGGATGTTGCCGGGGGAGGCCCAATCTGTCTTTTGCTCTTTGTTCTTTGACTTGATTGATGTCTTGATAGTCTTGTGTTTTGTCTTCTGCTGCCCTGCCACACCCTGCCGCAGGTGTGGCTATGACTGTCGTGCACAAGTAAGGGGTACATAAGAGCTCATACTTTTGGACACCGACACCGTGTACCCTCAAGAATGCTTTGCTTATTATAAGAAACCATTTTGGCATGTCCTTTGCCTCAAAAGCATTGGGCTACCTAGCTACACTTTTGTTACTACTACCTTTACTTGCTCATTACAAATTATCTCGCTATCAAACTACTCTGTTACTTACAATTTCAGCACTTGCAGACATTACCTTACTGAAAACCACTTGTCATTTCCTCATGCTCCTCGTTGTGTTCGACACTCTTACTTATCAAAAAGAGCTACAATTGATCCCATATACTTGTGGGTCATCAAGGCTATTTTCTTGCGTCATTGCCGGGGAGTGAAGCGCCTTTGGTAAGTGGAATTTGGTAAGGAAAAATTTATATGTGTGCTGAAATTTACTGTCACTTGTTACTGTGGAAAAAAATCCTTTGAGGGGTTTGTTCGGGGTATCTTCACCTCGACCAAAACCACAATTAGCTACCCCTCAACCTACTGCACCTACTGAAAATATTGAATATAAATTCCTTCGGGTATGATAGAACAACTGCTAGCTAATCCTTATGCAGGAGATGGAACCAAACATCCTGATATGCACTTAATATATGTGCAACAAATTTGTGGATTGTTTAAGCTTGCAGGTTGATGGCTGAGGGAGTCCTGGATTAATGGGTCCTTGGGCGTCCGGCCTATTGACATGGGCCGGAATGATGGGCTGTGAAGATACAAGACCAAAGACTCTCACATGTGTCCGTACGGGACTCTCCTTGGCGTGGAAGGCAAGCTTGGCGCCGGGATATGAAGATTCATTTCTCTATAACCGACTTTGTACAACCCTAGTCCTCTCCCGTGTCTATATAAACTGGAGGGACTAGTCCGTAGAGGCAATCATAATCATATAGGCTAGACTTCTAGGGTTTTAGCCATTATGATCTCGTGCTAGATCAACTCTTGTAATACTCATATTCATCAAGATCAATCAAGCAGAAAGTAGGGTATTACCTCCATAGAGAGGGCCCGAACCTGGGTAAACATCGTGTCCCCCGCTTCCTGTTACCATCAACCTTAGACGCACAGTTCGGAACCCCCTACCTAAGATCCGCCGGTTTTGACACCGACATTGGTGCTTTCATTGAGAGTTATGCTGCATCATCACCAAAAGGTTTGATGGCTCCGTCAATCATCTACAATAATGCAGTCCAGGGGGAGGTTTTCCTCCCGGACAGATCTTCGTATTAGGCGGCTTCGCACTTGGCCATCTAGAGAATATCGACAACTACGCCCCTGGCCATCAGGTCAAGTTTGGAAGCTTGAATTATGTTGCCGATATCCATGGAGGCTTGCTCTTCGCCGGAGTCGAGCCCACGACAGCCGCTCACTGCCACCATGATGAACATGACCTAAATCTGTCATCGGACCATGCCCAGGAGATAGCACCTGTAACTGCTCTGGCCCTAGATCCTCCGAGGACGGGAAGCTCAACCCCGTTGCGGAAGCCGCAGACTTAGTGGTGCTAGAGCCACACACAGATCCAACCTCGAGCGGGGCTTGTGTCAACGGAACCTCGGATTCATCTTCGGACATAGGTTCCGAACCGCGTGCATCCACGCCCATCGAACCTGATCAGGCGCCGATCATTGAGTTCAGCCGTGGACATCTTCCGGCACTCACCTTTAGGTGATGTGCTAAACTCATTAAAAGTCCTCTCCTTATCAGGGGACTTTCAGCCGAACTATATTCGGTTTGGATTGGAAGCTGATGGCAGAGAATTCCGCTTCCCACCCACCACCCACTTCATAGCCACTGCCAAAGACTTAACCAACATGCTTGATTACAGCTCCGAAGATATCGATGGTATGGACGACGATGCCAGAGAGGAGCAGGCACAAAAACCACCGCTTACAGGGCGCTGGACAGCCACCTCCTCGTACGACGTATACATGGTGGATACACCCAAAGAGAACAACGACGACAATGAGAAGGATTTAGTCGAGGATAAGCCTCCTCAGATACAGCCAAAACGCCGACATCAGCGGCGTCGCTCTAAACCACGCTGTGGAAAAAACAGCAACACTGACATAGGAGAAATTAATACTCCAGACGATGCCGAAGACAATGAAGACCGTGTTAAGCCAACCTCAAAACAGGATGAACGGGAGGATGGGCAAGTTAGCTCTGATGAACGGGCCATGAATGAAGACTCGGAGGACTGTAACTACCTTCCGCTCTCCGAGGACGGGGTGAGCCTCGGTGATGAAGACTTTATCGTGCCTGAGGAGCCCGTCGATCAGGAGCACTTTAAGCGCCGGCTAATAGCCACTGCAAGGAGCCTCAAAAAGAAGCAGCAGCAGCTTCAAGCTGGTCAAGATCTACTCAATGACAGATGGACTAATGTCCTGGCAACTGAGGAATACGGCCTCAAGCGCCCAACCAAAAGTTACCCGAAGCACAAACAGTTACCCCAATTCGATGACGAGGCGCTGGAGCCCATCATACCAGCGCATAATGCGGCTGACCGGCCACCACGTTGGCGGGACAAAGCGGCAACTAAGGCCAAACACCAGCCCGCACTACCTTGCCGCAAAAACAGAGACACAACAGCTCAGGGATACACATATGACCTGCGGCATGACTTGGAAAACCGAGCAGGTCAGACTAGATCGATCTATGGATCGCAGGGGCGTGCCCCGACGTGCGATGATGGCCATCCGACCGGACGTGACAAACATAACCACGCCCGAACCAAAGACCGCAGACAAGCTCCATCCGAGCTATGTCGCGACTTGGCCCGATATAGAGGCGCCACACACCCTCTTTGCTTCACTGATGAAGTAATGGAACATGAATTCCTGGAAGGGTTTAAACCCGGGAAGATCGAGTCATATGATGGGATAATAGACCCCGCGGTATGGATCGAGGATTTTCTTCTCCATATTCATATGACCCGCGGTGATGATCTTCATGCCATCAAATACCTCCCGCTAAAACTCAAGGGACCAGCTCGGCACTGGTTGAACAGTCTGCCCAAAAGCTCCATTGGCAGCTGGGAGGACTTGGAAGATGCCTTCCTCGACAACTTCCAAGGTACATATGTCCAACCTCCGGATGCCGACGACTTAAGTCACATAGTCCAATAGCCCGGAGAGTCAGCCAGGAAATTCTGGACTAGGTTCTTAACTAAAAAGAACCAGGTCATCGACTGTCCGGATGCCGAAGCCCTGGCGGCCTTTAAACATAGCATCCGTGACGAATGGCTCGCCCGACACCTCGGCCAAGAAAAACCAAAGTCTATGGCAGCCCTCACGACACCTATGACCCGCTTCTGCGCGTGAGAGGATAGCTGGCTAGCCCGTAGCAATAACAATGCAAGCGAACCTGGCACTTTTGAAGCCAGAAATAGCAATGGCAAGCACCGACACAACAGACACAAACGTTGAAACAACGGTGACAACACCGAGGACACGGCGGTCAACGCCGGATTCAGTGGTTCTAAGTCCGATCAGCGGAACAAGCCATATAAAAGAAACAATCCGGGCTCATCTAGCTTGGACCGCATACTCGATTGTCCATGTCAAATCCACGGCACTCCTGATAAACCAGCCAATCGTACCAACAGAAACTGTTGGGTTTTTAAACAGGCCGGCAAGTTAAATGTCGAGAACAAGGAGAAGGGGTCGCAAATCAAGGACGATTACAAGGAGCCCCGGGCACCGAACACGGGGGGAAAAAGAAGTCCCCCCCCAAGTTAAAACGGTGAACATAATATATGCTACCCATATCCCCAAGAGGGAGCGCAAGCGCACACTCAGGGACGTCTACGCGATGGAGCTAGTCACCCCAAAGTTCAACCCATGGTCGTCCTTCCCTATCATTTTCTATCGCAGGGGCCATCCGAGCAGTATCCATCATGGTGGTTCAGCCGCACTGGTCCTCGACCCAATCATTGATGGATTCCATCTTACGCGAGTCCTCATGGACGGTGGCAGCAGCTTGAACCTGCTCAATCAGGATACAGTGCGCAAAATGGGTATTGATCCCTCAAGGATCAAGCCTGCAAAAAGCACCTTTAAAGGTGTCATACCAGGTGTAGAGGCCCGTTGTACGGGCTCAATCACACTGTAGGTGGTCTTCGAATCCCTGGACAATTTCCGAAGGGAAGAAATGATCTTCGATATCGTCCCTTTCCGCAGTGGCTATCATGCACTGCTCGGACGAACCGCATTCGCTCGATTCAATGCGGTGCCA
Organism: Aegilops speltoides; assembly: GCA_021437245.1. Taxonomy (NCBI): domain Eukaryota; kingdom Viridiplantae; phylum Streptophyta; class Magnoliopsida; order Poales; family Poaceae; genus Aegilops; species Aegilops speltoides. The sequence continues at coordinate 76,531,729 of CM038145.1, read as the reverse complement.
CGCTACGCATATCTCAAGCTCAAGATGCCCAGACCACACGGTGTCATAACAGTCAGTGGAAACATGGAACGCTCCCTCGGTACCAAGGAGCACACTGCTGCCCTCACAGCAGAAGTACAGAGCAGCCTTTTTAGGCAGAACCTTAATTCGGCGGCCAAGCTCCCAGACACTGTCAAGCGAGTCCGAACTACTCTACAGCAGGACAGTCTAGCTCATCAAGAGCTTGACTAGCAATTTGGCCTCCGTCCCAGTCCTGACCAAACGGCGACATTCGTACCACGCATACATAACTATGCACTCAAAATACCATGGGTATAGACGGAGGCACAGTTAGATCATGGTCCATAATACGGCTCAACCTTCCCTAGACCCACATGCTTTCAACTTTTCTTTTTCTTTCCAGGTTTCTTCTTTTCCCAGGCCTTTCCTGGTGGCCTTATTGTCGGACCTATCAAGGGACGGATACACCAACACGACAAGAAGCCTTGACGTATAAGGGACTCTTTAAACGATTGTTATGCCTGTTTTAAGGACCCGCACGTAGCTCTCCCTTGGTTGTGGCATGTTAAATAGCCCTGTTGCTTATCGCACTACTTGTACAAATACGCTTTGACGTATTAATCAAACTATAATGGAAAATAGATTGCGGCCCAATTTCTGTCGCATTAGCCTATTGCTTCATTTTTCTTTTTCTTGATATTATTATCAAATTGCAACCGTACACTCTGGTACGCCTTAATTGGCCAGGGGCTTCATTACGCCCCATTATACGGCAACAAAGTCCGAACACTTTTTTACAGTATAGTTTGGCACCCCGAACTTTAGCATTATATGCATCGGCTCCGAATCATGTCTTTGGTCAATAGTTGGGTTGCCTGGCTCCTGTGCTTACTACCTTACATTCCGCTATATCGGCTAGGGTAGTAAAGGGAGAACTACTGTGATTGTGTCCTGGCTCATCCAGATGAGCACCTCAGTAGGGAAAGCCGAAAATTGACTGTCATGATGCGGCATGAGCCGGTCAGCTGTTTGAAGAGGTTTCAAATCTTTTGCGATTTTTTCCGCATTATGCGATTAATTGGTTTTATCTGCTCAGGTGTTTACACCATCCCAAGTTCGGACTTACGAATACTAGGGGCTGCACCTAAATTTCTATTGTCAAACTCCTATGGCTAAGTGAGGGTGATAAAGCCACATAGTCCGATTGCATGGTTCGTTGCGCTAAACACCTCCTTTAAGGACCAAAACTTTGGAATAAAGAGTGTTTAGATTCATCCCGAACACCCCCGCACTACCTACATGGGGGTTGAAGCCGACGATTGGCCAGCTCTCAGATTTAACAAAACGGCTGCATAGGAGGTAAAATTTTAAATAAACATGCATGAATGTATTCATGGAAATGTAATATCCTTAGCACATTGCTCCGCCACAATGCGGGATCCCTCCAGGACATTGTCAAAATACAGCTCGGGCGTGCGGTGCTCCTTTCCTGCGGGCGGTCCCTTGGTCACAAGCTTCATGGCGTCCATCTTCACCCACTGCATCTTGACTCGGGCGAAGGTCATTCACGCGCCTTTGATGCAGACCGACCGCTTAATGGCATCAAGCCGAGGGCAGGAATTAACCAGCCGCTTCAAGAGCCCGAAGTAGCTGCTGGGTATGGCTTCGGCAGGCCATAGCCGGATTATTAAATCCTGCATGGCTAGTTCAGCCACCCTATGTAGTTCGACCAGCTATTTTAGCTCATCGCTGAAGGACGCCGGATGTTCTAGCGCAAGGTATTGCGACCAAAACAACTTCTCCGTGGAGCTCCCCTCTTCGGCTCAAAAGAACTCTGCAGCGTATGAAACGCTGCACGGCAGATCCGCAAACGCCCCTGGAGAACTCCAAATCCGGGTCAGTAAGAGGAATCTTTTCTTCACATATTTGCTCTGCATAATAAAGGCCTTACCCGCCGCGATTTTTCTGGCCTCCTGGATTTCCTGGAGGGTGCCCTGGGCTTCAACCCGGGCATTGTGTGCGCTTTGGCAGGCCTTGGCAAGTTTGGACTCTTGATCTGTAATGTTGCGCTCCAGGGACTCGCATTTCTTGACGGCGTCCTAGAGCTCCTGCTGGACCTCACTAACCCTGGCCTCATGCTTTTCACAGGCGGCTTGTTCCCTGGCCGCTCTCTCCTCGGCCTCGGCTAGCACCTTCTTGAGAGCCTCCACCTCGGTCGCCGCTCCTACAAATAAAATGGCACTATGGTCATTACAAATCATCTATCCTTTCTAATATACAGAAGGTCATTGCATACCTTGTTTATCCTCTAGCTGCTTTTTCACATGGCCGAGCTCTTCTTCGGCCCGCTCCAGACTCTGCTTCAGTCCGGAGACCTCAGCAGTATGAGAGGTGGTTGCCAGTAATGACGCCTGCTTGTTCACATTGACTCAACTGGTTAGTCTCCTGCGAAAATTGTTTGATCCTCTGTCCGGCTTTTCTTTTCGAACACGGGACAGTGTCTCAGGGGCTACTGTCTATACTTTGACATTCTTTTTACATAATTGCGTTGCTCACCTCAAAGCCTGTTAGAAGGCTTTTACAGGCTTCGGTCAGTCCGCTCTACGCGGACTGGATCCTCTCAACCACCGTACCCATAAGGGTACGGTGTTCCTCAACAATGGAAGCGCCTCGGAGCGCTTCCAGCAAATTATCTGGTGCCTCTTGATGGACAGAGGTCACCGGTGGAATAGGCGCACCTCCTTCTTTCGAAATAGGCTGCTTGCCTGATTTCGGAGCCATATGGGTCTCCAGAATTGTATTCGGCTGGGGACCGAATTGGATATGGCTCCCATCACCAGCATCCATGGGGATTTTCTCCCCCATGTGTCCGGCGGCTGAGGTTTCACACTCCGACGCCGCCCTGGCGGCCTCCTGAGTCTCTCCCTGGCCTAGGATCCTTCGGGACAGCACCTCGGTGTCCTCCATGGCCTTGGGAGAGGAGGCCGCCGGAAGGGTCCCGCTATCCATTGCCTCCGGGTCCAGCGAATCTCCCGAAGATGAGGACTGCTCGGGGTCGGACCGAGCCGGACTACAAATGCATGATTCAACATGTTAAGACTATGAAGTAGTGGGGCTGGATATATGAATGTGTCCGAGTTTTTGAATACTCCCGATGTAGGACTTGTCTCGGGAGCGCCGCTCTGGGCTGTTGTCGACGTCCCACGCAGAGTTATCCACGAGGGAACCCTTCCCCCTCTTGCATGCCTCTGCCTCCAGATTTGTGGAGGCCGCCCTCTTCTTCCTTCCCCTCTCAGGGGGAGAGTTGCTTTCCTCCTCCTCTTCATCCTCGGTGGCAAAGGAGTGAGTCTTGGTGTCTTCGGGCGTCATGTCTGAAGCACCCTTGCGGTGGAGTCCACCTCTGGTCCCCTTGGCCTCTTCTTGGCCTTCTTCTCCGGCGCTTGGTAGGGCTCCGGAACCAGCATCTTCGTCAGAAGTGGATATTCCGGGTCTTCGGGCAGCGGAGCCGGGCAGTGAATCCGCTCCACCTTGTTTGTCCAGCCCAGAGCAAATCAGTAGGGAGGCTTAGGCGTCTTCCTCAGGTATGCAAGTAAAGGATACACCTTGAAAACATGGAAAACTTACCAGACTAGCGGGATGGTCCAAGTCGTGCCCACGGTCCTCGGTCATATTCGGCCACGTCTCGTTGGACTTAAAGAGCAGCTTCCAAATGTCTTCGTGCTTAGTGCCGAAGAACTGCAGCAAGGTTTGGTGCTTGGTCAGATAGTACTCCCACAAATAGCACGTCCGGCTTTGGTACGGAAAGATCCAGCGAATAAGCATCACCTGGATCACATTGACAATCTTGATGTTCTTGTCCGTCATGCTCTTGATGCGCGTCTAAAGCGCTGTTAGCTCGTCTGGCGAAGACCAGTCTAGGCCCTTCTCTGGCCAGGAGGTGAGCCGCATCGGGGCTCCGAACCGGAATCTAGGAGACATGACCCAGGTGGTGCCGCGCGGCTCTGTGATATCGAACCACGATTTCTGCCACCCTTTGACAGTCTCCACGAAGGAGCCTTCGGGCCATGTGACATTGGGCATCTTTCTCACCATGGCGCCTCCGCACTCTGCGTGTTGAGCACTCACCACCTTCGGCTTCACATTGAAGATCTTTAGCCATAATCCGAAGTGGGGTGGGATGCGGAGGAAGGCCTCACACATGACAATGAATGCCGAGATGTTGAGGAAGGAGTTTGTGGCTAGATCATGGAAATCTAGCCCGTAGTAGAACATGAGTCCGTGGACGAATGGGTGGAGAGGAAATCCCAGCCCGCAGACGAAGTGGGGGATGAACACCACCCTCTCATGGGGCTCCGGGGTAGGGACGATCTGTCCTTTGGTCGGAAGCCGGTGGGTGATTTCCTTGGCCAAATACCCGGCCTCCCGGAGCTTCATAATGTCCTTATCCTTGATGGATGAGACCATCCACTTGCCATGCGCTCCGGATCCGAACATGGTTGGGGCGGAAAAGATGAGAACTTGGGTGCTGGAGCTCAAGAATGGGGGAGGCAGAGAGAGATAAGGCGTGGGTGAAAGGGGTAAATCCTTATCTCTTTATAAAGGCAGTGAATATCAAGCGCCTCCCCACTCGCCTTAAAACTCGCCTATTCCCCAAGGGTGGTGCAGGCGGCGCGATTGGGTTACCCACGCCCGTATTGATGAGAATCCCACAATAAGGGGACACGATCTCTTCTTTGAAAAGACGTGCCAATGAAACTGCATCACGAAATATGGAGCAGCAGGCTAAAAACGGTTCGAATAATGGTCGAGTGGCGATGTGATGTCATGCTACAAAAAGTTGTCAGCGGATTGGACTCGTGAAGTATTATACTCTCTACGGTTGTGTGGTATTTGTTTTGCAGAGCCGGACACATTTTCTTTGTTCGAAGGATGCTTTGGAGTATGTCACACCCTGATTTTCATGGCATAACACTTAAGATGATAAATCATGATAAAATGTGGTTTGACAAAAACTTTTGAGTGTTTTGTCTTTGCTTTGATTGAATGTTTGTCTGCTGTTTGCAAGTGCTCTAAAAATCAAATAAATCCTCCAACTCCTATACTTCATCTCCTTGCTCCAAACTCTTGAACCAATGATCATGCCATGTGTATAGGACATAAAAATATTTTCTTACAAAAATGATTTGGCCAAATAGTATTTTCAAAAATTAGTTTTTCAAAAACCCCTGAATTGAGGTTTGCACTGCAAGTACTTAATTAAGGGCAGTAAAAATCTTTCTAAAAATATATTTAACTCCTATTAGATATAGGGTACCAGAAACCACAAAAATATAATTTTAAAAGTTGTTTTCCTATTTTATTTAAAAGCTTTTTCTTAAGGCCAGAAATGGTCTTTAATAGGGAAAAATTATTTTATTGCTTCAAAAATATTTGACAAAATTTAGGGAAACTCAGTGGACATATATTGTCCACATATAAGAGTTTCAACACATGGTCATGTTCAAAATATTGGTCAAATACCTCAAAAACCCTTTCTGGATATTTCAAGCTTTTGAAATATTTACAAAGGAAATATTCTCCAAAAATTCCAAGAAAATTCTAGCATGTCACATATGACATATTGGGTGATCTTGCCAAGTCTCATGTCTTGGAGAACAAGATAGCATCATCAAATCCCCTCAAAACCATTTCTGTCCATTTTGAAGTTTGAGCAACTTTACATTGCCAAACATTCCCAAATAATCTCAAACCTTGTGAACATTCTCAAATGTCCTAACTACTCATCTAGACCAAGTGGCACAAGTTGGAGAACTAGTTATATTGATCAAAGTGCCCCAAAACCCTCTCTGACCAGAACCAACTTTGAACAACTCTACATTGGAAACTTTCTCTCCTTGATTCCAACTTTTGTGAGCATGATAGCATGATCAAATGATGACACTACACCAAGTGGTGCATCAAGGAGAACATATTTTCATGACTAAATCTTGGAAAACCCATTTCTGTTCATTTCTAGGGTTCACCAAAGTTACATTGGCTACTTTGCCCAAGTGAGCTCAAACTTGGTGGAACACCCTAATTCTATGTTCCATTCCATCCTGTTAGTTCTCATGGCAAGTGGAATTAATTTTCTTGCCCAAACCATTATCAAACACCTTCTGACACTTTACCAAAATGCCATTTTTGATCTCTTCCACTCTTCTCCATGGCCTCTACTTTTTACCACAGCTCCTCCTAGCCCCCTTTCACCTCCAATAACAATGGTTGTACCTCAGCTCAATGATTGAGGGGTGAAACCACCTCATTTACCCCACTGGACAGCCCCTTTCCCTCTCTTCCTCACCTCCCTCCTCCCTCCAGTGGCCATCTAGGGCATCCAATGCCCCTCCCCATTTGTTTACTTCCCCCTAGAGCCCCCAGACACTAGAGGCCAAGCCAGGCTGGAAAATGGCCATGCCGGCCATATGCACACTGAGAGGCGCTTCAAGGCGCCCCAAGACTGTAGCCGCCCCCTGCCAAGCACTCCCGGCCACCTCGGGCCTCCCCAGCGCGCCCGACGAGGTGCCTCGACGTCCGCAACATGCCACGCCCCTGGCCCCCACCTCCTTCTCCCTCCTCTCGCCCAGCTCAGACGACGCCTTGACCGCCTTGAAGCACCAGTGAGCGTGCAGCCACACGCAGTGCCTATGGCCCCCTGCTCCCTCTCTCTCTTCTTCCCCTAGGCGTAGTCGACCGCCATGAACACCCCAGACACAACCAAACAGGCCCCCGTGACCCGTGGCGACGGCAACGAGCTCGCCGACGCACAGGTCCATGGTGGACCACCGTGCGGCTATTTAAGCTCGCCCAGTCTCTCTCGTGCCATCCAACTCCTTCTCACACCCCAAGCACGCACCGCACCACCCAATCAGCCTCGGAGAGCTTCTATCCTCGGGATCGACCGGAGCTCCGCCGCCTCGGTCATTGTTGATCTCGTGGTACAGGCCTTCTTGCCCCTCTCTCTCTCGATCCGAACCGCCTCACCTCTCGACCATTTCCCTCTCTCCCGCGTCGTTTGCAGCGAAATCGACCGGGGCGAACTCCTCCCGAAGCTTTGCCGCCGTCCTTCTCGTCGCCGGCGAACCCCTACGCTCCGGCGACCGCCTCCACCTCCACCAGAACGGCGACTCCTCCCTGAGCACGCCGGTGCCCTCGGATCGCCTCGCCGTCGACCACAGCAACGCCGGTGAGCTCGCCGTCCTCTCTGGACGGGGGTTGACGACGACGGCCGTAGGGCCCGTCGGTCAGCCTCACATCCTGACAGGGGGCCCTGCCTGTCAGGTTTAAAACTCCACCGCGCACCTGCTTGCTCGCGTAAGTGGAGGCGGGCCGCGCTACTCCCGCGTTTCCACGGCGAAAGCGCCCTCCCGTGAAGCCGTCTTCGACGTCACCCCTGTCGCCCGGCAAGAGCTGAGCAGCTGGCCGCCCATCGCTATCTTACTTTGGTGCGCTGGATAAGGGTACCCCCCCTTTTCCCTTTTCTTTTTCTTTTTCTATAAAAGTTGTAATATCCATAAACAATTCAAATGGAGTCCAAATTTGATGATTCAAATTTCTAGTGGCTCTATAAATCAGGATCTATCTTGTGATGCAACATGCACATTTTTCCAGAGACCTTTTCTTCACAAATATTTATCAAATCCCCATTTTCCTATTTCTGTGATGAACTTTAGAAAACCACAGAGAGCCCATTTTTGATCCAAATGCCATGATTCAAATTCCTAGATGTCTATAAGTTCAAAACTTAGTTTTTGAACATTTTTATTAAAACTTTCTGTAGCACATAAAATAATGGTCTATTTCTTTGTATATAGCCAACTTTGCAAATTCATAGGAAAATCATCTCAACTCCAAATCCAGTGAAACCAATTCCTAGATGCTTCTAAAATCATCCTTTGTTAAATGGGTGCCTTTGCTCATTTTTCAAAAATATATTTCTGTACACTTCTTGCAAATCCATAAACCCCTTGATTCCACCATATCAAAATGTTCAGAGATGTCCATTGATCAAATCCTAATGAAACCACTTTGGTCATCCCTCATATGACCAGAGGTATCCTAGAAAAGTCCAACTCACATTTTTAGAGCACTTTTATTTTTGCCTTGTTGTGTTGCTTATTATGATTGTTTCCGACGTTAGTTGACGAAGTAGACAGAGTACTTGGAGTTGGACCAGAAGACTTTGAAGACCCAGAAGACTTTGTTGAGCCAGGCAAGCAGCCCTTTGACCATGTCTATGAAACCTTTTTATGCGCATCATATAGCACTCTATTAGAGTTATTTCGGAACCATGTTGAGAGGGTAACCACTTTGGTGGATTGCCTTCGTTACTTCCTTGTTGATACTTGCATTGTGCATGACCCTACCTTCTTATGGGGGTTGTGTTGGTGGGAGTAGATAGGATGCTAAAGTAGTGTTACGCAAATAGGGACGGGAATATGCATGGTGATGGAGGCAAAGTGTTTTCAAAGAACTTTTTGAAAACCCCGACGAGTGCCACTTATGCCCGAGGTAGATGTTGAGATGGGTAACCACTTGATGACGAAGTGGTGTACCAAGGAAAGTATGTGTGTTGTTTCTGAAAACGGATTAGATTTAAGATTTGATAACTGTCCCAACCTTACATGCGCAACCACTCTACCCTTATATGGGAAAGGGCATTATTGATTACCTAGACCGATACTAGCTTGGAGCCCGCATTACTAGTGACGGAGAGTTGTTGGTGCGCTCTCGGGGACGGGTCGTGCTGTAGGGCGGCCATGACTGTCTTTACAGGGCACCGGACACACCGTTGTGTCCCCTCTCGGATCTTACGATCTCGAGTGAGTCTCGTATGACGTACATCGTGAGGATACGGAACAACGAGTGGACTCCATGTTAGTGTCGTCTAGGGAAAGGTAGTGATCGGGTGCTTACCCCGGGTACTTGAGGTACCGCGGGTCGTGGATGACACGGAAGTTCCCCGGATCTTGTGGGTAAAGTGTGCAACCTCTGCAGAGTGTAAAACTATTCGAATAGCCATGTCCACGGTCAAGGACGGTTGGGCGGTGCTTCTTAAACTACGTCCAGAGTTTTCAACCGTGTGTGTGTGTTGATGAAACTACTTGGGTCAAGTCAAGGGACTTGACATGATTGAGATGGGTTGGTTCCCACTCTATTTATGTTAGATGGGTTGGTGCCCACTCTATTTATGTTGATATCTGTAACCTGTCCTCATGGTTACTTGAATTCTCTTGATGCATGCCTTACAAAGTTGTTGAACATGACATTGCACTCAAAACTAGCTTTCTGCAAAATTTACCTATATCAAGCATTGTTGTATCTTGAACCAAAACATGGGTTGCTTGCGAGTACATTCAAACGTACTCACTGGCTTGTCCCTGGCTATTTACTTGGCCAGGCTTGAAAGAACAGGATATGATGAAGAATACTTCGGCGACGAGCATGCGAGCTAGGACGCTTCCCGGTCAGAATGCCTGTAGGGTTAAGGCAGATGGCATGGGTCCAAGTTATCAACGAAGATTTCCGCTGCGATGATATACTCAAGACTTGACCATAATGGTCCTACTTGTGTAATACGGTATGTATGGATGTAAGACTCTTGTTATTCAGCTTCGTGTGTTCAAGTGAGCATTGATCTCTCGGATCCTCAGACACGCAGCATTCGGTGATCTCGACTTATGAGTCGGGTCCCCACGAGCTGGTATCGAGCCATCCTTCTGTAGGAAGCCTTAGTTAGCATGGTCGTTAGTTAGGGTAAAACTATTTCCAAAACTACTACTAGTTTTCAAAACTATCTATACTTCTCTTCCCCTTCTGAGTTTTTCGAAAACTAAGTTATACTTTCCTCTTCCCCTTCAAAATTTAATGGTCGCTAGAACCCTTATGCCCCTAACCATTGGATTCTTTGTAATCCTCGTGGATAATCAAGAAGGAAGATGCCTTGCCAGACATTCACCCACATCTCCTGACCACAAGATTGGAAACATCACAACAAGACGATACCAACAGAAGATGCATCCTCGAGGAATGATGACCTGAAGACCCAGGAGATGGTGACACCCTTGACACTGCCCCAAGATGATGCAACCTTAACCTACGACGATCAGGGCATAGGTTATGCAAGATCATGATATACATCGCTAGTAGGGTAACCCTGTCACTACCGTTGTTGTATCGGCAACCACCGGTGGATGAGAACCTAGCCATTTGGTCCGCCTCACTATAGTGAGCAGGAAAACGGTTCTCTTCATCCCCCGCTCTCGGTGACGATATTGTCAACAATGTGTCTGACAGATTGGGCCTCTATTATGCCTTGTTAATGTCATTGCATAACGGATTACCTACCTGGTACCATCGACAGCTTAGAAGGAAAAAGGGACCGTCATGATTAAGAAGACAAGAGAAGACCAAGTCAATGCCTGTTACGAGGAGCCACCTTCACCCCATCACTTCAACAGGCAAGAAGTTGTTGAAGAATCTTCAGGCTCAACCCGGATTGTTTCATTGAACAACTACAAGAGATGTAGCAACACGTGAGGAAAACTCAGAAAACTGCATGAGGCACAAGGCACAACTACTGAGTCCAAGAACCCCTAGGGTAGGATGAGTCGTGTACCCCCTATGCGCAGTCAGTCCGTATGATAGTTCGAATAGAACGATGATTGTGTGTTGCTTGTTTTTATTTGTTTGTGTTTTGATATAGGTCACACTTTTGCCCTAGGCGACAAGTATGCGACTATATCACCTTCCTTACCTTGTTTTTTCTGTTTGGCCCTTTTTGCACCTGTTTGTTTGCACTTGCACTATAGAACCCCATTTAGGCATTCCCCTCCTCTATGCTACTTTTCCCTCTCATCTCTTTCCTCAACTGAAGACAAGCAAGACAATATGCACCAAGGATTCCACCTCGGCGACCAACAAGCACTGAAGACTTTTGCTACAACCTCCTCGAACAAGTGCAACCCCTTAGAGTTATGGTTCGCCCTCAAGATTAGAGACCCATTCTTAGACCCTTCGAGGCTTCACAAGATACCCCAGCTCGAAACCTTAACCACGAGCTTAACCCACAGAATTGCAAGAGAACCAGTTAAGCCTCTGTAAACCTTGCTTATCAATGGGTTCATTATGGAACTAGTGGACATAGTGAATGAGCACATTGTCATCCTAAGATAGCACCAAAACTGACGATGCCATAGGAAGGACCAATTCGAGGATATAGGAATAGAGGACAAATGACTTGATGAGTTTATATCAATGACTTTTAGGAATTATCTGAGACTCTCTGGTGGGTTATAAGGCTACCATGTTGGTAGATGAACTTGGTGGGATCATGATTATAGAGTAGCATAGCTTTCATTACCCCTGAGTAAATTGGATTTATAGGACAATTATGATCGCAAGCTGAAACTCCTGGAAGTGCAAGGATTTGACTTAGCTAGGGGGTATTGATAGGAGGCAGTTGTTATTACGTAAATGACTTGGGGGAACATGTAGGAATCCTCGTTGGACACAAGATTTGGATTTAAATAGGTGATCCTAGTTGAGTATAGATGCTGAGTAAGTCTACATGGTTCGGAGTAAATTGGGTTTAGACTGATGATCTCGATCATGATACCATGTTTCTCGGTGGACGATAAGCTAGGAGATTGGACTAATTGTCGGAGTTTAATTAGGCATCTTTATGAGCTTGACCTTGGAGTATTACTAGTCATAATAACGGGAATCGGTGGACTGACTATAGCAAAAATAGCCCTTTCAAGTATCTGGGGATTATAGGAACATTAGGAGATCATGTGGAACACCATAGACATTGGATTTGTGGAATTAATGGATCATGTAGTGATTAATGGTAGTTAATGGGCTGCTGGAGTTGATTCATAGGAAGGAAACAAGATCTTGGAGTGGCTTACGACGTGTTTCCTTAGGATAGAGATGCACTACCTTGGACCTTGGAAGAATAGGCTGAGCACTTGGATTGTCACGTTCAAGCTTAGCAGCTTATATGTTCTACCCATGGATTTTTAGGGGTAGACATAGATATGAGTTTGGGGATTGTAGACATATATGATTTTGTTAGACCTCCCCTTGGGAGTCATGAGGATAATAATAGCATGAGTGATGATTGGAGCTGACCTACAAGAGTTGATGCTTTCGGTGGTATAAGGTTATTTGTTTAAAGGACTAGATAGAACAATTGGCATCTCAGGAACCGTGCTTAAGGATAAAGATGATAAATGTTCACTCGCACACTAGAATCCTTGAAACCCTTAAGCCCCACCAAGACACGATATGGTAGGAATCACACCCATGGGCTTTGGATCTTGGACAAGGAAACCTTGGCCAATACGCAACCATGACCACCACTAATACCCCAACCTGTACCCTATGTACCCCGTGGGCAAGTCTTCACGGAGTACTCGGACAAGTTAGTTGCCATCTTTCCTTGATGACATACTTGCCTACCCGAGGACGGAAGAAGAATCGTTTAGCTAGTCAAGGAACATTTGAAGACCGCCATGCCAAGGAGGAAGAACTACACCAACCACCATCGTCAAGAAGTAAACCTCCGCATCGAAGACCAGGCATATCTGCAAGCCACTTCTCTCAAGGGAACCGAGCATTTTCATGACAAGGAAATCCGTGCCAAGATTCATCGGCCCTCTTCAAGATCACTCCAAGATTTAACAACCCCCTTTGAGATCACTACGAGACGAAGAGAACACAGTTACCAGCTAGAGTTACCACCTGAGTTACCTGATGAGCGCAACGCTTTCCATGCATCACAACCCCGGAAGTGTTTCCAACTTCCTAACTTGCCCGATCTCTGCAAGGGCATTGACCATCGAGCCATCGACCTCCAGCCCAATATGACCACCGCAAGCAACCCCTTAGAAACCTGGATCGAGAAGAACGTCATACACGAAGCCACACCAGCAAGTACTTCAAGCTCGATGGAGCACTACACGGAAGAAGAAGCAGTATGAGGACGTGAAGACTACCCCGAATCCAAGTTTCCATACTCCTTTCCGCGCCTAGTTTGGGAATCTCGGGGACGAGATTCTTGTAAGGGGGGTAGGTCTATCACACCCTGATTTTCATGGCACAACACTTAATATGATAAATCATGATAAAATGTGGTTTGACAAAAACTTTTGAGTGTTTTGTCTTTGCTTTGATTGAATGTTTGTCTGCTGTTTGCAAGTGCTCTAAAAATCAAATAAATCCTCCAACTCCTATACTTCATCTCCTTGCTCCAAACTCTTGAACCAATGATCATGCCATGTGTATAGGACATAAAAATATTTTCTTACAAAAATGATATGGCCAAATAGTATTTTCAAAAATTAGTTTTTCAAAAACCCCTGAATTGAAGTTTGCACTGCAAGTACTTAATTAAGGGCAGTAAAAATCTTTCTAAAAATATATTTAACTCCTATTAGATATAGGGTACCCAGAAACCACAAAAATATAATTTTAAAAGTTATTTTCCTATTTTATTAAAAAGCTTTTTCTTAAGGCCAGAAATGGTCTTTAATATGGAAAAATTATTTTATTGCTTCAAAAATATTTGACAAAATTTAGGGAAACTCAGTGGACATATATTGTCCACATATAAGAGTTTCAACACATGGTCATGTTCAAAATATTGGTCAAATACCTCAAAACCCTTTCTGGATATTTCAAGCTTTTGAAATATTTACAAAGGAAATATTCTCCAAAAATTCCAAGAAAATTCTAGCATGTCACATATGACATATTTGGTGATCTTGCCAAGTCTCATGTCTTGGAGAACAAGATAACATCATCAAATCCCCTCAAAACCATTTCTGTCCATTTTGAAGTTTGAGCAACTTTACATTGCCAAACATTCCCAAATAATCTCAAACCTTGTGAACATTCTCAAATGTCCTAATGACTCATCTAGACCAAGTGGCACAAGTTGGAGAACAAGTTATATTGATCAAAGTGCCCCAAAACCCTCTCTGACCAGAACCAAATTTGAACAACTCTACATTGGAAACTTTCTCTCTTGATTCCAACTTTTGTGAGCATGATAGCATGATCAAATGATGACACTACACCAAGTGGTGCATCAAGGAGAACATATTTTCATGACTAAATCTTGGAAAACCCATTTCTGTTCATTTCTAGGGTTCACCAAAGTTACATTGGCTACTTTGCCCAAGTGAGCTCAAACTTGGTGGAACACCCTAATTCTATGTTCCATTCCATCCTATTAGTTCTCATGGCAAGTGGAATTAATTTTCTTGCCCAAACCATTATCAAACACCTTCTGACACTTTACCAAAATGCCATTTTTGATCTCTTCCACTCTTCTCCATGGCCTCTACTTTTTACCACAGCTCCTCCTAGCCCCCTTTCACCTCCAGTAACAATGGCTGTACCTTAGCTCAATGATTGAGGGGTGAAACCACCTCATTTACCCCACTGGACAGCCCCTTTCCCTCTCTTCCTCACCTCCCTCCTCCCTCTAGTGGCCATCCAGGGCATCCAATGCCCCTCCCCATTTGTTTACTTCCCCCTAGAGCCCCCAGACACTAGAGGCCAAGCCCAGAGCGCTGGAAAAATGGCCATGCCGGCCATATGCACGCTCTGGAGCGCGCTACAGTGCGCTCCCGCACTGTAGCCGCCCCCTGCCAAGCACTCCCGGCCACCTCGGGCCTCCCCAGCGCGCCCGACGAGGTGCCTCGACGTCCGCAGCACGCCACGCCCCTGGCCCCCACCTCCTTCTCCCTCCTCTCGCCCAGCCAGACGCTGCATGACCGCCCGAGCGCACCAGTGAACGTGCTCACACGCGCGGTGCCTCTGGCCCCCTGCTCCATCTCTCTCTTCTTCCCCTGGGCGTAGTCGACCCCCATGAACACCCCAGACACAACCAAACAGACCCCGTGACCCGTGGCGACGGCAACGAGCTCGCCGGCGCACAAGTCCACGGTGGACCACCGTGCGGCTATTTAAGCTCGCCCCAGGTCTCTCTCGTGCCATCCAACTCCTTCTCACACCCCCAAGCACGCGCCCGCACCACCCAATCAGCCTCGGAGAGCTTCTATGCTCGGGATCGACCGGAGCTCCGCCGCCTCGGTCGGCCGTTGATCTCGTGGTACAGGCCTTCTTTGCCCTCTCTCTCTCTCTCTCGATCTGGAACCGCCTCACCTCTCGACCATTTCTCTCTCCCGCGTCGTTTGCAGCGAAATCGACCGGGCGAACTCCTCGAAGCTTTGCCGCCGTCCTCCTCGTCGCCGGGCGAACCCTGCGCCCGACGACCGCCTCCACCTCCACCCGAACGGCGACTCCTCCCTGAGCATGCCGGTGCCCTCGGATCGCCTCGCCGTCGACCACAGCGACGCCGGTGAGCTCGCCGTCCTCTCTGGACGGGGGTTGACGACGACAGCCGTGGGGCCCGTCGGTCAGCCTCACATCCTGACAGGGGGCCCTGCCTGTCAGGTTTAAAACTCCACCGCGTGCCTGCTCGCTCGCGTAAGTTGAGGCGGGCCGCGCTACTCACGCGTTTCCACAATAAAGCGCCCTCCGTGAAGCCGTCTTCGACGTCACCCCTCGCCCGGCGCAGCTGAGCAGCTGGCCGCCCATCGCTATCTTTCGCTTTGGTGCGCTGGATAAGGGTACCCCCCCTTTCCTTTTTTTTTTTTTCTCGTAAAAGTTGTAATATCCATAAACAATTCAAATGGAGTCCAAATTTGATGATTCAAATTTCTAGTGACTCTATAAATCAGGATCTATCTTGTGATGCAACATGCACATTTTTCCAGAGACCTTTTCTTCACATATATTTATCAAATCCCCATTTTCCTTATTCTGTGATGAACTTTAGAAAACCACAGAGAGCCCATTTTTGATCCAAATGCCATGATTCAAATTCCTAGATGGCTTTAAGTTCAAAACTTAGTTTTTGAACATTTTTATTAAAACTTTCTGTAGCACATAAAATAATGGTCTATTTCTTTGTATATAGCCAACTTTGCAAATTCATAGGAAAATCATCTCAACTCCAAATCCAGTGAAACCAATTCCTAGATGCTTCTAAAATCATCCTTTGTTAAATGGGTGCCTTTGCTCATTTTTCAAAAATATATTTCTGTACACTTCTTGCAAATCCATAAACCCCTTGATTCCACCATATCAAAATGTTCAGAGATGTCCATTGATCAAATCCTAATGAAACCACTTTGGTCATCCCTCATATGACCAGAGGTATCCTAGAAAAGTCCAACTCACATTTTTAGAGCACTTTTATTTTTGCCTTGTTGTGTTGCTTATTATGATTGTTTCCGACGTTAGTTGACGAAGTAGACAGAGTACTTGGAGTTGGACCAGAAGACTTTGAAGACCCAGAAGACTTTGTTGAGCCAGGCAAGCAGCCCTTTGACCATGTCTATGAAACCTTTTTATGCGCATCATATAGCACTCTATTAGAGTTGTTTCGGAACCATGTTGAGAGGGTAACCACTTTGGTGGATTGCCTTCGTTACTTCCTCGTTCATACTTGCATTGTGCATGACCCTACCTTCTTATGGGGGTTGTGTCGGTGGGAGTAGATAGGATGCTAAAGTAGTGCTACGCAAATAGGGACGGGAATATGCATGGTGATGGAGGCAAAGTGTTTTCAAAGAACTTTTCGAAAACCCCGACGGGTGCCACTTATGCCCGAGGGAGATGTTGAGATGGGTAACCACTTGATGATGAAGTGGTGTACCGAGGAAAGTATGTGTGTTGTTTTCGAAAACGGATTAGATTTAAGATTTGATGATTGTCCCAACCTTACATGCGCAACCACTCTACCCTTATATGGGAAAGGGCATTATTGATTACCTAGACTGATACTAGCTTGGAGCCCGCATTACTAGTGAGGGGAGAGTTGTTGGTGCGCTCTCTCGGGACGGGGTCGTGCCAGGTAGGGCGGCCATGACTGTCTTTACAGGGCACCGGACACACCGTTGTGTCCCCTCTCGGATGTTACGATCTCGAGTGAGTATCGTATGACGTACATCGTGAGGATACGGAACAACGAGTGGACTCCATGTTAGTGTCGTCTAGGGAAAGGTAGTGATCGGGTGCTTACCCCGGGTACTTGAGGTACCACGAGTCGTGGATGACACGGAAGTTCCCCGGATCTTGTGGGTAAAGTGTGCAACCTCTGCAGAGTGTAAAACTATTCGAATAGCCGTGTCCACGGTCAAGGACGGTTGGGCGGTGCTGCTTAAACTACGTCTAGAGTTTTCAACCGTGTGTGTGTGTGTGTGTGTTGATGAAACTACTTGGGTCAAGTCAAGGGACTTGACATGATTGAGATGGGTTGGTGCCCACTCTATTTATGTTAGATGGGTTGGTGCCCACTCTATTTATGTTGATATCTGTAACATGTCCTCATGGTTACTTGAATTCTCTTGATGCATGCCTTACAAAGTTGTTGAACATGACATTGCACTCAAAACTAGCTTTCTGCAAAATTTACCTATATCAAGCATTGTTGTATCTTGAACCAAAACATGGGTTGCTTGCGAGTACATTCAAACGTACTCACTGGCTTGTCCCTGGCTATTTACTTGGCCAGGCTTGAAAGAACAGGATATGATGAAGAATACTTCGGCGACAAGCATGCGAGCTAGGACGCTTCCCAGTCAGAATGCATGTAGGGTTAAGGCAGATGGCATGGGTCCAAGTTATCAATGAAGATTTCCGCTGCGATGATATACTCAAGACTTGACCATAATGGTCCTACTTGTGTAATACGGTATGTATGGATGTAAGACTCTTGTTATTCAGCTTCTGTGTGTTCAGTGAGCATTGATCTCTGGGATCACTGTACACGTGCATTCGGTGATCTCGACTTATGAGTCGGGGTCCCCACAGAGTATTCAGAGGAGGAACCCGCCTTGCAATGCCGAAGACAATCTGCGCGCCGGACACCTCGTCATTGAAGCCTGGTTCAGGGGCTACTGAGGGAGTCTGTAACATCCCAAAATTCTAAATTTTGGAATGTCATAATAAATAGATAGATTTGATTGTTGTGTGATTGATTGACTGAAAGTGAGTCAATTCGAAACTTTTTTTGAAAGTTAAATGAGAGGGAATAAAAGGACTTTCCCAAACTTTCATTTTTGCATTTTTGATCTCCGTGAATTCAAATTCTTTTCAAATACAAAACCCTAGAGAGAAGATGGCATGACTTCTTCCATTAAAATAAATGAAAAGGGTTTTTGAAAATATTTGAATTTCATTTGGAAATATTTTCCAACGCAGAAACTTTATGCAACTCAATGATTTTCAAGGGAGAAGATAAAATGACTTCTTCAAATTATATGAAATATGAGTTGGGAGTTTCAAAGATCAAATTTAAAGTCCTTTTGGAAATTATTTTCAATTTGGAGTTATTTGGGTTTTATTCAAAATTATTTTTCTTAAAAAATAAAATATATGGAAATTAGGGTAAAATGATTCCCTACATCGGAAAATTGGAGAGAAATAAATTTGAATTATTTTTGGTATTTTCAAAATGTTTTTATTTATTAGAGCAGAAGCACTCTTTGCTTTATTTAGATTTGTGTAAATTTTATTTGGCATTATAAAAATGTTCATGTTGTAGAAAATATTTTTCTCAAAATTTTGATATATTATATGCCTATGTAAAAAATTTATTTATTTTGCGTTTATTTTTGTTTTGCTGGAAAAATGTTTAAAAAAAAACCTTTCCGTCTTCTTGGGCGGCCCACCAACTGCCAAAGCCACGGCCCACGACGGCCTGGCGTCCCGAAGCTCAAGAGGACTTCCGCTGTCGGTGTCAAAACCGGCGGATCTCGGGTAGGGGGTCCCGATCTGTGCGTCTAGGCTGATGGTAACAGGAAGCAAGGGACACGGATGTGTACCCAGGTTCGGGCCCTCTTGATGGAGGTAAAACCCTACTTCCTACTTGATTAATATTGAAGATATGGGTAGTACAAGAGTAGATCTACCACGAGATCGTAGAGGTTAAACCCTAAGAGCTAGCCTATGATGGTATGATTGTAATTGTGATCGGCCTTCTAAGGACCAACCTCTCCGGTTTATATAGACACTGGAGAGGGCTAGGGTTTACATGGAGTTGGTTACAAGGAAGGAAACACAATATTCGGATCGCCAAGCTTGTCTTCCACGCCAAGGAGAGTCCCATCTGGACACGGGCCGAAGTCTTGAGTCTTGTATCTTCACGCTTCAATAGTCTGGGCGATGTATATAGTCCGGCTGTCCGGATACCCCTTATCGGGACTCCTCGGTAGCCCTCGAACAGGGCTTCAATGACGATGAGTCTGGTGCGCAGTCTTGTCTTCGGCATTGCAGGGCGGGTTCCTTCTCCGTATACTCCAAAGTAATTATCGAACACTCAAACCGTGTCCGAATCTGCAAGATGATCTTCACATACCATTGTAGGGAACATAGCATAAATCTGATCCGCTGGCAATCTTCGTACATCGTGCCCTTGCATCGTGGCCTGGTCCAACGTGAACTGGTGTTTCTTGCCCCACCCCGACTCGTCTTGCGAGGCGGTTTTACTGGCACGTCTTGCCAAAGCAGAGATCGTGTTCCCCTTATTACGGGATCTTCCATTAATATGGGCGTGCGTTACCCCGCGACAACCGTTGGTATAACTCCGTGTGTTTTTAGATAAGCCTCAAGCAGTCACGCTGAGGACTCTTGATATTCATCCCCTTTATAAAGGGGTCGAGGCCTATGCCTCTTTTCCACCTCCATTGCACCTCGAGCTCCAACGCCCAAGACCTAAGCCCAAACACCCCAAATCCTCCAATGTGTCCGGATCCAACCCTCAAGGCCGGTGGGTGGCCTCCTCGATCCAAGAGGAAGACATTGTGAAGCTTAGGGAGGTCGGATATCTGACTGCCGACATCCGGCATAGGCTTCCCGCTCCAGGGCAGGTCATCCCTACACTGAAGCCCAATGAGTGCGTTGTGTTTGTTCCTCACTTCCTCCGTGGCTTGGACCTCACCCTTGATCCTTTTGTGAGGGGGCTCATGTTTTATTACGGGTTGGATTTTCATGATCTGGCTCCGGATGCCATCCTCCATATCTTGTCATTCATTATAGTGTGCGAGGCATTCCTCCATGTCACCCCACACTTCGGCTTATGGCTTAAGACCTTCAATGTGGAGCCGAAGATGATCGAGGGGCAACATGCGGAGTGCGGAGGTGCCATAATAAGCAAGAATGTCGATGCCCCATGGCCAGAGGGTTCTTTCCCAGAAGTATCCGATGTATGGCAATGGAGGTGGTTTTATGTCACGGCTCCCAGAGGCACAAAGTGGGTGGCCGCCCCCGAGTTCCGCTCGGGCCCTCCATCACAACTAGCGTCTTGGACTGATGTAGGATGGAATTGGGGGCCCACTGGCGATGTACCAGTACTGCAGAGCCGTATCCGGGAGCTTCTTGAGAGGGACATAAATCTTGTTAGCATAATGCAAATGATGTTAATCCGACGGATGTTGCCGTGTCAACGCCGGCCTCTCCGGATGTGGGAGTTTAATCCAGAGGGTCCGCAGACTGTTAAGCACTTCTTCGGTTTGAAACTCGAAGGGATGTGCAAATTGTTCTTCGGACCAAAAGTAGAGTGTCCGGACACCACCGCGGATGCGGGCCTAAGCTGCAATCACCTAGATACCCAAGTAAGTAACCTTGATACCAGATACCTTGTTTTGTATCTGTCATAATTGTTTATTCTAAAAATCATCCGTGACCAGGAATGGCTCAGCAAGGCGGAGAGAATCAGGTGTCCGGCGCCACTTCCCGAAGGCTCGCCTGGTCCCACTATGGCCAAGATGCTTGACCGGGTACTCAGCAGAATGCCCTTAGGGAAAGACAAGGGGAAGAACGAAGAAACCGAACTCCACACGCTACGCATCCGAATCGGGGAAATTATTACCTCCCCTGAGGAGGATAGTCGGGAAAGGGAGGCTAAGGCCTCCTCCCCGCGCGGGAAGAAGAGGGCTGCCTCCAAAGACTTGGAGGCGGAGATGCCCAAACCAGGGAAAAAGGTATCCCCAGGGGGCCCTGCCCCGACGGGCACCCTCACCGCGTCATGCCCACCAACGGGCCAGCCCTTCACTGAGCTGTAAGTCGATCGTTAATTTGAAGGTATTGTGTTTCTCCTAGATCAATAACCAGGATTCGTCCTTTGCAGTCTGGCTAGCCGCTCTTCTCAACAGAGTTCGTCTTCGGGGGACCTTCCTTCGGAGATGATGGAGAGCGAGACCCCACCCGCCTTTCCGACTCATGAAGTGGGCGACACCGAGGTGTCATCACGGAGGAGTCCGGATCTGCCGAAGCCGGAAGCCAATACATCAGTCGCCCTTAGTCCGGAGTGTTTGGCTCACACGAGGGGCGATGAAAAGGGTCCGGCACAGTTCAATGTCCGGACAGACGTACTGACTGGCCTATTGGAGCGAGTTGCGCTCTCGGAGGAGCACCGCTCATTGATGGGTGAGGTGCTCAAGAAGATTTCATCCGCTACGAGCGGTTTGAATGAAGCATTTACAAGCCTGCTCAGAGGCTTTGAGGTATGTAGTGAAGAATACACTATTTCTTTGGTTGTGAGGCACGCGCTAGGTGTGCTCCATATAGATAGTAGCCCCTGAGATTCTGGTTGCCCGCCCTAGGCGGCAAACGGGGGATCATAAAGCAATGATTGCGCTGTAAATACGTGCAGGTACCTGTGGGTCCGGCCGCCGACCAGTCTGTTGAAGTTGCCGAACTAACGAGGCAGATTGGATCGATTGATGCCGATGTCACACTGGTGAATGAGGGGCTAGATAAATCACAAGGTATGTGCTCTGACGTCCTTTGTATAGGGAAATATGAAGGCGGCATGATATTAATGCAATATGTTTGGACTGCAGATGGTGCTGCTGTCGTGGAGGCCCTGAGGGCAGAACTTGCTCAAGCCAAGGAACAAACTCGGGTGAGCAATGCGGCTGCCCTAAAGGCGGCCGAGGAATTGAGAGCCGAACAGGCTACTCATCGCCGAAGCGAGGAAAAGATAGCCGAAACGGCTGTTGAGTTAAAAAAATGCCGCTGACCGGTATGAGCTCCTTAAAAAGGAGCATAAGGATAGTTCAGCCGAGCTCAGGGGTGCGCGGGAGGAGCTTCAATAGGCCGGAAAAATCACGGCTGGGGGCTCCTACTTGGTGCGGATGAAGTTTTTCAATCCGAAGTACGCTCCCCTAGATGGACGCTGGAGTCCTACGGACGCATATGCAGATTTGGCGAAGAGTACAGCTGACGCTGCCAAGTTCTACAAAGATCAGGGTGACAAGGAAGTGGAGAAGCTTTTCTGGTCGCAATTCAATGCTCCCACTCGCCCACTGCCGTTAAGCGATAAGATGGCTGCTGTAGCGGAGCTTCACAGGCTGTCCGGGCTTGCA
The DNA here is from genome assembly GCA_021437245.1 of Aegilops speltoides. Classification (NCBI taxonomy): domain Eukaryota; kingdom Viridiplantae; phylum Streptophyta; class Magnoliopsida; order Poales; family Poaceae; genus Aegilops; species Aegilops speltoides. Next base: position 76,509,242 of record CM038145.1, on the reverse strand, counting down.
ATGCGGTCTGTAATAGACCATCTTTGGCCAAAGGGGCCTAAGCCGGACAGTTACTTTGGCTTGGTGCAACAATTCCTTGGGGTCATGCCTCGGATCGACGCCATGAGAAGGTCGGCGTGCATAGAGGGTGCGCGGATGGCTCTTGCCCGCGTTAAAGCCTATTGGACGAATATGGAGGCCACCATTATAGCGACCTAGGATCCGGCGGGGGGCCAATATCCGGCCGAGCACTACTTGGTGCAGGTCACAGAAGGTGCCCGCCTAATAGAGGCGCAGTGCTCGAAGAATGTCTTGTTCGAGTGATGAATCGGATCATTGTAAAAAAATGTTTATTTTGATTATTAGGCTATATTTATATTGTTTGCCTGGAAATATGATTGTGTCCCATGTGCGGCCGTTTATATATATATATATATATATATATATATATATATATATATATATATATATATATATATATATATATATATATATATATATATATATATATAATCTGAAAGTTAGCGATCGTTGGCTTCAACCCCACGCATACAATGTGGGGTGTTCACAAAAATATGCTTAATCACACTTGATCCAACGTCTTGGTCCATTAAGGAGGTGATCGCACGTCGAACTAGGCAACCGGACTATATAGCTGTAACACTTTCGCTTAGCCATGGGAGTCTAAAGTTGGGGCTACTATGTAGCCCCTGTTACCTTCGCGTGCATGCGAATACGGGCACGTATGTACATGTCCGGGAAATGGTCATTCGTTAATGCGGAGGAATCCTAAAGATTCCGATGAGTCTTCGAGTGGTTGATCAGTCTCTCGTTGTATCATGTCGGTTGGGCCGCTTTCTCTCGAGGTGCTCATCCGGAATAACCAGGGCACAATCGCAGTAGTTCTCCTTTGGCCACCTTAGCCGATAATAACGGAATGTAAGGCGGCAAACCCAGGAGCCGGGCAAACCCAACATTTGACCAAAGACATGATTCGGAGCTGATGCATATAAGGCCAAACTCGTGACGCCGAACACTCCCAAAGGTATTCGAACTGTATAATAGATGATGGGCTCAAGAATGCCCATTCATTATAAACCTTGTGTTTCCAGGTACGTGCGTAAGTCTGTCGTGGCGAAATGCCAATAACGACAATATCCTCTGTGGGTATGGAACCCATGGGATGGTTAAACAACAAGAGGCAATAGAAAAGGTTTACACAGGGGCTTAATCTAAAAAGAAACCTGTTGATCGGGGCCCTGTTGCACGTCTGTGCCTTTGTCTCCATTGTCCCGTATCCTAGAAGGGCATTGCGTGAACGTTGTCTGTGAAAAAGAGAACTCGTAGGAGAGTACAACGTAAGTATGCGATGGATAATAAAAGTATAAGATGTTCGCCTGCTGATAAAGTTGAGCCAAGTGTGGGGCTTTATTAAATATTTATAGCCCCTGGTGTCATCTATGGGATTACATATACGGTGCCCTGGTTCAATTTTGTCCGGGCTACCGGACTTGTCTAACCGTGTCTGTGGTCTTAATGACCAGTCATGTTTTCTGATATTGGAGGCCTCTTATAGTCCGGCCGCCAGGGCCGTCGCGTGTTCCTCTGCGCGTGAGGAGCGCTCTGTGATTCCGCTAACGGTGATGATGCCATGTGGACCGGGCATCTTGAGTGTAAGGTGGCCATTGTGCGGCAATGCGTTGAAGCGGGCGAAGGCCGTTCTTCCAAGCAATGCATGATAGTCGCTTTGGAAGGGTGCGATGATGAAGAGTAGTTCTTCGCTTCTGGACTTGTATGCAGAGCCGAATGTTACCTCCAGTATGACGGAGCCCCTGCTATAGGCTTCAATGCCTGGTATCACCCCTTCAAAGGTGGTGTTAATTTGACTAATTCTGGATGGGTCTATCCCCATCCTACGGACAGTGTCCTCATATATTAGATTGAGACTGCTGTCGCCGTCCATGAGGACGTGGGTGAGATGGTATCCATCAATTATTGGGTCGAGCACCAAGGCCCCTGATCCGTCGCGCCGAATACTAGTTCGGCCATCCAAGTGATCGAAGGTGATCAGATAAGACATCCAGTAGTTAGGTGTGGGTACGATGGGTTCTATATCGCGCGCGTCTCTATGTGCACGTTTGTGCCTTCTCATGGATGTACTAGTTGCGTGGATCATGTTCACTATTTTAACCTCTGGCGGGAATTTTTTTTGTCCCCCAGTGTTTGGCTGGCGAGGTTCATCCTCGTCTTCACTTGGTGTTTCCCTTCCCTTGTGTTTGGCATTTAATTTGCCGGCCTGTTTGAAGACCCAGCACTCTCTATGCGTGTGGTTCGCAGGTTTGTCAAGGGTGCCATGAATTTGGCATTGTCTGTCCAGGACTCTATTCAGACTGGACGGTCCCTCTTTACTGCCTTTAGATGGCTTATTTTGCTGATTAGGTCGAGAGCCCCTGAATCCGGCATTAACCGTTGTGTTATCCGGGATCTCTTCCTTGTTTTGGCGTTTGTTTTTATTACACCGTGGCTTCCCGTTGCCATCCCTTATTTCGGATGTGCTTGGGTCGCTGGTGCCTTTACGGGCTAGCCAGCTATCTTCATCCATGCAAAAGCGGGTCATAAGGCTTGATAGGGCTGCCATTGTCCTTGGATTTTCTTGGCTGAGGAGTCTGGTGAGCCACTCGTCACGGATGTTGTGTTTGAATGCCGCTAAGGCTTCGGCATCCGGACAATCGACAATTTGATTCTTTTTAGTGAGGAATCTATTCCAAAGCTTGCGGGCAGACTCTCCGGGCTGTTGGATTATGTGACTTAAATCGTCAGCATCCGGAGGCCGGACATAAGTCCCTTGAAAATTGGCCCTGAAAGCATCCTCGAGTTCCTCACAACTCCCAATTGAATTTTCGGGGAGGCTTTTCAACCAGTGTCGAGCTAGTCCCTTTAGCTTGAGGGGAAGGTATTTGATGGCGTGGAGGTCATCCCCACGAGCCATATGTATATGCAGGATAAACTCCTCGATCCAGACCCCTGGGTCTGTCATTCCATGGTATGCCTCTATGTTCACAGGTTTAAAGCCCTGTGGAAATTAATGGTCCAGTACTTCTTCGGTAAAGCACAGGGGGTGAGCATCCCCTCTGTATCTGGACATGCTGTGGCATGTCGTCGGCTGTTGTTGTGTCCGGTGTTTATTCCGAACTGGTATTTGATTGGCATAATCATTTTGATGATCGCAGTCCCTCGCCGGGGTGTGTCCTTTAGATCCGTAGATGGACCTAGTTGCGCCAGCTTTCTTATCCAGGTGCTCACATAGATCTTGTGCAGCGTCGGTAGCCGCTTTGTTGCGGTTATGGAGTGGTACGTCTGGCCTCCTGGTCGTGTTACTCTTTGGTGGAACGGCCTCGTCGTCAAATTCCGGCAGTAGCTTGCGTTTTGGATAGCTCTTTGTATGGCGATCGTCGCCATATCTTTCTTCAGTGTCTAGCACTTTATTCCATCTGCGATGGAGCGTTTCCTGCGCGGCTTTGAGCCGTTGCTTCTGCTTCTTCAGACTTCTCGTTGTGGCCATAAGCTTTCTATGGAGGTTATCTCCTTCCACGCGTTCTTCCGGAATGATGAATGCATCATTGTCCGGACTGTCTTCTTGACCTGGGCCGGTTTGATGAACTCGTCCCTCTAGGTCATTGTCATCGGGCGTCTGCTCCGAACTGTGTTCGGCGTGACCTAGCTCGTCCTGCTCCATCGCTGGTTCCGTATGGTCGTTGTTGCCATCGGGGTTGACCGGAGTATCGATCCTTCTGGCGCTCTTGCTGCTATTTTTACTGTTGCTGGACTTGGAACGGCGTCTGCGCTGTCGCTTTGGCTTTTGCCCGGGGGTTTTATCTTCCGGATTGTCGCCGTCGTCCTCCTTGGGCGTATCCACCATGTATATGTCATGTGACGAGGCGGAAGTCTGGCACCCCATAGATTCTAAATCTTCTCCTGCATTGTCGTCCATACCATCGATGCCTTCGGAGTCGAAGTCAAGCACGTCAATTAAATCATCAACCATGGCTATTAAGTGGGTGGTGGGTGGGTAACGAATTTCCTCGTCGCCTGCTTCCCACTCCAGCCGGACATAGTTCGGCCCGGAATTTTCTGTCAAAGAGAGAGTTTTTAACGAGTTCAGCATGTCGCCAAAGGGCGAGTGCTGGAAGATATCCGCAGTAGTGAACTCCACTATCGGAGCCCAACCTGGCTCGGTTGGCTCGAGAGTGCGCAGACTGGAACCAACAACCGGACACGAATCCGGGGGTCCAAAGTCACAGGCCACCATAGAGGTGAGACCCGTGTTCGGCTCCATCGCCGATGAGTGTGCAGCCTGCGGGACGGAGTCTAACCCTCCATCTTTAGGCGACGCAGCCTGTTCCGGATTTGAGTCCGGGGTCACTGCAGGGGTAATATCCCGAGTGTTATCCGTCAGCAGGTCAAAGCCATGCCCGTCGTGACTGCCCGGTGCTCCTGGCGCAGGCCCGAATCCATCGAAGATCAAGTCTCCGCAAAGGTCAGCCGTGTAGTTCAGGTTTCCGAACCTGATCTGATGGCCAGGGGTGTAGCTGTCGGTCTGCTCCAGATGGCCAAGCGAATTGGCCCGCAGTGCGACGCCGTCGACCACGAAAGTCTGCCCGGGGAGGAAAGTCTCACCCTGGACCTTGTCGTTGATGATGATTGAAGGAGCCATCGAGCCATGCAGCGACGATACAGAGGAACTCTCAGTGAAAGCACCAATGTCGGTGTCAAAACTGGCGGATCTCGGGTAGGGGGTCCCGATCTATGCATCTAGGCTGATGGTAACAGGAAGCAAGGGACACGGATGTTTACCCAGGTTCGGGCCCTCTCGATGGAGGTAAAACCATACTTCCCGCTTGATTAATATTGAAGAGATGGGTAGTACAAGAGTAGATCTACCACGAGATCGTAGAGGCTAAACCCTAAGAGCTAGCATATGATGGTATGATTGTAATTGTGATCAGCCTTCTAAGGACCAACCTCTCCGGTTTATATAGACACCGGAGAGGGCTAGGGTTTACATGGAGTCGGTTACAAGGAAGGAAACACAATATCCGGATCACCAAGCTTGCCTTCCACGCCAAGGAGAGTCCCATCCAGACACGGGCCGAAGTCTTGAGTCTTGTATCTTCATGCTTCAATAGTCCGGATGATGTATATACTCTTGCTGTCCGGATACCCCCTTATCCAGGACTCCCTCACCCGCCGCCGCGTCGCGGACACCGCGTCCCGCCGCCTTTGCCCTTGCCCCCTCCTCCACGCCTCCCTAGGCTGCCCTCCTCCATAAATAGCCTGGCCCCTCGAGCCCCGCGACGCCTTGAGCCGCCGACGCCCTCGCATCTCGCGCCGCTGTCGTCGCAGATCCTGCCGCCGCCGCTGCAAAGCCGCACCGCCGCCTCCGCCGCCCCACGTAGCCACCGCCTGCGCCGCTAGCTACTATTGCCGTCGCTGTAGTCGCTGGAGCTCTCCTCCGCTGCCATAACCGCCGCCGCCGACGTCCCGCCGGCCGATCCGCCCGAACCGGCCAAACCGGTATAACCCGCCGACCCGATCCGGTTTTTTTAGGGTTTCGGTTTTCGTTCTAAAACGTGGTTTATTTCTTTTGGTTAACTTAATTAGCGGACGTTCGTCCGTTAGTATACGTAGCGAACGGTTTCTGTTCGTTAGCGTTCTGTAGCGAGCGCTCGCTCGATAGATTTTTCCTTTTTCTTTTTAATTTCGGCCAGGGACCTATTTGTTATTGTTTTTCTTACAAATTAGTCCCTCTGCTTCAAACGACCACATCTTTTTACTCGTTTATCCGAATCCAACGAAACCAATGCCCACTTTTTCGTTATGATCCCCTCTATCCAGATAATCAACTTAAACAAGTTTTTGAAACATTAAAATTTGAATTCAAACATTTTAGTATTTCAAACTTCATTTGATCGTAACTTGAGTTTTATAACTTCGTTTGAGTTGATTCTTTTTGCAAATCGAAGCTCTTGACCCAAACTTGCTGATAAGGCCTAATTCACATAATTCTGGTACTATTAGAAATTGTTTTATGTTGCAAGAGTTGTTTGTTTGTTTTCGAGTTTTTCCAAGATCTTTTCTTCGATTCTTTTGAGTGATTGCTTATGTGTGGTTACTATTTCTTGCTCACGATAGATTGACCGGAGTGTGAAGAGTAGAACTATCAGGAGTTATGAGTGCGAATCATCTTCATCAACAGTACAGGCAAGTTCACATTTTGATCATATCCCTTTCATACCCAGTTTTTATGCATTAGTTTCACCCCTCAAACATTGCATGAGTAGGATTGATAACATGAGGGTATTGGGAAGAAGTAGATGAGGTAGTACCTATTACCTATTTTATTATAAAACCCTTGGGTGTTACTCTATGTTTGTTTATTATGCCATGCTATGCTAGTAGACGTGGATTGGGTGAGTGTAACCATGACAGATGTGAGAATTGTTAAGTTAATGGTTTATTTAAGGTGGCAACTTTAATACACATCTGGTGGATTTAGGCACCTGGGTATTCCAGCGATTGACGGTTTTCTTTATGGACCGCCACCCAGGCTCAAAGGGATCATGAGATTATTCATGCTAGAAACTTCCGTGTGCAGCCACAAGCTACTATGGGCTCTAGCATAGTTGATTAATTCATGCAAACTCTTACAGTGGTAGACTAGCAGATGTAGGGGAAAGTAGGTGTAACGGTCTACCCGATCGTAAGGTGCTAGCGCTTCTGAAAGACTATGTCTCGGTCATCCTTTTCTCAAACACCATGTAGTGCAAGAATCCCAACGAAAGAGATCGAGTCTTGTGGGGAAAAGTGCACAAACCTCTGCAGAGTGTATAAACTAATCATGGTTAGCCGTGTCCCCGGTTATGGACATCTTGAGTATCTAGTACTTGGATTATCATGTGAATCTCATCATGTTATTTTATTAATTTTGTTCGGTTTAATGATGATGTTACTTAATTGGGATTGAGAATGTTGTCAACCATTCTCAATGTTTAACAACCAAGATGATAGTTAAATAAAAAAATTCCTTTGCAGTAGGGAAAAATTGGCTTTTCGCAAAAATATTATAACCATAGAGCCTCCACCAGCCAAATATGCATGTAGTGATTGCCTTTATTCATCATTGCTCTATGGTGTGAATTTGCCAGTACATTCAATGTACTGACCCTTTGTGGCTGCAACGTCTCATGTTGCAGGATCTTACAACGAGTAAGTGATACGTTAGGGTTACGATTTCTACACTCAACTTTGCCATTGGTGTTGATGGGAATCCACAACCTTGTTACTTCCGCTATTTGGATTGAGGTAATAGTATTTACGTTACTTTATACATGTGATTTACCTCTGTTATAAATCCTCGTGTATTGTGTGTGTCAGCATACCGATCCAGGGATGACACTTAAGCACAGAGACTTGATCCATTCAGGTCGGGTCACTACAAGATGGTATCAGAGCACATGTTGACTGTAGGATGTGACCCTAGAAACTAGAGAACCCATAGGAAAGATTTTCTCTACAACTTTCTTTTCAAAAGGATTTGTTTCCCCTCTTCTCTTCTAAGCTTATTCAAATATTCCCTTTTAGTGAGACCATACCCCTTTCCCCTTTTGACCCCTCGAAGATTCGACTGATGAGACCACTCCAAGAAGGACCAGATATTGGACAACTAAGACCACTTCGGAATGAAGAGGATTTTACCGAGCATTATAATGATGGAAACTATGATGGATAAAGACTTCGAAGACTAGGAGAATATGAAGAATTTCCAGATTTGGTATGACCAAGGAAGGCTAAACTTATGGAACTTGACAGACAATGGAAGCTGTCAATACCCGAGATCAAGGTGTATCGGAGAAAGACCTGAACATGGAGCATTAGAACTCAAAGTTTTGTCAAGAAAACCCTAAGGCAGGAGATATCAACTATGGAATAAAAGTTCATGTCAATGACTAGGACAGAAATATGGATATCCAAGATGTTATCGCTCTCTTATGCTATTATTACCGTGTTGGGTTAAGCATGCATTCCTTCGGAAGTATTGGATGGTAGAAAGCTGATGGAGCACCCATCAGCAAAGGATGCAGTTTTAACCTTAGCTGGTGTATCGCCAGGATCTGGAGTATTACATCAAGGATTTTAAGATGGACTTTAGGAAGTCATATTTGACAAGGAGGCAATTCGTGAAGAACTCAGGAACCAGAAGCTGAAGTAGCCAAACTGGAGGAACAAAACCTTGAGATACCGAAGATTTGTCAGGAACTGAAGGACATTAGGACCATGGTTCATGCCAAGGATGTTGAAACCCAGAAGTTTGGAATGTAACCCCAGAAATATTAAAGGATGTCATGAGAGACTTCGCGTCAACAGAGATGATTTGGCAAAAGAACTTGAGAAGGACAAGCATGATCAGAAGGAGCCATCGGAGACATGACCAAGACTTCAAGAGTTTGATGGCGTTGAGATCTATAGACCATTAGAAGACCCAACCCCTGTTATATACTATGTTAGATGCGACGATTGTGAGCTGTCATTTGTTTGTTGTTTTTCCGACACCCACAATAAAATCTGTCTTTTCAAAACTATTGTTTGTATTGTGTGCTTCCCTCTCTATCTCTCTTATCCCACCCCAAAACCCATGGACCCAATAGAGGATGAATGGAGATGAACCCATAATTTTTCTGGACCAATAAGTCAATTGGAGATAGACCAATGGATCCAGAACATGGAAGATCATATGGAGTATAACACGATAGCCGAAAAGGATATGACCCAGCATGCTTTTTAGTGCTTTGTAAGAGTAGCTGCTACTTGGTGGAGGATGTACCAAACCATCAATGGATGGCAAAGAGTAACCATTTGGGAAGAATTTAAGATGACTTTGCTAAAGTCTCGGCTTGTGTTTCAGAAGTTGAGGCCTTATGGAAAGGATATGAAGAAACCTTGTGCATACAAGCTTTGTGGAGAAATAGGACACAACCATAAAGAAAACAAGGATGAATACCCTCATAATCGGAGGATTACCAAAGGAGTTAGCCGAGGATCTCAGGGAGCTTCATTTGGAGATAGTTCACATAGGTTTTGTTGCAGCAATGGAGGATTCAGTCAACATTAGTGGGAAAGATTCGAGAAGCTAAAAAGGATGGCAAGGAAATTGCTGAGATAAAAGAGAAGCTGAGCAAAGGAAAAGCCAAAGGTTTTTTGTGAGGATGAGCACGACACTTTATGGTTTGAGGACCATGTTATTATACCCAATAATGTCGAGATCAGGAAGTTAATACTTCAGGATGCTCATGACTTGCCATACTCGATACACCCCAGAAACACCAAGATGTATTTGGATTTTAAGGAGCGTTTCTGATGGATTGGTATGAAGAAGGATATTGCGGAGTGTGTAGCCGTATGTGATGTATGCTGATACCCAAATGGAAGCGGGACAAGCTTGCATGGATTTCATCACCGGATTACCTAGGACCCGATCGGGATATGATTCTATCTGGGTAGTAGTGGATTGTTTGACCAAAGTGGCTCATTTTATCCCAGTGAAAACCACCTAAACGAGTGCGAAGTTGGCCAAGATATATATGAACAGGATCGTATGTCTGCATGGAGTTCCGAGGACCATCGTATCAGATAGAGGAACATAGTTCACTTCAAAGTTTTGGCATCAGTTGCATCAGACTTTGGGTACCAGGCTAGAGTTTAGTACAGCTCGTTCATCCGCAGATAGATGGATAGACCGAGAGAGTCAATCAGATTCTGGAGGACATGTTGAGGGCTGGTGCATTGGATTATGGACCCAGTTGGGATGATAATCTAACGTACGCGGAGTTCTCATACAACAACAGTTACCAAGCCAGTTTGAAGATGGCCCCTTTTGAAGCTTTGTATGGGAGAACGAGCCAGACACTATTGATGTGGGATGAAGTTGGAGACCCTCGGTTGTTTGGACCAAATGTGATCAAGGAGTCAGAAGAGAATGTTAAGTTGATTCGAGATAGACTGAAGGTAGCTCGGTCCAGGCAGAAGAGTTATGCAGACTCAAAAATGCAAGGAGGTAGTCTATGAAATTGGAGAAAGAGCATGTCTTTGAGTCCCCCAACAAGTTGGAGTCACCCGAAGGACTGTCAGGAGTTCATGATGTGTTTCACGTTTACCAGTTGAAGAAGTGCCATGCAGAGATGGCAAATATTCCCCTGTAAGGACGCTTGACCCTGGAAAGGATAATGATGTTCCATGAAGTGGAGTATGGACTTCATAAGTATAAGTTTTTATCTCGGTATGTGGGATATCCCACGAGGATGAAGAGATGAATTACTATTGGATATAAAGGAGGTATGATGTTGGAAATATGGATCAATGGAAATTCCATGATGAGTCTGAGTAATCATGTCCTAGTTTGGTGCTAATAGAAGGAAGGAAGACAGTACAATTGGATGGATTTAAGAATACTAGGAGGTTGGAAGTTGGAATAATGATCAGATGCCCGAGGATAAGTTCAAGGACTAAAAGTGATGAGATGGGCCATAACCCACAGGCCCTAGGACCTGCCAAGAAGCAAGCACACTCTTGCTGAAGGAAAAACCCTAGAAGAAGATTACGATTTTAGCGACAGAGGATTTTATAGGAGTTTACGCAAAACCTGAGAGTTGTGAAGGAACGATAGATGTTTGTTTGGCTTGCAGAATCTATGGATTTATCCGAACGTGGTTCGTCGACAAGAGAAATTCCACAATGATTGTGAGGATGACCGAGTGTTAGCTTGCAAGATTTGCTAAACCGTATACAGGGTAATGATTTGGGTGCGGGATGGATTGATCACCATACCGACTTACTCTTATTATTCGCCTTGCTATATGGAATGGTAAATCTGAGTGACTTACCTATAGTGGAGCGATGATGATGAAAACCTTGTTTGAACCTTAGAATGGTATAAGTATTTTTCCCTGTACAAGGCAGTTGTGACAACCGTAGGTTATACGGCGAGGATCAACCCAAACCCATTTCCTGTAGGAGAAACCATAAATTGTTGACCACCATGAGATATCGATAGTTGTTTAGTATTTACGCCAGACCTATCAGCTAAGAAGACCCCATCTCAGAATAACCTTACCAGGAGGAAAGTACTGAAGAACTGAGGAAAAGGTTATGCCGCTATCGGAAAAGCCAGAGAAGGAATTATCCTTACGACCTGACAAGACCGACACTGTCAACAATAAGGATGGAATATATGAGTTTTGACAGAACAGTAACCATGCATCTAAGGGTGGTAGCACCCCAGACCCACTGTGATGATCGACGGATTTTGAGAAGACCCCAACCCTAACCTATTTCTTGCTAGCCTCTCCGAATCTCAAGGACGAGATTCATTTTAAGGGTGGTAGGTTTGTAACATCCAAAAATTCTAAATTTTGGAATGTTATAATAAATAGATAGATTTGATTGTTGTGTGATTGATTGACTGAAAGTGAGTGAATTCGAAACTTTTTTTGAAAGTTAAATGAGAGGGAATAAAAGGACTTTCCCAAACTTTCATTTTTGCATATTTGATCTCCATGAATTCAAATTCTTTTCAAATACAAAACCCTAGAGAGAAGATGACATGACTTCTTCCATTAAAATGAATGAAAAGGGTTTTTGAAAATATTTGAATTTCATTTGGAAATATTTTCCAACTCAGAAACTTTATGCAACTCAATGATTTTCAAGGGAGAAGATAAAATGACTTCTTCAAATTATATGAAATATGAGTTGGGAGTTTCAAAGATCAAATTTAAAGTCCTTTTGGAAATTATTTTCAATTTGGAGTTATTTGGGTTTTATTCAAAATTATTTTTCTTCAAAAATGAAATATATGGAAATTAGGGTAAAATGATTCCCTACATCAGAAAATTGGAGAGAAATAAATTTGAATTAATTTTGGTATTTTTAAAATGAGTTTATTGGATTTTATTAGAGCAGAAGCACTCTTTGCTTTATTTAGATTTGTGTAAATTTTATTTGGCATTATAAAAATGTTCATGTCGTAGAAAATCTTTTTTTGAAAATTTTGATATATTATATGCCTATGCAAAAAATTTATTTATTTTGCGTTTATTTTTGTTTTGCTGGAAAAATGTTTAAAAAACCTTTCCTTGAATCGGGCTGCCCAGCCAACCGGCGAGCCACAGCCCACTGATGCAGACGCCCCCGAGCTCAAGAAGATCGCCGCCATCAAGACGACAGCCGCCGCCGCCGTGTCCGTCGCGGACACCGCACCCCGCTGCCTTTGCCCTTGCCCCCTCCTCCACGCCTCCCGAGGCCGCCCTCCTCCATAAATAGTCGGGCCCCTCGAGCCCCGCGACGCCTTGAGCCACCGTCGCCCTCGCATCTCGCGCTGCCGCCGTCGCAGATCCCGCCACCGCTGCTGCAAAGCAGCGCCGCCTTGCCGCGCGCCGCCGCCTCCGCCGCCCAGCGTAGCCACCGCTGCGCCACTAGCTTCTTTGTCGTCATTGCGATCGCCGAGCTTCGCCTCGCCAGAACCACCGCCGACGCGTCCGCGGCCGATCCGCCCGAACTGGCCAAACCGGTGTAACCTGCCGACCCGATCCGTTTTGTATTCGTCCGTTAGTATACGTAGCGAACGGTTATCGTTCGTTAGCGTTCTGTAGCGAGCGTTTGCTCGATAGATTTTTCCTTTTTCTTTTTAATTCCGGCCAGTGACCTATTTGTGATTCTTTTTCTTACAGATTAGTCCCTCTGCTTCAAACGACCACATCTTTTTACTCGTTTATCCAAATCCAACGAAACCAACACCCACTTCTTCGTTATGATCGCCTCAATCCAGATAATCAACTTAAACAAGTTTTTGAAAGTTTAAAATTTGAATTCAAACAGTTTAGTATTTCAAACTTCATTTGATCGTAACTTGAGTTTTATAACTTTGTTTGAGTTGATTCTTTTTGCAAATCTAAGCTCTTGACCCAAACTTTCTGATAAGGCCAAATTCACATAATTTTGGTACTTTTAGAAATTGTTTTATGTTGCAAGAGTTGTTTGTTTGTTTTCGAGTTTTTCCGAGATCTTTCTTCGATTCTTTTGAGTGATTGCTTATGTGTGGTTACTATTGCTTGCTCACGATAGATTGACCGGAGTGTGACGAGTAGAACTATCAGGAGTTATGAGTGTGAATAATCTTCATCAATAGTACAGGCAAGTTCACACTTTGATCATATCCCTTTCATACCCAGTTTTTATGCATTAGTTTCACCCCTCAAACATTGCATGAGTAGGATTGATAACATGTGGGTATATTGGGAAGAAGTAGATGAGGTAGTACCTATTACCTGTTTTATTATCAAACCCTTGGGAGTTAGTCTATGTTTTCTTATTATGCCATGCTATGCTAGTAGACGTGGATTGGGTGAGTGTATCCATGACGGATGTGAGAATTGTTAAGTTAATGGTTTATTTAAGGTAGCAACTTTAATACACATCTGGGTGGATTGAGGCACCTGGGTATTCCAACGATTGCCTATTTTCTTTATGGACCGCCACCCAGGCTCAAAGGGATCATGAGATTATTCATGCTAGAAACTTCCGTGTGCAGCCACAAGCTACTATGGGCTCTAGCATAGTTGATTAAGTCGTGCGAACTCTTACAGTGGTAGACTAGCAGATGTAGGGGAAAGTAGGTGTAACGGTCTACCCAATCGTAAGGTGCTAGCGCCTCTGAAAGACTATGTCTCGGTCATCCATTTCTCAAACACCATGTAGTGCGATAATCCCAACGGAGGAGATCGATTCTTGTGGGGAAAAGTGTGCAAACCTCTGCAGAGTGTATAAACTAATCATGGTTAGTCGTGTCCCCGGTTATGGACATCTTGAGTGTCTAGTACTTGGATTATCATGTGAATCTCATCATGTTACTTTAATTAATTTTGTTGGGTTTAATGATGATGTTACTTAATTGGGATTGAGAATGTTGTCAACCATTCTCAATGTTTAACAACCACCATGATAGTTAAATAAAATTTATTCCTTTGCAGTAGGGAAAATTTGGCTTTTCGCAAAAACATTATAACAATAGAGCCTCCACCAGCCAAATATGCATGTAGTGATAGCCTTTATTCATCATTGCTCTATGGTGTGAATTTGCCAGTACATTCAATGTACTGACCCTTTGTGGCTGCAACGTCTCATGTTGCAGGATCTTACGACGAGTAAGTGATACGTTAGGGTTACGATTTCCACACTCAACTTTGCCGTTGGTGTTGATGGGAATCCACAACCTTGTTACTTCCGCTATTTGGGTTGAGGTAATAGTATTTACGTTACTTTATACATGTGATTTACCTCTGGTATAAATCCTTGTGTACTGTGTGTCAGCATACCCATCCAGGGATGACACTTAAGCATAGAGACTTGATCCATTCCGATCGGGTCGCTACAGAGTCCTGGATTAAGGGGTCCTCGGGTGTCCGACCTATTGACGTGGGCCGGACTGAGGGGCTATGAAGATACAAGACCAAAGACTCTCAACTGTGTCCGGACGGAACTCTCCTTGGCGTGGAAGGCAAGCTTGGCGCCTGGATATGAAGATTCCTTTCTCTATAACCGACTTTGTACAACCCTAGTCCCCTCCGGTGTCTATATGAACCAGTGGGATTAGTCCGTAGAGGCACTCATAATCATATAGGCTAGACTTCTAGGGTTTTAGCCATTACGATCTCGTGGTAGATCAACTCTTGTAATACTCATATTCATCAAGATCAATCAAGCAGGAAGTAGGGTATTACCTCCATAGAGAGGGCCCGAACCTGGGTGGACATCGTGTCCCCTGCTTCCTGTTACCATCAACCTTAAACGCACAGTTCGGGACCCCCTACCCGAGATCCGCCGGTTTTGACACCGACAATGACCCACAAGTATAGGGGATCAATTCTAGCTCTTTCGATAAGTAAGATGTTGAACCCAACGAGGAGCAAAAGGAAATGGGAAGTAGTTTTTAGTAAGGAAATGTCTGCAAGTGCTGAAACTGTAACTAGCGAGTAGTTTGATAGCAAGATAATTTGTAACAAGCAAGTAACGATAGTAACAATAAGTATGCAGCAAGGTAGCCCAATCCTTTTTAGACAAAGGACAGGCCAAAACGGTCTCTTATAACAAGCAAAGTGTTCTTGAGGGTACACGGGAATTTCATCTAGTTACTTTCGTCATGTTGGTTTGATTTGTGTTTGCTACTTTGATAATTTGATATGTGGGTGGACCGGTGCTTAGGTGTTGTTATTACTTGAACAAACCTCCTACTTATGATTAACCCTCCCGCAACCATCCGCAACTACGAGAAAAGTATTAAGAATAAATTCTAACCATAGCATTAAACTCTAGGATCCAATCTGTCCCTTACGGAATAGTGCATAAACCGGGGTTTAAGTTTCTGTCACTCTCGCAACCCACCATCTATTTACTACTCTACAATGCATTCCCTTAGGCCCAAATACGGTGAAGTGTCATGTAGTCGACGTTCACATGACACCACTAAGGGAATCACAACATACATGCTAGCAAAATATCAAACACATATCAAATTCACATGATTACTTGCAACATGATTTCTCCCGTGACCTCAAGAACAAAAGTAACTACTCGAAAATAATCAACATGCTCATGATCAGAGGGGTATTAAATAGCATAATGGATCTGAACATATAATCTTCCACCAAATAAACCATATAGTAATCAACTACAAGATGTAATCAACACTACTAGTCACCCCCTAGCACCAATCTATAGTTTCGGTAACAAGATTGAATACAAGAGATGAACTAGGGTTTGAGATGAGATGGTGCTGGTGTGGATGTTGATGGATATTACCTCCCCAAGATGGGAGAGTTGTTGGTGATGATGATGACGATGATTTCCCCCTTCGGGAGGGAAGTTCCCCGGCAGAATCGCTCCGCCGGATAGCAAAAGTGCTCCTGCCCAAGTTCTGCCTCGAGACAGCGGCGCTCCATCCCGAAAGTCTCCCCTTTATTTTTCTAGGTCAAAATGACTTATATACCATAAAATGGGCACCGAAGGTAGGTCGAGGAGGGCACAACCCACCAGGGCGCGCCTGGGCTCCCTGGCGCGCCCAGGTGGGTCGTGCCCACCTAGTGGGCCCCCTCTGGTAGTTATTTTCTCCAATATTTCCTAAATATCCATAAAAATTCTTTGTGCAGGTTCATCTTGTTTGGAGTTGTGCAGAATAGGTAGCCTAACATAGCTTTTTCAGGTCCAGATTTCTAGCTGCCAGAATTCTCCCTCTTGGTGTGTACCTTGCAAATTATGAAAGAAAAGGCATTAGAATTACTCCAAAAAGCATTATTATGGATAAAAACATTATAAATTACAGTAAGAAAACCTAATGCAAAATTTCCGTATCGCAAGTTTACCCGGAGATGAAGTTAAGAAGAAGGCTTTCCCATTATCTTTGAAGGGAAAATCATTGGCATGGTATAGGCTATGCGATGATATTGCGTCTTGGAATTGGAGTTCCATCAAAAAAATTATCCTATGCATCTAATTCATCGTGGTCGGAATTACATATATAATTTTTGGCCTCGGGAAGGAGAAAGTATTGCTCTAGCTTGGGGGAGGCTTAAGTTAATGTTATATTCATGCCCCAATCATGAGCTCTCAAGAGAAATTATTATCCAAAAAAATTATGCTCGGCTTTCTCATAATGATCGATACATGCTTGACACTTCTTGTGCTGGTTCTTTTATAAATAAAAATATTGAATTCCGGTGGGATCTTTTGGAAAGAATTAAACGCAACCTGAAGAGTGGGAACTCGATGAAGGTAAAGAGTCAGGTATTAAGCTTAAGTATGATTGTGTTAAATCTTTTATGAATACTGATGCTTTTCAAAAGTTTAGCACTAAATATGGACTTGGCTCTGAGATAGTAGCCTCTTTTTGTGAATCATTTGCTACTCATGTTGATCTCCCTAAAGAGAAGTGGTTCAAATATCACCCACCTATTAAAGAAGAAATTATAGAACCGGTACTAGCTAAAGAGGAAACCATTATTTATAATGTTGATCCAGTTGTTCCTACTGCTTATATTGAGAAACCACCTTTCCCTATTAGGATAAAGGAACTTTCAAAGTTTCAACTGTGGTCAACAAAAGCTATATTAGAACACCTAAACCTGATGAAAAAATTAAAGTAGAGCCTAGTGTTGCTATGGTTAAGGATCTCTTGGAAGAAAATATAGATGGGCATGTTATTTACTTATGTAATGAAGCTAGTAGAATTGTAAAACCTGATAGAACGGATAATAAACCCGTTGTTGGCATGCCCGTTGTCTCAGTTAAAATAAGAGATCACTGTTATCATGGTTTATGTGACATAGGTGCTAGCGTGAGTGCTATTCCCTTCACTTTATATCAAGAAATTATGAATGATATAGCACCCGCTGAAATAGAAGAAATAGATGCCACTATTAAACTTGCTAATAGAGATACTATATCACCAATTGGGATTGTTAGAGATGTTGAAGTCTTGTGTGGGAAAATAAAATACCCTACTGATTTTCTCGTTCTTGGTTCCCCACAAGATGACTTTTGTCCCATTATTTTTTGTAGACCTTTCTTGAACATCGTTAATGCTAAAATAGATTGTAAAAAACAAACTCTCAGTGTTAGTTTTGGTGGTGAGTCTCATGAGTTTAATTTCCCCAAGTTTAGTAGAAAGCTTCATGAAAAAGAGCTGCCTAGTAAGGATGAAATAATTGGTCATGATTCTATTGCCGTGCCTCCTACTGATCCTCTAGAACAATATTTGCTAGACCATGAAAATGATTTACATATGCATGAAAGAAATGAAATAGATAATATTTTCTTTGAACAACGTCCTCTGCTGAAACACAATTTGCCTATTGAAACTCTAGGAGGTCCTCCTCCACCCAAAGGTGATCCTGTGTTTGAATTAAAACAATTGCCAGACACTTTGAAATATGCTTATCTTGATGAAAAGAAGATATATCCTGTTATTATTAGTGCTAACCTTTTAGAACATGAAGAAGAAAGATTATTGAAAGTTCTAAGGAAGCACTGAGCTGCTATTGGATATACTCTTGATGATTTAAAGGGCATTAGTCCCACTCTATGACAGCACATGATTAATATGGAATCTGATGCGAAACCCATTGTTTATCACCAATGATGGTTAAATCCAAAAATGAAGGAAGTGGTAAGAACGGAAATATTAAAACTTCTGGAAGCAGGTATAATCTATCATATAGATGATAATAGATGGGCAAGTCATGTTCATTGTGTCCCTAAGAAAGGAGGTATTACTGTTATTCATAATGATAAGAATGAACTTATTCCACAAAGAATTGTTACAGGCTATAGAATGGTAATTGATTTTAGAAAATTATATAAAGCAACTAGAAAAGATCATTACCATTTGACTTTTATCGATCAAATGCTAGAAATATTATCTAAGCACACACTTTTTTGCTTCCTTGATGGATATTCCGGTTTTTCACAAATACATGTTTCTCAACCTGATCAAGAAAAGACCACTTTCACTTGTACCTTTGAAACTTATGCTTATAGACGTATTCCTTTTGGTATATGCAATGCACCTGCTACCTTACGGAGATGTACGACTGCTATTTTCTCTGACTTTTGTGAAAAGATTGTTGAGGTTTTCATGGATGACTATTCTGTTTATGGGAAGTCTTTTGATGATTGTTTAACCAATCTTGATCGAGTTTCGCAGAGATGCATGCAAAAAAATCTTGTCTTGAGTTGGGAGAAGTGCCACTTATGGTTAATGAAGGTATTGTCTTGGGTCATAAAATTTCTGAAAGAGGTATTGAAGTGAACAAAGCTAAGGTTGATGCAATTGAGAAAATGCCATGTCCTAAAGATATCAAAGGTATTCGTAGTTTCCTAGGTCATGTTGGTTTCTATAGGAGATTTATCAAAGACTTTTCTAAAATTTCTAGGCCTCTTACAAATCTTTTGCAAAAGGATGTTCCTTTTGTTTTCGATGATGATTGTTTAGAAGCCTTCAAAACACTCAAGAAAGACTTAATTTCTGCACCTATTGTTCAACCACCTGATTGGAACTTGCCTTTCGAAATTATGTGTGATGCTAGTGATTATGTTGTTGGTCCTTTTCTAGGACAAAGAGTTGATAACAAACTAAATGTTATTCATTATGCTAGTAAAACTCGACAGTGCTCAACAAAATTATGCAACTACTAAAAAAGAATTCCTAGCAGTGGTGTTTTCTTGTGATAAATTTACATCTTACATTGATGATTCAGAAGTAATTGTTCACACCGATCATGCTGCTATAAAATATCTTATGGAAAAGGAAGATGCTAAACCTAGACTTATTCGATGGGATCTCTTGCTACAAGAATTTGATTTACATATCACTGATAGAAAAGGAGTTGAGAACCCCATAGCTGATAACTTGTCTAGGCTTGAAAATGTGCTTGATGGCCCACTACCTATTGATGATAGTTTTCCTGATGAGCAGTTAGCTGCAATAAATGTTTCTCATAACACTCCATGGTATGCTGACTATGCTAATTATAATGTAGCTAAATATTTACCACCTAGCTTTACATACCAACAAAAGAAAAAATTCTTCTATGATTTAATACATTACTTTTGGGATGGCCCACATCTTTATAAAGAAGGAGTAGATGGTATTATTAGATGTTGTGTACCTGAGCATGAATAGGGACAAATCCTACAGAAATGTCCTCCGAAGCTTATGGAGGGCATCATGCGGGAGACAGAACTGCTCACAAGGTATTGCAATCTGGATTTTATTGGCCTACTCTCTTCAAGGATGCTCGTAAGTTCGTCTTATGTTGTGATGAATGCCAAAGAATAGGTAATATCAGTAAGCGTCAAGAAATGCCTATGAATTATTCACTTGCCGTTGAACGATTTGATGTTTGGGGATTTGATTACATGGGACCTTTTCCTTCATCTAATGGGTATACACATATTCTGGTTGTTGTTGATTATGTCATTAAGTGGGTAGAAGCTATTCCAACCAGTAGTGCTGATCACAACACCTCTATTAAAATGCTTAAGGAAGTTATTTTCCCAAGGTTTGGAGTCCCTGGATATATAATGACTGATGGTGGTTCACACTTTATTCATGGTGCTTTCTGTAAAGTGCTTGCGAAGTATGATGTTGACCATAGAATTGCATCACCTTATCATCCTCAGTCTAGTGGTCAAGTTGAACTTAGGAATAGAGAAATAAAATTAATTTTGCAAAAGACTGTAAATAGGTCCTGGAAGAATTGGTCTAAGAAATTAGATGATGCACTTTGGGATTTTAGAACAGCATATAAAATCCTATTGGTATGTCTCCTTATAAAATGGTTTACAGGAAAGCTTGCCATTTGCCTCTTGAGTCAGAATGTAAAGCATATTGGGCAATCAAAGAACTCAACTATGATTTCAAACTTGCTAGTGAAAAGATGTTATTTGATATTAGCTCATTAGATGAATGGAGAACCCAAGCGTATGAAAATGCCAAGTTATTCAAAGAAAAAGTTAAAAGATGGCATGATAAAACAATCCAAAAGTGTGAGTTCAAAGTTGGAGAATGCGTTCTTTTGTACAACTCTCATTTTAGATTCTTTGCAGGAAAACTCCTCTCCAAATGGGAAGGACCCTATGTTATCGAGGAGGTTTATCGGTCAGGAACTATCAAAATAAATAATGCCGAGGGTACTAACCCGAAGGTTGTTAATGGGCAACGAATAAAACATTATATCTCAAGTACGCCCATTAATGTTGAAAGTAATATTATCCAAACTTTGACACCGGAAGAACGTATAAAGGAGTCCTTCCGGAACACTCCAGAATCGTGAAAAAGATGAGGTACGTGATACGGTAAGTAAACAGACTCCAAAAAATCTGCAAAAATATTTTTTGTCAGTTTTGGAATATAAAAAAAATTAGGAAAATAAGAAACTACCGGTAAGCGTACCCTGGTGGGCACAGGACACCAGGGCGTGTCTCGCTTGCCAGGTGCGCCCAGGTGGGTTGTGCCCACCTCGGGTACCTTCCGGACTCCATTTTTCTACAGCTTGCTTGTTTCCCAAGATAAAAAATCTTTATATACCCCCCAACCTATTGACCACCGTATCACGGAGAAATCTTATGTTTTCTTCTCTTGCTATTTTCCTGATAGATCTTAAAGTATGTCATCCCAAGACTCTAAGGGTGAGAGCTATGTTACTGATTTTATCGCAAACCCCAAGTCCCATGGGGATGTGGAGCACTATGGCTAGACTTCGGAGGAAGAGGAAGACTATTATCCTAGGGAGAAGGAGGAGACGAGCTCAGATGAGGATGAAACCCCGTTGCCTCAGCCTGGGGACATGCATGTGGAATTCAAGAAGTCAAGCCTCCCCAACAAAGCAAAGAGGCCTACGGTTCAGTTTATACCCTTTCGTCTTTTGCAGGAAAATAAGCAAGATTTATGCAAAAAGGTACTAGAGCTTGAGCAGGATATCGGTGAACTAAAAGAGGAAAATTCCACCCTCAAGCGTAAGCTGAGGAAGAAGGACAAACCCTCTACTTCATCACCACCACCATCCTCTTCATCACCAAAAGAAAATTGAGTATCGGGTATGGGCACTTCCCTTGGCTTCCGCCAAGTTTGGGGGAGGTGCCCCGGTATCGTATCACCCCCACCATCTTTTGTCTTTACTTATTTTAGTTCGATCTTTTGCTTTAGATGAATAAAAGTTTAGTTCGATCATTTCTTTTCAAGAGCTTGCTTAGTGATCTAACCTTGTAATCGTGTGCGAGATATATAATAAAGTTTAGTTTGAGTCGTTGCTTTCTTTACTTTCATGTTGCAATAAAAAGAAAGGAAATAAATTAAAAAGATCATATGCTAATCTTGTCGTAGGTGATGACACCACATAAGGAAAAGTATAGGTAGAAAACTTTGTTAGAGATTGGCAAACATAGCATTGGTCAATGATGCAATTCATGAAAGAATTAATAAGGGAAGAGAAGATTCACATATAAATACACTATTCCAGAAATCTTTTGTGATTGTGAGCCCCCATCAAAATATTATATGCCAAATGTTTTGACGTTGGACAAGGAAGACAACATAATGATTTATGTTCGTTCATATCACATAGAAGTTATATTGGCAAAGATCCTTCAACATGTGGTGCTTGCCCCCCATCTTTGCTAGCCAAAAATTCCGCACCAAGTAGAGATACTACTTGTGCATCCAAAAACCCTTAAACCCAAATTTTATTTTCAAGGGTCCACCATACCTACCTAGGGATTGAGCAAGATCCTTCAAGTAAGTTGTAATTGGTTCAATAAGGCAATAAAATTGCTTCTAACAGTGTGAGACCATTTAGTGTAAGAGAAAATTGAGCGTTGTACGAACTTGTGATGGTGAAGAATAAAAGCGATAGACTGCATAATAAAGGTTGCCATCACAAAGGGCAATACAATGTGACGTTCTTTTGCACTAAGGGGTTGAGCATACAAACCAATAGGCGCATGGAAACCTCTGCTTCCCTCTAGAGTCAAAGTTTTTCTCCCTATTCCTTTTTATTTTTCTCCTTTGGCAAGCATCATGTGATGAGGAAAGATCTAGGCACATCTGTCCAGTTGAATATGGGTGGCATGAGTTATTATTGCTGACATCACCATTGAGGTGAATACGTTAGGAGGCAAAACTATAAGCCCCTACCTTTCTATGTGTCCAGTTGAAACGTTTTGCTCATGTGTATGCGGTGAGTGTTAGCAATTATAGAAGACTACATGATGGTTGAGTATGTGGATGCTACCTCTTGAGCTTGTGTTGTTTTTTCCCTTAAAGAGGAAAGGGTGATGCAGCAAAGTAGAGTAAGTATTTCCCTCGGTTTGAGAACCAAGGTATCAATCCAGTAGGAAACAATGCACAAGTCACCGAATACCTGCACAAACAATCAACAAATTTCACCCAACGTGATAAAGGGGTTGTCAATCCCTTCAACGGTTACTTGCAAAAGTGAGATCCGATAGAGATAGATAAACGGTATAGTAAATATTTTTGGTATTTTTGATTTATAGATCAGAAAATAAAAGATTGCAAAATAGTAGATCGAAAACTAGTATGATGTAAAAGAGAACTTATATGATGGAAAAGAGAACCGGGGGCCATAGGTTTCACTAGTGGCTTCTCTCAAGATAGCAAATATTATGCTGGGTGCACAAATTACTGCCAAGCAATTGATAGAAGAGCGCAAAGTTATGACGATACCTAAGACAATGATCATGAACATAGGCATCACGTCCATGTCAAGTAGACTGAAATGATTCTGCATCTACTACTATTACTCCACACATCGACCGCTATCCAGCATGAATCTAGAGTATTAAGTTCATAAAGAACGGAGTAACGCATTAAGCAAGATGACATGATGTAGAGGAATTAACTCAAGCAATATGATGAAAACCCCATCTTTTTATCCTCGATGGCAACAATACAATACGTGCCTTGATGCCCCTACTATCACGGGGAAAGGACATCGCAAGATTGAACCCAAAGCTAAGCACTTCTCCCATTGCAAGAAAAACCAATCTAGTAGGCCAAACTAAACCAGTAATTCGAAGAGACTTGCAAAGATATCAAATCATGCATATAAGAATTCAGAGAAGAACCAAATAATATTCATAGATAATCTGATCATAAATCCACAACTCATCGGATCTCGGCAAACACACCGCAAAATAATATTACATCGAATAGATCTCTAAGAACATCGAGGTGAACATGGTATTGAGTATCAAAGAGAGAGAAGAAGCCATCTAGCTACTAGCTATGGACCCGTACGTCTATGGTAAACTACTCACACTTCATCGGAGAGGCAATGGTGTTGATGTAGAAGCCCTCCGTGATCGAATCCTCCTCCGGCAAGATGCCAGAAAAGGCCCCTAGATGGGATCTCACGGGTACAGAAGGTTGTGGCGGTGGAAAAGTGGTTTCATGGCTCCCCCGGATGTTTTCATGGTATAAGAGTATATATAGGCGAAGGAACTAGGTCAGGAGACCCATGAGGGTCCCACGAGGCAGGGGGCGCACCCTCCACCCTCGTGGCCGCCTTGTTGCATCTCCGACTTCATCTCCAAGTCTTCTGGTTTGCTTCAGGTCCAAGAAAGATCATCGCAAAAGTTTCTTTCCGTTTGGACTCCGTTTGGTATTCCTTTTTTGCAAAACTCTAAAACAGGTAAAAAACAGAAACTGGCACTAGGCCTTCAATTAATTGGTTAGTCCCAAAAATAATATAAAATAGCATATAAATGCCTATTAAACATCCAAAACAGATAATATAATAGCATGGAACAATAAAAATTTATAGATACGTTGGAGACGTATCGGTGGACTTGCATAAAGGCTCCGATACGTGACCCTTCCTGAAAAGATGGTGAATTGTAGTTGCAAAGTTGACTAAGAACATAGTTTGTTGGTTTCTAATAGAGTTTATGCTTTATACTTCGATTGTGTGATAAATTGTTGATTATTCATGAGAAGTCTATGATAATTTTTTTTTATGTTTGAATTTGTTGCTATTATAATAATCTACATGATGCTTCTATGTCTGTATTTTGTTTCTATCGACACCTCTCTCTCTAAGCATGTGGGCATGTTTTTCGATTTCAGTTTTCACCTGAGGACAAGCAAGGTCTAAGCTTGGGGGAGTTGGTACGTCCATTTTGCATCATGTTTTCCTACTGTTATTTATGATGTTTTTATGCATAATAATGCTTTTTGGAGTAATTCTAATGCCTTTTCTCTCATAATATGCAAGGTACACACAAAGAGGGAGAATTCTGGCAGTTGCAAATCTGGACCTGGAAAAGCTACGTCAGGCTACTTATTCTGCAGAACTACAAACAAGTTGAAACTTTACGGAGATTTTTTTATGGAATATATGAGGAATATTGGAGCCAATAAGTACCAGAGGGGGCCCACCTGGTGGGAACAACCCACCTGGGCGCGCCAAGGAGCCCAGGCGCGCCCTGGTGGGTTGTCCTCCCCTCGGCCCACCTCCGATGCCCATCTTCTGGTATATAAGCCATTCTGACAAAGAAAAAAATAAAAGGTGGACTTTCGGTACGGAGCGCCGCTGTCTCGAGGCGGAACTTGGGCAGGAGCACTTTTGCCCTTCGGTGGAGTGATTCCGTCAGGGGATCTTCCCTCCCGGGGGGCAAATCATCGTCATCATCATCACCAACAACTCTCCCATCTCGGGGAGGGCAATCTCCATCAACATCTTCAACAACACCATCTCCTCTCAAACCCTATTTAATCTCTTGTGTTCAGTCTTTGTGCCAGAACAATAGATTGGTGCTTGTGGGTGACTAGTAGTGTTGATTACATCTTGTAGTTTATTACTATATGGTTTATTTGGTGGAAGATTATATGTTCATATCCATTATGCTATTTAATACTTCTATGATCTTGAGCATAATTATTATTTGTGAGTAGTTACTTTTGTTCTTGAGGTCACGGGAGAAATCATGTTGCAAGTAATCATGTGAACTTGATATGTGTTCGTTATTTTGATAGTATGTATGTTGTGATTCCCTTAGTGGTGTCATGTGAACGTCGACTACATGACACTTCACCATATTTGGGCCTAAGGGAATGCATTGTGGAGTAGTTATTAGATGATGGGTTGCAAGAATGATAGAAGCTTAAACCCTAGTTTATGCACTTTTTCGTAAGGGACCGATTGGATCCAAAAGTTTAATGCTATGGTTAGAATTTATTCTTACTACTTTTCTTGTAGTTGCGGATTCTTGCAAGGGGGTTAATCATAAGTAGGAGGTTTTTTCTAGTAAGAACAACACCTAAGCACCGGTCCACCCACATATCAAATTATCAAAGTAGCGAACACGAATCGAATCAACATGATGAAAGTGACTAGATGAAATTCCCGTGTACCCTCAAGAACGCTTTGCTTATTATAAGAAACCGTTTTGGCATGCCCTTTGCCTCAAAAGGACTGGGATACCTTGCTGCACTTTTGTTACTACTATCATTAGTTTCTCGTTACGAATTATCTTACTATCAAACTACTCTGTTACTTACTGTTTCAGCACTTGCAGACATTACCTGCCTGAAAACCACTTGTCATTTCCTTCTGATCCTCGTTGGGTTCGACACTCTTACTTATCAAAAAGAGCTACAATTGATCCCATATACTTGTGGGTCATCATCCACCTTGTCGGACAAGACAACTTTCACTTCCTTTAGCTGAGCAGCTTCCTTCTTCACCTCCTCAATGGCAGTCTTCAGGGTAGCATTATCCTCTTCGAGCTTACCGAGTGAAGCTAGCTTTTTCTTAGTTGCTTCAGTCTTCTCTTGAGCCACCTTCTGCGCCCCCGCAAGCTCGTTGTCTTTCCTCTCCAACGCCTACTTCATAGTGTCTAAAGAAATAACATTCTTCAGTCGTGCTTGGAGTTGACGATTTTCACTATGCACGTCTGTTCGAGTGGATTCACTCGATTCAAAGGACGAAAAAGAAAAAATGGCAAAGCACACAGTCAGCGAAGCATTACCTCCCATGGTTTTCACCTCCGCTTGAGCCTGCTTCAAGTTCTTCTTGGCCAGCTCCAAATCCAGTTGGAGTTGGATCTTCTCCTTCTCCAGGGCAACATATTGGGTTCCCAATTCACAAGATTTCCTAGATCAACAAGAAAAGTTTCAGTCGATGATGAGTAAGACTTTGCAAAGCATTTCCTCTACTTCCGAGTAGAGAAGGGCAAATCCGGATTGCTATTTCCAAAACATATTCTCAGACCACCGCCGAATCAAACATCCGATGGTGGTCTCAGGGACTGCACCCAGTGGGTGCACTTAGCGTGCCCCCACTGGATCAATTTCCCTCATGGTACGTCCTGCCCGGCCCGAGTGGAGGAACCAAAAAAGAATAGAAAACAACTTGTTCTTAGACCCCCATCGAATAAAACATTCGACGATGGTCTCGGGGACTACACCCAGTGCGTACACTCAGCATGCCCCCACTGGAAAAATTTCCACTCATTATGGCTTGACCGATTCGAGTGAAGAGCTTCAAGAAACAAATATTCCAAGACCCCCGCCAAATCAAACATTCGACGGCGGTCTCGGGGACTACACCCAGTGGGTGCACTCAGCGTGCGCCCACTGGATCGAGTCCCCACTCGGTGCGGCCTGACTGTTTCGAGTGGATGGAATGTAGAACAAAAAAGAAAACACCCAATGGGTGTACTGATTCAATGGAATCAAGAAGGAGAAAATACAATCGGAAATCAACTTACTATCTCACTTACTCGGACATTGGCTTGAAGGGCTGTACTGGCGTCATAAGCTAACTTGTTGCTTTCATACACCTCCTTCAAGCGTTGTATCATCAAACCGGCCTGGATCATAGCCTCCTTGCTGGCCCTGGTCTGGTCCTCCGGGACATGCAAAGTGAATACAGTCGACGGGGGAGCTGATGATACAGTCAGAAGGATAGGCGCTTGAGTCTGGCCAGTAGGTCCAGAAGTTGGAAGAGTTGATACCAATGGCAGAGCAGTCGACGGCGGTGCGGTTGAGATAGCGCCAGTCTGAGACGAACCACCAGGCTCCTGAAGCATCAGTGCGGCCGGTACCCGAGGCATTCCACTCGACAACTCCCTCCAAGTGGGCCTGTGAGGACTGCCCTAAGTCGTACCCTCACCACCCGCACCTCTCGGAGGTTCATCTTCATCATCGCCAGGAAGTTGTATGATATTCGTGGAACTGCAGTCACTCAACAACCATGGCTTATTCAGTTGATGAACCAACCAATGGAACAGAACCTAATGCAAATGTATCATACCTCACTGCGAGGTGGTTGCATCAGCGGTTTCATCCTCCACACGCTCCTCGTCAATCTGCATGTCCGACGTCATCGAGGTTGCGGCCCTGGCACAATTTTCACTTGGTAAACAAAAACATGAAGTTCTGCGAGAGTAAGACAGAAAGTAAAATGGTATGCAACAAAAGCACTTACGTAGAAGTGATAGGCACAGTAACCTTGATCCTTGGCAAAGCCTTCCGAGGTTTAGGTGGAACAACCTTGGCTTGCTTAGCGGTCTTCTCAGTCGGGTCAGGGGTTGATGTCCGAGTGTCGGGGGTTGGATGCGACATATGCCAACGGGTGGCTTATCATGGTGGGGGCGAGTAGAACGTCGCCGGTGCCTGGAAACGGGATGAGGCGAAGACATGCACGCCGGGCGAATCTTACCCAGCCGGGGCTCTCCGAGGAGATAACACCCCTATCGCTGCTCAAGGGTCTCCGCATGATCACTATGGTGCGATAGTACAAAGGTGCTCCTCAAGCTGTTTGGAGGCGTGGAGGAGCAAGGCTAGCTCTTTCCCTCTTGCTATGTGTCTAAAACCTATCCAGGGCGAACCCTTTGCATGGGTGCCCGGGGGTTTATATAGGCCTACCCGGGCCTAACGGTAATCTGACCGGGCGTGGCCCCATTCGTCGATCTCTCTTGCAGCCGCCCTCCCTGCCGCTTCGGGCTGCTGATGGCGGGCCCCATGAGACGAAGCGTAATTTCGGTAACGCGCCCGATGACGCAGCTCGGTCATGGGGTCGTGGGAACAGTGTCGCGTCTGTCAGCGATCACCGCCGCCACTCCCGCCCAATCTGGTTTATGGCTTGGGGGGCCTGGAGGCGGCCGACTGAGAGGCCGGCTCGCAGGCCGCCTTCGAGCTCTCCGCCGTCTTCTTCTATCTCACTGGCTGGGGCCCG
Source organism: Aegilops speltoides (assembly GCA_021437245.1). Lineage (NCBI taxonomy): Eukaryota > Viridiplantae > Streptophyta > Magnoliopsida > Poales > Poaceae > Aegilops > Aegilops speltoides. The sequence continues at coordinate 76,480,398 of CM038145.1, read as the reverse complement.
GCGATCTCGGGCCGTCACGCACTGCCGTGTCGTGGGCACAAATGCCTTGTGCACTGTGGTTGAGGTTAAGGAGGCATGGCACAAGTGCGCGCCTCACCGGAGATCTCCGGCGACGCTGCTCATCAGAGCCATGCCTTCCTCCCGTGGGTCCGAGGGGACAGCCACGATGGGGCTGTACCTGATCGGTCTTCGTGAAGGTCGCGGGCCGACTCTCATAGTCGGCCCTTTGAGAGGTCGCAAGCCAGTCGGCTTGTTTTAGAGTCGCCATTTGAGGACTCGCTTCTTCAAGGTCGCCACCGACTCGGCCTTCTCAAAGGTCGCCTGTTGAGACTCGGCCTTCTCGAAGGTCGCCAGCTAGGACTCAGCTGAGAGGCGCGGCCTGCCCCGATGTCTTGAAAGATCTTGGGTCCTGGGTCAGCCTACCCATGGCCCATTACTCGGCAAGAGTCCCGGCCGTGGCGAAGCTCGGCGGCACCGCCCGTGGGGCTTCGGCGGTTCGAGTCTCTGCGATGTCGACTCTGAGATTCGGCCGCTGCGTCTTTGGGCCGCCTCGCTGGAGTCGTTCTGGCCCCGTAAGGAGCCGCCGCTCGCAAGTCGTGGCGGGAAACCGGTGGCGTATCGGTCACGCCTCCCTGCCATCTATGAGACGGTCCTGTCGCGTGGCGCCACGTGGAGGCGATAGCTGCCGCCGCCCACGCTGCGGACGGACGGCCACCGGTGGGCTCGCCATTACGCGCCTCGGCTCCCGAGCGGATCCGCCGCGTCGAGGGCGGTTGGCATCCCCACGTGGTTCTGCGGGCAATAACTTCGTAGGGGTTAATCGTGGGGCGGGGTCGTGGCGCAATTAATCCCCACGCCGCCTCGGCTTCTCGGCCATTGGGCTATAAATAAGCGAGAGGGGAGCGGCGCATAGCACGCGACTCCTCCCCGCCTTCTTGCCTTTCTTCTTCCTTCGCCCGCCGTCGCTTTCTTCCTCGCGGTGAGCGCAGTGCTCCTCCTCGCCGACGATGAGCTCTTCTTCCGCCGCTGCCCCGCCTCGCGCCGGCGAATGGGATGGTTTCGGACGTGGGACGCGAAGGACATCGAGTTCTTCGCCCGAACCCGCCGCCCCGAAGCGCCGGATTTGGTGCAGCACGCCCCGCGCCGCGGAGGGCGAAGCGGGTCATCTTCCGCTCGCATCTCATGCGCGGGATGGGGCTCCCGGCGAGCGGGTTCCTCCGCTCCTTCCTCGAGCTCCATAGCTTGCAGCCGCACCATCTCACCCCCAATGCGGTGGTGCTTCTCTCCGCCTTCGCCACCCTGTGCGAGGGCTACATCGGCGTTCTCCCCACCCTCGAGCTGTGGGGGGAGTTCTTCTCCTCGAAGCTCGGCACTCAGGCTGCCGGCACGCCGGCGCAGTGCGGCACCTACATCGCGACGCGGCGCACGATAGCCGACAACCCCTTTCCGCCCATCCCGCTGGTGAAGTCGGTGAAGATGTGGCGAAGACGATTTCACGTGAAGAACGCTCCACCGACGGCGATCGGGTCAACTCGCCGCCCTTCAACCCCGAGCCGCCGACCGGCGGCCGCCTAGCTGGTCCCATCGGTCAAGTCGCTGACCTCCGAGTCGGCGCCGTGGCGCGCCCGAAGTCATGACGCAGTCGGAGGGGCTCGCCGCCTCCGATCTCTGGCCGCCTTGGGCGCGCGGGTACTTCGCTCAAGGCGGCCCCACCTCATCTCGCCGATGAGCGGCCGACATGATCCAAGCCGGCTGTGCACCAAGGACATGCCGCGTGGAGAAGTGGCGAACATGGTGAACCTCATCACCCTGCGCAGTTCACGGACGAGTGGCGTTCGGCAAGGAGCCGATCTCGCGTGACAACCCTCCGCCAGTGGTAACTTGTTTCGTCAGATTTCGATCTCGCTTGCATCCGACTTCAAGCTCGATCTTGTTGGCATCTTTGAGCAAAACCTCTCACGGCGCCGCTGCCGGGCGCCCGAGAAACGCATGAGTACGCCCCGATCGCGAGGTCGGCGACGCCGACGACCCGACTTGGGGCCGCGGCGCTGAGGCCGACGCCAAGGCGGCGGAGAGGAGGAAGACGGCGACCTCGGACCGCCGGGCGACCTTCGCCGACTCGCCCGAGGGCGACATCGACGCGGAAGTCGTCCCGCGCCGTCAACCGAGAGCCGGCCCCTCCGATCAGGCCGGCGTAAAAAGCGCCACGCCCGAAAAGTCGCCCCGGCAGGTCGAAGAAGCCCAAGGGAACCGCCGCCGCGACCAAGCGGGAGGAGGAGGCCGCGAAGGCCAACCGCTTCCGGAAGGAAGTGAAAAGGCCGCCACTGGTTTCTTCGTAAGTTTCTTTCCCCTTATTTCTTTTCTGGATTTTGCTTGAATCTTTCTGACTTCCCCCCCTTTCTTCTCCAGCGCCCCCCTTTCCCTTGAGAGAGCCGCCGTGCCCTCCGTCATGGGGTCGGGGGCGACGTCCGCCAATACGCGGCGGGTTGACCCTGCCGCCGACCTCCGGGAGGCGACGGCACGGAACGCGCGGGAGAAGCGCGAGGAGGAGGAGGCCGACCGCCTGGAGAAGGCGCAGGCCGAGAAGGCGGCCGCCAACGCCCAGCGGCACCTGGAGGAGGCCGTGGCCGCGGCCGCGGCGAAGCGGGATGCTGAGGAGGCCGTTCGCCACCGAGCGGCGATGCTCGTGCCCTCGCTGTCGCCAAGATCGCCGCTTCGAGTTCACGGGCAGACCGGGAGGTCGGCACAAGAAACCCTTCGGAGGACGGTGGCGACGCCTCGGGCTCGGACACCCACGCGCCGCCTCCGCCACCTCCGCCGCCTCCGTCTTCGAGGCCGCACGGCAAGCAGCCGGTGGACCCGCAGGATCCGCCGACTGCGGACGATGCCGACGCGCGGCTGCTTCTTCAGGTCGCCGCGCCAACGCGCCGCCGGATTGAGAGGACGAGCTCGGCGCCACGAGCTCGGGAGACTGACGTCGCCAGCATGGCGAGCCTGGATGCTGAGGCCTCCAGTGCCGCGCCCACCGGCTGGGTGCGCGAAGGCGGTACCGGCCCGCTGAACCAGGCCCTTCTGGACATTCAGTCCAAGCTGCGCAAAGAAGGCGACGCCCTCCAACTCTACACCAAGATGCATCTGGCCCTGCGGGCCTTCGTCCGGGTATGCTTTGTTTTCCCTTTTTTGGTCTCTTGTCTTTTTTCGTAAGGCCACGCACTCCACCGGGTGTAGTCCCCGAGTTCGAGTTGGCTGCCGAAGCAGCGGCTCGAACTCCTTCTAGCGAGCTCCAAGGCTGACTTTGCTTTGCCGGGCCTTGCAGGAGTACCACAACCTCCAGCTCGCCTTCAACCGCAATGTTGAGGAGCTGAGGAAGCGGACCGCCGATCTGGCGGAAAGTCGAGGTGAGCCGATTCTTCCTTCTTCGCGGGGGCGCCAGGCGCGCTGGCGCACCCGCGGGCTGTAGTCCCCAAGATGCGGGCCGACTGCTGAGCAGTCGGGCCGGATCTCTCCGGCGACCTTCCTTCTTTTCCCCAGAAGCGCGCTGCTACCGCTGGGCTGTAGTCCCCGAGATTCGGGCCGACTGCTGAGCAGTCGGGCCGGATCTCCCCGGCGACCTTTCTTGTTGACGATGCTTTGTCTTTCTTCGAGCTTCAGGCGCCAATGCCACCCTTCAGGAGCAGCTGGGCGAGGCCAATACCGCCCGTCGCGCTAAGGAGGAGGAGTGCGACAAGCTCGTCCGAGAGCGCGACCTGCTGGCGACGCAGCCTGGCCGAAAGCGAAGGCGCTTCAAAAGCGCAGAGGGCGCCAAGTCGCGGAGGATGCCCTCCTAGCTGAGTTCGAGATGGAGCGGTCCGCCTGGACCGACCGTGAGGCGATGCTGACCTCCGGCTACCACGAGCTCGAGGACATCGTCGATGGTAACTCTTGGCTTCTCTTCTTTGGTCTTTCGACTCTATGTCGAACTGTCTTCCGTTTTTCCGACTATCCCTTTTCCTGTTTTTGGCGACTTCTTCCCACCACTGCAAGCCGCCCCTCCGCCATCGAGGCGGATCGGGAGGAGCGGAGGGCGCAGGCGGTGATTGCCGCCAACGCCTCAACCATTGACGAGCAGCTCTTGAGCATCGGGCTCGCCGCCCCGCCACCGCTTGATGCGTCGTCTTCAACGCGCCGGCGCCCAAGTCGTTGCCGCCCTATGGCCGGAGGTGCCGGCTCTTCGCACCGCCAGCCGGACGGCCGACTGGCTGGAGGTCGCCGTCGGTCGCTTCGAAGCTTGAGGGCTCCTCGGCCTGCGGCCGAGCACGCCTGGCCTTGAGTTAAATCAAGGGTGGTACTGGCTGGACTGGACCGCCTGGCCGCAGCCTGGCCGAGGCCCAGGCCGAGTTGGGGGCCGTGGAAGGCGCCCTTGTCGAGCGCGCGGCGGCCATCGCCGAGTACACGGACACCAGTGTCTTTGTGCCCGAGCGGACCGCCGACGGCGAGGAGGTTCCGCCGGAGTGGTTTGGGATGCACCCGGGGTACGAGGAGGACTCGGCGGAGGTGATTGGCTCCAGCACCGAAGGGGAGGGCGAGTCGGAGGACGGAGGCGAGGAGGAGGCGCCGGAGAACGAAGCAGGCAGCCAGCCTCAGCTTGATCGTGCCTCCAGCAACGAGCCTCAGAGGGACGAGGCGACCGTCGCTGGAGGCGACCAAGCCGAGACCGCCCACCGACCGCCCTGACGTCTGACACCGCTGGCCTCCGGCCCTCCGCCCGGAGGCCGCCCTAGAGTGCTTCGGCTCTACTCAGATCTTTTGTTCCTTGAAAACTTGTCATTTGAACAATTCCACCATGGGTGTATTCGCCAAGGGCCTTATGTAAATATTTATCAAATTTCTGCCCTTCCTTGCTTGGTTCTCTTAGACTGTTTTTCCTTTGCCGCCTTCCTTGTTGCCGCTTGTTAATCGGGCAGCCGCTCATGGATCTGCCGCCAGTCAAGCGCCAGCTACTTTAGGGAGGCAAGTACTTAGTCGTTTAGAACGCCAGAGCAAGTTTGGTGAAGATCGACAGCCGACTCTCGAAAGTCGGTCGCCCTTGATAAAGGTTGAGACTATGAGCCGATCGCCGCAAGTCGGCTCAAGAGGGGAACTGGAGCCGGCTTGGGCTATGCGTAGCTCTTAAGTCCTTAGCCGTTTTTCATGTGTGCGCCGCTTTTTCCGCCCCGCTTATCGGCAGTCGCTCTGAAGCTGCGGCTTTCGTAGGAGACGGCTTTGAGCGCAGACATTACTTGTCCGACCTCGGGAGCATTTCATAGCATTAAGCGGTGAGTCCCGGGCGACTAGTCGGACCCGTGCCGCATAAAGATGATAAAAAGGAGAAAGAATTTTGGAAGCGTGATCCATATTATACAGATAATCAAAAAGGCAGTCCCCGAGCTCGCCTCGAGGGGCCTAAGGTCTTAGTACTTAATACAAAAGGGGTAGCGTGATACATATTGTATCAATCTGTAAAATCTTCAAGAAGATTTGCGCTCCACAGCGCCTGCTTTTGCCGAGTCGCCCTCTTGCGTGCTCGAGGCTTCGAAGCGCCGATCAAATAGTAGGCATCGCTCCTCAGCACCTTGCCGATGATGAAGGGACCTTCCCAAGGCGGCGACAACTTGTGCTGGCCGGCTGTTCTCTGAATCAGCCGGAGCACAAGGTCGCCCTCTTGGAATGATCTTGGCTTGACCTTGCGGTTGTAGTATCGGCGCAGACTCTGCTGGTAGATGCCGGACCGACTGAGTGCCAATAGTCGGCCCTCTTCCAGCAGGTCGACGCCGTCTTGGCGTGCTTCTTCAGCCTCCTCTTCGGTGTACATAGAGACTCGCGGAGAGTCAAATTGTATATCCGTCGGGATGACGGCTTCGGCACCGTAGACGAGGAAGAACGGCGTAAAGCCGGTTGACCTGTTCGGGGTCGTGCGCAGACTCCAGAGGACGGTAGGCAGCTCTTCTACCCAACAGTCGGCCGAGCGCTCGAGTGGTTCGACCAATCGAGGCTTGATGCCGGACAGGATGAGGCCGTTGGCTCGTTCCACTGGCCGCTTGACTGCGGATGGGCAACGGACGCTAGGTCCAGTCGGATGCCCTGCGTCGCGCAGAAACGAGCCAAGGCGCCTTTGACGAAGTTGGTGCCGTTGTCTGTGATGATGCTGTGCGGTATGCCATATCGCACTGTGATGTCGGCAATGAAGGTCACCGCGCAGGCCCGTTTAATTTCTTGATGGGCTTTGCTTCTACCCACTTGGTGAACTTGTCCACTGCGACGAGCAAATGAGTTAGGCCGCCTCGGGCCGTCTTGAAAGGTCCCACCATGTCCAGGCCCCAAACTGCGAAGGGCCAGGCGATGGGGATTGTCTTCGCCATGAAGCCGGGTCAAGGGGCTTGGAGCGAACACCGCACCCTTGCACTTCTTGACTAGTTCTTTAGCTTCTTCCAGGGCAGTCGGCCAAAAGAAACCGTGCCGAAAGGCTTTGGCCACGAGCGCCCTCGAGGCCGCATGGTGGCCACACTCGCCCTGATGGATGTCTCTGAGGATCGCTTGGCCTTGCTCGATTCACGCAGCCTGGTGGACGCCTTGACGCCTGCGTCGACTAACTCTCTGTTGACTATGGTGTAGGCTGCCGCTCGGCGTTGTACTTGCCGAGCCAGAGTCTCGTCTGCAGTAACTCCTTGTTTACTAGGAACTTGAGGATGGGTTGCGCCCATGAAGGTGCTGCTATCTTCAACCGCCACCACAATGACTTGGACAAGGGCGGCTGGGCTGGGAGGCGGCGGTTGGATCACGCCGCTTGCTGAGTTGAGGGAATCTCTGGCCGATCGGGCAGCTCCTGGCCGACCGACGAGTCCCCGGTCAGCTCAAGTCCCCTGCCGATCGGGCGCAGCCCTCGGCCGACCGGGCGCAGTCCCCGGCCGACTGTGGCTTTTTGAGGTCGCTTCTTTGGGGTCTTGGAGTCGGATCCGACTATCTCGGGGAGCCGCACGAAAATGGAGTCGGATTTCGTGAAGGCTTGATAGACGGCTTGAGGAGGCGCCAAGGGCGACGCCGAAGGTATCGCCTGGCGAGTGGAGCCGACTTCGCGCTAATGCATCCGCTGACCGTTGTCGTTTCTTGGTACGTGGAGGAATTCGATCCTTCAAAATATCCGCTGAGTTGTTGCACCAAGAAGCGGTAGCTTGCCATGTTTATGCCTTTGGCGCCCCCCGCCGGATGATTGCTGAACCACCAAGTCGGAGTCGCCATAGCATGTGATCCGCGAATGCCGAAGTTCTTTGGCAAGCCGGAGCCCGTGGATGGGCGCTTCATATTCGGGCGACGTTGTTGGAGGCGGCAAAGTGGATTTGCAGCACGATTTGAGCTTGTCGCCTTTGGGGAGGTGAGGGACGACGCCGCCCGAGGCCGGAGCGCATCTTGGAGCCGCAAGGCGCATCGCCAATGAGTAGAGTCGGGCGCAGCGGCAAGTATTGAGTCTCGCCCACGACGAGGAAGTCGGCTAGTGCTCATGATTTGATGGCGGTGCGAGGTTGGTAGTAGATGGTGTAAGGAGCTAGATCGATAGCCCACTTGGCCACTCGACCGAAGCATCTCGACTTCCGATGATCTTGGCGAGTGGGGTGGTGCACCACGGTGATAGGATGCTCTTGAAAGTAGGGCTTCACTTCTTGGAGGCAAAATGCACGCCAGAGCACATCTTCCGTAGTGAGGGTAGTTCGCTTGGAGGTCGACAAGACTCGCCAGTAATATATTGGTCTTCGGACCGAGCGCTTTGCTTTCCTCCTTGCGCCGACTACAATAATCGTGGTTGACTACCCGGCTGGTGGCGGCGATGTATAAGAGCATGGGCTCTTTGGGAGTCGGAGCCGCCAACACAGGGGAGTCACCAAAGATCTTCTTCAGTTGGAGAAATGCCTCATCTGCCTTGTGGTTCCACTCAAAAAAAGTGGTCTTCTTCATCAATTGATACAACGACAGAGCTTTCTCGCCCAGCCGACTAATGAATCGGCTTATTGAAGCCAAGCAGCCGGTGAACTTCTGCACATCCAACAGTCGGCTGGGTACCTCCATCCTCTCAATGGCCTTGATCTTCACAGGGTTGCACTCTATGCCGCGTTCGGAGACCAGAAAACCAAGGAGCTGGCCGGCTGGGACTCCGAACACGCATTTCTCTGGATTGAGCTTGATCTGGAATCGGCGCAGATTCTCAAAGGTCTCTTTGAGATCTTCTAGCAGCGTCCCACGCTTCTCTGTCTTTACCACCACATCATCTACATAAACATGGGCGCTCTCGCCGAGTTGCTTGAGGAGGCACTTCGCATGCAACACCGAAAGGTAGCGCCGCATTCCTCGCCGAACGCCATCGCTGCAGCGTATATTCCAAACGGCGTGATGAATGCGGTCTTCACCGTCTCGCTGGATTCAGCTTGATCCGATGATATCCCGAGTATGCATCCAAGAAGCTCAACACCGTGATCCGCTGTGGAGTCTATCACCGATCGATCCTGGCAGAGCAAACGGGTCCTTCGAGCAGGCTTTGTTGAGGTTGGTGTAGTCGATGCAGATCCGCCATCGCTTATTCTTCTTCAATACCAGATAGGGTACGCCAACCACTCTGGAAAAACACCTCCATGATGAAGCCGCTGCCGTGAGCCGGGCCATCTCTTCTCCCACTACTCTTCTCTTCTTCCGACAGCGGCGCAGGGCTGCCTCGACGGGCTTCACACCCGCCCGACATGTAACTTGTGCTCGGCGACCTGGCGGTACACCGGCATGTCCTTGGGGACCACGCGAAGATGTCCCGATTCTCACGGAGGAAATCGACGAGCTCGCTTTCCTATTTGTCGCCGAGGCCGTGCCCATGACAACTCTCAGGGTGCTCCGGGTCCAAGGATATCTTCTTGGTTTCTTTAGCCGGCTTGAATGATCCTTCCGCCTCCGACTCCTTGGGGTCGGGCGACATCTCCGGCTGCTTCCCAGCCATCGCCACGACGCGATCAAGGAGCCGCTTCTTCGCTGCGATCACCAAAGACTCGCCAGCCGATCGCTCTGGTCGACACAGCGGACGATTTCTTGTAGTCACCGCAACGGTCAGATCCCTTGAAGTCGGCATCTTCATCTTGAGGTAGGCGAGGGGAACCGCCATGAATTTGGCCGAGAGCAGCCGACCTAGCAGCGCTGTGGTACGGGCTCTCCAAATCCACCACCGAACCAGATTGGCTCTCGGTGGAAGTGATCTTTGTCTCCGAAGAGGACGCCTATCGATCTTGCCAATCGCTAACAGGAGAGGCCGGGTACGATTCCATGGAACACGGTGCGGTTGCTCGCAGCCTGCCTCCGCCGATTCCGAAGCCCATGGTATCCTTGTACAGATGTTTATGCTGCCGCCTCCGCCTATCAGACCATGAGAAACGGGCGGCCCGCCTATCAATGGCCAAGGTTGCTCCAAGAACCAAGGCGAAGAGCCCGGACTCGCATCACCTCTGGGTGATCTGCCCGACTCACCTGATAGGCTTTCGACCAATGCATGAACTCGAGCTTCGCTGCCATCGCTGACTTTTGTTGTTGTTGGCGCCGCTGCCGATCATCTGCCAGACTAGTGAACACTACGATGCTCCGTGTTTCTTTCGAACTCGCTTGATCAAGGCTGATCGGCCGAGCCGCCGCCGCGGAGGCGGCGGTGGCGGCGCGGCGCTCCGCAGCGGCGGAGGGCGAGGCCGCCCCTTGGCGATCCCCGACGAGCCGCTGGCACTTCTCGGTGGTGTGGTTTGACGGCTTTCAGGCCACTGTGAAACTTGCAAGGCCATCCAGAGTCTGTTTCATAGGAGAAAGCCGCAACCAATTGACTTGCCGCCTTTCGCCGCTTGGCGGAGGCTGCCCTCCGTTGCCTGATCTTCCACCGCCGCGACCTGGCCGATCGCTGGGAGTCGGCTGTGGGGCTTTTGCGCTTGTTGTCGTTTCTGTTGTCGCCGGGCTGGCGCCTCCACCGGCTGCTCGGGAGCCTGGGAGTCACTTTGCTAGCCGATTGACTTGGATCTCCGCCTTCATAGAGGAGTCGGCCGTATGCATTTGTCTGCTATGATTAGCGGTTCGTCGAGGGTTTCGGCTCATCGCAGAGGAGCTTGTGTTGAGGAGGGTGCCTTCGGCACCCGGCTGTAGAAGTACTCAATGGCTCGCACCTCGTGCACGCCTCGCAGGAGTTTCGGAGTTCGCCCCAGGCCGATAGTCGTGCGTCGATTCCTCGGGCCTTGCACGCACAGGAGAGCCGGGCGCGCTTGGGAGGTCGCTTGTATGCGGCGGGTGAAGTTGCGAATGAAGGCTTCAGTGAAGTCGACCCAGCTGTTGATGCTGCGGGGCTTCAGGCTGTTCAGCCATGTCCGAGCCGTGCCCTGGAGCATGAGGGGAACATATTTTACGGCGATTCGCTTGTTGCCGTTGGCGATGTTGACGGCTGTGGAGTAGTCTATCAACCAATCCTCCGGCTTCACGGAGCCGTGTACTTGGGCGATCTCGGGGAGCGTGAACCCTTTGGGGAAGGGCTCGCTCGATGCGGGCCCAAGCAAGGCGGACCAAGCTCATCTTCTTCTTCTAACGCCAGGATCTGTGGAGTCGGTCGATCCGTGGCGGGTATTGTTCTCTCCGACTCCTCTCGGCGCCAAGGCGACTCCGAGAGTCGGATGCTCAACCGCGGGCGGAGAGACTCGCCACTTCTCCGGGCGGGGAGGCAGGTAATCATCTCGCCGCTTCCACCGCTCGGGCGGCCATCTTGGTCGCGCCGATGGAGATGCGAGTCCGCCAGGCTCGCAGCCGCTCCTTCTCTTCTCCTCCGCGGACTCCGCCAGCCGGCGTCCGGAGGTCGCGCTTTGATCTCGGCGAGGGGTAAGTCATCATTCTCGCTGCCGCGCTGCCGGCGCGGCCGCTTGCCGCGCTTCGCGCAGCAACCGCCGCCGAGGAGCTGGACTCGCTCCGCTCATTACACGCGCTTCGCTTTCGAGGTTCCTTAGTTTTTCGACGCCGCTGGGCGGCACGGATGTTCTCCGCAGGGTGGCGACACGGGCGCTTACTCCGAACAGATCGGCGATGGCAGCGCCCGCCTCGACCACACCGAGACGGCTCGCCCGGCCGGAGCCGACGAGCCGCCTTACAAAGACGGTCCATCTCAAGGCCAGATGCTTCGGACAAGCGCCTCATGCTTGCTAACTTCTTGGCGCTTTCAATGATCTGAAGGCGGCGTTTTTCCAAGATCTCTGTGTCGCGCCCTTCGATGGGCGCGACAGTCTCGCAGACGCAGCAGCGGGTCTCTGGCGTTTTCACCGGAGTGCTCGCCGTGTCCGGCGACGAGCACCTCCGTGACGGCGCTTCCGCCGCTCTCCTCGCACGGAAGCGTTTCGTCAGAGACCACCACGCTGGTGGGGAAGATATCGACACGGCGCCGGAGTCGACCAAGATCGGTCGGAGGAGTTTACGGACTCCAAGTCTACGGCGGGCTCGCCGGCGACTTGAAGTTGGTCGAGGAGGCCCGCGAGAAGGTTCTCGGGGCCACCCGCGCCTGCGCTCGGCACGGGTTCGTCGGAGAGGCGCACCTCAACGATGAGTTCAGCGAGGCCACTCGCTGCGCAGGCGGCTTCAGCGCCGCGCAATGCATCGATGCAGACTCCTTCCGGCGAGCCGGGCTGGCTGCGCTCGCCAGGGAGGAACAGGGTTCCCGTCCAGAACAGATCTCCGGACGATGGTGCACCTCGCCCCACGGTGGGCACCAAATGTCGGGGGTTGGATGCGACATATGCCAACGGGTGGCTTATCATGGTGGGGGCGAGTAGAACGTCGCCGGTGCCTGGAAACGGGATGAGGCGAAGACATGCACGCCGCGAATCTACCTACGGGGCTCTCCGAGGAGATAACACCCTCATCGCTGCTCTGCTGGGTCTCCGCATGATCACTATGGTGCGATAGTACAAAGGTGCTCCTCGAGCTGTTTGGAGGCAGGAGGAGCAAGGCTAGCTCTTTCCCTCTTGCTATGTGTCTAAAACCTATCCAGGGCGAACCCTTTGCATGGGTGCCGGGGGTTTTTATAGGCCTACTCGGGTACAACGATAATCCGACCGGGCGTGACCCCGCCGTCGGCCTTCTTGTAGCCGCCCTCCTCAAGCTTCGGGCCCGCCGATCGGCGGGCCTCAAGGATGTGCGTAACATGCAACCCTCCCGATGACGCAGGCTCGGTCATGGGGTCGTGGGAACAGTGCCGCCGTCTGTCAGGCGATCACTGTCGCCACTCCCCGTCCAATCTGGTTTATGGCTTGTGGGGCCCTGGCCGGGAGGCGGCCGACTCTGGAGAGGCCGGCTCCCGCAGGGCCGTCTTCTTCTATCTCACTGACAGGGGGCCCGGCGATCTCTGGGCCGTACGCGCCGCCGTTGTGGGCACAGTGCCTTGTGCACTGTGGCTGAGGTTAAGGGAGGCATGGCAACAGTGCCGCGCCTCACCGGAGATCTCCTGGCGACGCGGCTCACTGTAGCCATGCCTTCCTCCCGTGGGTCCGAGGGGACAGCCACGATGGGGCTGTACCTCGCATCGGTCTTCGTGAAAGGTCACGGGCCGACTCTCATAGTCGGCCCTTTGAGAGGTCGCAAGCCCGGAGTCGGCTTGTTTTAGAGTCGCCATTTGAGGACTCTGCTTCTTCGAAGGTCGTCAGCTGGGACTCGGCCTTCTCAAAGGTCGCCTGCTGAGACTCGGCCTTCTCGAAGGTCGCCAGCTGGGACTCGGCTGAGGGGCGCGGCCTGCCCCGATGTCTTGAAAGATCTTGGTTCCTGGGTCAGCCTACCCATGGCCCATTACTCCGACACCGAGTACGCTTTTGGGTCCTGGCACTCGACATTGCAACCTTGCTCTGGCCAGCTGCTGGATCTTGGGTCTGCTTGGAACTGCACTCGGAACATGGAGGCGACTCAACTTCTTCACTGTCCTCACAGTCGTCACTGTCATCTTCACTATCGTTGGCATACTCAATATCATCACTTCACCCCTTGCTTTCTACTCCTCCGTGGGTTGTCCCCCATTCGGCACGGGCAAGTACATCTTCATGAATACCTATGAGACACAAATTATAAAGATCAGTTGGATTCCAATACAGTTGCGTATTGAAGAGTAATAGATGGAACACTCAACAAGTTATGTGTGACCTCTCCTGGAGGGTGCTCAGCGTCGAATGGCAAGATCCGTTTTGCTACACGCGGGTTGTCCTTGTTTCCAGTGATGCTCCGAATCCACTGCGCCACTGTCTCCTCTTTGACCTCCTCCGGGTGGGTCTGGGCGGTATCGTCTGCACTTGAGTATAGCCACATGGGGTGGTCGCGAGCTTGCAAGGACTGGATACATCGACTGAGAAACACTTCCAACAAATCCATGCCTGTCACTCCGCCCCATACTAGCGCAATGACTGCATCAACCAGGATGGCCACCTCACCCTTCTCCTCCTCTTCTACAATCAACGAACGAGGGGTGTGAAGTCTCTCTAGAGATAAAGGGGGAAGACTAGTTGATGCACCCGGGGTCAGGACATCTTTGCAGTAAAACCAGGTTGACTGCCACCCCCTAACCCACTCAGGAAAAGTCATGGGAGGGAAAGAGCTCCTACCCCTAATTTGGACTCCCAAACCTCCACACATTTGGATCACGTGGGTCCTCTCATCGGTCGGATTGGCTTTCTTAACCAACTGAGATCGGCAGGTGAAGATATGTTTGAATAACCCCCAATGCGGGTGGCAACCCAAGAAGTTCTCACACATCGAAACAAAGGCAGCAAGATACGATATGGTTTTTGGCGGAAAGTGGTGGATTTGTGTGCCAAAAAAATTTAGGAAACCGCAGAAGAATGGATGCGGAGGCAGAGAGAAACCTCTTTCCATGTGAGTCGTGAGGAGATCCCGCTTACCGTCGCACGGCGCGGGCTCGAATTCTCCTTCTGACAACCTCCAAGATCCAGGCGCTATCAGGTCACCGGCGATGAGCCCCACTAGATCTTCCTCCGAGACCGACGAGGGGATCCAATCCCATTGGATCGATCGTGAGGTCGACCCCTTAGCCATCTTCTTGCCCTTGTCCGTCTTCTTCGCATACTCCAAGGCCTTCGTCTTGTCCTTCGCCATTGTTGTGGTGGTCGCCGGGAATGAGCGGAGAGGCGCTGCACTAGAGGGGCGAGGCGGAGAGGCGAGGGAGAAAGGGGAAAATGGAGGGCATTGTTGCACACATCGGCCAGGTCGCCCTATATACCCTCGCGTCCGAGTGACTGACTTGTGGGCCCGCGCAATCTCAGCACATCCTTCAACTGGCGCCTAGCCCGATACATGGCGAAAAAGGTGGAGCAAGGATCAAGGAGTCCCTCCCCACTTTCCCCGCTTACCGCACTGTGCCCGGCCCACGCGCTTCTCCAAATTTCAAATCCCGTAAAATCCGAGCCTAGCAAATCAGTCGATCGCGTCAAGGATATCCAAATCCAATCTGGCCGATGCTTTGTTACTTATTTCACTTAGAAGTTCATGAAGCCAGACTCGATCAAGGCGACTGACGAAGGGTTAAACTACTAGCATACTTTCATATCCCCAAGAAAGTGTCTCCGAGACATTGAATCGATCGGGTCGGAATCAACTTCAATCCTTCTTCACTCGGTCCTCGATCCATTCGGGGGCTAATGATGATGACATGTACCTAGGGTAGGATCTTGGGCCTGACATATATGCCCTACCCAAGGATACTACACAAGAGGCCAAGGCCTATGAAGATAAAAGGAAGATACCGGCTGGAATCACCTCAGAGTGCAATCCACTCGACAGAAGATCCACTCGGATATCCCAATTACACTCGACTGTCGTCATTCACTCGGAGAACAAGAATTCACTCGAATCATAGAAGACCTAAGGTCACCTCTAGATAGCAACAGTCGGTCATTCACTCCGTCACCTTAAAGATCATTAAACGCAGGCGTTACCAGTAATGTTCGTGGCATTATACTCTCATTGAACCCTTGCATAACGGAGGGCTGCGAGGGGTTGTCGTACTCTATATAAGCCACCCCTCCCCTCTTGCACAAGGGTTCGCACCCCCTGTAACTCAACACTCCAATCAATAGAGCCTCCGCAGCACCAAGACGTAGGGCTGTTACCTCCTCCGAAAGGGGCCTGAACTCGTAAAATCCAAGTGTACAACCTCGCCGTAGCTAGGCACTGCCCTCTCCTACATACCCCCATTTCTACTGTCAGATCCGTTCCCACGACACTTTTGTAAACTACAAAATTTATTCCAGCACTAACCATCTACCTTGGTTGGAGAGCTTTTCATAGTGGAAAGTAACTTAGGCTAATAACCCTTTAGTTGTCTAAATGGTCTTATATCAGTTTACGGAGGAAGTAACATGCATAGTTACTAGTATTTGTTGCTACTTTTATAGTGAGAAGTAACATACGTGTTGTTACATTCCTTTCTCCCCTCTGCCAGATCCAATCTCTCCCCTCCGCCGCCCCATGTGGGCGGCCAGGGGGCCCCAACCTTAGCCGCCGGTCACTCCCTATCCCATCCCTCCCCTCCGCCGCCGCTGGAGGAAGACGTCGGGCTAAGCCCGGGCGGCTAATGGTGGTGGCCTAGGAGACTCTCCTTCTCACGCACGAGGGTGGTGCGGGGCATCGGGGCGAGTGGAAGTGTGGCCCCAGATCCGAGCCTCCACGGAGGTGGCTCGCTCTCGGCGGCGAGCAGCGATGGATGACTAGTGGTGGAGATGCTGCATCTGGCCGCGGCGCTACGGCTCCTCGGATCGGCGGTGGCGTGGAGGGCTTTGGTGGGCTGGTCAGCTATGGGCGTGGTTGGCTTTCCGGTCAGATCTGATCTGGCTAGATTGGCTTGCCTGCTCTGGGGCAGCGGAGATCGGTGGTGGTCTGTGCGCATGATGCGAGACAGAGGTTCATCGAGCGGAGCCGGGTGAAAACCTTGTTTTCGGCTTGTTGCCAAGACCAGGGATGGCGGCACTCTTTTGTGTTGTTACCTTCTTGAAGGGATCACCGTGGAGAAGCTCAAGACCTCTATTCGCTACCTCCGGGGGAAATTGTAGATTAGTAGATCGGATGACGACCGCGCTCTGGTGTCGTTTCCCCCTTGGGGCGTCATTCTTGGAGGTGTGCACATGCTCTAGGGACCAGTGGATGGCTTCTTTGGTGGAGCGGTGCTTCATCTTACTCATTGATGGCGGTGGATCTCGGCGGCATGGCGTAGTGGAGACTCGGCGCCCAACACGCAGAGATGGACTCGCGCAGGAGGAGGACGCTGTCAGGCGTCATGGTGGCGTCGATGGTAGAGAGGCCTGGCAAGGTCGGTGTGTTAGTTTCTGCTCTGAAGATGGATTGGTGGAAGACGATGGTGACGCCACAATGAGAGTGCGTTGGATCGGTTTGTACCCCAACCCTAGTATGTGACTCAGTTGGAGCCTCCGGCTTTAGATGTTAGGCTTTGGTGTGATGTCTGTTTGATATTGGGCTCGGACTATCGGCACCCATTGTGGATTTAACATGGTAGATGCCCTAGTGAATGGACTTAGGTGTGGAGCCATCGCAGCTAGGTTAGCTTAAAGGGGTTTAAACGGGACAAAGGACACAGTGAGTTTTTACCCAGGTTCGGCCCCTCTCAATGAGGTAAAAGCCTACTCCTACTTTCGATTGTATTGCTTGTGTTTCAATTACCAGGGAGCGAATACGCTTGACCTAGTGCTCGATCAATTGTCCCTTGAGTTAACCCACTGCCAGGTCACCCCTTTATATACAGGTTGATGCCCGGCGGCTTACAGAGTCCCATCCGGCTCATACAAAACCTGTCCGGCTCGGTACCTAACTGAGCTTGCCTTACAATACAAGTTAAACATATGGCGGCTCATCCCTTTGGGCCTCAAGTTGCCTCTGGGTCTTGGGCCTTCAATAAGCTTGCTTTATGAACCGCCATCTTCATATCTTCTTGGGCCTCTTCATCTTAAGTCGCCTATAGCATGACCAGGCCCCTCCAGGGCGGGTCATAACCAGTAGTTATATCCCCAACATTAGGCCCCAGGTTGATTTGAACTGGTTCACATCAATCGTCAACACTTGACTTAGCAGATTCGTCTTTCATCAACTTTCACCAAGTCACCATAACCCGCCATGATGTCACAGCACCGAACCATACTAACCCGCCATGATGTCATGCACATTAATTCCGCACAAGGCCTGTCGGGGATATACCCCGCGGTATGACCCGGCCAGAGATATGATCCGGCTGGGACTTGGCATTTCATCGATAACCCGCCCAAAGACTGGCGACTCACTCATGACCCGGCCGGGCCTAGCGATTCGTTGATAACCCGGCCAGACTTGGAGCCTCATCAGTAACCCGCCTGGACTTGGCGGCTTGTGAGCGAGCCGGCTCATCAGAGAGGCATGCACTGGCGACTTAACGCAGAAGGCCCAAGAAGAGAAAGACCCGGACTTGTATATAGCCGGCTTGTAATAGAATAGTCCTAGTCCTACTAGGACTCCACATGTAACCCGCCCCTCCAACTTTTATAAGGAGGGGCAGGGCACCCCAACAGGGAGAAGTTTCACAAGTTGAGACAAATCAATAGCTCTCGAGATAGAGGTATCTAAAGGGCACCCTTGTAATCGTGAGCATCACCATGATAAATATCAATGAAGTAGGGTGTAGGCTCTTGGATCAATTTTCCATTTGCCCAATAATTGATCTTCATGTGGGCAACTTTTATTTTACACCTCCACCATGAGGGGTCAAACCTGGGTAAAAAACCTCGCGTCTCTCGTCCCATTCAACCCCTCTCAAGCTACCACATAGATGTGTTGGCCTCACGACTATGTCCTCACACTAAGGACATCTGCCGTGCCGAATCCACGATAGTTGGCGCCCACCATGGGGCCTGCGCACGGTGGTGTTGAGTTCTTGGAGGGATCTCTCCTAGGGATCGAGGAGCTCGCAATTTACTGGATGAAGAAGAGTCGATTGGAAAGGATCTGCATCAGTTTCAGAAAATCACCAAGGCTGCATATTGGGATTGGACAAGTCAATGCCATGGACTAGTACTTGTAGTATACGAGGTCATGCCAATTATGACCCAGACTATGTTGCTGCAATCACGCGTTAATGGTCTACTGCGAGCCACTCCAACTTCCGGCGAGCGCCTTGCCTCAAGTCGCCGTCACCGTTTGACTCTACCCTCCACCCCGGCTCACCGTTGATTCTGCCTTTTGCTCCGCCACGGGTCGCCCCTGTTTGATTCCTCTTCAAACCAGCCCCGCTGCCTCCACGCTGTGCTCACTTCGCGTCCGCGCTGCTGATCGGCATCGCCTCCGCATCTGAGAAGCTGCGTGGCCATGCTAAGCCGCCCGCCTCCGGTGTGGCCATCGCGACCATGCCCCCTCAAGCCGCCCCTGCATGGCCTCGCTTTGATCCACTACCGCGAGGTTACAGCTGCGCTTGAGCCGCCCCATTTTGCCACTTGCCTCCGGACCTTCCCGCGTCGAGTTGCCACCTGCTTGTGCCGCTGAGACCTCGTCTCCGCCAGGTTCTGCTCGAACCCCGCCGCGCTTGGAGAGCCGCCGAACACCACGAGTTGTCCATGCTCCGCCAGATTCCACCTCTATTGTCGTGGTCTAGAGCGGTCCTTTGTTCGGCCTCGTTGAACCATCGGACACTGTAGTCGCTGCAGCCCTGCCACCTTGGCCAAGCCATCGTGCTCCACCTCACTAGGGGCCTTGCTGTAATCACCCCGCCTCTACGCCATGGTTCGCCTTGCGCCGCCTCGAAGCCACCTCTACTCGGCCTCGCTCTAGGCCGTCCTCGCAGCCTGCTCCTCCGTGGCCTCACTTGCGTCACCGCTTCTCAAGCCGGCCCTGCCTCGCAGCCATCTCTATGCTGGCCTGCGCCACCGTGCCTCAAGTCGGCCCGGCCTCGCGGCCGTCTCCATCATGGCTTGGAGCCGGCCCTGCCTCCACACGCCTCTGCGGCTTTGCCTTCCCTGGCCTCGCCTTGAGCCGGCCTTGCCTTTGCTATGAGCCGTTGGGCCCTTCTGCTTATGCCATAACCCGCCGGCGAGTTGTACCTGCCTCACCTCGTCGTCAAGCCGCCGCTGCGGTGGCCACAGCCTCACCCTCTTCTGCGGTTTGCCTCTATTTTCGCCGCATGTCGCCGCAAGACGTCATATCTGTAAACTGGCACTGCAGCTTGTGTTCACCATTTTAGCAGCCAGCAGACAAGAGTTGGCATGTCATTGCATATTATTCAAAGAATACTAAGTGCACAAATCTGCAGATGATTTAATTTAAAAACATGTTAGAGAAGAACATCAGGCAGTGCCAGGACTTTCTTTGTGGTTGTCTACTGGTTTTATTCAGAGATTGGGAGAGACGGAGCCAACAGAGCGCACATGGCTATATTTGCTATGGGTACAGGGCATCTTGGAGGCCTATTTTTTATGGCTTGATCACCATTGAAATTACTTGAGGGTATTCGCAGACGCTATATATGGATCATCTGTCAACTGGACGAATCAGGTGAATTCTGTCCAATCAATTTTTTATTGATATGTTTTTTGTTCTTTAAAGAAAAAGTACTCTGGCTGGCGATGTTTTCTGATGCGGGACAATTGTTCACTGCAAGAGTGATGGTCGTGTCATGGATATATATAGCTCGCGCCACTGTTACCATGTGCTAGCATCTGATCATGCCATGATGCTCGAGGAATGTATGTGCAAGTCACCGCCTCTGCGGCCCAATTTACATCAACACGCCGGAGCCACACCCGTCTGCATGAGAAGCTTATTGAATACAAGCAAGTCGCTGCTCCGGTAGCCTAGTTTATGATGACCATTCTGGAGCAAATCATTATATATTTTGCGCCTCCGCCTGCACCGGGTGGCTTAATGGACATGTGCGCAAGTCGCCGCCACTTTGTTTTGGATTAAACAGCCAGCTGGGATGAACCATCAGCCGAGTTACTGACACAGCTCATTCGGGATCATTTATAATCCGCCACAGTCGACCTCAACCTTCTGTGGATTTACATCGTGTTATCAACGCCAAGGATATACATCTTATGCTATGGTCAAAAATGAAGAATCTCAGGCCAACTCCTTGAGTCAACTTAAGACTCGGGGGCTATAATGACATGACTTAGCAAATTTTGCTAGATTCAAGAACCCTGGGTCATTGGAGGGAAAATAACCCAGTCCCAGAGGCTACTGCCATATTGATGAAAATTTAAAGGCCGTCAGAAAAAATTCCGGCTTAAAAAGAAGATTCCGGTTCAAAATCCAGTTCAAGGGAAATCTGTCTCCCACATAGCTTTGAAGCTCTCAATATCCGTTTAAAATTCCGGCTCAAGAAGAAATTTATCTCTCGCAAAGTTCGAGTTCTCAGAAAAAAATTAAAGGTTGTCAAAGAGAACTTGCTGCCATGATGCGCGGTTCAAACATAGGTATCCCGCCTTATTGGCTTATCACATTATTGGTCACTTGGGGGCTTCCTGCTCAATGAGCATAGCTGTGACTACCCTCTTGATCCGTCTTACACGCCTTCTTATAGATTACATGGGGGCTTCTTGCTCATTGAGCATAGCTGTGACTACCCTTTTGATCCAGCTTATACGCCTTGTTGCAAATGACTTGGGGGCTTCCTACCCAAGTTAAAAAGTTACCAAAGAGAACTTGATACAATGTGTAGTTCAAACATAGGTAACATGCCTTGATGGTTTACTATACGTCACTTGGGGGCTCCCTGTTCAATGAACATAGCTTTATTTACCCTTTTGATTGGCTTGTACGCCAGGTGTAAACACCAAATTCCGGTTTATCCTGCCTTGTATGTCTGCCACTCCGCCCAGATAATCCTGGAATGACCCGCCATACTCTTGACAGTCAATCTTATAAAGACCCTGAACTTGTCAAAGTTAAAATGGCGGTTGGTCGTGTGAGGCTTGGCTTATAGTTTTGAATGAAGGATTAACTTAATGGTTGTGCGGCCCATGAAAGAACTTGAGATTAAGGCTTGGTGGCCTATGAAAGCCTTGTTTTTCTAATTTGTTGTTCTCTCTAAACATTGTTGGATTCATATCCTTGTTCCATATTAACATATGGTTTAAAACAAATCAGGCCATGTAGCCTTGATTATATGACTCGTAATTGAGCATATTGGGATTGGTAACCCGCCCTGATAGCAGACTTTAAGTCGCTAGGATATTTTTCCTTGAGCAATCAAAATGATGATATTTCATGACTCCGGGTTGATACTGGTTCCGGATTATAATTATCAAGGCATCACCATGGTATTAATCTACAGATATGTCTTTTAGTAAAATTGCATGAATATTTGGGGTTTTGTAACCCGTCCTGGCTTTGGACGTTATGTCACCAGTATATTTTGATTGCGCAATTGAAACTATGCGCTATAAGTCTTTGGGCTGTCACCCTCACTGGATATGGCGATGTAAGCCGGCAGCATGAGCCAATTTTCCAGGTATGTTTTTAATTGATATAAGAATATGCGAGGTTTGATACCCGCACTGGTTTTTGACTATAAGTCACCACTATGTTATGAATCATGCTCGAGTATTCCGGGTCATTACCCGCCCTGGCTTTTGACTTTAAATCGCCAGTATGTTCTGGCTTAAATAGCCGAGATTGCAAGTATCACCTGCCCTGGCTTTTGACTTGAGTTGCCAGCAAGCTTCGTTGAAATCAGGCACTTATAAATATTGGGGATGTCACCTTTACTACATATGGTGTTGTGAGCTGATAATATCAGGTATGTTTTCCTGGTTATATGAATATGCGAGATTTGATAACCTGACCTGGGTTTTGATGTTAAGTCGCCAGTATGTTTAGGCTTGAATGGCCTTAATTCTAGTCTTTTCCGTAATTGCATAAGACTATATTATGTTTGGGTTGTTACCCGCCCTGGCATTTGACGATAAGTTGCCAGGGCATATGTTGTTTAAACTTTGTGTAGGACATGCAGAGCTTTACATGCAACTCCGGGTTATATTGCTCCATATTGAGTTTATTGAGGCCATAAGATGCCAAAGTGATCTTTTTCGAAAACTAGACATGACTATGAGCCGCCATAGATGGTTGGGTTATTTAGCTCACCCTGGATTCGAGATTTAAAAGCCGACTCATGAATTATATTACTGTGCATGTCTGCAATAACATCTCTGCTTGCAGGGGTTATCAATTCCTGATTATTTTTTACAAAGGATATAAGCCGTCGGGTTACAAAAATCCCGGATTACAATGAATGTGCATTAAGTTGCCATCGGCCAAGAGTCATTGAGTATTTAAACTTTGGATTTACTCGTCAATAAATGAGATATTATGATTGAGGTTTTCATACCGGATTATATTATTCAAATCTTTAATAGCCACTTAATGGTCTTTAATATCTTAATGGTTTTCATACCGGATTATATTATTCAAATCTTTAATATCTCAATGGATCTTTATCTTAATGGTCTTCATGAAAATCGAGGCGTCCATATAGCCACTTAATCATCTGTCGGTCTCCTCGATTCCCGCGCATGCCATCTATCCATTCCCTTATAAATAGGGGCAAGGGGTCCATCCTTTCACTTTTTACCCCTGCCCTCGCGTCTTCATCTTCCTCGCGCCGACCAGCACTGCTCGAGCTCCGCCGCTGCCATCTCCAACATCATCAACTCCAGCCGCTGCATCACCATGATTGTGTCCAGAGAAACACAGCGCTCCTCTGCTGTCCATCAGCACCATCAGGTATTTTTCTTGCTTCATCTCAGATCCGCACTAGGGTTTCCTCCGTTCATCGGAGTTCTTCAGTGTTCATCCAAAAACTTCCCTAGCACCCCCTACTGATGACCTGTTTGATCCAACTGTAGTATAGGATTAGCGCGGTAGTTGTTTTAGCCTTTGTCGCAAAATATAGATGTGTTTCATCTGCTGAAACACCACACCCAGCTCGCGTGTTCTTCGGCCGTGGTGACTAGGTTAACTTTATTTTCCCTTTTCGAGCTGCTGTAGAGCCAAAATTGTAAAACCAATCTGCAAAAACATGTTTACTGAAGACTTAGCAAAGTTCAGCTCCACTCCATATCTGTAGGCATTAGCCCCTCATGGTGGCTTAAATGACATACTTGTAGCTCATCAAATAGTTGTCGGCTTAACTATGAGTACTTTTAAACAGCCAATGCAATATTCTGACGTAACCCGGTTGTTCCTCGCCAGTTTAACCATGCCAATTTTTGAATACTCACTCATGTTGAATGTCAATTATTCTGTCCTCAAATCACTTGCCGGCTTAACATCACATTCTTAACCCGGCAATATCTTTTCTTCTAGGCTTTTCATCAAAAATGACAAAGACGGTTACTTCATGCAACTGGGTGGCCTCCACTGTCACAGAAGAAGCTCTAAACGACCATGTCAAAGTGGGCGTCTTAGCCCCAAAATAGGATATCCACTAGAGGGTCCCTGGAGATGAGGCCAGACCCGCCCCTAAAGAGGGTGAAGTTGTGGTATTTACTGATCACATGCTTCGTGGGTTCACCCCACCTGGCTCAAAATTCTTTTGTGACGTGCTGCACTTTTTCAAGCTCCATCCTCAACACATCGGCCCCAACTCTGTCTCAAATGTTTGCAACATTCAATTGTTCAGTGAAGTATATCTCCAACAAGAGCCCATCATAGAATTGTTCAGAGAGTTCTACTATTTGAACCAGCAAATAGAGTTCACTGATGGGCCAGCCTTAGAACTAGGAGGCATTTCCTTTCAAAGGAGAAAAGAAGCCACTTTCCCTGCCGCCTCACCTCCCAGTCATCCTAAGGACTGGAACCAAACATGGTTTTATTGTCAAGACACGTCTCCAGAAGGTGAAAATCATCTGCCGGGTTTCCGCGACAGCCGGCTCAGCAACAGACACCATCTTCCATAACGGATCAGCACAGAAGGACGGGCCAAATATATGCCCGTTTTTCAAATATTAGAGCCTTGATGGCCAATGGCTTAACTGGAATCGATCTAGTCTGGTGCAGTGTCACATGGAGGATCACGCCCTTGAGCTGCCGGCCTGGCTTAATGTGCGAATATACTGGCAGCGTCAAAGATCCCAACGCCATTGCCAAATAGAAATGGATGACGATGCCATCAACACTATGACCAAGTCTCTTCTCAATGAGAGTTGGAAGGATTGCAGCAAGACCAGCTTAGCTCCATTTCATACGAAGAACAAAGCTCCAGATGTAAGTACTTTAAACAATTTCCCATATATTCATTACATGCCAATCTGCTTTCTCATTTTTGTTTTAAATCTCTGCAGGCTGACTCTTCATTTTGGAAGAAGAAGCTCCAACATAAACCGGCCAAAAAGGCCAAGGCAAAGAGCAAGGCTGTCAAGAAGCCTGCCAAGAAGAAGGCTAACCTCGCAAATCAACTTGCTTTGGATGACTCTAAGTCGGAGGTAGTACTTGACTCCCTTGGCTCAATTTTTAATCATCTTATTGACACTGATTACCATCAGGATGAAGCGGAAGCCATCCGCGCAGATGATGAAGAGGTAATTATCCTTTCCTCCAGCTCAGAATCTTTACCGAGACAGAAAACTCGACAAGCAAGCCAGAAAGTAGGGTTTTCTCACCCTTTGGCTTATTTGGATCCCAAATTTATTTTGAAGAAGCAGCAGCATGAGGTCCAGCGCACGACCCGGAACAGTGCGGCGGGGTTCTTTCCTCCGGTTTACCCAACATGCCGGCTCCTCGCAAGCGCCGAGCAGAGGTTCCACCACTTTCTGACTTAGCTTTTCCAAAGGCGGGTCTCATTCGACAACCCCTTAACCCTTCTAATTCAAACTATCAGGGCACTTCAAATTCATCTTCTGGCAACTCAACTGGGACTCAGGTCCCTCTTTTCAAGACTATACCTGGGTAAGAACACTTAAGCCTGCATGTTTTTAACACCTTATTCAATTGATTTACTTGTCTCATCATGTGTTGTAGTTTCAGGGCTATGGCCAAACCCAGTAAGATGCTAAAGGTTAATAAACCGGCCTAAGATCCCAAAGCTGCTAACCCGAAGAAGTAGACAATATTTGAATATTTGTATCAAACTTCCGAAGCGGCCATGGATGATCCACTGCCAGAGGAGCACCATGTCACCATGGACCCCATGAACATTGATCCAGAGGATGCTAAGCCGCCCAGTCCCGCTCAGCCGGCTCAGGAAACCGAAGATGTAATAGTGACTGGGACGGCTTATACGGAACTCAGCAATCCCACTGTCTTGTCCAAGCACAGCTCCAAAGAGGAATTCTCATCTGTTGACAAAGGCTAGTGGAAACTGGATATCAAAAGCTATGCCCATGAGCTTCATGCGGGTTACTTGAACCGCCTTCACACCAACCGTGACTTTGAAGCCGGCTTGGTTAATCTTATGAAAGATCGTTTTGAGGTAAGTAAAAAACTTGTCTCACACAAATATATATCTGTCAGCTGCCAACTCTACTGGATATGATAAACTTGAATATGTTGTAGACTTCAAATATTCTTGTTGATTTTGATATCCATGTCATAGCATGTTAGAACTGGAGAATCAACATAAGTAGCCCCCAAGGGCCAGTTTAAGTGCATAGCTAAAGCCGGGACTTCAAAATGTAGCTCTTAATTTCACATATGTAATTCCCAACGGCTGGCTTAAACTGACAAGTTAAGTCGGGACTTCAAATAGTAGTGCTCAATTTTGCACCTGTAGCCCCCAAGGGCCGGCTTAATCAGCATGGCTAAGCTAGGACTTATCACCATAAAAATCCAAATATGTAGCCCCCATGAGCCGGCTTAATCAGCCATGGCTAAACCGGATCATTAAAGATTTGTCTTTAAAAAAAGAGCAATGTGCATTAGCCCCCAAGTGCCAAGTAAAATACTTGTATTGTGCTTGGGACTTCAAATAGGATGATCATAATGCGTCCTATCTTGTTCATGTTGCAGGATGAACTAAATATGAAGGAATCCAGGTCAATGATCTGAGGCAAAACATTCAAACCCAGCAATCTGAGACTTCAAAGGCCAAATCAGAGCTAAAGACTGCTATGGAAAATATTGAAAAACTGAAAAAGGACTTCAATGCTGATAGAACTGGCTGGGACACCGAAAAGGAAGCTCTACTTAAAAGAGAAGAAGATGCCGAAGCTGCCCTTAAACCGGTGACTGATGAGTTGTCCGGTTTAAAGCATCAAATCAATAACATGACAGCCCTCTAGAGTTTTCCACCTTGGCTTAGATATGCACATGAAGTTGAAAGTCGCCTACACTCTCATAGAAAAATTATACACTAGTGCTCAACGGGCTATTTCTGTTGCTTCCCATAAGAAGCATCCACCTTCTTTCATCAAGGAAGTGTTGGAGAAACTATTTGTGTTACCCCAAAGGATTGAAGATTTAAAGAAATCAGTCGCTAGAGCCGACGCCATTACCGCACTGAGCCGGGAAAAGGCATGGCAAGCAGAACTTGACCCGGAAGAGCTAGCCACTGGCTGCCCTAGCTTAAAAGAGGATGGGTCTCCCTTCAGCTCCGACGACTTCACCAATATTGTAAGGGAGATGCGTCCTTTGGCTAGCAAATTGGCTGAGGAAACTGATCTTTCCAAGTATAACCCGGTTTATGATGCTAAAAACGCAAAAGTGAAGGCGCCGGTTCACGAGGCCGTGGACCTTATCCCACCAACACATAAGCATACCTTCGCTCCTGACATTGACCCGTCAACCCTTATAGACGGTGAAGATGCTTTCAAAGCTTTGACTGGGATCAGTTGGACCACATCTGACTTCCAACCAATGGGTAATGAAGAGGAAGATGAACTAGTGCAAGATGACCCAAAGTCATCCACACGCCTAGACCAGGACAGCTGATCCTCGGTGGCGGCTCATAAATTTCATGATGATAGTTTGTGCCTCCAAACACTTAATCATTTGGGTTGCATGTTAGCCTTGTAATAGGCTAGTTGAAAACAATAATCTGCCATACCATCGTGCATGTTTTGTTGTTTGAATATGTTTAAACTTCCATTCTGATGATTGAGGACCCATAGTTTCATGCTTCATCATATTGATTTATCAGATGAGTCATATCCAATATTGTTGTGCCGCCTGCATATGCACAAATAAACATGTGCCCTGGCGGTTTACCCCAGGGCGGGTCATATTGCTCAACACAATATATTATGATGACTTGTCAAAGTCTTATAATCAGGGTGGGTTATCAAAACCTCACATATTCATATTCAACAAGTAAAACATACCTGTGAAATAAGTTCATACTGCCGGCTTACATTGCCATATCCAATAAGGATGACAGCTCCATAGCTTAGAGCATACAACTCCAAGTGCATAATTCAAACATACTGGCAACTTATCGTCCAAAGCCAGAACGGGTTATCAAAACCTCTGATATACTCATAGCAGGAGCAATAATGATTAGGGCTACGTGGCCTAAACCATGTTAACCCATATATCAATATGGTAAAAAATATCAACTTGAAACAATGTTCAGAAAACAATAAATCAGAAAAAACAAGGCGTTCATAGGCTGCCAAGCCTCAATATCAAGTGCTTTTCATGGGCCGCACAGCCACTAGGTTAATCCTTCATTCAAACCAGTAAGCCGGGCCTCACATGACCAACCGCCGTTGTAACTTTGGACAAGTTCAGGGTCTTTATAAGATTGACTGTCATGAGTACAACGGGTCATTCCAGGATTACCTGGGCGGAGTGGCAGACAAACAAGGCAGGATAAACCGGAATCTTGGTGATTTACACCTGGCATACCAGCCAACCAAAAGAGGTTAACAAAGCTATGTTACTTAGGGAGCCCCCCAAGTGATATATATTAAGCCTTTCAAGGCAGGATATCTATGATTAAACTGTGCAATGCCACAAGTTCTCTTTGGTAACCTTTAACTTAGGAAATAAGCCCCCAAGAATTTTCAATCAAGGCATATAAGTCGGATCCTTAGGGTAGTCATAGCTATGCTCAATGATCAGGAAGCCCCCAAGTGATTTTTTAACAAGGCATACAAGTCGGATCAAGAGGTTAGTCATAGCTATGCTTAATGGGCAGGAAGACCCCAAGTGATCTTATTAATTGATAATAAAGACTCAGATACTCAGAAATGAAATGACGGAGGCCCTGAATTATCACGGATGCCAGCTTTATTATACTTGATCATAATATATACATGGATGAAAATATGTACAACACAAGAGCCAATGCCTCAGGTGTAATAAGGTCGAAGATGAGCAATGTTCCAAGGCCGACGGGTCTCCTCCTCTGATGTGTGTGAGTCCTTGTGGTCTCGAAAATCAATGAGGTAGTATGAGCCGTTGTTCAAATTCTTGCTGACCACAAAAGGTCCTTCCCAAGGTGGGGATAATTTGTGCATATCCGTCTGATCTTGGATGAGCCGGAGCACCAAGTCACCTTCTTGAAAGGTTCGGGGTTTTAACCCGGTAGCTATGATAACGGTGTAGATCTTGTTGGTATATTGTTCCACTGCAAGGTCGCATTCTTCATCCAACAAGTCAAGAGCATCTTGACATGCCTTTTCATTATCAGCTTCAACATAAGCTGCCACACGGGGCGAGTCGTGACGGATGTCACTAGGGAGAACCGCCTCTGCTCCGTAAACCATGAAGAAAGGCATGTAACCCGTGGATCTGTTGGGGGTAGTATTGATACTCCAAAGCACCAAGGGTAACTCCCCAACCCGACAACCCGGTGTCCTCTACAAAGGGACCATAAGCCGAGGTTTTATACCTCTCAAGATTTCTTGATTGGCCCTTTCATCTTGACCATTAGACTGGGGGTGAGCCATTGATGAGACATCAAGACGAATATGCTCTTGTTGACAGAATTCTTTCGTAGCACCCTTAGACAGGTTAGTGCCATTACCAGTGATGATGCTATGAGGATAACCAAAGCGAAAAATCACCTTTTCAATGAATTGAACCGCCGTTGCCGCATCACATTTGCTGACCTGCTCAGCCTCAACCCACTTTGTGAACTTGTCAACCGCCACCAAAAGGTGGGTCTTCTTGTCATTGGATCTTTTGAAAGGTCCAACCATATCCAGCCCCCAGACTGCAAATGGCCAAGTAATTGGAATCATCCTCAATTCTTGAGCCGACACATGAGCCTGTTTCAAAAATTTCTGACAGCCATCACACTTGCTAACTAGGTCTTCTGCATCAGCATGAGCCGTCAGCCAATAAAATCCATGACGAAAACCTTAGCAACAAGAGATTTAGAGCCGACATGATGGCCACAATCTCCTTCATGAATCTCCCTTAGAATTTCACGGCCCTCCTCAGGAGAGATGCATCGTTGAAACACCCCCGTAACACTGATCGGTGTAACTCGCCATTAACAATGGTCATTGACTTAGACCTCCGGGTTATTTCACTGGCCAAAGTTTCATCATCAGGTAACTCACCCCGAGTCATATAAGCCAAATATGGAACAGTCAATCAGGAATAGCATGGAGGGCCACCACCAACTGTGGCTCCGGGTCAGGGATAGCAAGATCCTCTTGTGTGGGCAATTTAACTGAAGGATTATTCAGAACATCAGGAAAAAACACTAGGTGGTACCGGTTTACACTGGGACCCCGGTCGGCTTAAAGCATCAGTCGCCTCATTTTTCCTGCGATCAATATGTTCCACCTGTTAGCCTTTGAAATGACCAGCAATATCAACCGCCCGGCAATAAGCCGCTATGAGCGGGTCTTTGGAATCCCAAGTTCCTTAGACCTGCTGAGCCACCAGATCTGAATCACCAAAACATCTGACCCGGCTTAGGTTCATCTCCTTAGCCTGTAGCGACCAGACCTCAAACAGTCTAGTCTCTATGCATCAGTGTCATCCCTGGATCGGTAATGCTGACACGCACAGTACTCGAGGATTTATAATAGAGTAGCAATCACACACTTATTACATCAAATATCTCAAAAGAGAACTTATTACAATAATATGGCTTAAGGCCATCTAAAACCGATAACACCAGAAGGCTTGGAAGATAAACGAGTCCAACAACTCCAACGGCATAGCTGAGTTAAAGACAGCGACCTATGGCACCTTACTCGGCATCTGAAAAGTCTGCAACATGAAACGTTGTAGCCCGGAATGGGTCAACACATGGAATATGCTGGCAATGTAACACATAGAGTAATGAACAGGATAAATGCTATCACTACATGCATATATGGCTGGTGGAAAGCTCTACGGTTACAGTTTTGCATAAAGCCAATTTTTTCATACAACAAAGGAATAAATTTTATTTAACTATCATGGTGGTTTTTAATCATTGAGAAGGTTCCTCCAACTCAATCCCAATTAAAAATCATCATTAAACCCAACAAATTAAATTTAGAGTGATCAGATCAACATGATAATCCAAGAACCAGATACTCAAGATGTCCATAACCGGGGACACGGTTAACCATGATTAGTTTGTACACTCTGCAGAGGTTTGCGCACTTTTCCCCACAAGACTCGAACACATCCATGGTCGGAGATTCGAGACACGTCTTTCCAAGCATTAACTCTCTACTCGGATAGACAGTACCACCTACAACCCACTACATCTGCTAGTCTACCTCTTCAAGAGCTTCACGCAACTTACTCAACTATGCCAGAGCCCATATTGTCTTGTGGATGCACACGGAAGTTTCTAGCATGAATAATCTTATGATCCCTTTGAGCCTGGGTGGCGGACCGTAGGATGATCACACGGGTACTCGGGATATCCTAGGATAACTTTGGATTCTCCAGTGCCCCGACAACCACTTTGGGTACTCGTGGTGCCTCAAGCAATCCACCCGGATGTGTATTTAAGTAGCCATCTTAAGTTAACCATTAATTAACGATACTCACATCTGTCATGGATACACTCACCCAAACCACGTCTACGAGCATAGCATAGCAATCCTGAGCATAACGTAGAAGTAACTCCCAAAGGTTTGATAATAAACATGGCATTAGGTTCTACCTCATTATCTACTTCCCAAAACCCACATGTTAATTAGATCCTAATCATGCAATGTTTGAGGATTGATCTAATGCCATAAAAACTGGGTAGTAAAAAGGTATGATCAAAGTGTTACTTGCCTTGATGATGATCCGCGAAACCTAGAGACTCGTAGTAGCACGCTTCGCACTCCGGGTACTCTATCGCAAGCAAACAAAGCACACAATAAGCACTCAACTAGAAGCACGGGTAAAACTCAAATAAAAGATATCTAACTAGAAAGTTCAACTTAAGAACTCCGATTTGCAAAAAGAATCAAATCAAACGAAGCAACGAAACTCAAACTGCAAAAAAAACAAGATCCGCTTACTAATCTGGACTAAAGTCGAATTTTACAGTACCAAAATCTTGATCAAGTTGTTTAAACAGAAAGAGGGCTTCAAGACGAAGATCTAGGCACTTGAATCGCCTGATTCTGATAAGCAAGCGAAAAGATAAGCTAAAACGAAAATCAGGGTAGAAATCGCAATCGAAAATAATCGCGGAAAAACCCTAAAAAAGAAAAACTAACGAACAGGCTAACAAACGAACGTTCGCTATCTGCAGCTAACGACTGAACACTGTTCGTTAAGACAAACGTACGGACGGACGACTATTAAATAACTAAACCAGGAAAAAAAATAAAACCGATCTATAAAAAAACCTAGGGTTTTCGAAAAAACAGACGGTTTTCTAACGAAAACCGGTGGCGGCGGTGGGTACCTCCGCGGCGGCGGGTCGACGGCGGACGGCGGCGGTTCGGCTCGGCGAGGCGACGGCGGCGATGGCGGCGGTCCCGTGGCAAGCGGGTCAACGCGGCGACACGAGGCAGCGGCGCGGATCCCGGCGGGCGGGCGGATCAGGCGGGCTAGGGTTCGGCGGGTGGGGGCGGCTCGGCTCGGCCCTTCGGCCTATAAAGGGCCGGCCGGGTCAGTGTCCCACGCGGACACGGCCCGCTAAGGCGGTTCGAGTTTTTTTTAATATTCTCACGCGTAGAAAAACGAATAAAAGAAATACTAAACGGACTCCAAAAATCCTGAAATAAATTTTCCCCGTCCTCTGAAAATATAGCGGACAAAGGGAACATTTATTTGGGCCTCTAATGCAATTTTGAAAAACGCATTTTTTTCCTAATTCAACTAAAATAGCAATAAAACTCCGAATAAAATACTTATTTGATTTTCATATTTATCCTCCAATATTTTCTTTATTTTGGGAAAGTCATTTTATCCCCTCTCTTTTATTTTCATACATGAAATATTCGGAGAGAAAAATAATTAAAACCAAATGATCCTCTTTTCAAAATTTGAGAAAACTCAAATATGAAAATAACGAAATCCCCAACTCTCTCCGTGGGTCCTTGAGTTGCGTAGAATTCCTAGGATCCTCCAAAAATGCAGTAAAATATGATATGCAATGATGATCTAATGTATAACATTCCAAATTGGAAATTTGGGTTGTTACATAGCCATCCGAAGACCATGGAGCAAGGCCTCATATTCAGCTGCATTGTTAGTGCAAGGAAACATCAGCCTCAAAACATAACAGAACTTATCACCTCGTGGGGAAGTCAGAATAACTCCAGCCCCCGAGCCTTCCAATTGTCTGGATCCATCAAAATGAATAGTCCAATATGTGTTATCCGACTTATCCTCACGCATCTGCAACTCTGTCCAATCATTGATGAAATCAACATGGGCCTGAGACTTAATGGCTGTTAGAGGCACATATTTCAAACATGGGGTCCAAGTTCAATTGCCCACTTGCCACCTGACCTGTAGCTTCTCTGTTTTGAATAATATCCCCTAGAGGAGCAGAATTGACTACAGTGAAGGGATGACCAAAGAAATAATGCTTCAACTTGCGACTAGCCATGAACACTCCATAAACTAGCTTCTGCCAATGTGGGTATCTCTGTTTAGATTCAATTAACACCTCACTGACATAATAAACCGGCCTTTTAACCGGATATTCCTTGCCCAACTCCTTCCTTTCCACCGCAATTGCCACACTGACAGCTCTGTTGTTAGCAGCCACATATAAAAGCAAAGGCTCCTTATCAATAGGAGTTACAAGAACCGACGGCTCAACCAGCTGCTTCTTAAGCGCCTCAAACGCTTCATTGGCAGCATCACTCCAGACAAATTGATCTATCTTCTTCATCTTCTAGTAAAGAGGAATAGCCTTCTCACCAAAGCGGCTTATAAACCAGCTTAAGGCCGCAATACAACCCGCCAAATGCTGAACATCATTAATACACGCCGGCTTAGACAGGGAAGTGAGAGCCTTGATCTTCTCCAGGTTAGCTTCAATACCTCTCTTAGAGACCATAAAACCCAAGAGCTTGCCCGTTGGCACACCAAAAACACATTTATCCGGGTTAAGCATCATCTTGTAAACCCGGAGATTGTCGAAGGTCTCCTTCAAATCATCTATCAAGGTCTCCTTCTCCCTGGACTTCACAATGATAGCATCCACATAAGCATGAACATTGAGCCCAATTTGGCTGTGGAGACAATTCTGCACACAACGTTGATAAGTCGCATGGGCACTCTTGAACCCAAAAGGCATAGATACATGGCAGAAGGCTCTAAAGGGAGTGATGAAGGACGTCTTCTCCTGGTCCTTAACTGCCATCTTGATCTGATGATAACCAGAATAAGCATCCAGAAAACTTAAACACTCACAACCCGCCGTAGCATCAATGATCTGATCAATACGAGGGAGAGCAAAAGGATCACCCGGACAAGCCTTGTTAAGGTTCGTGTAATCCACACACATGCGCCAAGTGTCGTTCTTTTTAAGCACCAGCATCGGGTTAGCCAACCACTCAGGATGAAAAACTTCAACAATAAACCCAGCCGCCAAGAGCCGGGCCACTTCTTCACCAATGGCCTTGCGCCTTTCTTCATTAAAACGACGAAGGAATTGCTTTATCGGTTTAAACTTTGGATCGGTATTAAGAGTGTGCTTAGTGAGTTCCCTCGGTACACCTGGCATGTCAAAAGGCTTCCATGCAAAGATGTCCCGGTTCTCACGGATGAACTCGATGAGCGTGCTTTCCTATTTCGGATCCATATTGGCACTAATGATGAACTTCTTGGACGAGTCACCAGGAACGAAGTCCACCGGCTTAGTATCATCTGTCGACTTAAACTTCAACAGCGGGTCCTGCTTTGTGGTTGGCTTCTTCAAGGGGGTCATATCTGTCGGGTCAACATTATCTTTATAGAATTTTAGTTCCTCTGTTGCACAAGCTGACTCAGCATAGGCAGCATCGCCCTCCTCGCACTCCAAAGGTATCTTTCTATTTTCATGCACCGTGATGGTTCCCTTATAACCCGGCATCTTGAGCTACAGATAAACATAACAAGGCCGTGCCATAAATTTAGCATAAGCCGGCCGTCCAAACAGGGTGTGATAAGGGCTCTTGATCTTGACCACTTCAAAAGTCAATTTTTCAGCCCTGTAGTCATACTCATTACCAAAAACTACCTCCAAGGTTATCTTGCCCACTGGATATGCCTACTTACCGGGCACCACCCCATGAAAAACTGTAGAACATCGCTTAAGATCTTTGTCAGTCAAATTCATACGGCGAAAAGTATCATAATAGAGGATATTGATGATGTTGCCTCCATCCATGAGCACTTTAGTGAACTTGTACTCTCCGACCTACGGTGCCACCACCAAAGCCAGTTGACCCGAATTATCAACCCGGGGCGGGTGATCTTCACGGCTCCATACAATGGGTTTCTCTGACCATCGTAAATATCGGGGGACCGTCGGCTCAACCGCGTTCACCGCCCACTTGTGAATCTTCTAATCCCGCTTGCACAAACTCGTGGTAAACACATGATATTGACCACTATTTAGCTGCTTCGGATGACTCTGATAATCAGACTGTTGTTGTTGCTGTTGATTACCTTCATTAGATTGCTGGTTAAAACCACCTTGATTACCTTGACCCTGGAATCCAAAGCTTGAGCCGCCACCTCCAAAGCCGGATCCGTGAGAGCCGGATCCTAACCCGCTGTGCGGGCCCTAATTACCCTGATAGAAACTGGAATTTCTATACTCCCTCATGATGAAGCAATCTTTCCAGAGATGAGTGGCCGGCTTATCCTGAGTACCATGCTTTGGGCAAGGCTGATTCATCATCACCTCAAGGTTGAATTTTGGCCCACCAAAACGGGGTGCTGACGACTTTCCCTTGCGCTTACCATTGTTACTCTGTGTGTTAGCCACAAAATCTGAACCGCCATCAGCTTGCTTGCGCTTTCCTTTATTGCCTTGACCCGCCGTGTTATGCTGTTGTCCCTTTGCATTGCCATTCTTCTTCCCCTTACTAGCTTTCTCTTCATCAGACTCAGGGTCCTTAGTGCTGCCAAAATCAGCATATTTGACAAGAGCTGCCATGAGCTCCCCCGTATCATTGCAATGGCGCTTAAGCCGCCCCAGCTTCTACTTGAGGGGAAGGGAATGGTATTTTTTCTCCAAAATTAGGACAGTTGAGCCGGCATTGATGCTATCCGATGAGTGGATAATGGCTGAGATCCGGCGCACCCAGTGAGCAGTTGACTCACCCTCACTCTGGACACAAGTGTCTAAATCAAGAATCAACATGGGCTGCTTGCATGTATCCTTGAAATTCTGAATAAAACACGCCTTCAATTCATCCCATGACCTGACAGAGTTAGGGGGCAATCCCTTCAACCAGGTACGAGTCGGCCCGTCCAGCATCATGGTGAAATACTTGGCGCATGCAGCATCATTGACATCTAACATCTCCATGGCCATCTCATAACTCTCAATCCAAGCCTCTAGGGGTTGATTCGCTATATAATTGGGTACTTTTCCAGGGCCCTTGAAGTCCTTGGGTAACTGCTCATTGCGTAGAGCCGGCACTAAACATGGCACACCCACCGTCCTGGAAGTCACTCCAGCTTTTGTGGACGTCAAAGGGTGTAACTGGGGTTGTTGAGCCGCCAACTGAGCCGCCAGCTCCGCCTCACGGCGAGCCCGTGCTTGATCTACCACCAACTGAGCATGGTTATCAACCCGTAGCGGGTCATGCCCACGTGGCTGGTTGTGATGCTGCTCACTGCTTGAAACTGCCGGTGACTCCATATGTCAGCTATAGCTTCAACTTGGATGTGGAGTTGAATGGATTCGATCGCGGCTGTAGGAATAAGCCGCCTGCTGCGCCACCGCCATTTGAAGAAGTTCCACGGCCTTCTGAGCCTCGGCTGCCTCAGGACTCTCGCCTATCACCGGGAGAGCCGCCAATTGTGATGCTGGGGCGATCATGTTGTCCAACAGGTTAGAGAAGTGACCCGGAGGTGTGGAAACTCGCTGAGGCGGGGTTAAATTAACACGAGCCGGATGCGCCACATGGGGTTGAGCCGCCGCTCCGGTCCTAGGTGCTTTAGGGCCCCGGGTCACACCGGGCGGATTACTTGATCCTGCCCCAGGCGTGTTGAAGAGATTTCTTGCATCAAACTCATGAGGCAGACGACTCTGGCATCTCCTGTTAAAAACATCGTTCGATGCATTCTGGTCCAAGCTCAGGCGAAAATTTTCTGCTTGAATCCG
This sequence comes from Aegilops speltoides, assembly GCA_021437245.1. Lineage (NCBI taxonomy): Eukaryota > Viridiplantae > Streptophyta > Magnoliopsida > Poales > Poaceae > Aegilops > Aegilops speltoides. The sequence goes on along the minus strand of CM038145.1, from coordinate 76,443,704 downwards.
TTGTGATTCCATCTCCAAGGCGGCTCGCTCTGTTCCCATCCTGGTATTCTCAGCGTTAAGATCCTCCCTAGCTTGAGCTATCTCATTACATAACTTCACAGCGTCCACGCTATGTTGCGCTTGATTTGCAGGGGTTACCTCCACGGTCAGCAAAGTTGCCAGAGCCTCCAAAAGTTCAGATAAAACTTGAGCCGACGGGCGCACAGGGCCTCCTGCCCGGCTGCCGTAGCAGTTACTGAACCGGAGATCATTGTTGCCGCAGTTGAGGAATTCTGCACCGGCTGTGTGCCAGCCATGAAGATCGCAACCCGGTTCGGCGGTTCACAGGGGTCCGGAATACTGTCACCATCGGAACAGCCCCCAAGCCTGTCATATTGCAATTGATACATGGAATTGGTCTCGCTGGTTGAGGACTCATCGCCTGAGTAGACGGCCGTCTCTCCACCGGACACAGATCCTCCCTCAAGATCCACTCCTTGAGTAAAGCCAAGAAAAGCATGCTTCGGGGCGGCTTGAACCTTGGCGGGTCGCGCACGCTGAGTCGTCTCGATGATGTCGGTGCAGGTGTCCGGCTTAGGTTCCGACTCGCCAATCTTGCCGATGAAGACATGAATTCCGCCGAAGGGGACCCGGTACCCTTATTCCATTGAATCGGCCTCGGGAGCCCATCCTGCGTCGTCGATGTAGATTTTGCCGCGGCGACTCTTGGTCATCCGGCCCACGGCGTATCCCTTGATCCCTAAGAAGCTGCCCTTCAAGAACTCGAAACCACTGTGCTCTGGCCCCACGGTGGGCGCCAACTGTCGTGGATTTAACACAGCAGATGCCCTAGTGAAAGGACTTAGGTGTGGAGCCATCGCAGCTAGGTTAGCTTAAAAGGGGTTTAAACGGGACAAAGGACACAAGGAGTTTTTACCCAAGTTCGGCCCCTCTCAATGAGCTAAAAGCCTACTCCTGCTTTCGATTGTATTGCTTGCGTTTCATTTACCAGGGAGCGAATACGCTTGACCTAGTGCTCGATCAATTGTCTCTTGAGTTAACCCGCCGCCGGGTCACCCCTTTATATACAGGTTGATGCCCGGCGGCTTACAGAGTCCCGACCGGCTCATACGCAACGTGTCCGGCTCGGTAACTAACTAAGCTTGCCTTACAATACAAGTTAAATATATGGCGGCTCGTCCCTTTGGGCCTCAAGTCGCCTCCGGGTCGTGGGCCTTCAATAAACTTGCTTTATGAACCGCCATCTTCATATCTTCTTGGGCCTCTTCATCTTAAGTCGCCGTAGCATGACCCAACCCCTGCTAGGCGGTCATACCCAGTAGTTATATCCCCAACAGCACCCCTTCATCAAGTGGTTAGGAGTAACGACAGTTGCTTCTAAGATGGTGGCTTCGGACAAACTGATGTACTACTTTGTAAGGTCTTTGTGAATAATTAATAAAATGGATGCGCGCCAGATGCAGAAGCCGAGGGCAATCCCTTCTATAAAAAAAACATATGTGATGTTGTGTCATGTAAGTCTTCATTTATTTAGATGTAGACTTATTTTGCTTTGGGGTACATTATGTTACGTAACATATGTTACTTACCAAAAACACCACTCTTCTCATTAACTATTTGCCATAAGCATGCTTGTTTTGAGATTAGTCTGAACCTGACAGTAGGGGGGTAATTTACACCGAACTGCAAGATTAGCAGTATTTTATCAAACCTTGCAATTGCTAGTTCAACAACTCGGGTAAAATAATATCAAGTAGGAGTATACGCGTTTCAAAGAATTTTCACGGTTGCAGTGAAAACCCCAAAGACATCTAAGCAATTTTGGATGGTTCCAAATTTATCTTAATTTCGTTTTTTGTTTTTGACACCGCCGTAACCATTGCAAAAGTAGAGCAAAGAAGGCTGCTTCACATGTGAACTAACACCGGAATTTGTATCCAGCTTGAATTGATAAATTAATGTGACCACAGTGATGATGATGATGATGATGATGGAACAAGGGAGGTGGTGCATAAAACCAAGCAGGTTTTTCACCCACTCACACCTGTTACTGTAGCTTTGTTTTAAACTATGGTGTTCTTCCTGGCGAAAGGAAAGCAAAGCAAAGGAGGATTTACAAATGACGCTTGCATGGGGGCTACCAAGGATCAAGCTATCATCGCTTGCATGGGGGCTACCAAGGATCAAGCCATCATCATTTGCTGCGGCTACCGTTGCACTGGTGAACGAAACCGTTGCCATTGGCACTGCCGTTCATGTGAGTCCCATTGCTGCTACTGCTGCTGCCTATGTCCTTCCGCTTTGTGCTGGCCTTCTTCACCCCCCATATACGTATTGTGTGATCATCACTCGCAGAAGCGAGCATATGTGGATTTGTAGGGTTCCAGCTTACACAGTTGACTGCGCCAGAGTGACCAGAAAGAGTCTCGATAACATCTTCCGTAGCTCTGTGCCATATATAGACCTGGCAGATAAAATATCACCACACTGAGTTGTCAAATCAAACAAACCACTGGATAGTTGTTTTCCATGAAACTTCAAAGACCTGACTAAAATTTCTTTCACCGAAACATTATGTACCAGATTGGTAAACGTGCATTCCATACATTGGTGTTTTACTACGCTGGCTTATAGAATCCAGCTCTTGGCTATATTACACTGGATTATTTTCTCCAGCCCCATTTTATGGCTACCTATCAGGTGTAAGGAACCATGGATCATGGATGTCATTACTAGATGACTTCATGTCATCCATGAAAGTACCAATCCAACTGTAAGTTTCGTCTGGCTCACAAGAAACAAATGATCCCAAGATTCAAGTAATAAATTAGTAATGTATCCCAATTAAACATTAACTCTATCCACATTGGACATATGATAAAAGCAGTAACTAATATGTCACATACCAAATATTCTGAACAAAAGCTGGCGGAAAATACCTAGATAAAGAATCAATGTGCATGCAAACAAATCTGGGGAATAGACGTAGATGTTAAGTATCATTTACAGTTTCTCAACATAAGAAATATCACGGATGTTGTACATATTTTGTCATGTTTTGTTACATAAAGTAGAATACTGCAACGAGCTGAGAACTGTTCCAATATAGGTCTCTAGGTTATCCAGTAAATTTGACTTGGCAGGACAGAAAATATAATTCTGCTACACGGTCAAGAACTACAGTTTCCGGAACTCAGATATTATCTGCAACTAAAAATCTATAGAACAGGTGACAAGGAGAGCATAACTTAAGTGCATCTATAGTCGATAAATCATACATTCATACCTTTGAATCTTCACTCCCACTGGCAATAAAGGCCTGATCCGATCCACCAAAGCACGATCTTATAACAAACCGGCTGCGTTTATGGCCAATGTACTGTTTCACTCTACTGGGGTCATTCCTTATGTTCCACAAATGGATCTTCTCACTTATAAGATTTACAAGCAAGAAATCTCCATCATCAGAAAGAGAAAATGAAGTGATTGTATTATCCTCTTCAATCAGCCTCTCCTGTTTCGTGTCCCTATTGAATAAAAGAATTGTGGAATCTCTGTTCATAATTATTATAAATTTGCCATCTTTTGTTACAGCAAAATCAGATGTTTTTGATGACCGCTGCCCTTTCCAGCAATCTGCCTCTTTACCATCTAAATCCCACAAGCAAAGGCTTTGATCAGATAGACCACACAATATTTGCTTTCCGTCTGGAAACCAACCACATGACGTCAAACCAAGGCCAGGCTTTTCGTAGACATGAATACATTCACCAGATTCAATATTCCAACGCCGGATGGCTTCTTCCATTCCACATGTAAGAAGCTGGCTATCATCAGGACTCCATGCAACCATCATCACTGGTTTCTCATGACCAGTCAATCTGTGCTTCAGCAATAGTTCTCCATCTTCATCGACCTAGGAAAAATACCCACATTACTGCAAGCAAGCAGAAGATTGATTTGTGTTGCATCAACTATCAAGATGGCAGTGAAAATGTAAATTTCACCATCATTATCAGTACGTACATGTGCATGCACATCCTGAGGTACATACTAGAATGCAATTAAATTCCTGGAACAAATGATGAAGATGAAACTGAAAATTAGGTTCATGTGCACCGAGATTGTTCATGTGCATCGGAATCTCGATGGTATTGAAGTTTTGAGATCGAGATGCTGGGAAGTTTTTCTAGAAATAAGTTTTGATAGTTCCAAACAAGGACCACATTATGTCCTCATCAACCACAAAAATAAAATCAGAACACCTTCAAGGTAGGCTAACCGCACCACCAATGCATAAATGCCAAGCTATATGGTCTATAGTGTCAGGCCACAAGATCATGTAGCAAACCAAACAAACATATTAATCAAATTTGCAGCTAAGGCCAACAAGGCTCAAATTAGATAGACTCACTCCGACAAATTAATGATGTAAAATATCTACCCTTTATCAATTTGCATTTGAACAAAAAAAGGAAATACTCTAGATCTCAAATTTTCGGACAGAAACGACCAGCAGGTAACCAAAAAAGAGTGAATATGGTTGTGCAGAAAGTTTTCACATAAGGCACTAGCTAAATGGGAAAGTAAGGGGCAAGACACTGCACTGCTCAACACCTTCATGAAGAAGGTCAAAAGCCAGAAGCATAGTTACCTTCCATATAATTGCAGATTTATCATTTGATGATGAGGCTAAATATTTCCCATTGTTTGAAAATTGAAGAAACCATACTTCGTCACCGTGTGCACGCAGAACCTGCAATAATATTTTTTATTTGTTTGTGGCTTAGTACAGGTGATAAGATATGTGGATAGCAGTGTCTGATTGTGCATCAAGAAATATTGCATTGCTTAGTTTCAATTATTACATTTAGGCATTAACTATTTTATACCAGGGTTGAGAAGCACATCCTACTTCTTGTCAAGGAGAGCCAGATCTCAGTTGCTTTCATAAACATTTAAATAGCACTCAACTCACATCTATCTTCTTCTCATACAAAAATATTTCCTCTACATTAACCTGAATCTGATGTGTTCCCTTTCCAACCTAAATATATATTGCAAAATATTGAAGACGGCAAGAGGGAGGTGGAAGGGAGGGGAGGGGCGAGGATAGAGGATGCTTAAGTTATACTTTATGACAACTGGATCACGCATTATACAGAGAGAGAAAACAGAATTTATCCAAGACTTGTTATGAAATAATCTACAAGTGATGTATAAAAACTGTACAGAAATAGTCAAACGAAGAGCAAGAACACCAAACCGACCAGTACTGCTTATTTGGATTCTTAAGCAATGCAGGCAACTGTTAAGCACAACCTTGATTTCAAACATGGTATTTAAATATTTAAACATGAAACAAATGCAACCACTGAAATCAGCATGAGTTCATACCTGCAGTGTTCGAGATGGTATCTGATCCCTCCCACAGTGATGATCAACATAAAGTGACAAGCCATCAATAGAATTATGGAGATAACAAGCTTCACGTTGTACAGTAAGTGCCTGTTCAACTATATTCTCTAACCTCCTCTCTGGTACCATAACAGCAGGTGGGAGCACCTTTTGCAATTCCTCTAGGAGCTTAAGGCGTGAGTCAGAAGCTTCGGTTCCAAGCTTTGGAAATGCAAGCAAGAAGTTCTGCGGAGAAGAAATTATGCAACTTGACATTTCATGAACTCGTTTTCTGTTAACACCAAGGGGGGAGATTTCATTTTGCAACGTCTTTATGGCACCCATTAAGTTGTCATTTCTCAAAAGGTCAAAGAATTTCTGCTCCAATAACAAAAATGCAGCAGACTTCACAATGTTTTCATCCAGAAGGCCAAGTTTATTCAAGGTAGCTACTGCATTGTCCCAATTACCATCAAGCACCTGCTTTCTGAATAGATTCACCGATGGAGAATGCAATGTAATACCTGATTCTTCCTCAAGAACAGCTCCACTTTTTTCATATCCAAGAGTATACAGAGCTTTTGTGATTATCCTCACAAATTCGTCCCTCTTAATAACACCTTTAGAACCAACCATAACTTCTTTCCCCTGGGAAGCCAAAGGTCTAGCCATTGTACCTCCCAAAGGGTTAATGGATTTTGAATAACAGAAACTTTCTGGTAAATTTGCTGACTCTACTGAGGATGCTCTTGCGCGTTTTGAGGGTGGTTCATCATCTTCAAAACCTCCCATGAAATGCCAAAGTCAGCCCATATATATTTTTACTATTGCAGATACAATGTTCCGCAGGCTGCAGAAAATGCCGTCAAAGAATTCCGTAGGTTGCTGCAGATAAATAACATGAAAAAGTCATTATCAAATGCAGCCAATAACCTGGTCTTATCTCGATCATTTTACAACTAACAATACATGCCCATCATAATAGCAAGAAATAGGAATGGTGCACATAAAGCAAGGAAAATACTGTGGAGAAACACAATGTACCTATTGATTTAATCTATAATACAAGCTACCTATCCATGTAACGCACATATGAGTAAATGTGAATTGGAATACACGGCAGTAAATCTCAGAGACGCAAGGCACAGGTTGAAGCGCTCCCTATTATTTTTAAATGTGCAGGTTAGCTTGAACATTATGCACACCGAACAAAAATAGCCCCGTCACACTTGAGCCTGTTTATTAATTATCATGTAGCATCAGAAAGAGAGATAAAATATGTATCTTTGAGTGACAAAACAGAAGCCTATGCTGATTAATCTTCATTTAATAAGCTAATAGGACTATAGTCCCAACTCCCAATTCAAGCTTGTACTACCAGATATCTTTCCTGCCATCATATAAGAAACAAAGTAAAGTCAGGTTGGACCAGCATATCCAAAGATAAGTCATAACAGCACAAGCTTCTGGCAAGCTACCATGAACTCAGAAAGAATTACATAATATGGCTCATCTGTTGTCATAGTAGCATCACCTCTTTCTTTCCTTTTGTGGAGCAACGGGTAAATAATAAGCCATGAAATAGATTGCTCCACAGTAAGACCCTGATAGCAGTGATGCTTTATTGCCGTGAATGGCATGTGAGCTCCACACTGGAACCTTACCATTATTGGCAATTTTTACTACTACTTAACCCTGACTCGCTGATAGTGCACAACTCGCATCAGTCCACTAAAGCTAACACTGAGAAGTGGCAAATGACCTCCATTTACAAACAAAAGCATGATGTCCATGAAATGCTCAGGCGAATTACTAGCAACAACCGACGGGTGACCACAGGGTAATCAAACGCAGTAAGTAGGATCCAATTACGCAATCTGCATACAATTACCGTTGATTATAAGCTGCTCCAGGAAGCGCCCTAAATCACAAGAGTCCTGCACAACCGCGTGCCCTTGGCGATCTAACCAATCCACGTGATATATGTAAAGAAACTAAAGCAAGCGGCGCAGCGACGGGGACCGGTCATCTAAGAATCTGTTCTAGGGAGAGTTCATCGTCGTTCCTACTCGCGCCGCCGGAGGAGCCCCCTCTCCCAAACCCACACCTGCACGTCGGGAACCAAGAGGCGACGCAGAGAGCAGGGATTAGCGATCGGAAGGGTCCTGACCTCGGATCCACGCTGATTCGCGCGAGGAACACCCGAATCCGCGCGGAAACGTTGGGGAATCGCCTGCGGGGTGCAGGAGGTGGATGGATGGGTGGATTGGGTAGGGAGGGGGAGGGGCAAGCGCAGAGAGAGAGAGACGGGAAAGGAAGAGATTGGTGTTTTGGCTTGGGAGAGAGGGGAACCGACTGATGAAAGGAAAAGGGAGGAGAGGTTGGAGAGAGAGAGAGATTAACCATTTCATTCACTCAAGCAATTGCACTTTGTTAAGTTTCTTTTTTAAGGGATAAGGGAAGTCCTCTTGGCACTTCATTGCAAAGTTAACAAAGTCATCATCCCACTAGTACATCCATTTTAAACCATATGTATGCCTATCTAGAAAATGTGTCAAGCCATTAACTTTCCTCGGACAATGATTGAAATCGAATCGACGAGATATCATGAGCTTGTTGAAAACAATTTTTCAGAATTGCTGACTAGGAGGGCACAACATCAGACGCATCATTGCACGCATTAATGATCTCAAGAGAGTATGATTCTACTATGTTTGTTTAGCATATGATTTCCTGTATCAACTGAAGGCCTTGGTGAAGCGACATAGATTTCACTGTCGCCGCGTTAGGAACATAGTCAAATAACTTGGCAACTCCTGCCATAGCTTTGCCTCCGACAATTCTGAACAATAATAGCTAACTAACTTGTGTCATCCTTAAAGAATGCATCCGAGTTCCGCTTGTACATACCTAGTGGTGGCTTCTTCCATCTAACTTTGTCTGCTTCTGGAGAGTGATTAGACTACTTGACCAAATAAAACCTAGTTTTTTCTCAATTTTACTCCCTCCGTTCCTAAATATTTGTCTTTTTAGAGATTTCAAATGGACTATCACATACGGATGTATATAGACATATTTTAGAGTGTAGATTCACTCATTTTGTTCCGTATGTAGTCACTTGTTGAAATATCTAGAAAGACAAATATTTAGGAACGGAGGGAGTAGTTGTAGGCAAGTTTTAGCAATACTACCAAGTCAAGCAGCACCCTACATGCAAGCCTAAGAGTTGTGCAGCGGAAAGTAAAGACTTTGCATATGAATGTAAAGTAGGGGATCGAGGATATCAAACGCAATGAAGACACGGTGTTTTTGGCGTGGTTTCGATAGGTGGTGCTATCGTACATCCACGTTGATGGAGACTTCAACCCACCGAGGGTAACGGCTGCGCGAGTCCATAGAGGGCTCCACCCACGAAGGGTCCACGAAGAAGCAACCTTGTCTATTTCACCATGCCTTACGCCCACGGAGGACTAGCCATAATCGGGATAGATCTTCACGAAGTAGGCGATCTCCTTGCCCTTACAAACTTCTTGGTTCAACTTCACATGATCGTTGAGGCTCCCAAGTGACACCTAACCAATTTAGGAGACACCACTCTCCAAAAGATAATAGATGTTATTGATGATGATGAACTTCTTGCTCGTGTGCTTCAAACGATAATCTCCTCAACACTTAATCACTCTCTTACATATTTGGCTTGGGGTAGGAGAAGGATTGGAGTGGAAAGCAACTTGAGGAGGCTAGAAATCAAGGTTCAAATGGTTGGATTGGAATCCCTTGATCTCAACACAAGTGTAGGGGATTCTCTCTCAAAAAATGGATGTAGGAAGTTTAGTTTCGTCCTGGTTGCTCTCTATGTGAGTGAGTGGTGGTGGTGGGGTATATATAGCCATCACCAAAGATCTAGCCGTTATAAACTTTATGCACAACTCAGTGACACCAAAACTAAATCTCGGTGGCACTGAACAGTGTAAAAGATTCTAACATTAGACGTTTCAGTGAGACCAGATGAATCCACTCGGTGAGACCGATATGTGATGACCTAAGAAGATTCCTCATCTCGGTAATTCCGATCATTTCAACTCGGTAGTTCCGAACTGAAAGTGATGGATTACAGAAACTTGGTCACTACACTTCGGTGGGGCCTAATGTCATCTCGGTAGAACCGAGTTTCTAGGGTTTGGCTTATGGCTCTGTCTGGTGTATCTCGGTGGGTCCGGATGGATGGGTTTTGGTGGGACTGAAATTGAACTTGGGGTTTTGGACAAATGGATATGGAGAAAGTTGTTGAGATTTTTGGAGCAATATCTTCAAGCCCTTGAGCAAATTACTCATGACCAAAACCTCATCCCCTTTTGATAGTATTGGCTTCCTATGGACTCAATGGTATCTTTGATCACTCAACCAAAATGTAGTCTTGAAGCTTTTGCCAATATATGTCCTTAGCATTTTGAGGGGTCCACAATCATATGTCCTTGCCATGCAAAAACATTGAACTTTCCTGAAAATTATCTTTGAATAGGCATTAGTTCAATGACATATATGTCGTTATTAATTACCAAAACCACCCGGGGATTAGATGCACTTTCAATCTCCCCCTTTTTGGTAATTGATGACAACATATAGAGCAAAACTTCGACATTCGATATAATCAATGCATAACATCGTCGCTTTGAGAAGTGTGTAATAAGCAAGAGTTGCCCCCCTGAAATTTTTCATTATTTAGAATTTGTGTTTGAATGCAAATGCACACTCAATTAGGATCATGGGTCAATCTTCCATGTCACATACAATTTGGTGGAGCGCACAAAAATGATATGAATGATATACATCAAGCACTCATCCCCAAACATACAAGTGAATGATCATAGCAATAATCATAAGGATAGATAGACAGCCTGCATATCATCAAAGTATGGTGTGATGAATCACACATGAAGCATAGTATCAACCACATAAAAGTAACCGGAGTAAAACGAACACGAAACCAAATAAAATCAAAAAAAGCAAAAGCAAAAGTGACACTTTCTCTCGAAGCCCTATGATCTATGCATATTCTCCCCCTTTGGCAACAAGTTACCAAAAAGCTCGAATAAGTATAGAGCTAAGCGTCACTTTGGGCTCTCTCCGGCTCCTGGAGATCAAGTCCTCTAACCTACAGCTCTGGTGTGCGCCGGTGGAGTGGAGATAAGTGCGTCGGCTAATGCTTCTGTTGACGTCTACTGGACTGGAGGTGCAACGGATGGGCCAGCAGCTAGAGCACACACTATGGCTTGAGTATCTGTGACAGACACTGTAGCAGATGTGGGCATCTTCTAAAACTGAGTGGTAGTCGGAAGAACAATGCCATCATCATCATCACTGCCGGAGCTCATCTTTGCTTCATCAGCCTCCTTCTTAAGACTGTCAAATGTGGTCTGAAGCTCGGTGACCTTGACATCTAAGGCATGGAACTTGCTTTCCATTATCCTTTCAAGACTCTCTTGGTTCTTCACAAGGTTGGCCGAACTTCGCTCGATCCTCTAAGATGCCTAAAGAAGATATATCATCTGATCTGCCTTTGTCTTGAGCAAGGGAGCAGTAGAAGAGCTAGGACCAGTAGTAGCCTCTGCCTCTGCCTGAGCTGCAGTTGAAGTAGGACGGGAGGTCCATCATCACAGTGCAGTCCTCCTTCTTCGGTTGTAGCGGCGAATGCAAAATATAAATTAGATATATATTGCTACCAACATTCAAGTTGATGAGCATCTGAATGTGCGGTGCAAATCCACAAGAACTTTTTTGACGGCAATTGTCCTCTTCACTGTCTCTACAATAAGATTCATCACTTTGAACTTGGTGAAGCTGTCAACAAAATGTAGCATGTTGATGTAATGTCCTATAATCATGTTATCATGAGAGTGTACCTCAAGATAGTGTTGGTGGTAGCAAGCCCTGAAAAGAGGTAGTAAACTGGCCCAAACTTGTGTATTTTGACATAATCCTTGGGGATAGCAGTGTACATGGTACTCATGTATTTGTGATCCATCTTGGGCTTGGCATACACATCAATGTCATTCTACTCAGCCTCTGGAGCACCAATCAACTCAGCCCAGTCATCTATAGTAGACTGACATCTCATGCCCTCAGTCATCCAAACAATCTTCCCATCTGGATAGAAGTGTGCGGTGGAGTAAAATTGCATGATCAACTCATCATTCCATGTAGTCAACTTTGTTCCAAACTTATCAACACCAATTGCCTTGAAGTTCTCATGTACATCGGGAAAGTTGTCAGGAAACTCATCAATGTACTCCCAGTCCACCCATCTCACGTCACTGATTGCCGAGCTCTTGTCAAGAAGCACAATCTCATATAAATCATGTTGCTCCTTGGTGTGGAATCTATAGTCCATGACAGTTCTCCTCCTTGAAGCATATGGATCATTGGCTCTCCACTTCCTCGGTCCTTTATCCTTCCTTTCCTTCATGTTCTCAGCTATTAGGTGTGAATCATCATGTGCTGGTAAGAGTGGTCTCAATCAAGACCTTTTTCTGGCGCCGTTACCGGGGAACATAGCTATATTTGTTGAGTCACTTGGGATTATTATCTATTTATCACTATGAAGAATCTGAAGGATATAAAAACCAAGATCGTTCCCTCTAGGATGAGGGGAGGTAAGGAACTGCCATCACACTCTGCACTTGATTCACCTTCTGTTTGAGTAGACTTGCAACGCCACTACATGCTATTAATCCTGATATGTCGCAAGTTATTGATGATGCTACTCATGATGATGCTAGTACCTTGCTTGATGATAATATGCCACTAGGTGAATTTCTTGATGAACAAATTGCTAGATCTAAAGATATTGAGAATGTTGAAACTGATGAAATTATTGAAACTCATGAAGTACTTGAAACTGAAAATCTTGAAACACCTATTAGGCCTAGTTGTACTAGATATGAATTGCCTAAGATACCTGAAGGTTATGTTTTGGATGAGGAGACAACTAGAGATTTTCTTGCTTGCAATGATAGAGATGATCTTAAGAAATTATTATGCAAACTAAATGAAAAATCTTTGAATGCTAGAATGAAATGTGATCCTAAGTTTGCTACTTCACCTATCTTTATTGATGATAAGGATTATGTATTCTCTGTCGATCCAGAGTTAATTACTTTGGTTGAATCTGGTCCTTTCTATGGCTATGAAACTGAAACTGTTGTGGGGCACCTTACTAAGTTAAATGATATAGCCACCCTTTTTGCTCATGATGATAAAATTCGCTACTATTATATTCTCAAATTATTTACGTTCTCATTAAAAGGGTGATGCTAATATATGGTACAATACTCCTGCTCCTGGTTGTGTGTGTAGTCCCCATGATATGATTTATTACTTCTCTAAAAAATATTTTCCTACTCATAAGAAACATGCTGCCTTATAGGAAATATTTAAATTTGTGCAAATTGAAGAAGAGAGTCTCCCACAAGATTGGGGGAGGCTTCTCCAATTGCTTAATACTTTGCCTGATCATCCACTTAAGAAAACTTAAATACTATATCTTCTGTAATGCACTAACTGATGCTTCTAGGGATTTCCTAGATGGTTGTGCTGGTTATGTTTTCAGGGAACGAACTGTTGAACAAGCTAAGGACTTATTGAATAATATATTGAAAAATTATGATGATTGGACTCTTTCTGAACCACCGCCTAAACCCACTCCAAAGAAGAGGGGTATCTTATCTCAGTCCTGAAGATATGCAAGAGGCAAAGAAAGTATGAAAGAAAAAGGTATTAAAGCAAAGGATGTTGAATATTTACTGCCTATTGAAGAAATGCATGGACTTGACACACCACCACACCAAAGGTGGTAGAGGTAAATTATTTATTAAAGTTTGATGAAGGTGACATCTCCTACAATATGCATCCTAGTCAATGCCTTTATGAGTTTGATATCTACATTAGAAAACAAGATCACTTCAATGAAAATGTTATGAAACAATTGAAATACAACTCTGATATGATTGCTCGCTTGAGTGACTTGTTATTTAGAACCTCTAATGATGTTAGAGGTGTAGGAAAACATGCCTCTATGGTTCACAGTCAGTTAGAACAAGCTTCTAAATCTCAAAGAGGATTGCTTGATGAAATGAATAATAATATGAAGGACCATGCTACTAGAGTAGTAACTAGAGGAGGTAGAATGACTCAGGAACCACTTTATCCCGAGGGACATCCTAAAAGAATTGAACAAGACTCTCAAAGAATTAACACCAATGCACCTAGTCCTTCTAGAAAGAAGAAGAAGAAGAAGAAGAAGAAGAAGAAGAAGAAGAAATATAGGACTCTACACACCTCTAGTGATCTTGAAAGAGAAAACCCTCCTGGTAATAATAATGATGTTTCTATCTCTGATGCTGAAACAAACTCAATCTGGTAATGAACATTCATCTAGTGATAATGAACAAGATAATGATGATGTTCATGAAGACACTCAACTACACAATGATAAACAACCAGATAATGATGTGGAAATAGAACTAACTGTTGATCTTGATAACCCACAACCTAAAAATAAAAGATATGATAAAAGAGACTTTGTGGCTAGAAAACATGGTAAAGAAAGAGAACTATGGGTTCAAAAACCCATGCACTTTCCACCCAAACCAACTAAGAAGAAAGATGATGAAGAATTTGAATGCTTTACTGAAATGCTTAGGCCAGTCTTTTTGCGCACTCGCTTGACTGGTATTTTAAAGATGGCCCCTTATGCAAAATACATGAAAGACATCATCACTAATAAGAGAAAAAATACCGGAAGCTGAAATCTCCACAATGCTTGCTAATTATTCTTTTAAGGATGGAGTACCTAAGAAACTTGGAGATTCGGGAATACCAACTATACCTTGCTCCATCAAAATAAATTATGTTAAAACTGCTTTGTGTGATTTAGGAGCTGGTGTTAGTGTTATGCCTTTCTCTTTATATAAAAGACTTGATTTGAATAAACTCACACCTACTGAAATATCTTTGCAAATGGCTAATAAATCAACCGCCATACCTATCGGTATTTGTGAGGATGTGCCCGTTGTTGTTGCAAATGTTACTATCTTAATAGACTTTGTTATACATGAGATGCCTGAGGACAACAACATGTCGATTATCCTTGGTAGACCCTTTTTGAACACTGCATGGGCTGTTATTGATTGCAATAAAAGCAAGGTCACTTTTCATATCAATGGTAATGAGCATACGGTGCACTTTCCGAAGAAACAATTCCAAGTGAATGGTATTAATGTTATTGAAAAACCTCCGGCACTCACTATTGGAAGTTTTCAATTACATCTACTACTGCCAAAAACAAATATGATATACTTATTGTTGGGGAAATGCATATCCCTGTTGAGGTAACCTAGTGTTTTACGAAAGTTCTTCAGTTTCATGCTAATCAAAGATGGTTGTTAATAAGACTTGATCAACTTTATTAATGAATCATTTTTTAGAGGTATGAAGTTGATGAATTTAGTAGGCACCACCTTCTGTCCGCCTTTTGTTTTCTATTGTCCTTAGTTAAATAAAATAAAATGCCATGTTTATCCTGTTTTCTGGATTTTCCGTGCAATAAAAAATGACCCAAAACTAAAAGTGCTCAGAATGCCCTTAAAATTTAACATGATTTTTTTCCTGAATTTTTACTACAAATAACATCAGAGGGGGTGCGCCAGGTGGGCACAACCCACCTGGGCGCGCGAGCAGCCCCAGGCGCGCCCTGGTGGGTTGTGGTCCCCACGTGGGCCCCTCACTTATCTCTTTAGCCCATGCCATCTCCTACCTCCAGAAAAAATCACCATTGCTCTCTCTCTCTCTCTCTCGTGTTCTTGCTCTCAAACCCACGGATTTCGATCTCTTTGCTTGAAGCTCCATTTCCAAACTATTTTGGAGGATTGCTACTTGGTATGTGACTCCTCCATTGCTCCAATTAGTTTTTGCTTTAGTGGATTATATTTTGAATAATTATCTACTCTTAGTGCTGCTATAGATGAGCTTGCAAGTTGAATTCTTAGAGTTCTAAGTAGTTTGAATGCTCAATATAGCCTCTATGCCTCCTTATGAGTAGTTGCTATCAATCTTGTGAAGTTTTGTTGACAAAAATTTTGTGTCCCAAATTTTTTCAAAAATTGTTCGCAAATAAAAACACGATTGTTTAGGAATTCTTCAAGGAGGAAGTCTTCGGAGGCATCATCTAGTAGTGGCTCGGTGCGTCGGTCTTATGTTGAACCAAGCGCAAGCTCGATACGGGATGCCGCTATCAAATCCTGCCTATGGTCATGCAACGATTTTATGGTGAGTGCAGGTATTAAAGAAGAATTTGAGCAATATGTTCACAATGCCGATCTCGGTCCCTACATTTAAGATAAGTGCAACCAGCATCTCAGCCTCACAGAATCGTTTTGCTAAAGAGGTTGGTGTTACACCTTTGCCTTATGACCCCATCTTGCCTACTCAGTACCTATACTTTGATGCCAAACGCCATAAGTTCCTTAAGTGCAAAATTGCTGATTATACTTATAACATGAGGTTTAATAAAAAAGACATTGTGCATATTGCTTTGCCTGCGCCTGCTCTCTTTGATTTTGACAGCAAAAGAAGATATTATGTCTCTGAGAGCGAGGCACGTGCACACAACGTGGAGGTCGGGGCTACTCGGCATTCTGAGGTGGTTGCACCAAGAGCCTCCGTGAGCTACTACTCCGACTACTATGCAGGCCAGGGATGGTGATTACCAAGCTAGGCCAAAAGCCTAAGCTTGGGGGAGTACGTGTTTCCACCGACATTATATTCCTCCTCACACATTTTATTCCAGTTGTCGGTGTTCACACTTTTTCATTGTATTATCCATGCTAGACTTGTTTTTTCTCTTTTTTCTTGTGTGTTTGAAAAATTTCGAGAAAATATAAAAATGTTTCTTGCTTCTTTTTGTTTTTTCTTTCTAGTTTAGTTAGTTATAGTATTAGAAAGAAAACCCAAAAAGATTTCCTTGTTCTTCTTCTTGCTTGTTGGGAGCTTTCCCGTGTAAATAGTTTTTCACCTTTTTTGTTTTCTTTCTTTAATTTTGCTTTCTTCAGGAAATACTAAAACTCCAAAAATATTTCAGTGTGTTTCTCTGAAATTCTTTTCTTTTTGTTGAGTCATACCAAAGAGAAGACCACGATGAAAATGTTGAGTGGCTCTTATATGCATTATTGTCAATCTAACAAAGAGCCCAAATTACTTTGTCTCCTCCTTTTGAATAAAATGCTTGTAGATTCCAGCTTAGTCCACGACACTCTTGCACTATTATTATTTTCATATCATTCAGTCGTGCAAGTGAAAGGCAACAATGACGATATCTGATGAACTGGTCGTGGTAGAGAGAAACGGGTATGAACTCAACTTGTTCTATTTTTGTAAATATGTTTAGCCTAGTATCCATGATTCAACATATTATGATCAAACATGTTTGCAATGACAATTAGAGATTATAGTTTCTCATGCCATGCTTAAGTAGCTAGGAGTGGATAATGATTTATCTTGGATGTTAACACTGTGTTAAAATGATTGTGACGTAGTATGATGATATGGTATCCTCCTCTGAATGTTTCAAGTGGCTTGACTTGTCACATGTTCATGCATGTAGTTGAATCAAAACCAACATAGCCTCTATGATATTTATGTTCCTAGTGTCCATATCCCACTCATGCTAGTATCCAATTTTAATTATTCATAATGCATGTTCATGACCGTTTTCGCTCTCTAGCTGGCCGCTTCTCAACCTATTTGCTAGTCTTCGCCTATACTAAGCGGGAATACTGCTTGTGCATCAAAATCCAAAAACCCAAGTTATTCTAGTTGAGTTCACCATATCTACCTATAATGCGGTATTACCCTGCCGTTCTAAGTAAATTTACATGTGCCACCTCTAAAAACTTCAAATAAACTTCTGTTTTTGTGTGCCTGGATTGCTCATAGAGCCACAGGGGGTAGTCGGTATCTTCCATGCTAAGCGGGTTATTCTCACGATGAGTGTTTATTCACTCGTACTTGCACGAGAGGGACGGCAATAGGGATTCCCAGTCCCGAAATCGAAAATTGCAAATAATTAAACAAAACTCCCCCAGGATTGTTGTTGGTATGGATGGTACCGTGAATTCAGCTAGCCGTGGAGTGTGTTTATTGGTGGAGGGTGAGTAAACCTTTACTTTTATAGCTTGGGAACCACCACTAATGTGTTTAGCATGGAAGATATTGATAACTTTTAGTCGTGACGTAAACAGGAAGGGTGCATTTCCCCAAATTACATTTATCTCTGTTTTAAATCTCTGAGCTCTAGCACCGCTGCAAATCCCTGATTCCCTCCGCGAAGGGACTATATATTTACTTTTATGTTGAGTCATCATCTTCTCAAATAAGCGCCAGATCTGAGAGCACTATTGTCATCCTCATGCATTGTGTATAGTTAATGTTGGATGCATCATGACTAGATCTTTTCTACCATGAATTACAATGTTTAGTTGTTGCTTGAACTTTGGAGGTGCTCTGCATTTATGTTTTGCGGTCTCGGAAAGGGCCAGCGTGATACAATTCTTGTCATATTATATCATGATTGTTTTGACAAAGTGTTGTCACTTGAGATATTTTATTATTGGTCGCTAGTTGCTTATGCCATTGATATGAGTTAATATAATTTCTAAGAGTTATTGTTGACATGGTTAGTCATAATCTTTGCTGAAAACAAGAGCAAAAGAGTTCGTCAAAGTTTTTCTTCTACACTTTTAGTTTATCAACTAAATTGCTTGAGGACAAGCAACAGTTTAAGCTTGAGGGAGTTGATACGTCTCCGTCGTATCTACTTTTCCTAACGCTTTTCCTCTTGTTTTGTACTCTAATTTGCATGATTTGAATGAAATTAACCCGGACTGACGCTTGATACGTCTCCAATGTATCTATAATTTTTATTGTTCCATGCTATTATATTATCATTCATGGATGTTTTACAATCATTTTATAGCAACTTTATATCATTTTTTGGGACTAACCTATTGACATAGTGCCCAGTGCCGGTTGCTGTTTTTTGCTTGTTTTTTACTTCACAGAAAATCTATACCAAATGGAGTCCAAACGCAGCAGAACTTTTTGGAGATATTTTTGTACCAGAAGACACAAGTTGGGCCAAGGAAGTACCAGAGGGGGGCTCTGAGGGGAGCACAACCCACCTGGGCGCGCCTGGAGGCCCAGGCGCGCCCTAGTGGGTTGTGCCCACCTCGGTCGCCTCCTGCACCGCCTCTTTGCTCTATAAATACCCCAATATTCCAAAAACCCTAGAGGAGTTGGCGAAACACAATTCCAGCCGCCGCAAGTTCCAGAAACCACATATCCAATCTAGACACCATCACGGAGGGGCTCATCATCCTCATTGGTGCCTCTCCGATGATGCGTGAGTAGTTCATTGTAGACCTACGGGTCCGTAGTTAGTAGCTAGATGGCTTCCTCTCTCTCTTTTGATTCTCAATACAATGGTCTCTTGGAGATCTATTTGATGTAACTCTTTTTGCGGTGTGTTTGTTGGGATCCGATGAAGTTTGAGTTTATGATCAGATCTATTTTATCCATGAAAGTTATTTGAGTTTTGATCTCTTATATGCATGATTACTTATAGCCTCGTATTTCTTCTTCGAATCTTTGGTTTAGTTAGGCCGACTAGATCGACTTTTCTTGCCATGGGAAGAGGTGCTTTGTGATGTGTTCAATCTTACGGTGCTCAATCCCAGTGACAGAAGGGGAAATGACAAGCATGCATCATTGCTATTAAGGATAACAAGATGGGGTCTATTCCTACATGAATAGATCTTGTCTACATCATGTCATTGTTCTTATTGCATTACTCCGTTTCTCCATGAACTTAATACAATAGATGCATGCTGGATAGCAGTCGATGTGTGGAGTAATAGTAGTAGATGCAGGCATGAGTCGGTCTAGTAATCTTGGACGTGATGCCTATATAATGATCATTGCCTGGATATCGTCATAATTTTTTGAAGTTCTATCAATTGCCCATTAGTAATTTGTTTACCCGCCATATGCTATTTTTCTCGAGAGAAGCCACTAATGAAATCTACGGCCCACGGGTCTCTTCTTTATCATATTTGCCTTCAAGATCTATTTTTATTTGTTTTTATTTTCAGATCTATTAATCCAAAAACCCAAAAATACCTTGCTGCAATTTTTTATTATTTATTTTATCTCGCATTCCCGCGAGATCTATTTATCCAATCTTCTATAATTTTATCTATCTTTTTACCCGAGAGGGATTGACAACCCCTCTTTTACGTCGGGTTGCAAGTATTTGTTCTTTGTGTGCAGGTACCGTTCACGTAGTGTTGCGTGGTTCTCCTACTGGTTCGATAACCTTGGTCTCATCACTGAGGGAAATATGTACCATAGTTGTGTTGAATCATCCCTTCCTGTTTGGGGAAATACCGACGTAGTTCAAGCCGCATCAAAAGGAATTTCTGGCGCCGTTGCCGGGGAGACATCATCTACATCGATCAGGTTCCTAATCACAAATCTCATATCCTTGCAATTTACATTATTTGCCATTTGCCTCTCGTTTTCATCTCCCCCACTTCACAAAAGTTTGCCATTCTATTCGCCCTCTTTTTTGTTTGCCTTTGTCTCATTAGATCTCTTGTTTGCTCTCTCTACTTGTGTTACCATGTGCCTTCAATTTGCTTGCATCTTTGCTTGCTAAAAATCTGATATGGATCCTCATCCACTTGCTAATCTTTTCAAAAGATCCAGTTATGATGAACCAATTGATAGTGAATTGAGTTCACTAGATTATCTTTATGAAGTTTTGCTTGAGATTCATGAAACCGAAAATTGTGATGAAGTGTTAAATGAAGAAATTTATAAAGTGACTCGTGATAGCTCCTCGGATGAAAAGCATGATTGCAATGATGTTATTATAAATTCTGTTAATATCAATTGTGTTAGTGATATGCAAAACCCCAAGTTTGGGGATGCTTGTTTTGTTATGTCTACTACTTATTGCAATGATCATGATTGGGGTGATAAAGATTCTTATGATCTTGAAAATTTATTTAAACCTCATGATGAATATGCTTGCGATAATATTAAAAGTGGGTTTGGAAGAGTGTCAGCTTTAGGTAAAAATAATCCCACATATTTGGAGAGTGTTCAATCTTATGAATTTTTTGGTAAAAGTGGGCTTGGAGAGGTCATGACTTCATTTGATGATAATCCCACTATTTTGGAAGAGTGTCAACTTTGCATGCATGTGGATCATGAAGAGAAAATTTTATATGATAGATATATTGTTGAATTTGATTATGATCCAACATGCAATTATTACGAGAGAGGAAAATATGGTTGTAGAAATTTTCATGCTACTAAAGTACCTCTCATTATGTTGAGATTGCTATTGTTTCTTTCTTCTTCCTTGCATATGCTAGATTTTGCTTGCCTTGATAATTTGTTTACTTATAAAATGCCTATGCATACGATTTATGTTTGGGAGAACGGGATCTGGAGCAAGATGAAGGGAAGGCAATGAATGCACGACAGCAAATGGCAGCCCTTAAACAATTGCCAAGGTGGTGAGGGAAGTGGATACGCCCACGTCCCATCAATTGCCACGCTCACTCAAGGCCGCAGGCGGTTAGGGCCCGCGGCGCTCCACACTTGCCCTTTGGCTACGCCTAGAAGCCAAGTCCGATCGCGCCTTGGGCCCGGGGGCTACTGTCGGTGTTCTGGATACGGGAGTACCCAGACTTGCCTGCCTGCGGCCCATTGCGCGGCTCCATCGACGGCCTGGTACCGCCCAACTTCAACATCGACAGCTCAAGACCCTCGTGAGGGGTCAAGCCTCGCGAGGCGGGCGACGCCAAGACCACCGAGGGATCGGCCTCCTCAGGCTGGCTCCTGAGGGGCGGAGAGTTGTATGAAAGGTGCACCTCAAGAGGCTCAGCTGACATGAGCCATGATGACCAAGGCCAGGCGGGCGCCAGCGGGTGCAGAGCGCTAGTTTCCCCTTTGGTGCAAAGCAGGCAAGAGGCAGGTGCGGAGTCCCGAGGAATCAGCCAAAGGTTTCCATTCTGGTGCAACAAGACCAAGACCGCCAGGACGGTAGGACAGAGGTCATCGCCGAGCCCACCGTAGCGCCACGACCAGGGGCTTTTCGCAGGCGAAGACCACTTTAGTCAGGATAGGATGTACTACTTGTCCCCCTTTAAATCTGGCCGTTGTGGGATCCCTTCCCGCCAACATTTGGGAAGAGGAGCAAGGCCACTATAAATAGGACTTAGCCATCACCAAAGAGGGAGGACAGATCAGATCCCTTGTCATCCAACCACCTCACCAGCTCTCCTGAGCTCAAGAACACCTCACCTCCTGAGGCCAGTTCATCAACTGTACTAGTTCATCCTCAGCCCTTCGAGGCAATCCACCAAAACGCTGGAGTAGGGTATTACACCGCGAGGTGGACCGAACTAGGATAAACTGTTGTGTCTCTCTGTCCCTTTGAGCTCGACGCGCTAGGCTTAGGAAGATCGCGAGTAGGCAGGCTTGGTAGGTTGAAATCTCTGCACGCACCCCAGAGTTCGAACCTAACAAGGGTTTGTGGAACAGAAATCTGACATTGGCGGGAAGGGATCCCACAACAGCCGGATTTTAAGGGGGTTAAAAAGTACACCCTATCCTGACGAAAGTGGTCTTCGCCTGCAAAAGCCTCTGGTTGTGACGCTGCGGTGGGCTCAGTGATGACCTCTGTCCTGCTGTCCTGGCGGTGTTGGTCTTGTTGCACCAGAATGGAAACCTTTTGGTTGATTCCTCGGGACTCCACGCCTGCTGCTTGCCTCCTTTGCACGAAAGAGGAAACTGGTACTCTGCGCCCGCTGGCACCCGCCTGGCCTTGGTCGTCATGGCTCACGTCAGCTGAGCCTCGTGAGGTGCACATTGCATAGAAGTCTCCGCTCGTCAGGAGCCAGCCTGAGGAGGCCGATTCCCTTGGAGGTCTTGGCGTCGCCCACCTCGCGAGGCTCGGCCCCTCGCGAGGGTCTTGAGTTGTTGATGCAGAAGCTGGGACGTACCAGGCCGTCGGTGGAGCCACGCAGTGGGCCGCAGACAGGCAAGTCTGGGTACCCCCGTATCCAGAATGCCGACAACTTCTATTTGGTCTAAGGTGCCTGTGTAAAAAAAATAAGGCGGGAGAAGGCAGTGTATGTCGTTTCGCACACGGAGGTGACACGTTCCCTCTCGGAACCACAAGCCTTCTTGAGAGATGCTCCAGTTTGCAAGAAGGTTATACCAAAGCTTGTCCCAATTCGGCCAAAAAAATTACCATAGCATATTGGTGCCATTTCATGACACCATGCCAAGTTTCATGATTTCCAGGCGTGTTTTGGATTTACATAAATTAGAAAACTAAGTTTCTCAATCTTTCCGGCCGAGCCACGACGCCCAGATGTATGAATTTCATTCCCATTTCTTGCATGGGACCTAGAAATTCACCCAAGGACACACATGTGATTTTTCAACCAACTTTGGTGCACTGGAGCATGTGCTTGTAGTTCAAATTTGATTTATGCACATTAAATGATCAGAAATTCAGTTAATGTATAAAAACTCCAAACAAACCCGAAATAATTCCAAATTTTAACACGACACTCATATAGTTCTATGTTGCCTCTGTAAAAAATTAAGGGGGGGAGGCAGCGTATATCGTTTCGCACACAAAGGTGACACGTCTCCCCCTCAGGAACCACGAGTCTTCTTGAGAGAAGCTCTGGTTCGCAAGAAGCTTACACCAAAACTTGTCCAAATGCGGCCTATTTTTTTACCACAGCATGTTGGTGCCATGAAATGACACCATGCCAAGTTTCATGATTTTCAGGCGAGTTTTGAATTTCCAGGAATTTAAAACCAAGTTTCTCAATGTTCCCGGCCGAGCCACGACACCCAGATGTTTGAATTTCATTCCCATTTCTTGCATGGGACCTATAAATTCACCCAAAGACACACATGTGATTTTTCAACAAACTTTGGTGCACTGAAGCATGTCCTTGTAGTTCAAATTTGAATTATGCACATTAAATGCCTAGAAACTCAATTAATGCATAAAAATTCCAAACGAACATGGAATAATTCCTAATTTAAACACAACACTCATGTAGTTGCATGTTCACTGTACATAAATGGTCTAGCAATTCAAACACCAATCTTTCCCTCCGTAACACCATTTTGTATTTCAAAACATAATGAAAAAATCAGGTATACCACAAACAGTTTACTAGAAAGAATCATGTGGGATGCGATATAAAATATCTTGGCGCACCATCTTGTATGGCTTACGCAGGAAGCTTCGTCGTCTACAGTCCATCGCCCGCACTTGAACCACACTTGCGCGTCAGTTTCTCATGGCACCGAGGGAAATTTTTCTGCCACCATGGAAATATCTATCTCCCCGCCCCCTCCCTCCCACCAAAATCCACATTTCCACTATTTCTCCTTGCTTTCCAAGTTCAAACCTTCACTACTGCTTACTGGCAGCTCAGCCCCCTCGCCGGTGACCCTTCTTCTCACGCCTCCTCTCTGGTAACCCTTCTTCTTGTAGCGCTGCCTCCTCGTTGATAACCCTTCTTCTTGCAGCGTCGCCTCCTCGCCGGTGACCCTTCTTCTTGCTGCGCGGCCTCCTCGTCGCCGACCCTTCATCTTCCTGTGCGGCCTCGTCAATATGGTCAGGTAATCCACACCCCACCCACACCATCCTCCTCCTTCCCCATCCCACATGCCCCGACCGACGGCACGACACCTTCTGCCAAAATCACTGTCCCCGTCCTCTAATTAAGCGCCGCCCATAGCCCTTTTGCATGCAGTATAACATGGAGCTCAGTAGCATCTAGTAGCAGAGATGCAAATCGCGTTCGCATGCACACATGAGGTCACTATGGCTGCCATGTGAAGGAAATATGCCCTAGAGGCAATAATAAATTTATTATTTATTTTCTTATTTCATGATAAATGTTTATTATTCATGCTAGAATTGTATTAACCGGAAACATAATACATGTGTGAATACATAGACAAACTTAATGTCACTAGTATGCCTCTACTTGACTAGCTCATTAATCAAAGATGGTTATGTTTCCTAACCATAGACATGAGTTGTCATTTGATTAACGGGATCACATCATTAGTAGAATGATGTGATTGACTTGACCCATTCCGTTAGCTTAGCACTTGATCGTTTAGTATGTTGCTATTGCTTTCTTCATGACTAATACATGTTCCTACAACTATGAGATTATGCAACTCCCATTTATCGGAGGAACACTTTGTGTGCTACCAAACGTCACAATGTAACTGGGTGATTATAAAGGTGCTCTACAGGTGTCCCCAAAGGTACATGTTGAGTTGGCGTATTTCGAGATTAGGTTTTGTCACTCCGATTGTCGGGGAGGTATATCTGGGCCCTCTCGGTAATGCACATCACTATAAGCCTTGCAAGCAATGTGACTAATGAGTTAGTTGCAAGATGATGCATTACGTAACGAGTAAACAGACTTGCCGGTAACGAGATTGAACTAGGTATTGAGATACCGACAATCGAATCTCGAGCAAGTAACATACCGATGACAAAGGGAACAACGTATGTTGTTATGTGGTTTGACCGATAAAGATCTTCGTAGAATATGTAGGAGCCAATATGAGCATCCAGGTTACGCTATTGGTTATTGACCGGAAACGTGTTTCGGTCATGTCTACATATTTCTCGAACCCGTAGGGTCCGCACACTTAAGGTTTCGATGATAGTTTTATTATGAGTTTTGATGTACCGAAGGAGTGAGGAGTCCCGGATGAGATCGCGGACATGACGAGGAGTCTCGAAATGGTTGAGACGTAAAGATCGATATATTGGACGACTATATTCGGACTTCGGAAAGGTTCCGAGTGATTCGGGTATTTTTTGGAGTACCGGAGAGTTATGGGAATTCGCCGGGGAGTATATGGGCCTTATTGGGCCATACGGGAATAGAGGAGAGAGGCCAAAAGGAAGGAAGCCTGCCCCCCTGGTCCGAATTGGACAAGGGGTGCAGTCCCCTTTTCCTTCACCCTCTCCTCCTCTTTCCTTCTCTCCTACTCCAACAAGGAAGGAGGGAGTCCTACTCCCGGTGGGAGTAGGACTCCCCATGGCGCGCCCCCTCCTAGGCCGGCCGCCCGCTCTCCCCTTGCTCCTTTATATACGGGGGCAGGGGGGCACCTCTAGACACAAGTTGATCTTCGTGATCGTTCCTTAGCCGTGTGCGGTGCTCCCCTCCACCATATTCCACCTCGGTCATATCGTTGCGGTGCTTAGGCGAAGCCCAGCGTCGGTAGAACATCATCATCGTCACCATGCCGTCGTGCTGACGAAACTCATCCCTGACACCCTGCTGGATTGGAGTCCGGGGATCGTCATCGAGCTGAATGTGTGCTGAACTCGGAGGTGCCGTACGTTCGGTACTTGGATCGGTCGGATCATGAAGACGTATGACTACATCAACTGCGTTGTTATAACGCTTCCGCTTTCGGTCTACGAGGGTACATGGACAACACTCTCCCCTCTCGTTGCTATGCATCACCATGATCCTTGCGTGTGCGAAGGATTTTTTTTGAAATTACTACGTTCCCCAACACCATGCGTGCTGACTGTCAGATCTTGGAAGAGCACCTCATCTTCGAGGCCACCGTCGACACCGCCACGCAGTTGTCTACTTTAAAATACAGTTCGTGTTGTTTTCTCGAGGCTGCCGCCAGTGCCTTCTAGTGATTCCTCTGTAATGTTAATATGCAATCTGATGTTCAGTTAACAGTTTGGTCCTCTGGAATGTAATGTTCAGTTAACAGTTTGGTCCAACAATTGCTACATTTCGTAGTACTGTTCTCAAGCACTCTTTTTTTGTTAACTGTCTTATCTTCTAGTACATGTTTCTATTCTGCAATGTCATGCTCAGTTAACTGTTTTGGTTCATTTGGTTTGCTGTCCATTTAACTGTTTGGTTCAATTCTACAATTTGATTCATTTGCTGTGGGTTCAATTTTTTATTATTATGCATGTCAGAAATAAATCAAATATGGCTATACTCAATACAATTTCTACTGATCGTATGGCAACTCTCAGTTAACTTGTTCAAGATCTTCCTTATGTGTGTTGCAGGGAAACAATGGGAGACACCGCGGTTTACCATCGAGGTTGGTTCACGCATGGTCCTTTCTCTAATAGCACATTATTGTGCAGTCGCAGGAATCATTCTAATATTTAGGTTTCTTACAATTTGGTCTTGCACATGTAGGTCCTACTGTCCGAGGCTTAGACCCACTGTTCGACCCATTTTGCATATGGGGAAATGAGATGTCGATGAATATCAGTCAAGTCTAGAAACTCAGAAAGATTCTTAGGATGAAGAAACTGTTGGGGAACGTAGTAATTTTAAAAATTTTCCTACGCACACGCAAGATCATGGTGATGTATAGCAACGAGAGGGGAGAGTGTTGTCTACGCACTCGTGAGACCAAGCGAAGCGATCACAACGTAGAGGAAGTAGTCGACGCTCTCCTCGCGATCCGACCGATCCCGCGCCGTTACATTCGGCGCCCGAGTTCTTGACACACGACAGCTCGATGACGCCCTCGACTCGATCCAGCCGAGTGTCGAGGAGAGTTCCACAAGACGACGGCGCAGGACGATCTTGATGTTCTACTAGTAGCAGAGCTTCGCTTAAGCTTCATGACGATATGACCGAGGTGGAATATGGTGGAAGGGGCACCGCACACGGCTAAGGAACGATCCGTAGATCAAACTTGTGTGTTCTAGGGTGCCCCTGCCCCGTGATATAAAGGAGGGAGGGGGAGGTGCGGCCGCCCAAGGAGGGCTGCCGAGGAGTCCTACTCCCACCGGGAGTAGGACTCCCCCCCCTTTCCTAGTTGGAGTAGGATTGGGGGAAGGGGAAGAGAGAGGGCGCCGCCCCCCTCTCCTTGTCCTATTCGGACTAGGGGGGGGGGGCGGCCACCCCTGGCCGGCCCTTCCTCTTCTCCCTCGTGGCCCACTAAGGCCCAATAGCCCCCGGAGGGTTCCGTAACCCCGGTTCCAGTAAATCGATTTCACCCGGAACCATTCCAACTCCAAATATAGGCTTCCAATATATCAATCTTTATGTCTCGACCATTTCGAGACTCCTCGTCATGTCCATGATCACATCCGGACTCCAAACTTCTTGGTACATCAAAATACATAAACTCATAATATAACATCCATCGAAACCTTGCGTGCGGACCCTACGGTTCGAGAACAATGTAGACATGACCGAGACACGCCTCGGTCAATAACCAATAGCGGACCTGGATGCCCATATTGGCTCCTACATATTCTACGAAGATCTTTATCGGTCAGACCGCATAACAACATACGTTGTTCCTTTGTCATCGGTATGTTACTTGCCCGAGATTCGATCGTCGGTATCCAATACCTAGTTCAATCTTGTTACCGCAAGTCTCTTTACTCGCTCCGTAATACATCATCTCACAGCTAACTCATTAGTTGTAATGCTTGCAAGGCTTCAAATGATGTGTATTACCGAGAGGGCCCAGAGATACCTCTCCGACAATCGAGTGACAAAACCTAATCTCGAATACGCCAACCCAACATCCGCCTTTGGAGACACTGTAGTACTCCTTTATAATCACCCAGTTACATTGTGACGCTTGGTAGCACCCAAAGTGTTCCTCCGTAAACGGAGTTGCATAATCTCATAGTTACAGGAACATGTATCAGTCATGGATAAAAGCAGAGCAACATACTAAACGATCGTGGTGCTAAGCTAATGGAATGGGTCATGTCAATCGATCATTCTACTAATGATGTGACCTTGTTAATCAAATAACAACTCTTTGTTCATGGTTAGGAAACATAACCATCTTTGATTAACAAGCTAGTCTAGTAGAGGCATACTAGTGACATATTGTTTTGTCTATGCATTCACACATGTATCATGTTTCCTGTTAATACAATTCTAGCATGAATGATAAACATTTATCATGAAATAAGGAAAAAATAATAACTTTATTATTGCCTCTAGGGCATATTTCCTTGAGCCTCCCACTTGCACTAGAGTCAATAATCTAGATTACATAGTAATGATTC
This sequence comes from Aegilops speltoides, assembly GCA_021437245.1. NCBI lineage: Eukaryota > Viridiplantae > Streptophyta > Magnoliopsida > Poales > Poaceae > Aegilops > Aegilops speltoides. The sequence continues at coordinate 76,415,089 of CM038145.1, read as the reverse complement.
TAACACCCATGGAGTCTTGGTGTTGATCATGTTTTGCTCGTGGAAGAGGCTTAGTCAACGGGTCTGCTACATTCAGATCCGTATGTATCTTGCAAATCTCTATGTCTCCCACCGGACTAAATCCGGATGGAATTGAAGCGTCTCTTGATGTGCTTGGTCCTCTTGTGAAATCTGGATTCCTTTGCCAAGGCAATTGCTCCGAGATTGTCACGAAGATTTTCATTGGACCCGATGCACTAGGTATGACACCTAGATCGGATATGAACTCCTTCATCCGCTCCTTCATTAGCTGCTTCCGAAGCTGCTATGTACTCCGCTTCACATGTAGATCCCGCTACGACGCTTTGTTTAGAACTGCACCAACTGACAGCTCCTCCATTTAGTGTAAATATGTATCCGGTCTGCGATTTAGAATCGTCCGGATCAGTGTCAAAGCTTGCATCAACGTATCCGTTTACGATGAGCTCTTTGTCACCTCCATATACGAGAAACATATCCTTAGTCCTTTTCGTATTTCAGATGTTCTTGACCGCTGTCCAAATGATCCACTCTGGATTAGTTTGGTACCTCCTCGCTAAACTTATAGCAAGGCACACATCAGGTCCGTACACAAGATTGCATACATGATAGAGCCTATGGTGAAGCATAGGAACATCTTTCATTTTCTCTCTATCTTCTGCAGTGGTCGGGCATTGAGTCTTACTCAACTTCACACCTTGTAACACGTGCAAGAACCCTTTCTTTGCTTGATCCATTTTGAACTTCTTCAAAATTTTGTCAAGGTATGTGCTTTGTGAAAGTCCAATTAAGCGCCTTGATCTATCTCTATAGATCTTAATGCCCAATATGTAAGCAGCTTCACCAAGGTCTTTCATTGAAAAACTCTTATTCAAGTATCCCTTTATGCTATCCAGAATTCTATATCATTTCCGATCAGCAATATGTCATCTACATATAATATCGTAAATGCTACAGAGCTCCCACTCACTTTCTTGTAAATACAAGCTTCTCCAAAAGTCTCAGATGAACCCAAATGCTTTGATCACACTATCAAAGCGCTTATTCCAACTCCGAGATGCTTGCACCAGTCCATAAATGGATCGTTGGAGCTTGCATACTTTGTTAGCTCCCTTTGGATCGATAAAACCTTCTCGTTGCATCATATACAACTCTTCTTCCGTAAATCCATTCAGAATGCAGTCTTTACATCCATTTGCCAAATTTCATAATCATAAAATGCGCAATTGCTAACATGATTCGGACAGACTTAAGCATCGCCACGGGTGAGAAGGTCTCATCGTAGTCAATCCCTTGAACTTGTCGAAAACCCTTTGCATAAGTCGAGCTTTGTAGACGAGAATATTACCGGCGTCGGTCTTCTTCTTGAAGATCCACTTGTTTTCTATTGCTTGCCGACCCTCGGCAAGTCAACCAAAGTCCATACTTTGTTTTCATACATGGATCCCATCTCGATTTCATGGCCTCAAGCCATTTTGCGGAATCTGGGCTCACCATCGCTTCTTCATAGTTCGTAGGTTCATCATGATCTAGTAGCATGATTTCCGAACAGGATTACCGTATTCACTCAGTGCGGATCTTATTCTCGTTGATCTACGTGGTTTTGTAGTAACTTGATCTCAAGTTTCATGATCAACATCATCAACTTCCTCACTCCTTGGTGTAGATGTCTCGTAAACCGGTTTCTGCGACAAACTACTTTCAAGTAAGGAGAAGGTACAATTACCTCATCAAGTTCTACTTTCCTCCCACTCACTTCTTTCGAGAGAAACTCCTTCTCTAGAAAGGATCCATTCTTAGCAACAAATGTCTTGCCTTCGGATCTGTGATAGAAGGTGTATCCAACTGTCTCCTTTGGGTATCCTATGAAGACACATTTCTCGATTTGGGTTCGAGCTTATCAGTTGAAGCTTTTTCACATAAGCATCGCATCCCCAAACTTTAAGAAATGACAACTTTGGTTTCTTGCTAAACCACAGTTCATAAGGTGTCGTCTCAACGGATTTCGACGGTGTTCTATTCAAGGTGAATGCGGCCGCCTCTAGAGCATAACCCCAAAACGATAGCGGTAAATCTGTAAGAGACATCATAGATCGCACCATATCTAGTAAAGTACGATTCGACGCTCGGACACACCATTACGTTGTGGTGTTCGGGTGGCGTGAGTTGCTAAACTATTCCGCATTGTTTCAAATGTAGACCAAACTCAGAACTCAAATATTCACCTCCACAATCAGATCGTAGAAATTTAATTTTCTTATTACGATGATTTTCAACTTCACTCTGAAATTCTTTGAACTTTTCAAATGTTTCAGACTTATGTTTCATTAAGTAGATATACCCATATCCGCTTAAATCATCTGTGAAGGTGAGAAAATAACGATATCCGCCACGAGCCTCAACATTCATCGGACCACATACATACGTATGTATGATTTCCAACAAATCTGTTGCTCTCTCCATAGTACCGAGAACGGGTTTTAGTCATCTTGCCCATGAGGCACGGTTCATAAGTGCCAAGTGATTCATAATCAAGTGACTCCAAAAGTCCATCAAGATGGAGTTTCTTCATGCGCTTTACACCGATATGACCTAAACGGCGGTGCCACAAATAAGTTGCACTATCATTATCAACTCTGCATCTTTTGGTTTCAACATTATGAATATGTGTATCACTACTATCGAGATTCATCAAAATAGACCACTCTTCAAGGGTGCATGACCATAAAAGATATTACTCATATAAATAGAACAACCATTATTCTCTAATTTAAATGAATAACCGCCTCGCATCAAACAAGATCCAGATATAATGTTCATGCTCAACGCAGCACCAAATAAGAATTATTTAGGTCTAAAACTAATCCCAAGGTAGATGTAGAGGTAGCGTGTCGACCGCGATCACATCGACTTTGGAACCATTTCCCACGCGCATCGTCACCTCGCCCTTTGCCGTTGTTCGCAATCCGTAGTCCCTGCTTCGAGTTGCAAATATTAGCAATGTAACCAAGATCAAATACCAGTGCTATGCGAGCTCTAGTAAGGTACACATCAATAACATGTATATCACATATACCTTTGTTCACCTTGGCATCCTTCTTATCCGCCAAATACTTGGGGCAGTTCCGCTTCCAAAGGACTACCGCTTGCAGAGAAGCACTCGGCCAGCTTAGGTCCGACTTGGGTTTCTTCTCCGAGCAAAGAACTTGCTTGCTGTTCTTCTTGAAGTTCCCTTCTTCTTCCCTTTGCCTTTCTTCTTGAAACTAGTGGTCTTATTGACCATCAACACTTGATGTTCCTTCTGATTTCTACCTCCGCAGCCTTTAGCATTGCGAAGAGCTCAGATATAGTCTTTACTAACCCTTGCATATTATAGTTCATCACGAAGCCTTTGTAGCTTGGTGGCGTGATTGAAGAATTCATCAATGACACAATCATCCGGAAGATTAACTCCCGGTTGAGTCAAGTGATTGTAATACCCGGACATTTTGAGTATGTGCTCACCGATGTAACTATTCTCCTCCATCTTGCAGCTATAGAACTTATTGGAGACTTCATATCTCTCAATCCGCATTCTGTTGAATATCAACTTCAACTCTGGAACATCTCATATGCTCCATGACGCTCAAAACGTCGTTGAAGTCCCGGTTCTAAGCCGTAAAGCATGGCACATCGAACTATAGAGTAGTCATCGCTTTGCTCGCCAGACGCTCATAACATCCGGTGTTGCTCTGCAAGAAGAGTCGGCACCTAGCGGTGCATCCAGACGTAACTCTTACATGCAGCAATGAGGATAATCCTCGAGTTACGGACCCAAATCCGTAATTGCTACCATCATCTTTCAACTTTGCTTTCTCAAGGAACGCATTAAAATTCAACGGAACAACAAAGACGAGCCATCTATCTACAATCAAACATAAACAAGCAAGATACTATCAGTACTAAGTTCATGATAAATTTAAGTTCAATTAATCATATTACTTAAGAACTCCCACTTAGACAGACATCTCTCTAGTCATCTAAGTGATCACGTGATCCAAATCAACTAAACCATAACCGATCATCACGTGAAATGGAGTAGTTTTCAATGGTGAACATCTTATGTTGATCATATCTACTATATGATTCACGCCGACCTTTCGGTCTCCGTGTTCCGAGGCCATATCGCATATGCTAGGCTCGTCAAGTATAACCCGAGTATTCTCGCATGTGCAAAACTGGCTTGCACCGTTGTAGATGGACGAGAGCTTATCACACCCGATCATCACGTGGTGTCCGGGCACGATGAACTCGCAACGGTGCATACTCGGGAGAACACTTCTTGATAATTTAGTGAGAGATCATCTTATAATGCTACCGTCAATCAAAGCAAGATAAGATGCATAAAAGATAAACATCACATGCAAATCAATATAAGTGATATGATATGGTCATCATCATCTTGTGCTTCGTGATCTCCATCTCGCAGCACCATCATGATCACCATCGCCACCGGCGCGACACCTTGATCTCCATCGTAGCATCGTTGTCGTTACGCCATCTATTGCTTCTACGACTATCGCTACCGCTTAGTGATAAAGTAAAGCAATTATGTAGCGCTTGCATTTCATACAATAAAGCGACAACCATATGGCTCCGCCATTGCCGATAACTTCGTTACAAAACATGATCATCTCATACAATAAAATATAGCATCACGCCTTGACCATATCACATCACAACATGCCCTGCAAAAACAAGTTAGACGTCCTCTACTTTGTTGTTGCAAATTTTACGTGGCTGCTACGGGCTTAAGCAAGAACCAATCTCACCCACGATCAAAACCACAACGATACTTCGTCAAATAGACTCCGTTTTAACCTTCTCAAGGACCGGGCGAGCCACACTCGGTTCAACTAAAGTGAGAGAGACAGACACCCGCCAATCACCTTTAAGCAACGAGTGCTCGAGCGGTGAAACCAGTCTCGCGTAAGCGCACGCTGTAATGTCGGTCCGGCCGCTTCATCTCACAATACCGCTGAACCAAAGTATGACATGCTGGTAGGTAGTATGACTTGTATCGCCCACAACTCACTTGTGTTCTACTCGTGCAAAACATCAAACCATAAAAACCTAGGCTCGGATGCCTTTGTTGGGGAACGAGTAATTTTAAAATTTTTCCTACGCACACGCAAGATCATGGTGATGTATAGCAACGAGAGGGGAGAGTGTTGTCTACGTACCCTCGTAGACCGAAGCGGAAGCGATCACAACGTAGAGGAAGTAGTCGACGTTCTCCTCGCGATCCGACCGATCCCGCGCCAGCATTCGGCGCCCAGTTCTTGACACACGACAGCTCGATGACGCCCTCAGACTCGATCCAGCCGAGTGTCGAGGGAGAGTTCCACAAGACGACGGCGTGCAGGACGATCTTGATGTTCTACTAGCGCAGAGCTTCACTAAGCTTCATGCGACGATATGACCGAGGTGGAATATGGTGGAAGGGGCACCGCACACGGCTAAGGAACGATCCGTAGATCAAACTTGTGTGTTCTAGGGTGCCCCTGCCCCGTATATAAAGGAGGGAGGGGGGAGGTGCGGCCGCCCAAGGAGAGGCTGCCGGGAGGAGTCCTACTCCCACGGGAGTAGGACTCCCCCTTCCTAGTTGGAGTAGGATTGGGGAGGAAGGGAGAGAGAAGGGGGCGCCGCCTCTCCTTGTCCTATTCGGACTAGGGGAGGGGGCGGCCACCCCCGGCCGGCCCTTCCTCTTCTCCCTCGTGTCCCACTAAGGCCCAATAGCCCCGGAGGGTTCCGTAACCCCGGTTTTCTAAGAAAATCGATTTCACCGGAACCATTCAACTCCAAATATAGGCTTCCAATATATCAATCTTTATGTCTCGACCATTTCGAGACTCCTCGTCATGTCCATGATCACATCCGGACTCAACTTCTTGGTACATCAAAATACATAAACTCATAATATAACGACCATCGAAACCTTAAGCGTGCGGACCCTACGGTTCGAGAACAATGTAGACATGATCGAGACACGCTTCCGGTCAATAACCAATAGCGGGACCTGGATGCCCATATTGGCTCCTACATATTCTACGAAGATCTTTATCGGTCGACCGCATAACAACATACGTTGTTCCTTTGTCATCGGTATGTTACTTGCCCGAGATTCGATCGTCGGTATCCAATACCTAGTTCAATCTTGTTACCGCAAGTCTCTTTACTCGTCCGTAATACATCATCTCACAGCTAACTCATTAGTTGTAATGCTTGCAAGGCTTCAAGTGATGTGTATTACCGAGAGGGCCCAGAGATACCTCTCCGACAATCGGAGGACAAAACCTAATCTCAAATACGCCAACCCAACATCGCCTTTGGAGACACTGTAGTACTCCTTTATAATCACCCGATTCGTTGTGACATTTGGTAGCACCCAAAGTGTTCCTCCGTAAACGGAGTTGCATAATCTCATAGTTACAGAACATGTATAAGTCATGGATAAAAGCAGAGCAACATACTAAACGATCGTGTGCTAAGCTAATGGAATGGGTCATGTCAATCGATCATTCTACTAATGATGTGACCTTGTTAATCAAATAACAACTCTTTGTTCATGGTTAGGAAACATAACCATCTTTGATTAACAAGCTAGTCTAGTAGAGGCATACTAGTGACATATTGTTTTGTCTATGCATTCACACATGTATCATGTTTCCGGTTAATACAATTCTAGCATGAATGATAAACATTTATCATGAAATAAGGAAATAAATAATAACTTTATTATTGCCTCTAGGGCATATTTCCTTCAGAAACTTGCGATGAATAACAGCAAGATCTTTGTTTGCACAATGAAGAAGACATCAGTCAACTATAGGATGGTACTAACTCTTTTACCATGTTTTTACCCCATGTGCCATTTCAAAATTTATAACATCGATTTATGCATATCTTTGTTTTCAGTACTTTTCAAAGAAGTTCACCGATGATTACCTCTCAAACCACCTGCATGGTCAAGAGGCGAGGAAGGTATTCATTCAATACCCACGGTACAATATTGAAGTCTTCCTAAAGAGGATGAAGGTTGGGCGTGCAATTACCCATAGCCACCGGCCTAAAGTTGCAAGGACATTCAACATCATTGAAGGCTCAATATTTGCCTTCCGCTTCTGCAGTTTCCCAGATGATATTCATTTGTCTATTTACCATGTATGATGCTACTTTCCAAAGGTTTTCGATGTTGCATGTGAAACTTGGTGATGTTGTGTAATGGCGAAACTGATTGCCGAAGCTATTTGATGTAATTCGATTATGAAATCTTGGTTGTCGTTATACGAATATGAAATATCTGGTGTGTTTTATAAGAAATGTCAATTTGATTACTACATGGATTATCAATAATAGGCTAATTACCCTACTTATTGGGGTTTTCTATTGCAGACGATTACTTCGACAGCACCGTGGGCGATGAACTCAAACAACCCACATAGTTTCTAGAAAGTAGGCGTGTTTGATCAACTAACAATCACACACGGCTTCTGGCAGGGAACTATTTGCGTTACGCCACCTTCAACAAACATTTCCACACAAAAAATTGTGTGTGATATACATACGAACAGAAATATTTTTCTGGGATTCACCGTGTGGGATGTACATACGAGCGGAAACGATTGGGTTTTGTTGCCTCGCTAGATCGCACACGAGCTCATTTTGCCCCAGTCTGTGTGCCAGGAGGGCCTATCCCCAATGGTTTCTGGGTCGTGTGGGAAGGACCCCCTATCACAGTCACTCACTTGGCGACGGTTCGAAACACCGTCGCGAAAAGGGGTTACAAACTGTTTGTATAGCAGGTCTCTGCACCAATGGTGAGACCTAAATGTTATTGTGAATATGGTTAGTTCATAATCTTTGCTGAAAACCAGAATGATGGCTATACATATTTGCAACAACAAGATCAAATAGAGTTTGTAAAAGTTTTTATTTATCACTTTCAGTTTGTCAATTGAATTTCTTGAGGACAAGCAACGGGTTAAGCTTGAGGGCATTGATACGTCTCCATCGTATCTACTTTTCCAAACTCTTTTGCCCTTGTTTTGGACTCTATTTTGCATGTTTTGAATGCAACTAACACAGTCTGACGTTGTTTTCAGCAGAATTGCTTGGCGTTATTTTTCTGCAGAAATAAAAGTTCTTGGAATGACCTGAAAATTTACAGAGAATATTTTTGGAATAAATAAAAATTATTGGCGAAAGAATCAACCAGAGGGGACCCACCAACTGTCCACAAGGGTGGGGGCACCCCCTAGGGCTACCCCCCTTGTGGGTCCCCTGGACCTCCACCGACCTCAACTCCAACTCCATATATTCACGTTCGGGGAGAAAAAATAGAGATAAGGATTCATCGTGTTTTATGATACGGAGTCGCCGCCACCTCCTGTTCTTCATTGAGAGGGCAGATCTAGAGTCCGTTCGGGGCTTCGGAGAGGGGGATCCGTCGCCATAATAATCACCAACCTTCCTCCATCACCAATATCATGATGCTCACTGCAGTGCATGAGTAATTCAATTGTAGGCTTGCTGGACGGTGATGGGTTGGATGAGATTTACCATTAATCGAGTTATTTTTGTTAGGGTTTGATCCCTACTATCCACTATGTTCTGAGATTGATGTTGCTATGACTTTGCTATGCTTAATGCTTGTCACTAGGGCCCGATTGCCATGATTTCAAATTTGAACCTGTTATGTTTTCATGAATATATTTGTGTTCTTGATCCTATCTTGCAAGTTGTAGACACCTATTACGAGTTATGATCTGCATACCCCAAGGTGACAAAATTGGGATTCTTTCCGGTGATTACCGTAGTTTGAGGAGTTCATGTATTCACTATGTGCTAATGCTTTGGTTCGGTTCTCTATTAAGAGGAAGCCTTAATATCCCTTAGTTTCCATTAGGACCACGCTGCTACGAGACGGTAGGACAAAAGATGTCAGGCAAGTTCTTTTTCCATAAGCACGTATGACTATATTCAGAATACATGCCTACATTATATTGATGAACTGGAGCTAGTTCTGTGTCACCCTAGGTTATAACTGTTGCATGATGAATGCCATCCAACATAATTATCCATCACTGATCCATTGCCTATGAACTTTTCACATATTGATCTTTGCTATGTTACTTTGCCGTTGCCACTAGTACAATTGCTACAAAACTGCTACTGTTACTTTTATCACCGTTACCGTTACTTCCATATTACTTTGCTACTAAATATTTTGTTGCAGATATTAAGTCTTTCAGGTGTGGTTGAATTGAACACTCAGCTGCTAATACTTGTGAATATTCTTTGGCTCCCCTTGTGTCGAATCAATAAGTTTGGGTTGAATATTCTACCCTCTAAAACTGTTGCGATCCCCTATACTTGTGGGTTATCACCTCCCAACAAGCGCTATCGTTTTATACCCCTAGCTAGGCATATGATTTCAATGATGCACATGAAAGATAGTTATTGAAACACGAAGAGAGCATCATGTAGCATGTGAAAAACACGTTTAAGCCTAACACCGAAGAAATTCTCCAGATCTGCCAATCCTCTCCTCCAATCTTCTGCCTGATGGACGCTGAGAAAGCCAAAGCTCCAGCCCCGGCTGCCGACCTCGCCTGGTTCGAGCCGGCGTTGATCACGACCTCCGTCACCAAAGAGAACCTCCAGACTGCGCTCCTCCTGACGGCGAGCGATGATAGCGAGTGGGGGAAGACTATGCTCCGGGTCACCTCCACCGTGCCGGAGCCCGCGAATAGTACCTTCTATCCTTTATTCCCTCACAGCGTCTACTCGAGGCTAGTTCCTCCCTCCCCTGCTTCTTTTATGCCGTTCTCCACCATTATGGCCTCCACGCGCTCCACATCCATCCCAACTCCGTCCTCCTCTTGTGCATCTTCGCCTTCTACTGCGAGGCGTTCATGGGGGTGATGCCCTCCACCGCCATGCTCCGCCACTTCTTCTACCTCCGCCTGACTAGCGACCGGCCTGTGGGGTGTGTTGGCTTCATTGCGGCCCGGGGCGGCAACGCGATCTCCTGCGCCGGTAAGAAGGTGGAGGATGCCTGGAACAAGTGGGTCCTAATGGATGCTAAGTGCTCCCCGACCATCTGGAGCTGCCGACCGGGCTACCGACCTCCGAGAAGGGGTGGTTTTATGAGAATATCATCGACCCCCATCTGAGGCCATTGATGAGGAAGATGGAGGCCAATCTAAAGGCCGAGAAGCTGACGGGGGCCATGATCGTTAGGGAGTTCCTGGCGCAGCGCCTGGCATTGCTCCAGGATCGCTCCCACCCCTTGTGGAAGCTCGGGGGCGCCGACAACAAGATCCGCCTGCGCTAGGACAACCTTCTTGAGGAGGAGCTGAGCAAGGTGCTGCTTTCCTTGACTGTGAAGGACCCAAGCGGCCCTCCAAATGATTGCCTCCCACTGTAACACCGAGACGACAGAGAGAAGATCGCCACCGCCATGCCTATCTTCGACGAGTTCGGGCCCGTGCCAACGAGGCCTCCCCTGCCGCCCGCCTCCTTGGTGAACCTGTCTTCCGGAGACCGCTCCTCCGAGGCCACTTAGGAGGAGGAGGGGGGAGGCGGAATCCTCTACCCTTAAGCAGGGAGAACTCCTCCGCAATCTCTCCGATGACGACGACAAGGACGCGCATCCGGTGATGGAGCTGGCCCACCCTACTGGGGTCACCACGAGATCCGGGGTGACCTCCTCGAAGTAACCAAAGCGGACGACGGTGAGGAGGGGCAGGACTGCGCTGATCCCTTCGGGTAGCACTCCACCTTCGCCAGCAACACCCCAAGCGGCACCGACCGCGTGCTCTCCTGCTCCCAAGAGCACAGCTCCACCTGCCCCTGCGAAGCTCCCGTTGATGAGCCTGAAGAGGAGCTATGTTGCTTCGGACTAGTAAGTGTTCTTTCTTGGCCTTGCTCTTGAATCTTGATGTGATGCTTAGTGTCTTCGTTTGGTGTTAGGCTGTAATCATAGTCGAAGAAGAAGAAGGAGGACGCTGAGGTCGCCGTGGTCGAGCGTGTCGAGGTGACTGCCGCAGCTTGGACGAAGAGGGGCGCTGCGGCTCCTGCAGCTCCACCACTGGCGTCGTCTTCTCAGGGCTCGAACGCCCAGCCTCGGGAGGAGCCGGCGTCCACGGCAGGTATGACTCTGGCGGCGTCCGCCTCCTTCACGACTGTTGAGGTCGCAAGGCCTCCGGAGCCCCCAGTCCTTCCTGCCGCTGTAGCTTCACCTGTCTTGGCACCGAGAACATCTCCACTTCCGCCCACCGTGCTGCTGGGCCATGGCGCTCCAGCCAACTCCGGAGCCCTGGAGGAGGCCCGAGCCGTGCTGGACCATCTCTAGGGTGCTCTTCAAGCTCCGGACCGGCGCACAACATTGGGGCGCCTAGGGCTGATCTCAGGGTGGCTCCAGGCCGACGCATCTGTCAGGACGACCTGGAGTTCGACGGAGGAGGCCCAGAAGGTGGCCGGGGTAGCTGCTGTCGGGCGTGACTTAGCCCAGAAGGAAGCCAAGGACGCCCAAGAGCGGTGCCGCGCAGTGGAAGCGGAACTAAAGGCTCTGCAGGATCAGCAGGCCGCCCAGGCCAGCTAGCTCCAGGAGCAAGAGGAGAAGCTGAAGGCCCAGGAGGCTGCCGTCGCCAGCCGCGACGCCGAGCTGAAGCAGGCAGCCAAGGAGAAGGCCACGGAGCACGACCGCCTGAAGAGGTTGAAGGAGGAAGCGGAGGCGGCCCAGGTGTGTCCCTTGCTGAGGCCAAGGAGGCGGCTGCCATGGAGCATAGCACCCTCGGCTCCCTAGAGGCGAGGTTCCACAAAGCTCAGCAGACACTCTTTGGGAGCGACCCTTCGGGAATGATGGTGACCCCAAAGGAGAGCCCAGCAGCTCTGCTTCTTGAGGTCGTCGATGGGCTCGAGGACGTCGTCGATGGGTTTGGCTCCATGGTGGAAGGTGAGGCTCGCTTGCTTTCTTCCTTGGCCCTGACACACGCTTTCAGCCATCTCTATCTTCGCGACGCCGGCTTCAACTTCACCGCCTTCCTCGATCCCGTGGACCCCGACTCCTGCGACACTGTTGCTGAGGCTACGAAGAGTTTGGTGCATGCCCTGCTAGACAAGTTCCTCATCATTGGCCCTGTGGCTGGAGCCGAGGGGAAGGGCGGCGTTGTTGTCGGCAAGGCTCCACAAGCGAACGATAGCGGCAGCCGGGGCTGAAGAGGTGGCTTGGTGGTGCTGCTCCTTCCTGTTTTTATCCTGTAGCATGTAGCATGCCTCGTGGAGGCGTTAAAACTGATGCTTGGAACAATATGTTTTGTAATAACTAGCTTATGGTTCCTCGACTTTTTCCGATTGCTTTGTTGTTCTGCGTCTGCAGGGCCCGACCCTGCGCGTACCTCAGCCGCCGTTGGGTCGTCCGGATCGCTACGACGAGACCAAGGGGTGAGGGGCTACGTGGCTAGTTAGGCTCCTAAGATGCGATGCTCAGTAGTCCCCCTTGACATGCTAATAGCTCGGGAAAAGAGGTGCGAGGGCAAGCCTTGGTGTTCTCATCGACAGGCCCGACCTCGCGCAGATACTCGGCATTCTTTGGTCGTCCGGATCACCAGGACGAGCCCAAGGGGAGAGGGGCTACATGGTCAGTTAGGCTCCTGAGATGCGATGCTCAGGAGTCCCCCTTGACGTACGAACGGCTTAGGAAGAGAAAGACGAGAGTTAGGCCTTGGTGTTCTGCATCGGCACGGCCCGATGATACGTCCATTTTGCATCATGCTTTTATGTCAATATTTATTGCATTATGGGCTGTTATTACACATTATATCTCAATACTTATGGCTATTCTCCCTTATTTTACAAGGTTTACCATGAAGAGGGGGAATGCCGGCAGCTGAAATTCTGGCTGGAAAAGGAGCAAACGTTGGAAACCTATTCTGCACAACTTCAAAAGACCTGAGACTCCATGAAACAACTTTTCAGATTTAATAAGAATTTTTGGGCAAAAGAATAGGCCGGGGCCCACACTGCCCAGAGGCAGGCGCCTCAGAGGGCGCGCCCCTATCTCTGGGCTCCTGGTGGGCCTCCGACATCCATCTTTCGCTATATGAAGGGTTTTCACCGAAAAATTGTGGGCAAGCTTACGGATTTAAACTCCGCCGCCACGAGGTGGAACCTTGGCAGAATCAATCTAGGCTCATGAGCTGTTCGCTTGGGACACTTCCTTCGAGAGGGGAAATCATCACCAACGTCATCACCAACGATCATCTCATCGGGAGGGGGTCAATCTCCATCAACATCTTCACCAGCACCATCTCATCTCAAAACCCTAGTTCATCTCTTGTATCCAATCTTGTATCAAAACCACAAATTGGTACCTGTGGGTTGCTAGTAGTGTTGATTACTCCTTGTAGTTGATGCTATTTGGTTTACTTGGTGGAAGATCATATGTTCAGATCCTTTATGCATATTATTACCCCTCTAATTATGAACATGAATATGCTTTGTGAGTAGTTACGTTTGTTCCTGAGGACATGGGTGAAGTCTTGCTATTAGTAGTGATGTGAATTTGGTATTCGTTCGATATTTTGATGAGATGTATGTTGTCTCTCCTCTAGTGGTGTTATGTGAACGTCGACTACATGACACTTCACCATTATTTGGGCCTAGAGGAAGGCATAGGGAAGTAATAAGTAGATGATGGGTTGCTAGAGTGATGAAGCTTAAACCCTAGTTTATCGCTGCTTCGTTAGGGGTTGATATGGACCCATATGTTTAATGCTGTGGTTAGGTTTACCTTATTACTCCTTTTTGTAGTTGCGGATGCTTGCAATAGGGGTTAATCATAAGTGGGATGCTTGTCCATGTTAGGGAAGTACCCAAGTGCCGATCCACCCACATATCAAATTATCAAAGTACCGAACGCGAATCTTATGAACGTGATGAAAACTAGCTTGACGATAATTCCAAATGTGTCCTCGGGAGCTCCTTCTTCATTATTAGAATTTGTCCAGGCTTATCCTTTGCTACATAAAGGATTGGGCCACCTTGCTGCACTTTATTTACTTTATTTACTTTTTGCTCATTACTATTTATCACAAAACTATCTATCACCTACTATTTCAGTGCTTGCAGAGAAAACCTTACTGAAAATCGCTTATCATTTCCTTCTGCTCCTGGTTGGGTTCGACACTCTTACTTATTGAAAGGACTACGATAGATCCCCTATACTTGTGGGTCATCAAGACTCTTTTCTGGCGCCGTTGCTGGGGAGCGTAGCGCTCTTGGTGAGTGGAACTTGGTAAGGAAACATTTATATAGTGTGCTGAAATTTTTGTTACTTGTTACTATGGAAACTAATCCTTTGAGGGGATTGTTTGGGGTATCTCCACCCCAATCAGAAGAGCAAAGAGATGCTCCTCTGTGACGCCCGGATAGTTAGCTACATTAATCCCATGTTAATGACGCCAAGTCATCGTGGTTACTGTTGTTAATCTCGTGTTAGTTCAAACCCGATTCAAATTCAAATTCAAAATCAAGTCAAACAATAAAGTTTTTCAAATATTAAAACTAAAATGCTCGGGTTGTGCCAAATAATCCAAAACAAATATTGGTGGAGAATTGACATTTTTATAAAGTATTTAAATATCTTTAAATAATTAAAACAACAGCTAAAACAAATAAATAGATGTCTTATAAATAATAAAAATATGCAAAGTATTTTATTATAGCACCAAACATTTTATGGTAGACGTTTAGTTCACAACACTAAATTAGGTGCTAATTATATATTTTAAAACTAAAATAAATAGAAAATAAAGTAAAACAGAAAGAGAAAATAAATAAAAAGAAAAGCTGTAAAACAAAACAAAACAATGCAGACCTAATCTACTCCAGTTAGCCCATCTAATGTAAACCAGCCCAACTCCCTCTCATCTTTCACCTCCTGTGTTCACAGGAGGCCGGGTGGCTTCCCTAGCACGCCCATGGCAGGGGATCTCCACGCGTCAACATCCAGCTCCTCCCGGTGCCCTACTTGACCTCGTCAACGCCCGCAAATCTAGCCCCAGTTTTCCCTCCTCGCCTCTCTCTCGATCTAGCTCGTCCGAAGCGTAGCCATCTCCGCGTTGCCGCCGCGGCACACGCCATCGCCACCGCTCGCACCGATGAGTCCAGAAGATCGCCATCGCTTACTTCATCCATTCGAGCTTCAAATCGAGCAGAGCCGCCCGTGCACTTGCCATCGAGCGCATCTCCGTCGCAGACATTGTCGGCCGCCGCCGCCGATTGCCTCGTCTCCGGTCCGCCTCCGGCCTCCTCGCCGCCTGCTGGAACCGCTAGAGCTCCTCTTCCAAAGCCCCTCTCCCCTCTCAATTTCGCCGCCAGAGCCGCCGCCCCTAAGCTCGTGGCCGCCACGGCCGGAGCTCATTCGAGCAGCCTCACGCTGCTGCTTCAGTACGCAGATCCCGCCGCTTGTTGTAGTAGCTGCCTCGCCGCAAGTTGCTCGCTGCTACTACCACTCCTTGCGCCGGCAGACGCCACGCATCGCCGCTCACGACCCCATCGCCGCATGCGCCGCGCCACTACTCGCTGATGTTGCGACACGCTGCTCCCTCCTTGCTGTTGCTCGCGATCGTCTAGCTGCTGCTTTACTATCGCTTCGCCTGCTCCTACCCAGCTCGTTGTTGCTGCGCCAGAGTCAGCCCAGCCCACGCAGCACTGCTATATGCACGGCTGTGTGTGAGGCAGTTGGTTTCTGTACATGCGCCAACCCAGTTAAGTAGGGCCTAATTATAAGATAGTTAGCGGTACTTAGTGTTAAGTTAGATTGTAGTCTATGGCAAGTGGGACCACCCCCAGATTAAATTAGTTAGATGATTTTTTGACACATGTGACAATGACAATTAGGCCCCAAGTGCACTATTCATCGGTTGACTAGTCATTTGTCGACTGGTCAACCCAGCCCACCTGCCCTCATGTCATACACTATGGGTAGGATAGCACCAGTGACAAAACTAATTGCTGTTTTATTTTCGCATTAAAAGAATTCCAAATACTAGTAGAACTTCAGAAAATCGTAGTAAAATAACCGTGAGTCAGATGGAAATGATTTATATATGAAAGTTGCTCAGAACGACGAGACGAATCCGAATACGCAGCCCGTTCATCAGCCACACATCCCTAGCATAGCAAACCTGCAACATTTCACCTCCGGTTCATTTGTCCGAAAACGCGAAACACCGGGGATACTTTTCCGGATGTTTTCCCACTTCGCGGGTATCACCTACTACCGCGTTAGGTCACCTCTAGCACCACGTATTGCCATGCTACGCTTTGTGATACTTTGATTGCTCTGTTATTTATTGTGTTCCCCCTCTGTTACTTCTTTTCGATAGACACCGAGGCTGCCGACGATCCCCCAGTTCGACTACGGTGTTGACGACCCCTCCTTGCCAGAGCAACCAGGCAAGCCCCCCCTTGATCACCAGATATCGCCTATTCTTCTCTATACTGCTTGCATTAGAGTAGTGTAGCATGTTCTTGTTAGGTTACTCCTATTACATTGTATAGCCCGTCATTGTTGCTACAATCATTGATACCTTACCCGCAATCCTAAATGCTTAGTATAGGATGCTAGTTTATCATCATTGGCCCTACATTCTTGTCAGTCTGCCTTGCTATACTATTGGGCCGTGATCACTCGGGAGGTGATCACGGGTATATACTATACATATATACATACTATACAGATGGTGACTAAAGTCGGGTCCGCTCAAGAGTACCATGAAAGTGATTCACGGATTGGGGCTGAAAGGACCTTTGTCCCGACGGCCCTCTGTGTGGATCTTTGTGGCGGAGCGACAGGCAGGTTGAGACCACCTAGGCGAGAGGTGGGCCTGGGCCTCGTCGGCGTCATGCGTTGCTTCATAATAACACGCTTAACGAGATCTGGATATTTGATCCGAGTCCGCCATTTGGTCTATACGCACTAACCATCTCGCGGGAGTAGTTATGGGCATCCCGCATCGTGGTATCACCAAGCCTTCGTGGACGCCGGCCGATCGAGTGGCGCGCTACGATTGGACCGAACGCCACTAGGCTAGGTCTGCTTCCGCCGCGTTCAGCGAACGCAGTGTGTGCAAGGGCGATGGGCCTGCACTGCGCCATAGGAGTTAGACCGGCGTCTCGACCGCTTTGTTGTGCCTAGGTGGGGCAGCGACGTGTTGATCTTTTCGAGGCGGGCATGACCCAGAAAGTGTGTCCGCCAAATGGGATCGAGCGTGTTGGGTTATGTGGTGCACCCCGCAGGAAGTTAATCTATTCAATAGCCGTGTCCTCGGTAAAAGTACGACCGGAGTTGTACCTTGACCTTATGACAACTAGAACCGGATACTTAATAAAACACACCTGCATAAGTTCCACGCACAACCCGGTGATCGCTTCTCTGTGGCGACGAGGAGAGGATCGCGGGTAGGATTATGCTATGCGATGCTATGGAGATGCTCTTGGAGATGCTACTTGGAGATTCTACTTGGAGGACTTCAATCTACTCTCTTCTACATGTCAAGAAGACGGAGGCTGCCGTGGCGTAGTCTTCGATGGGACTAGCTATCCCCTCTTATTCTTGCATTCTCGCATTCGGTCCACCGATATTGCCTCCTTACACATATACCCATGCATAAGTAGTGTAGCTCCTTGCTTGTAGTACTTTGGATGAGTACTCACGGTTGCTTTCTCCCCTTTTCCCCTTTCCTTTCTTTACGGTTGTCGCAACCAGATGTCGGAGTCCAGAGCCAGACGCCACCGCCGACGATGACCCCTACTACATCGGAGGTGCTCGCACTACGCAGCTCACGACGACGACTGTGGGTAGTTAGGAGGATCCTGTGCGGGGAGGCTGCGCCTCTTTCGATCTGTCAGATCCCGGCTTTGTGCTAGCCTTCTTAAGGCAAACTTGTTTAACATATGTCTCCAGTACTCAGATATTGTTGCTTCCACGACTCGCCTATGATCGAGCACTTGTATTCGAGCCCTCGAGGCCCCTGGCTTGTATTATGATGCTTGTATGACTTATTTATGTTTTTAGAGTTGTGTTGCGATATCTTCCCGTGAGTCCTTGATCTTGATCGTACACGTTTGCGTGCATGATTAGTGTATGATTGAATTGGGGGCGTCACATCCTCAACCTACTGAACCTTATGAAAATATTCAATTTGAGATTCCTTCGGGTATGATAGAAAAACTGCTAGCTAATCCTTTTGCAGGAGACGGAACATTGCATCCCAACTTACACCTCATCTTTGTGGATGAAGTTTGTGGATTATTTAAGCTTGCAGGTATTCCCGATGATGTTGTCAAAACGAAGGTCTTCCCTTTATATTTGAAGGGAGATGCAATAACATGGTATAGGCTATGTGATGATACAAGATATTGGAATTATAAGCGATTGAAGTTGGAATTTCACCAGAAGTTCTATCCTATGCATCTTGTTCATCTTGATCGTAATTACATATATAATTTCTGGCCTCGCGAAGGAGAAAGCATCGCTCAAGCTTGGGGGAGGCTTAAGTCAATGTTGTTTTCATGCCCCAATCATGAGCTCTCTCGGGAAATGATTATTTAGAATTTTTATGCTCGGCTTTCTCTTGATAATCGCAACCTCGCTTGATACTTCTGTCTTTGGTTCTTATATGTCAAGACTATTGATTTCAAATGGGACTTATTGGAAAGAACTAAACGCAACTCTGAAGATTGGGGTTCCGACGATGGTAAGGAGTCAGGTATGACACCTAAGTTTGATTGTGTTAAATCTTTTATGGATACCGATGCTTTCCGTGGATTTAGCTCTAAGTATGGACTTGACTCTGAGATAGTAGCTACTTTTTGTGAAACTTTTGCTAATCACGTTGATCTCCCTAAAGAGAAGTGGTTTAAATATAATCCTCCCATTGAAGTGAAAGTAGTTGCACCTATTACAGTCGAAGAGAAGACTATTACATATAGTGATCCTATTATTCCTACTGCTTATGTCGAAAAACTTCCTTTTCCTGTTAGGATAAAAGATCATACTAAAGCTTTGACTGTTGTTCGTAAGAGCAATGTTAGAACTTATACACCTTCCGAGCAAATCAAAGTTGAACCTAATGTTGCTATTGTTAAAGATCTCTTGTCTAATAATATTGATGGGCATGTTATTTATTTCTGTGATGAAACTGCCAGAATTGCTAAACCTTGTGCTAAAGATAAACATAGACCTGTGGTAGGCATGCCTGTTATTTCTATTAAAATAGGAGATCATTGTTACCATGGCTTATGTGATATGGGTGCTAGTGCTAGTGCCATACCTATTGACTTATACAACGAAATTAAGCACGATATTGCACCTGCTGAGTTAGAAGATATTGATGTCACAATTAAACTTGCCAATAGAGATACTATTTCACCAATGGGAATTGTTAGAGATGTTGAAGTTTTGTGTGGGAAAACTAAATATCCTGCTGATTTTCTTGTTCTTGGCTCCCCACAAGATAGCTTTTGTCCCATTATATTTGGTAGACCCTTCTTGAACACCGTTAATGCTAGGATAGATTGCGAAAAGGATGTAGTTACTATTGGTCTAGGTGATATGTCTCATGAATTCAACTTTTCTAAATTTCGTAGACAACACCGTGAAGAGGAACCATCTAGTAAGGATGAAATTATTGGTCTTGCTTCCATTGCTGTTCCTCCAACTGATCCGTTAGAACAATATTTGCTAGACCATGAAAATGGTATGTTTATGAAGGAAAGGGAAGAAATAGGTGAAGTGTTCCTTAAACAAGAACCTATGCCGAACATAACCTTCTGTTGAAATTCTTGGGATCCCCTCCACCCAAGGGTGATCCGTGTTTGAACTCAAACCATTACCCGATAATCTTAAGTATGCTTATCTTGATGAAAAGAAATATATCCCGTTATTATTAGTGCTAACCTTTCAGAGAAAGAAGAAGAAAGATTATTGAAAACTCAAGCAAAGATAGAGCTGCTATTGGATATACTCTGGATGATCTTAAGGGCATTAGTCCCACATTATGTCAACACAAAATCTCAGTGGAGAAAGATGCCAAACCAGTTAGAGATCCTCAAAGACGATTAAATCCCAAAATGAAGGAAGTGGTAAGAAAGGAGGTACTAAAACTCCTTGAGGCAGGTATTATTTATCCCGTTGCTGATTGTGAATGGGTAAGCCCTGTCCATTGTGTCCCCAAAAAGGGAGGTATTACCGTTGTTCCTAATGATAAAGATGAATTGATCCCGCAAAGAATTATTACAGGTTATAGGATGGTAATTGATTTCCGTAAGTTAAATAAAGCCATTAAGAAAGATCATTACCCTCTACCTTTTATTGATCAAATGCTAGAAAGGCTATCCAAACACACACATTTTTGCTTTCTAGATGGTTATTCTAGTTTCTCTCAGATACCTGTTTCAACGGGGGATCAATCTAAAACTACTTTTACTTGCCCTTTTGGTACTTTTGCTTATAGACGTATGCCTTTTGGTTTATGTAATGCACCTACTACCTTTCAAATATGCATGATGGCTATATTTTTTGATTTTTGTGAAAAGATTTGTGAGGTATTCATGGATGACTTCTCCGTCTATGGATCCTCTTTTGATGATTGTTTGAGCAACCTTGATCGAGTTTTGCAGAGATGCAAAGATACTAGTCTCGTCCTGAATTGGGAAAAGTGTCACTTTATGGTTAATGAAGGCATTGTCTTGGGGCACAAGATCTCCGAGAGAGGTATTGAAGTTGATAAAGCCAAAGTTGATGCTATTGAAAAGATGCCAGTCCCAAGGACATAAAAGGTATAAGAAGTTTCCTTGGTCATGCCAGTTTTTATAGGAGGTTCATTAAGGACTTTTCTAAAATCTCTAGGCCTCTGACTAATTTATTGCAAAAAGATATTCCTTTTGTCTTTGATGATGATTGTGTAGAAGCATTTGAAACACTTAAGAAGGCTTTGATCACTGCACCTATTGTTCACCCACCTGATTGGAATTTACCTTTTGAAATTATGTGTGATGCTAGTGATTATGTTTGAGGGGCTGTTTTAGGGCAAAGAGTCGATAAGAAATTGAATGTTATCCAAGATGCTAGTAAGACTCTTGATCGCTTAGAGAAATTATGCTACTACTAAAAAGAATTCTTAGCGCTTGTGTTTGCATGTGATAAGTTTAGACCTTATATTGTTGATTCCAAAGTTACTATTCACACTGATCATGCTGCTATTAAATATCTTATGGAAAATAAAGATGCTAAGACTAGACTCATTAGATGGGTTCTCTTGCTCCAAGAATTTGACTTGCATATTATTGATAGAAAGGGAGATGAGAACCCCGTTGCAGACAACTTGTCTAGGCTAGAGAATGTTCTTGATGACCCACTGCCTATTAATGATAGTTTTCCCGATGAACAATTAGCGGTTGTCAATGCTTCTCGTGCTGCTCCTTGGTATGCTGATTATGCTAATTACATTTTTGCTAAATATATACCTCCTAGTTTCACATACCAGCAAAAGAAAAAGTTCTTTTATGATTTAAGACATTACTTCTGGGATGATCCGCACCTTTATAAAGAAGGAGTAGATGGTATTATTAGATGTTGTGTGCCTGAGCATGAACAGGAACAAATCCTACGCAAGTGTCACTCTGAATCCTATGGAGGACACCACGCTAGAGACAGAACTGCACACATGGTACTACAATCTGGTTTTTATTGGCCTACTCTTTTCAAAGATGCTCGTAAGTTTGTCGTATCTTGTGATGAATGTCAAAGAATAGGTAACATTAGTAGACGTCAAGAAATGCCTATGAATTATTCTCTTGTTATTGAACCGTTTGATGTATGGGGCTTTGATTATATGGGACCTTTTCCTGCCTCCAGTGGTTATACACATATTTTAGTTGCTGTTGATTACATTACTAAGTGGGTAGAAGCTATTCCAACTAGTAGTGCTGATCATAACACCTCTATTAAAATGCTTAAAGAAGTTATTTTTCCGAGGTTTGGAGTCCCTAGATATGTTATGACTGATGGTGGTTCACACTTTATTCATGGTGCTTTCCGTAAGATGCTTGCTAAGTATGATGTCAATCATAAAATCGCATCTCCTTATCACCCGCAGTCTAGTGGTCAAGTAGAGTTGAGCAATAGAGAGCTCAAATTAATTTTGCAAAAGGCGTGAATAGATATAGAAAGAATTGGTCCAAAAAACTTGATGATGCATTATGGGCCTATAGAACTGCATACAAAAATCCTATGGGTATGTCTCCATATAAGATGGTTTATGGAAAAGCATGTCATTTACCTCTTGAACTTGAACATAAAGCATATTGGGCTGTTAAAGAGCTCAATTATGACTTCAAACTTGCCAGTGAGAAGAGGTTGTTTGATATTAGCTCACTTGATGAATGGAGAACCCAAGCATATGAGAATGCTAAGCTTTTCAAAGAAAAAGTCAAACGGTGGCATGATAAGAGGATACAAAAGCGTGAGTTTAACGTAGGAGATTATGTGTTAATGTTCAACTCTCGTTTAAGACTTTTCGCAGGAAAACTTCTCTCAAAATGGGAAGGTCCCTATGTTATTGAGGAGGTCCATCGTTCTGGTGCTATAAAAATCAATAACTTTGAAGGCACAAATTCGAGGGTGGTAAATGGCCAAAGAATTAAACATTATATTTCAGGTAATCCTATCAATGTTGAAACTAATATTATTGAAACCATAACCCCTGAGGAATACATAAGGGACACTTTCCAGAACGTTCCAGAGTCCGAAAAGGCATAGGTATGTGGTACGGTAAGTAAACCGACTCCAAAACAACTCTAATGGCAATTTTTATCAGTTTTGGATTATTTTAGGATTTTAGGAAGAAAGAAGTAGTCCGGAAGGGGCACGAGGCTCCCACGAGAGAGGTGGGCGCGCCCCCCTGTCTCGTGGGCACCTCGTGTGCCCCCCGGACTCCGTTTTCTTGTATGTTACGTATTTTGGTCGGTAAAAATTCATTATATATACTTCTGAAGGTTTTGACCACCGTATCACGCTAATATCCTTTGTTTTCGCTTCGAGTTGTTTCTGTTTCAGATCTAGAGCATCATGTCGTCTCCAAGTGCTCCCAAGGACAAGTTTTTCGAGAGGGTTATCAACCCCTATCTCGCGGAGGTGCTGCATCACCCTCAAACCATCGAGATGCGTGAGGGGGTGTTGCACATGTGCGATGTGGAGGGACCAAAGCGTACTGGGAGCATGGAAACAAAGCTCGAAGCCATGGAGCAAGAAGTTTTCAAGTGTCAAGGGATGGTGGAGCGTGGACTCAACGCCAACCAGATGATGATCACGGAGTTCGCCAACAACCACAAGCTGGATGCCAAAGTCATTGGGGAGACCATCTTCAAGCTTCAAGAGAAAATCGAGCACCTCCAAGCCCACATTTATGACCTGCAAAACCAGAACTGTGAGTATGAATATAGATTCAAGCGAATGAGTTTGGCTGCAGATTTAAGGATCCCGGAGACTCGATCATCCTTTTATGATGGAGAGCCTATGCCTTGGAAGACGGACGACAAGCCTACATCATCAACAACTCCTACTTCACCACCTCCGAAGAAATAATCACATGGGTATGGGCACTCCCCTTGGCAACTGCCAAGCTTGGGGGAGGTGCCCCGGTATCGTATCACCATCACACTCCTATCTTTACCGCTTTATTTAGTTCGATCCTTTGAGTAGTATCTTGATCTATCAGAAGTTGAAGTTTTGATATCAAGTAGTTTTGAGTTTTGCTTTGTGATCCCTTTATGTAATCGAGTCCGTGTGCCATCTATAATAAAGATTAGTGTTGAGTCAAGGGCTTTGCTATGTTGCTATGATGTTGAAAAAGTAGAAAGAACAAAAGAGTTCATATTGATCTTATGGATAGTGATAACTTCACACATAGAAAGTATGAGGCATAAAAATTGTTGAGAGTTGATGAATGTGGCCTTGGTCATCGTTGCAATTAATAGGAAGTAATAAGGAAGGAGGGGTTCACATATAAATATACTATTTTTGACATCTTTTATGATTGTGAAGCACTCATTAAGTATGACATGCTAAAAAAGTTGACGTTGGACAAGGAAGACAACGTAATGGTTTATGTTTTCCGACATCTTAGGTAAAGTATATTGTCATTGACCTTCCAAACATGTTGAGCTTGCCTTTCCCCTCATGCTAGCCAAATTTCTTGCACCAAGTAGATATACTACTTGTGCTTCCAAATACCCTTAAACCCAGTTTTGCCATGAGAGTCCACCATACCTACCTATGGATTGAGTAAGATCCTTCAAGTAAGTTGTCATCGGTGCAAGCAATAAAAATTGCTTTCTAAATATGTATGAATTATTAGTGCAGAGAAAATAAGCTTTGTACGAACTTGTTGTGGAAGTAATAAAAGCGACAGATTGTATAATAAAGGTCCACATACAAGGGGCAATATAAAGTGATGTTCTTTTGCATTAAGATTTCGTGCATCAACCCTAAACGCACATGACAACCTTTGCTTCCCTCTGCGAAGGGCCTATCTTTTACTTTATGTTTTTACTTTATGCTTGAGTCAAGGTGATTCTCACCTTTCCCTTTTTCATTTTATCCTTTGGCAAGCTCCTCGTGTTTGAAAGATCATGATACATATATCCAATTGGATGTAAGTTGGCATAGGCAATTATTGTTGACATCACCTAAAGGTGAATACGTTGGGAGGCAACACAATAAGGGCCTATCTTTCTCAGTGTCTGGCTGAAACTCTATAACCACAAGTATTGCGTGAGTGTTAACAATTATAGGGGACTACGAGATAGTTGAGTATGTGAGCTTGCTGAAAAGCTCTATTATTGACTCTTTCTGATGTTACGATAAATTGCAATTGCTTCAATGACTGAGATTATAGGTTGTTAGTTCCCAATGAAGTTTTTGAACCATACTTGACATTGTGAATTGCTTATTACTTGAACATAGGAAATCATATGACAGAATCCATATATGTTGCTGTTATTAGAATGATCATGATGCCCTCATGTCCGTATTTTATTTTTATCGACACCTCTATCTCTAAACATGTGGACATATTTTTCGATTTCGGCTTCTACTTGAGGACAAGCGAGGTCTAAGCTTGGAGGAGTTGATACGTCCATTTTGCATCATGCTTTTATGTCAATATTTATTTCATTATGGGCTGTTATTACACATTATATCTCAATACTTATGGCTATTCTCCCTTATTTTACAAGGTTTACCTTGAAGAGGGGGAATGCCGACAGCTGGAATTCTGGCTGGAAAAGGAGCAAACATTGGAAACCTATTCTGCACAATTCCAAAAGACCTGAGACTCCACGAAACAACTTTTCAGATTTAATAAGAACTTTTGGGCAAAAGAAATAGGCAAGGGGGCCCACACCCTGTCCAGGAGACAGGGGGCGCCCCCCTGTAGGGCGCGCCCCCTATCTCCTGCGCTCCCTGGTGGGCCTCCAACGTCCATCTTCTACTATATGAAGGGTTTTCACCTGGAAAAAATCGTGGGCAAGCTTACAGGACGAAACTCTGCCGCCACAAGGCGGAACCTTGGCGGAATCAATCTAGGGCTCATGAGCTGTTCGCCGGGGACACTTCCCGGAGGGGGAAATCATCACCAACGTCATCACCAACGATCCTCTCATCGGGAGGGGGTCAATCTCCATCAACATCTTCACCAGCACCATCTCATCTCAAAACCCTAGTTCATCTCTTGTATCCAATCTTGTATCAAAACCACAAATTGGTACCTGTGGATTGCTAGTAGTGTTGATTACTCCTTGTAGTTGATGCTATTTGGTTTACTTGGTGGAAGATCATATGTTCAGATCCTTTATGCGTTATTACCCCTCTGATTATGAACATGAATATGCTTTGTGAGTAGTTACATTTGTTCCTGAGGACACGGGTGAAGTCTTGCTATTAGTAGTCATGTGAATTTGGTATTCGTTCGATATTTTGATGAGATGTATGTTTTCTTTCCTCTAGTGGTGTTATGTGAATGTCGACTACATGACACTTCACCATTATTTGGACCTAGAGGAAGGCATAGGGAAGTAATAAGTAGATGATGGTTTGCTAGAGTGACAGAAGCTTAAACCCTAGTTTATGCGTTGCTTCGTTAGGGGTTGATATGGACCCATATGTTTAATGTTGTGGTTAGGTTTACCTTAATACTCCTTTTGTAGTTGCGGATGCTTGCAATAGGGTTAATCATAAGTGGGATGCTTGTCCATGTTAGGGCAGTACCCAAGTGCCGGTCCACCCACATATCAAATTATCAAAGTACCAAACGCGAATCTTATGAACGTGATGAAAACTAGCTTGACGATAATTCCCAATGTGTCCTCAGGAGCTCCTTCTTCATTATTAGAATTTGTCCAGGCTTATCCTTTGCTACATAAAGGATTGGGCCACCTTGCTGCACTTTATTTACTTTATTTACTTTTTGCTCGTTACTATTTATCACAAAACTATCTATCACCTACTATTTCAGTGCTTGCAGAGAAAACCTTACTGAAAACCGCTTATCATTTCCTTCTGCTCCTCGTTGGGTTTGACACTCTTACTTATCAAAAGGACTACGATAGATCCCCTATACTTGTGGCTCATCACCCGACCCCACGCATACCTCAGCCACCGCTGGGTTGTCCGGATCACTAGGACGAGCCCAAGGGGTGAGGGGCTACATGGCCAGTTAGGCTCCTGAGACGCGATGTTCAGGAGTCCCCCTTGATGTATGAACAGACCATCATACCTCTCTTCGCCGGGCTCTCGCTTGGGAGGGGCGTGCGAAGATCAGGTCCGTGGGACCTGGCAAGGTGGCGTACGCTAGGCGGGACCTGAGCGTAGCCCCCGTGCCCAGCCCCCTCGCGCTACCATCCCGAGGGAGAGCAGAACGGTGAGGCTAAGCACTGAGCCCAGAGGCTCCCTGAGGTTATTGCAGCCGTGAGGCTACCCTTAGTTGTTTATCACCAGTGCGGAGCATGGCGCTTCCGCTCTTGCACATGCATAGCTGCTCCTCGGAAGTGTCGACGACCAGCGCGGAGCATGGTGCTTCCATTGGTGCGTGGGAGGGGGCTCCCTCTGAGGAGATCCCCCGGGGCGTGTACAACCCCGTCTTGACACGTGGCTTGCACGACAGGGCTGGAGCAGGTGTGTATGGGCACTCGTGAGCCAGCACGGGACTCACGAGGCCCTACCTCAAGGCGGGTTGCGCCTGAAATTGATCGGGAACTCTTGTGTCAGTCTTGCAAGATGGTTAGGCAACCTGCGCCGAGTGAGTCTCCTGAGGTTATTGCATGAGAAGGCCAGACAACAATGACCCCAGGAGGTGATGTGAACGGGGCCGGTCCGCTAGATAGAGCTCAAACATTGGGTTTATCGACTCCGCAGGGACGGACCCGAGCACAAACGTCATGCCCAGTCTTCTCATGCAAAGATCCTTAAGAAAAACAACTAGCGTGCGGCTCCCGTGGTGACGAGGCACCAGGTCACGCGCCCTCACTTATCCGCCCGCGATTAGCTCATGCGAGAACAAGGCACCAAGGGCCATGGGAGGAGACGTACACAGGGGTTGGCCCGTGAGCCAGAGCTCAGCCTCTTGGGTTTAGCGATGCTGCAGGGACAAACCGGAGTACAGACGCCGTGCCAGTCCTTAATCATGAGCGGTCGTGGGTGGGCTCGCAAGGGCGCGAGATGTTCTTGGCGACGAAGCGTCGGTCAGGTAGTTGATGATCTTAAGGCAGCTCGTAAGAGAAGGTAAACTAGTTCTGACAGACGCAAAAGAGATACATGCCGCAGGGACGGACCCACGCGACTTGGGGATAATGCAGCCCGAGGGGTGCCCCCAAACTGAACGAACTAAAAAGATGTCACCTGGCACCATTCCTGAAGAGATGTTGGGGTAGCAGAAGACACGCGCCACTGAGGTCGTCCCTCATGATCCGCCTTGGCCCTGAGCCTCGGGAGGCTCCGGGGGCCTGGGGGGCTCCTGAAGGTGCATCTCCATATCCGCCAGGATCGCTTGATGCCTAGTCTCCCGATCCACCAGGACATCCCACAAGCGGTGCTAGAACGCCATAGCCGCATTCGGCAGGCCGAAGGGCATGAGAATGTAGCTGTGAGGTGGACCCTCGCATCGGCCGACACGAGATGGCCAGAAGAGCTGCCGAGGTGCGGCCCTGTTGAGCCCTGGGATGTTGACGCAGAACTCCTTACCCTCTCCAGGGCAATGAACCGCGCCCCGCGGTGGGCGGCGATCGCCCTACAGAACCCTTGCCTCTTGAATCTCCTGGACTGCCTTGCTGATGAAATCCTGAGCGCCCAACGCCTTACACCCCGCGCCTTCTCCTGGGAAGCGTGCGTTGAAGCATTCCTCCACGTGGTGCCTGATCGCCTTCCTCGCGATGCTGGGTAGGTCTGAGGCCCTCCAGAGGAGAGCCCCTGAGCCCAGCCTGATAGGGGCGCCGGGCGCGCCTTCCTATGCGATAGGTGAAGGCGCCCCATCCAGGGACGCGAGACTCAACGCGGTGCTGTCGGGTGATGCCTTATCGTGAGATCCCTGGCCCAGCTGCAACTTCTTCATCTTGCGGGCGACCTCAAGAGGGAGGACACCACCCTCGTCTTCAGGGTCCTCAACTGCTGCGTCCTGGTAGGCGCGCTCGAGGGAGCACACCGCATCCTTCTCCTTGTAGGCGACCATGATGATGTCACTGCTCTGTGGCATCTTGAGGACGTTGTAGCCGTGGTGCGTTGCTGCCATGAACTTGGCCAATGTTGGGTACCCGAGGATGGCATTGTATGGTAGATGAATGTCGGCGACGTCGAAGTCAATGAGCTCGGTGTGGTAGTTGTCACGCTCCCCGAAGGTGACAGGGAGGCAGATCTGCCCTATCGAATGCGTGGAACCGTCGATCACTCCTAAGAACGGCTTGGTAGGCTGAAGCTAGTGATATGGAACTTGGAGTCTATTGAACGTCTGGACAGAGAGAACATTTAGCCCTGCTCCACCATTGATGAGGGTCTTGGTGACAACCACGTTGCTGATGACAGGTGAGCAGAGCATTGGGAGTGCGCCAGTAGTGGCCGCGCACTTGAGCTGATCGGATGAGTTGAAGGTGATGGCGTATTTGGACCACCTGAGTGGGCAAGTTGCCTCGGGCTTGGGGAGCGCTGCGTTCACCTTGCGCGCGAACTGCTTGAAGATGCGGTGAGAGGTTGGGGCCTGTGAGCTGCCCAGGATGTAGGCGATGGCTCGAGGCTCCTGGAAGCCCCCAGCCCCTCATCCTAGTGATGATCTTCATTCCTTCTTGGTGGTGGAGGCAGTGGAGGAAGATTAGCGTTGTCCTGAGGCCGGTCCCTCTAGGCACCCTTGCGAGACTGGCCCTGCCAGCGGTCCTCCCGAGGCTGGTCGCCCACTCCTGGCAATGGTCGCGGCTGTCCCAGCGTCCTCCACCTTGGCCACCTCCACGACCGTAGCCTCATTCGTTGCGCTCGGGGCATCGACCGAGGCACCCATTACGGAGGGCCCTGAGCTCCTGGCAGTCGTTGGTGTTGTGGCTGTGGACGTTGTGGAAGACGCATAATGGTCGGCTGCTCTTGGATGACTCGGGGTGGTCGCAGCCGCGCTTCATCTCTGGCTCGGCTGCAAGCACAGCTGGTCCCTTGCGCTTTACGTCCTTGGCCTTGGCTTTTTTGTCTTCTGGGTCAGCATTGGGGAGCTCGAGGAGGGAGAGGCATCCCTCCTCAACCCTCGCGCACTTGTTCGCCATGTTGAACATCTCTAGGGCCGTGCAGAGGACCTCGTGAATGGTGATCTCCTCCTTCATCTTGATGTATCAGACGCCATCAGTGAACGCCGAGATGATGGCCTCGTTCGACACCTTGGGGATCTTGAGGCGAACGTTGTTGAAGCGCTGGATGTACTTCTGCATGGTCTCTCCTGGCTGCTGCTTGATGAGTCGTAGGTCACCCCCAGCCGGTGGGCGGTCGCGAGTGCCCTGGAAGTTGGCGATGAAGCGGTCGCGCATCTCATCCCAGGAGGAGACAGATCCCACGGGGAGATTCAGGAGCCAGGAGCGCGCGCCATCCTTGAGGGCCATGGGAAACCGGTTCGCCATGATCTTGTCGTCGCCGCTGGCCGCCTTGATGCTCAGCTCGTAGAGCTGCAGGAACTCGGCGGGGTCGGCGGTGCCATCGTAGAGTGGGGGCAGGTCAGGCTTGAACTTGCCCGGCCAGACGATGTTGTGAAGCTCCGCGGTGAATGCGTGGCACCCTGTTGTGGTCATGGGAGCCCGTCGAGGAGGTGGAGCCTGGTCTTGGTGCCCGCGCCACCATCATCACAGGTGGCACACGGTCTTGGCACGGGGGTGCTGGAAGCACACGTGCATCTTCTTGGTGCCACTGCACCACTTGGCAGCTCGCCTCTTCGCGCGTAGACGCCTGGCGTGGTGGGTCGCGTTGCTGTGCAACCCGCCTTGGTTCGACGATGGCGCCCTGGGCTGGAGGTGGTGGAGGTGCCCCGTGAGCCACGTCGCCCGCGGCAGGTGCTGCTGAGGCAGTGAGTGGGCCGGTGCAGTGGAGTCTCCAGCGGCGCTGACGAGTTCGGCGATGCGCTCGAGTCACTCTTTATAGAGGTCGTCGACTGGGCGGTAGCAGAGGAGCTCCCGCGCCATGAGCAGAGTAGCTTGCGCATCGCCGGGCCGCGACGCGCGTGGGAGGACGATGCAGCCGGGGTCAGTGACAGAGTGGTGGTGCTCCCGTCACGGTGCACCGAGGGGTGCAACGATGAAGCTTTCTGCTCGTGGCCAGCAGGGCCCGTGGCAGCATTGGCTGCCGGTGACCGGGGACAGCGAGGACAGCCGTCGCCCGCCGGAGCTGTCTGAGCGACGCGAGTGCCAAGCACAGCCCGGCGCTCAGCGCGTGCCCGACGTGTGTCAGCCATGGAAGTGTCGGAGTGGCGGTGGATCGATCGATGGAAGAGAGGATCCGATGCACCCCTACCCGGCGCGCCAATGTCGGATTTCGGTTCTGCAAACCCTTGATAGGTTCGAACTCTAGGGTGCGTGCAGAGATCTCAACGTACCCATCCTGCCTACTCATGATCTTCCTAAGCCTAGCGCATTGAGCTCAAAGGGATGGAGAGACACATCAGTTTATCCTGGTTCGGGCCACCTCACGGTGTAATACCCTACTCCAGTGTTTTGTTGGATTGCCTCGAAGAGCTGAGGATGAACTAGTACAGTGGATGAACTGGCCTCAGGAGGTGAGGTGTTCTTGAGCTCAGGAGAGCTGGTGAGGTGGTTGGATGAGAAGGGATCTGATCTGTCCTCCCTCTTTGGTGGTGGCTAAGTCCTATTTATAGTGGCCTTGATCCTCTTCCCAAATGTTGGCGGGAAGGGATCCCACAACAGCCAGATTTAAAGGGGGACAAGTAGTACATCCTATCCTGACTAAAGTGGTCTTCGCCTTTGAAAAGCCCCTGGTCATGACGCTGTGGTGGGCTCGACGATGACCTCCGTCCTGCCGTCCTGGCGGTCTTGGTCTTGTTGCACCAAAATGGAAACCTTTGGCTAATTCCACGGGACTCCGCACCTGCCACTTGCCTCCTTTGCACCAAAGGGGAAATTGGTGCTCTGCGCCCGCTAGCGCCTGCCTGGCCTTGGTCGTAATGGCTCACGTCAGCTGAGCCTCGTGAGGTGCACCTTGCATAGAACTCTCCGCCCATCGGGAGCCATCCTGGGGAGGCCGATCCCTCGAGGGTCTTGGCGTCATCCGCCTCGCGAGGCTTGGCCCCTCACGAGGGTCTTGAGTTGTCGATGCTGAAGCTGGGTCGTACCAGGCCATCGATGGAGCCACGTGGTGGGCCGTAGGCAGGCAAGTCTGGGTACCCCCGTATCCAAAACACCGACAGCCAACATTTGGGAAGAGGACCAAGGCCACTATAAATAGGGCTTAGCCACCACCATAGAAGGAGAGAGATCGATTCCCACTCGACCACTTCACCAGCTCACCCGAGCTCAAGAACACCTCACCTCCTGAGGTTGTTCATCCACTATACTAGTTCCTCCTTAATACGTCTCCAATGTATCTATAATTTATGAAGCATTCATGCTATTATATTATCTGTTTTGGATGTTTACGGGCTTTATTATACACTTTTATATCATTTTTGGGACTAGCCTACTAATCGGAGGCCCAGCCCATATTGCTGCT
The DNA here is from genome assembly GCA_021437245.1 of Aegilops speltoides. Classification (NCBI taxonomy): domain Eukaryota; kingdom Viridiplantae; phylum Streptophyta; class Magnoliopsida; order Poales; family Poaceae; genus Aegilops; species Aegilops speltoides. Next base: position 76,382,724 of record CM038145.1, on the reverse strand, counting down.
TTCTTGCCTATTTCAGTGCTTTGAAGAAAAGGAATATCAAACGGAGTCCAAACGGAATGAAACCTTCGGGAGCATTATTTTTGGAACGGAAGCAATCCAGGGGACTTGGAGTGCAAGTCAGGGAAGCTTCAAGGAGGCCACGAGGCAGGGGGCGTTCCCACCCCCCTGTGCGCGCCCTCCACCCTCGTGGGCCCCTCGTGGCTCCCCTGACCTACTTCTTTTGCCTATATAAGTCCATATACCCTAAAACCTTCGAAGACAACAATAGATCGGGAGTTCCGCCACCGCAAGCCTCTGTAGCCACCAAAAACCTCTCGGGAGCCCGTTCCGGCACCCTGCCGGAGGGGGGATCCCTCACCGGTGGCCATCTTCATCATCCCGGCACTCTCCATGACGAGGAGCGAGTAGTTCATATACCTTAAAAACATCGAGGAGCACCATAGATCAGGAGTTCCGCAGCCGCAAGCCTCTGTAGCCACCAAAAACCTCTCGGGAGCCCGTTCCTGTTGGGGAACATAGCAATAATTCAAAATTTTCTATGCATCATGAAGATAAATCTATGGATACTCTAGCAACAAGAGAGGGAGAGGATGAGCATCTTCATACCTTTGAAGATCGCTAAGCGTAAGCGTCACTAGAACGCGGATGAGGGAGTCGTACTCGCGGCGATTAAAATCGTAGAAGATCCGATCTAACGGCGAACGGACGGCGCCTCTATGTTCAACACACGTACAGCTCGGGGACGTCTCCTCCTTCTTGATCCAGCAAGGGGATAGGAGAAGTTGCGGGAGAGATCCGGCAGCATGACGGCGTGGTGGTGGAGCTTGTAGGTCTCCGGCAGGGCTTCGCCAAGCACTACTAAGGAGGAGGTGGAGTTGGAGAGGGGGAGGGCTGCGCCTGGGGCAAGGGTTGAAGCTCCCATGCGCCTCACCACTATATATAGGGGTGGAGGGGGCTGGTTTCTTGCCCTCCAAGTCCATTGGGGCGTTGGCAAAGGTGGGAGGAAAGAAATCCCATCATTTCCTTCCCCACCGATTGTTATCCCCCTTTTAGGGATCTTGATCTTATCCTTGGGATATGATCTTATTCCTTCTAAGGGGGATCTTGGTGCGCCTTGACCAGGGGTTTGGGGCCTTGCCCCCACTACCACGTTCATGTGGGTCCCCCATGCAGGTGGGCCCCACTCCAAACCTTCTAGAACCTTCCCGGTACAATACCGAAAAATCCCGAACATTTTCCGGTGGCGAAAATAGGACTTCCCATATATAAATCTTTACCTCTGGACCATTCCAGAAGTCTTCGTGACATCCGGGATCTCATCCGGGACTCTGAACAACATTCGGTAACTGCACACTAATTCCCATAACAATTCTAGCGTCACCGAACCTTAAGTGTGTAGACCCTACGGGTTCGGGAATCATGCAGACATGACCGAGACAACTCTCTGGCCAATAACCAACAACGTGATATGAATACCCATGTTGGCTGCCACATGTTCCATGATGATCTCATCAGATGAACCACGATGTTGGGGATTCAATCAATCCCGTATACAATTCCCTTTGTCAATCGGTACGTTACTTGCCCGAGATTCGATCGTCGGTATCCCAATACCTCGTTCAATCTCATTACCGGCAAGTCACTTTACTCGTTCTGTAATGCATGATCCCGTGACTAACTACTTAGTCACATTGAGCTCATTATGATGATGCATTACCGAGTGGGCCCAGAGATACCTCTCCGCCACACGGAGTGACAAATCCGATCTTGATTCATGCCAACCCAATGAGACACGCTCGGAGATACCCGTAGTGCACCTTTATAGCCACCCGATTCGTTGTGATGTTTGGCACACCCAAAGCATTCGTACGGTATCCGGGAGTTACACAATCTCATGGTCTAAGGAAATGATACTTGACATTAGAAAAGCTTTTAGCAAACGAACTACACGATCTTATGCTATGCTTAGGATTGGATCTTGTCCATCACATCATTCTCCTAATGATGTGATCCCGTTATCAATGACATCCAATGTCCATGGTCAAGAAACCATAACCATCTATTGATCAACGAGCTAGTCAACTATAGGCTCACTAGGGACATGTTGTGGTCTATGTATTCACACATGTATTATGGTTTCCGGTTAATACAATTATAGCATGAACAATAGACAATTATCATGAACAAGGAAATATAATAATAACCATTTTATTATTGCCTCTAGGGCATATTTCCAACAGTCTCCCACTTGCACTAGAGTCAATAATCTAGTTCACATCACTATGTGATTGTAATGAATCCAACACCCATTGGGTTTGATCATATCTCGCCAGAGAGAGGTTATTAGTCAACGGTGCAATCTTTCAGATCCGTGTGTGCTTTACAAATCTTTATGTCATCTCCTAGATGCAGCTACCACACGCTATTTGGAACTATTCCAAATAACTGCTCTACTATACGAATCCGATCTACTACTCAGAGTCATCCAGATTAGTGTCAAAGTTTGCATCGGCGTAACCCTTTACGACGAACTCTTTTACCACCTCCATAATCGAGAAAATTCCTTAGTCCACTAGTTACTAAGGATAACCTTGACCGCTATCCTGTGATCCATTCCTGGATCACACTTGTACCCCTTGACTGACTCATGGCAAGGCACACTTTAGGCGCGGTACACAGCATAGCATACTGTGGAGCCTACGTCTAAAGCATAGGGGACGACCTTCGTCCTTTCTCTCTCTTCTGCCATGGTCAGGTCTTGAGTCTTACTCAATACTCACACCTTATAACACAACCAAGAACTCCTTCTTTGCCGATCTATATTGAACTCCTTCAAAATCTTGTCACGGTGCGTACTCATTTGAAAGTACTATCAAGCGATTTTGTTCTATCCTTATAGATCTTGATGCTAAATGTTCAAGTAGCTTAATCCAGGTTTTCCATTGAAAAACACTTTTCAAATAACCCTATATGCTTTCTAGAAATTCTACATCATTTTCGAACAACAATATGTCAACAACATATACTCATCAGAAATCTTATAGTGCTCCCACTCACTTCTTTGGAAATACAAGTTTCTCATAAACTTTGTATAAACCCAAAATCTTTGATCATCTCATCAAAGCGTATATTCCAACTCCGAGCTGCTTACTCCAGTCCTTAAAGGATTGCTGGAGCTTTGCATAATTGTTAGCATCTTTTAGGATTGACAAAACCTTCTGGTTGTATAACATACAACCTTTCCTCAAGAAAATCATTGAGGAAACAATGTTTGACATCCTATCTGTAAGATTTCATAAATAATGCAGGAACTGCTAACATAATTTCAACACACTCTTAGCATCGCTACGAGTGAGAAAGTCTCATCGTAGTCAACTCCTTGAACTTGTCGGAAAACATCTTAGCGACAAGTCGAGCTTCCTTAATGGTGACACTTACCATCATTGTCTGTCTTCCCTTTTAAAATCCATCTGCACCCAACAGCCTTATGACCATCAAGTAGTTATTCCAAAGTCTACACTTTGTTTTATACATGGATCCTCTCTCAGATTTTATGGCCTCAAGCCATTTGTCAGAATCTGGGCCCACCATCGCTTCTCCACAGCTCGTAGGTTCATTGTTGTCTAGCAACATGACCTCCAAGACAGGATTAACGTACCACACCGAAGCAGCACGTGTCCTTGTCGACCTACGAGGTTTGGTAGTGACTTGATCTGAAGTTTCATGATCACTATCATTAGCTTCCACTTCAACTAGTGTAGGCGCCACAGGAACAACTTCATGTGCCCTGCTACAGATTGGTTGAAGTGATGGTTCAATAACCACATCAAGTCTCCACCATCCTCCCACTCAATTCTTTCAAGAGAAACGAGAAAGGACCCATTTCTAGAAACAATCACTTTTGCTTCCGGATCTGAAATAGGAGGTATACCCAACTGTTTTGGGTGTCCTATGAAGATGCATTTATCCGCTTTGGGTTTGAGCTTATCAGGCTAAAACTTTTCCACATAAGCTTCGCAGCCTGAAACTTTTAAGAAATGATAGCTTAGGTTTCTCTAAACCATAGTTCATACGCTGTCATCTCAATGGAATTACGTGGTGCCCTATTTGAAGTGAATGCGGTTGGCTCTAATGCCTAACCCATAAACGATAGTGGTAATTCGATAAGAGACATCATGGTATGCGCCATATCCAATAGGGTGCAGCTATGATGTTCGGACACACCATCACACTATGGTGTTCCAGGCGGTATTAGTTGTGAAACAATTTCCACAATGTCTTAATTGTATACCAAACTCATAACTCAGATACTCATCTCTATGATCATATCATAGACATTTTATTCTCTTGTCACGATGATCTTCAACTTCACTCTGAAATTACTTGAACCTTTCAATAATTCAGACTTGTGTTTCATCAAGTAAATATACTCAGCATCTACTCAAATCATCTGTGAAGTAAGAACATAACGATATCCACACAAGTGCCTCAAAGACTCATTGGACTGCACACATCAAAATGTATTACTTCCAACAAGTTGCTTTCTTGTTCCATCTTACTGAAAATGAGGCTTTTCAGTCATCTTGCACATGTGGTACGATTTGCATGTCTCAAGTGATTCAAAATCAAGTGAGTCCAAATGATCCATCCGCATGGAGTTTCTTCATGCGTACATACTAATAGACATGGTTTGCATGTCTCAAACTTTTCAAAAAATGAGTGAGTCCAAAAGATCAATCAACATGGAGCTTCTTCATGCGTTTTATACCAATATGACTCAAATGGCAGTGCCACAAGTAGGTGGTACTATCACTACTATCTTATATCTTTTGGCATGAACATGTGTATCACTACGATCGAGATTCAATAAACCATTCATTGTAGGTGCAAGACCATTGAAGGTATTATTCAAATAAACAGAGTAACCATTATTCTCCTTAAATGAAGAACCGTATTGCGATAAACATAATCCAATCATGTCTATGCTCAACACAAACACCAAATAACAATTATTTAGGTTTAACACCAATCCCGATGGTAGAGGGAGCGTCGATGCTTGATAACATCAACCTTGGAAATACTTCCAACACATATCGTCACCTCGCCTTCAGCTAGTCAACTTTTATTCCGTAGCCTTTTATTTTGAGTTACTAACACTTAGCAACCAAACCGGTATCTATTACCCTGGTGCTACTAGGAGTACTAGTAAAGTACACATTAATATAATGTATATCCAATATACTTCTCATCTACCAAGTATCTAGGGTAGTTCTGCTTCAGTGACCGTTCCCCTCATTACAGAAGCACTTAGTCTCGGGTTTGGGTTCAAACTTTGGGTTTCTTCACTAGAGCAGCAACTGATTTGCCGTTTCATGAAGTAGCCCTTCTTGCCCTTGCCTTTCTTGAAACTAGTGGTTTCACTAACCATCAACAATTGATGCTCCTTCCTGATTTCTACTTTCGCGGTGTCAAACATCGCGAATAGCTCAAGGATCATCATATCTATCCCTGATATGATATAGTTCATCACGAAGCTCTAGTAGGTTGGTGGCAATGACTTTGGAGAACCATCACTATCTCTTAAGGAAGATTGACTCCCACTCGATTCAAGTGATTGTAGTACTCAGACAATCTGAGCACATGCTCAACGACTGAGCTTTTCTCCTTAGTTTGCAGGCTTAAGAAACTCGTCAGAGGTCTCATACCTCTTGACATGGGCATGAGCCTGAAATCCCAATTTCAGCCCTTTGAACATCTCATATGTTCCGCGATGTTTCAAAATCGTCTTCGGTGCCTCAATTCTAAACCATTTAACATTACTGAACTATCATGTAGTCGTCAAAACGTGTATGTCAAATGTTCGCAACATCCACAGACGATGTTCGAGGTTCAGCACACCGAGTGGTGCATTAAGGACATAAGCCTTCTGCGTAGCAATGAGGACAATCCTCAGTTTACGGACCTAGTCCGCATAATTGCTACTATCAACTTTCAACTAAATTTTCTCTAGGAACATATCTAAAACAGTAGAACTAAAGCGCAAGTTACGACATAATTTGCAAAGACCTTTTGACTATGTTCATGATAATTAAGTTCATCTGATTTAATGAACTCCCACTCAGATGGACATCCCTCTAGTCATCTAAATGATACATGATCCGAGTCAACTAGGCCGTGTCCGATCATCACGTGAGACGGAATAGTCATCATCGGTGAACATCTTCATGTTGATCGTATCTGCTATACGACTCATGTTCGACCTTTCGGTCTCTTGTGTTCCGAGGCCATGTCTGTACATGCTAGGCTCGTCAAGTCAACATCACATGCAAATCATAAAGTGACATGATATGGCCAATATCATCTTGCACCTTTGATCTCCATCTTTGAGGCATGGCATGATCACCTTCGTCACCAGCATGACACCATGATCTCCATCATCATGATCTCCATCATCGTGTCTTCATGAAGTTGTCTTGCCAACTATTGCTTCTACTACTATGGCTAACGGTTAGCAATAAAGTAAAGTAATTACATGGCATTTTCAATGACACGCAGGTCATACAATAAATTAAGACAACTGCTATGGCTCCTGCCGGTTTTCATACTCATCAACACGCAAGTCGTGATTCCTTTTACAAGAACATGATCAATCTCATACATCACATATATTTCATTCATCTCATCCTTTGGCCATATCACATCACATGGCATATGTTGCAAAAACAAGTTAGACGTCATCTAATAGTTGTTGCAAGTTTTTACGTGGATGCTATAGGTTTCTAGCAAGAACGTTTCTTACCTACGCCAAAACCACAACATGATATGCCAATTGCTATTTACCCTTCATAAGGACCCTTTTCATCGAATCCGGTCCGACTAAAGTGGGAGAGACAGACACCCGCTAGCCAGTCGGTGGAAGCTGTCTCACGTAAGCGTACGTGTAAGGTCGGTCCGGGCCGCTTCATCCCACGATGCTGCCAAATCAAGATAAGACTAGTAGTGGCAAGTAAATTGACAAAATCGACGCCCACAACAACTTGTGTTCTACTCGTGCATAAAAACTACGCATAGACCTAGCTCATGATGCCACTATTGGGGAACGTAGCAATAATTCAAAATTTTCTACGCATCACCAAGATCAATATATGGAGATTCTAGCAACAAGAGAGGGAGAGGATGAGCATCTTCATACCTTTGAAGATCGCTAAGCGGAAGCGTCACTAGAACGCGGATGAGGGAGTCGTACTCGCGGCGATTCAAATCACGGAAGATCCGATCTAACACCGAACGGACGGTGCCTCCGCATTCAACACACGTACAGCCCGGGGACATCTCCTCCTTCGTGATCCAGCAAGGGTAGAGGAGAAGTTGAGGGAGAGCTCCGGCAGCATGACGGCGTGGTGGTGGAGCTTGCAGTTCTCCGGCAGGGCTTCGCCAAGCACTACTGAGGAGGAGGTGGAGTTGGAGAGGGGGAGGGCTGCGCCAGGGGCAAGGGTTGAAGCTCCCATGTGCCTCCCCACTATATATAGGGGTGGAGGGGGCTGGTTTCTTGCCCTCCAAGTCCATTGGGGCGTTGGCAAAGGTGGGAGGAAAGAAATCCCATCATTTCCTTCCCCATCGATTGTTATCCCCCTTTTAGGGATCTTGATCTTATCCTTGGGATATGATCTTATTCCTTCTAAGGGGGATCTTGGTGTGCTTTGACCAGGGTGTGGGGCCTTGCCCCACTACCACGTTCATGTGGGTCCCCCCATGCAGGTGGGCCCCACTCCGAAACCTTCTAGAACCTTCCCGGTACAATACTGAAAAATCCCGAACATTTTTCGGTGGCCAAAATAGGACTTCCCATATATAAATCTTTACCTTCGGACCATTCCAGAACTCTTCGTGACATCCGGGATCTCATCCGGGACTCCAAACAACAGTGGGTAACTGCACACTAATTCCCATAACAATTCTAGCGTCACCGAACCTTAAGTGTGTAGACCCTACGGGTTCGGAAATCATGCAGACATGACCGAGACAACTCTCTGGCCAATAACCAACAGTGGGATCTGGATACCCATGTTGGCTCCCACATGTTCCACGATGATCTCATCGCATGAACCACGATGTCAGGGATTCAATCAATCCCGTATACAATTCCCTTTGTCAATCGGTACGTTACTTGCCCGAGATTCGATCGTCGGTATCCCAATACCTCATTCAATCTCGTTATCAGCAAGTCACTTTACTCGTTCTGTAATGCATGATCCCGTGAATAACTACTTAGTCACATTGAGCTCATTATGATGATGAATTACCGAGTGGGCCCAGAGATACCTCTCCGTCACACGGAGTGACAAATCCCAGTCTCGATTCGTGCCAACCCAACAGACACTTTCGGAGATACCCATAGTGCACCATTATAACCACCCAGTTGAAGGAAATATGCCCTAAAGGCAATAATAAAGTTATTATTTATTTCCTCATATCATGATAAATGTTTATTATTCATGCTAGAATTGTATTAACCGGAAACATGATACATGTGTGAATACATAGACAAACATATAGTCACTAGTATGCCTCTACTTGACTAGCTCATTAATCAAAGATGGTTATGTTTCCTAACCATAGACATGTGTTGTCATTTGATTAATGGGATCACATCATTAGGAGAATGATGTGATTGACATGACCCATTCCGTTAGCCTAGCACTTGATCGTTTAGTATATTGCTATTGCTTTCCTCATGACTTATACAAAGTTCCTGCAACTATGAGATTGTGCAACTCCCGTTTACCGGAAGAACACTTTGTGTGCTACCAAACGTCACAACGTAACTGGGTGATTATAAAGGTGCACTACAGGTCTTTCCGAAGGTACATGTTGGATTGGCATAATTCGAGATTAGGTTTTGTCACTCCGATTGTCGGAGAGGTATCTCTGGGCCCTCTCGGTAATACTCATCACCTAAGCCTTGCAAGCGTTGTAACTAATAAGTTAGTTATAAGATGATGTATTACAGAACGAGTAAAGAGACTTGTCGGTAACGAGATTGAACTAGGTATTGGATACCGACGATCAAATCTCGGGTAAGTAACATATCGATGACAAAGGGAACAACGTATGTTGTTATGCGGTTTGACCGATAAAGATCTTCGTAGAATATGTAGGAACCAATATGGGCATCCAGGTCCCGCTATTGGTTATTGACCGAGAATGGTTCTAGGTCATGTCTACATAGTTCTCGAACCCGTAGGGTCCGCACGGTTAACGTTACGATGAAATTTTATTACGAGTTTATAAGTTTTGATGTACCGAAGTTTGTTCGGAGTCCCGGATGTGATCATGGACATGACGAGGAGTCTCGAAATGGTCGAGACATAAAGATTGATATATTGTACGACTATATTCGGACACCGGAAGTGTTCCGGGTGATTTCGGAGAATACCGGAGTGCCGGGGGGTGGTTACCGGAACCTCCCGGGAGAGTATTGGGCCTATGGGCCTTAGGGGAAAGGAGAGAGGGGCGACCAACATGGGCCGCACGCCCCCTCCCCCCTCTGGTCCGAATTGGACTAGGAGGCGGGGGGGGCGCCCCTTCCTTCCCCTCTCCCCTTCCTTCCCCTCCTAGTAGGAGTAGGAAAGGAGGAGTCCTACTCCTACTAGGAGGAGGATTCCTCCTCCCTTGGCGCGCCCAAGGCCGGCCGCCTCCCCTTGCTCCTTTATATACGGGGGCGGGGGGCACCCCATAGACACACAAGTTGATCTACGGATCGTTCCTTAGCCGTGTGCGGTGCCCCCTCCACCATATTCCACCTCGGTCATATCGTCATGAGTTTAGGCGAAGCCTGCGCCGTAGAACATCATCATCGTCACCACGCCGTCAGGTCGACGGAACTCATCTCGGAGCTTCGCTGGATCGAGGCCGGAGATCGCCATCGAGCTGAACGTGTGCTGAACTCGGATGCCCGTGACGCTCGGTGCTTGGATCGGTCGGATCGTGAAGACGCACGACTACATCAACCGTGATTGTGCTAACGCTTCCGCCACGGTCTCACGAGGGCGTGGATGAACACTCTCCCCTCTCGTTGCTATGCCATCACCATGATCTTGCGTGTGCGTAGGAAAATTTTGAAATTACTACGTTCCCCAACAGTGGTATCAGAGCCTAGGTTTTATGCGTTGATGTTATATGCACGAGTAGAACACAAGTGAGTTGTGGGTTATACAGGTCATACTGCTTACTAGCATGTCATACTTTGGTTCGGCGGTATTGTGAGATGAAGCGGCCCGGACCGACATTACGCATACGCTTACGCGAGATTGGTTTCACCGTTACGAGCACTCGTGCTTAAAGGTGGCTGGTGGGTGTCTGTCTCTCTCACTTTAGCTGAATCGAGTGTGGCTACGCCCGGTCCTTGCGAAGGTTAAAATAGCACCAACTTGACGAACTATCGTTGTGGTTTTTGATGCGTAGGTAAGAACGGTTCTTGCTAAGCCCGTAGCAGCCACGTAAAATTTGCAACAACAAAGTAGAGGACGTCTAACTTGTTTTTGCAGGGCATGTTGTGATGTGATATGGTCAAGACGTGATGCTATATTTTATTGTATGAGATGATCATGTTTTGTAACCGGTTATCGGCAATGGCAGGAGCCATATGGTTGTCGCTTATTGTATGAAATGCAAAGGCCTGTAATTGCTTTACTTTATCACTAAGCGGTAGCGATAGTTGTAGAAGCAATAGATGGCGAACGACAACGATGCTACGATGGAGATCAAGGTGTCGCGCCGGTGGCGATGGTGATCACGACGGTGCTTTGGAGATGGAGATCACAAGCACAAGATGATGATGGCCATATCATATCACTTATATTGATTGCATGTGATGTTTATCCTTTATGCATCTTATCTTGCTTTGATCGATGAGAGCATTTTAAGATGATCTCTCACTAAAATTATCAAGAAGTGTTCTCCCGAGTATGCACCATTGCCAAAGTTCGTCGTGCCTGCACACCACGTGATGATCGGGTGAGATAAGCTCTCGTCCATCTACAACGGGTGCAAGCCAGTTTTGCACACGCAGAATACTCAGGTTAAACTTGACGAGCCTAGCATATACAGATATGGCCTCAGAACACGGAGACCAAAAGGTCAAGCGTGAATCATATAGTAGATATGATCAACATAGTGATGTTCACCATTGAAAACTACTCCATCTCACGTGATGATCGGTTATGGTTTAGTTGATTTGGATCACGTGATCACTTAGATGACTAGAGGGATGTCTGTCTAAGTGGGAGTTCTTAAGTAATATGATTAATTGAACTTAAATTTATCATGAACTTAGTACCTGATAGTATTTTGCTTGTCTATGTTTGTTTGTAGATAGATGGCTCGTGCTGTTGTTCCGTTGAATTTTAATGCGTTCCTTGAGAAAGCAAAGTTCAAAAATGATGGTAGCAATTACACGGACTGGGTCCGTAACCTGAGGATTATCCTCATTGCTGCATAGAAGAGTTACGTCCTTGGAAGCACCGCTGGGTGCGAGCTTCTTGCTTGATGCAACCGACGATGTTAAGAACGTCTGGCGAGCAAAGTCGATGACTACTCTATAGTTCAAGATGCCATTCTTTACGGCTTAGAACCGGTCTTCAACAACGTTTTGAACGTCATGGAGCATATGAGATGTTCCAGAGTTGAAGTTAATATTTCAAGCAAATGCCCGGATTGAGAGATATGAAGTCTCCAATAAGTTCTACAGCTGCAAGATGGAGGAGAATAGTTACTCGGTGAGCATATACTCAAAATGTCCGGGTATAATAATCACTTGATTCATCCGGGAGTTAATCTTCCGGATGATAGCGCCGTGATGTAATTCTCCAATCACTGCCACCAAGTTACAAGAGCTTTGTGATGAACTATAATATGCAAGGGATGAACAAGACTATTCTCGAGCTCTTCGCAATGCTAAAAGCTGCGGAGGTAGAAATCAAGAAGGAGCATCAAGTGTTGATGGTCAACAAGACCACTAGTTTCAAGAAAAGGGCAAAGGGAAGAAGAAGGAACTTCAAAAGAACAGCAAGCAAGTTGCTGCTCAAGAGAAGAAACCCAAGTCTGGACCTAAGCTCAAATCGAGTGCTTCTACCGCAAGCAGATAGTCCTTTGAAGCGGAACCGCCCCAAGTATTTGGCGGATAAGAAGGATGGCAAAGTGAACAAAGGTATATGTGATATACATGTTATTTTTTTGATCAGGACTGTGGGGTAAAACCCCACAGCAATTCAAAACTTTATTGAAGGCGGTAATGATTACAACAACACGATTACAAGAGGTAACGAATAAGAAAAAACAAAAAAGCAAAGGGCAAAATTAAGGGGCAAGAAGGAAATCCACTTGAGTAACTCATCCTTGTACCCAGACTTGATTCTATCTTTGCATCGAGAAATGTCATGCCCGAAAGCTCCTTCCATTTCTTAAACTTGCCCTTTCTCCTCTGAACACCTTTGCATTCCGATGATCCAAATATTCCAGCAGGCAATAAAAACAACTTCAGTGAAAAAGGGTTTATCAAAACTTCTCTTTGCCTGGATGACAAGGTCAGACATTGAGGTTCCAGATGACCAATCAATCTGCAAATAATTCCAAACTCTGACACTGAAATTGCAGTTGAAGAAGAGATGGTCTCTGGTTTCTCGCACTTGCAGGGGGCAAAGCCTGCAAGAAACACCATCATCCATGTGCCAGTGTCTTCTAGCAACCATATCCTTGGTATTAAGTCTGTCCATGGTGAGCATCCATGCAAAAACCTTGATCTTGATAGTGCAAGAAGATTTCCAGATCCAGCAGAGCAGATGGTTGAATGTTTCAGTCTGAAATACATGATTATAGAACAACTTAGGTTTGTAACCCTTGGTGGAACCCTGCCATAACCATACATCCTTGCTGTTGCCAATTCTGGTATGGGAGGTCATCATATTTCTTATCAAATTCAATTCATCAAAAGCTTGGGCAGATAAAGGTAGATGAAAATGCTGGTATAAATCAACTGAATTGAAGATGTCCTTAACAGAAATCCAGGGATCCTTGGCAAAAGAGAAAAGTCTAGGAATCTAGACGCAAGGTGGAAACTTGAGCCAAGATTCCGGATATCGAGACCAAAAAGAGCAAAGTGTCTCCTGCATTGACTTGCACCTGAGAGCAGTCCCTAAAATTTCGCAAAACTTTGCAAATATCCTTCCACCAAAAGGAGCCACAAGCAGTTGTTCCTTGGGGTATGCCATCATGATAATATGAATCCCAAATTAAGGACACCCAAGGTAGATCTGTCCTGTTGAGAAAATTGCTAGCATGCTTAAGGAGCAAAGCCACATTTTGAACACCTAGATTCAAAATACCAAGACCACCCTTACTTTTTGGTCTGCAGATCAAATCCCAAGCAGCAAGAGATGGAGCAGGCTCATCCCTATTTTTTCTCCACAGACACTGCCTTTGAATCCTTTCTAGCTGCTTTAGGATTCCAGCAGGCACAGCCAGGCTGCCCATAAAGAAGATTGGCATGGATGAAAAAGCAGAGTTTAGGAACTGTAATCTCTCACCTTGATTAAGGAATGATGAACTGGCAGTCATTCTTCTCTCCATACAGTCCACCAGAGGCATAAAGTCAACCATCTTGGGCCTTGTAGTACCCACAGGCAAACCAAGGTAAGTAAAAGGCATCTTTCCAATTTGACATCCAAAAGCAGAAGCTAGCTCATTCATGACTGCATGTTCAACATTAATAGGAATGATAAAGGATTTATGATAGTTAACATCAAGACCTGTGGACTGAGAGAACACCAACAGCATCTCCTTCAAAGCTAGAAGTTGCTGCCTGTCAGCAGGGAGGATGATCAAGGTATCATCAGCATATTGAATGATAGGGTAGTCTTGATCATGGCAAGGTATAGGTAGCCTTAGGATTCCCTTTCTGAACATATCATTAATGACTGTTTGCAAAAGATCAGCAGCTATCACAAATAAGAGAGGAGAAACAGGATCCCCCTGTCTGACTCCTTTTTTGCAAATAAACTTCCTTCCAGGCACACCATTTAGAAGGACAGAAGAGGTACCAGTGGCAAGGAGCTGCTTCATCCATAAAATCCACTTTTCATTAAAACCTTTGTGTTTGAGAATTTGGAAGATAGCTTCATGCTCAACAGAGTCAAAAGCCTTCTCAAAATCCAATTTGAGGATGACAATGGGCCTCTTAGACTGATGTCATTGATGCAGATACTCAAAGGTCCAACCAATACAGTCTTGAATTGTTCTGCTTTTAATGAAACCATATTGGTTCTTGTGAATGCATTTCATAATTATCTTCTGAAATCTATTGGCAGCCATCTTAGAGAGAAACTTCAGGCCCATGCTTGTTAGAGAAATGGGCCTATAATCTCCCACTTCCTCAGGTGACAGTTTCTTGGGTATCAGAGTAATGAAAGAGCTATTAATGTTTTCCAACACTGCTGTCCCCTCATGAAAAGCATTAGCCAAATAATAGAAATCACCTGAAATGATGTGCCAACACCTCTTGAAGAATAGACCATTAAAACCATCAGGTCCAGGTGCTTTGTCAACAGGCATGTGCTTGACCACCTCATCCATTTCCTCTTTTCCAAATGGCTCAGTAAGCACATCCAGGCCCTCTACTGGTGATAAAAGAGATGCTAGATCAAATCCCATGACAATCCCTCTTGAGGTGCCCATTCTGTTTTTAAAACAGCTCCAAATAATGCCAGCCATTTGCTCATGGTCAGAAACCACAGAGCCATCAGGTAACTTGAGACTAGCAATTGAGTTTCTCCTGTGCCTCTCAGTGGCCATGGCATGAAAAAACTTGGTATTTTCACCCCCAACCTTAATATACCTGATAGTGCATCTCTTCTTCCAGTACATACAGTGCAAGTGAAGAAGCTTTTCCAAATGGACCTTCACAATTTTCCTGAAATTGAACTCCTGCCTAAACAGGGGTCTCCATTCCTCCAACTCATCTAAAAGAAAGATCACATGATTACACTTGGTAATTAACAGTTTTAACTTGGAAACACTCATTTGCCATCTCTTAAGGCACATTCTCAGATGTTTAAACTTATTAGCAATCTGAGCAGTAATGTGTGACTTTCTAGAATTTACTAGCCAAGATGATTCCACACACTCCATAAAGCCCTGTAGTTCCAGCCAATAGTTTTCGAACCTAAACAAGTTTGATTTTGGTATGGTTGTCTTGATAGATACTAGACAAGGGACATGATCAGAGGCTGTTCTGGCTAGAGGCAGCACTTCAGTCATTGGATAATCAGTGATCCAATCTACTGAGGTGAAAAACCAATCTAACTGTTCCAGAAGAGGAATGTCTTGCATATTAGACCAAGTGTACGATCTACCTTTAATTGGCAATTCAAGGAGACCCAAATGCCCAATGATCTCATTAAAAATGAACATATCATTGATGTCCCCCCCAGGTAGGTTCCTATTGTCCACTGACCTAAGAAAGTTAAAGTCACCAAGCAGTAACCAATGCTCATTAATGGGAATATTGAGATTATATAGCCAAGTAACAAAATTATTTCTGGCTTCCCCCTGGCAAGGACCATAAACAACAACCAAGGTCCAACTTTCATTATTCTGCCTGGAAGTAAACTGAATCACTATAGCAAATTGTTGAACTTCAATGAGGTTTCCAATAAACATATTTGAATTCCAAACTACCAGAATACCACCAGAAGCCCCTATTGAAGGAGAGCAAGCAAAAGAATCAAATCTTTTAGGGCAGAAACTTTTGATTGATCTAGAATCAAAGGATGAGCATTTAGTTTCTTGCAAGCAGGCTATAGAGCATTGACTTTCCTCCATTTTCGTCGTCGTGACTCTCGCCTAGCATCGTAATTCAAGCCTCTAACATTCCAAAGACAACACATTCCAGTTTCTACATGAATTACTCATTAAAACATAAAGTAGAGTGCATAACCCACATGACACACAGTGTCACATGTCCAAAACAGAACAAAGTCTGACCCATCACACAGAAATAACAAAGTTTATGACATAACTGACGGGCATATAGCATAAAAGCAGCCAAAATAGGGGCCTGCCACACCCAAAAGTCTTTAAGCCGGCTAAACATCGGGATCGACGGATGCAGAGGCAAGTGGGTCCACCATAAGTGCATCCACCGTGAGAAGAGTGGCATCAATGTCCAGTTCTCTCCCAATTTCCTGAAGACGCTCAATTGGAGTCGCTGGGGGGATGTCTTCAGAGGCCTGCTCATCAGATTCATGGGCCATGAAGGGCTTCGCTCTGGGCTTCTTCTTCTTGGGCTGAATAGCAAGCTCATGAAAAACAGGCTTGAAACCATCCCGCTTGACAGAACTCCGGGTGCAGCGTCTGACAACAGTCTCCACAAGTGGAGTTGGCGCGAGAGGTTGCCGGGGCTTTCATGCAGTTGCCACAGGCACAGCAAGAGTATCCACAGGAACCACCTGAGCAGGTATAGAATCAACAAACAGAGCTCTAGCTACTGGCCTGGCCACTTCCTGATCCTTCCAAGTAAGACGAGGTAAATCCAGATCAGAGAATGCAAAATCCCAGCTTCGCTTGGACAGAATAACCGGCGACAGAGGCCGCATTGCAACTGGCTTGGGGACAGAAATCACCATAGGAGCTTGGAGCAGAGCCTCAAAAGATCGTCTCCAAATTAATTCATGAGGAAGAGGCGGCCCATATGGCACAGCAGGCAAAGCAGGCTCCCCCCTAACCACCGGAGGCTGATAGACCACCAAGGCCCACTGATCAGGAGCAAACTCCTCATTGGGTACAGGGGCCTCAGGCTGCTCGTCATCGAGAACAACCACAGGCGTCATTGGGGCGTCAGCAGCCGAGCTTGGTTGCGCAGATAAATCCACCACCATGGACTCCTGGTCTTGCATAGGTTCAGGATCAACAGCATCATCCCAGTTTCCCCAGTTATCGTTGGCAACCTCATTGACCACAGGAGGAGGTGGAGGCACTGCATTCCATCCCAGAGCCGGAAAAGCAGGTAAGTTGAACGGAGGCAGCTCAGGAAAAGGAACCCCAGGCACTGGATGCGGATTGCCATTGATAGGCATCCAGTCCTCATCTTATGCATCTGCTCAGCAAAGTTAGCCCCAAGATGTACAGAGGAGCCGTCTAAGAAACTCTTGCACCTCCATAGGGTGCAAAATCCATAAACACAACATCCGTGGCACCAGAATGTCTTCTGGGAAAGAAGCAAAAACCAGCGATCTGACCAAGTAGGGATCCTTGCTAATCCAATGATGAAACTTAAGTATTGACAGCAGCCCTTATACGATCAGACATGCGAAGATCCAAAGGATGCCCAAGAACATGAGAAGGCCCGATGAAACCACGAACTCCATGGAAGTTTTCACCCTCATCATGCTTCATAAAACGCACAAAGCGATCATTGCCTAACGGCTGCGGCGGTAGTTGCAGCAGATGAAAACGACAGCAACATCTCGGAGCTCAAAAAGCCCAACAGAACGAATCCATGGCTGAGCCGATCTAACCAAAACTCCATGCTCTTGTAACCACTGAACTATAGCCTCTCTAGCAGCCCCTATCTCATCTTGTTGGGGGATAGGCATTACCTCAGCAAGCATGAACTCCTCATGGCGGCGTACAATTGGGGTATGTGGCGAGACGAAGGTTCTTGGAAGGCGATCTTCGCCTCCGTCGATGACATGGTGGCCCGCGGGGACGTACAGCTGAGGGTCCAGATGGAAGTTCGCCATCGGGACGGAGTGCTCTGCCTCCGACGACGGCGAGTGCAGCGGCGGAGGAGGGGTTTCAGGCGGCGAGGCAGAGGGAGTCTTGGGGCCAGGGTTGATGGAACTGGACGAGGGAGTTAATGCGGAAGAGGAAGGGAGGTCCAAGCTTGGTAAAAGCGTTGTCAGAGAGATATTCTCGCAGGGCTCCTCGGAAGTCGTAGCGTTAGCGGTTTTGGGTTGCCAAACGAGCCCCAAAACCTGAGCAAATCTATTGCAATCCTTCCTGATGTGACCCGACCTAAGGCAAGCGATGCACCGCAGCTTGGACGTGCAGGCGGCCGCAAAGTGTCCCTTCCTCAAGCATTTTTGGCACGTGAGAACTTCATCGACCATATTTGAAATTAAATCCTCAAAATCTTCCCTTGCTTGCTGAGAGGAAGGAATATCCAAATTGATAGCAGAAGGAGTCGGCCCAGCCCGTTCAGACCCATCGGAGAGCGGCCCATTACCCGTGGCACGTGTTGGCACGTCCACATTCAAAGAACCAGAAATCCCGCCCGAGATAGTCGGAGAACGATCAGATAACGGCAGTAGATCTTGAACCGTACCAAAGGAAATAGATGGCCTCGACGACGTCCATCTCAGGCTCACCGGCGGCGCAGGATGAATGACCACTCTCTCATGTGGTGGGATATCATAACCAACATCTTCAGTAGTTTGAATACAATTTTGTGAAGCCGGATACCGGTACCCACGACATGCATTATAATTTTGAAAGACCGCAAAAGATAATTTCTTGCCAACTGAATTAGAAGACTTGAAAGAAGATTTTGATGGCCTAGAGTGCATTGCTAGAACCCCAAGAGCTGCACGACGCTTAGAAGGACTAACTAGGATCCACTCAGCATCACATTCCAAATTCCAGATCCTAAACTCATGACTCCAATTCGGGCCACCGTTACTCCAGAGATGAAAGTAACATTTGAAATGATCACAAGCAAAAGATCGAAGACTAAGAATGATCATGGCGACAGCCTTGCACGATACCTGAAAGCCAAATACCTTATCCTTGATCAAGAACACCATAAGATCAATGCCCGAGCCACCAATTGCTGCCTCAAGAGCTGCTGCCACCGAATCTTCATTCAAACGGAAGGAATGACGTCCAAAAGAGACAACCATGGTGAAGATCTCTGAGTCTTCCATGGGGTGCACCGAAAAACCCGTAGATTGAAAAACCTTCTCGGCGAAAACCAAACCCTTGGAGAAATCCAAGCCAAGGGTGGATCCATCATTGGAACCCATGAAAGATGGGTATATACGAGTAGATCTCAAGATGCCGGAGAGATCTAGCGGAGAGAAACTAAAATTTAGTGGCTAGGGGTGGAGATCGCCGGAGGTGGTGGGAGATCGCCGTGGAGGGGTGGGGTGGGAGCCATGACTTGATCACAGATGTGCTATGGCGCCAAGATATTCCATTCCTACCATATGAATCTTGATCTCTAGCCTTCCCCAAGTTGCTTTCCACTCAAATCTTCTTTCCACCAGATCCAAACCCATTGAGAGAGAGTTGAGTGTTGGGGAGACTATCATTTGAAGCACGATATACATGTTATTGATGTGTACCTAACTAGAGCTCGTAGTAGCACTGGTATTTGATCTGGGTTCATTGCTAATATTTGCAACTCAAACAGGGACTATGGAATAAGCGAGCATCGCCAGGACGAGGTGACGATGCGCGTGGGAAACGGTTCCAAAGTCGATGTGATCGCGGTCGGCACGCTACCTCTACATCTACCTTCGGGATTAGTTTTAGACCTGAATAATTGTTATTTGGTGCCTGCGTTGAGCGTGAACATTATATCTGGATCTTGTTTGATGCAAGACAGTTATTCATTTAAATCAGAGAATAATGGTTGTTCTATTTATATGAGTAATATTTTTATGGTCATGCACCCTTGAAGAGTGGTCTATTTTTATTGAATCTCGATAGTAGTGATACACATATTCATAATGTTGAAGCCAAAAGATGCAGAGTTGATAATGATAGTGCAACTTATTTGTGGCACTGCCGTTTAGGTCATATCAGTGTAAAGCGCATGAAGAAACTCCATACTGATGGACTTTTGGAATCACTTGATTATGAATCACTTGGTACTTGCGAACCGTGCCTCATGGGCAAGATGACTAAACACCGTTCTCCGGTACTATGGAGAGTGCAACAGATTTGTTGGAAATCATACATACAGATGTATGTGGTCCGATGAATGTTGAGGATCGTGGCGGATATCGTTATTTTCTCACCTTCACAGATGATTTGAGCAGATATGGGTATATCTACTTAATGAAGCACAAGTCTGAAACATTTGAAAAGTTCAAAGAATTTCAGAGTGAAGTGGAAAATCATCGTAACAAGAAAATAAAATTTCTACGATCTGATCGTGGAGGAGAATATTTGAGTTGCGAGTTTGGTTTACATTTGAAACAATGCGGAATAGTTTCGGAACTCACGCCACCTGGAACACCACAAAGAAATGGTGTGTCCGAACGTCGTAATCGTACTTTACTTGATATGGTGCGATCTATGATGTCTCTTACCGATTTACCACTATCGTTTTGGGGTTATGCTTTAGAGATAGCCACATTCACGTTAAATAGGGCACCATCAAAATCCGTTGAGACGACGCCTTATGAACTGTGGTTTGGCAAGAAACCAAAGTTGTCGTTTCTTAAAGTTTGGGGTTGCGATGCTTATGTGAAGAAACTTCAACCAGATAAGCTCGAACCTAAATCGAAGAAATGTGTCTTCATAGGATACCCAAAAGAAACTGTTGGGTACACCTTCTATCACAGATCCGAAGGCAAGACATTCGTTGCTAAGAATGGATCCTTTCTAGAGAAGGAGTTTCTCTCGAAAGAAGTGAGTGGGAGGAAAGTAGAACTTGATGAGATAACTGCATCTACTCCCTTATTGGAAAGTAGTTCATCACGAGAACCGGTTCCTATGACAACTACACCAATTAGTGAGGAAGCTTATGATAATGATCATGAAACTTCAGATCAAGTTTCTACTGAACCTCGTAGGTCTACCAGAGTAAGATCCACACCAGAGTGGTACGGTAATCCTATTCTGGAAGTCATGTTACTTGACCATGATGAACCTACGAACTATGAGGAAGCGATGATGAGCCCAGATTCGCAAAATGGCTAGAGGCCATGAAATCGAGATGGGATCCATGTATGAAAACAAAGTATAGACTTTGGTTGACTTGCCGATGATCGGCAAGCCATTGAGAATAAATGGATCTTTAAGAAGAAGACGACGACGATGGTAATGTAGCTGTCTATAAAGCTCGACTTGTTGCGAAAGGTTTTGAAAAGTTCAAGGGTTGACTACGATGAGACTTTCTCACCCGTAGCGATGCTTAAGTCTGTCCGAATCATGTTAGCTATTGCTGCATTTCATGATTATGAAATTTGGCAAATGGATGTCAAAACTGCATTCTTGAATGGATTTACGGAAGAAGAGTTGTATATGATGCAGCGGAAGGTTTTGTTGATCCAAATGGTGCTAACAAAGTGTGCAAGCTCCAGCGATCCATTTATGGACTGGTGCAAGCATCTCGAGTTGGAATAAACGCTTTGATAGTGTGATCAAAGCATATGGTTTTATCTGAGACTTTTGGAGAAGCTTTGTATTTACAAGAAAGTGAGTGGGAGCTCTATAGCATTTCTAATTTTATATGTAGATGACATATTATGAATTGGAAATGATATAGAATTTCTGGATAGCATAAAGGGATACTTGAAAAAAAGTTTTTCATTGAAAGACCTCGGTGAAGCTGCTTACATATTGGGCATCAAGATCTATAGAGATAGATCAAGACGCTTAATAGGACTTTCACAAAGCACATACCTTGACAAAATTTTGAAAAGTTCAAAATGGATCGAGCAAAGAAAGGATTGTTACCTGTGCTACAAGGTGTAAAGTTGAGTCAAACTCAATGCCCGACCACGCAGAAGATAGAGAGAAAATGAAAAATGTTCCTATGCTTCAGCCATAGGCTCTATCATGTATGCAATGTGTGTACCAGACTGACGTATGCTTAGCAATAAGCTTGGCAGAAGGTACCAAAGTAATCCAGAGTGGATCACTAGACAGCGGTCAAGAACATCCTGAAATACGAAAAGGACTAGGATATGTTTCTCATATATGGAGGTGACAAAGAGCTAGTCGTAAATGGTTACGTCGATGCAAGCTTTGACATCGATCCGGACCATTCTAAATTGCAAACCGGATCGTGTTTTTATTAAATGGTGGAGCTGTAAGTTGGTGCGATTATAAACAAAGCGTCGTGGCGGGATCTACATGTGAAGCGGAGTACATAGCTGCTTCGAAGCAGCAAATGAAGGAGTCGGATGAAGGAGTTCATTTCCGATCTAGGTGTCATACCTAGTGCATCGGGACCAATGAAGATCTTCGTGACAATATGGTGCAATTGCCTTGGCAAAGGAATCCAGATTTCACAAGAGGACCAAGCACATCAAGAGACGCTTCAATTCCATTCGGGACCAAGTCCAAGTGGGAGACATAGAGATTTGCAAGATACATACGGATCTGAATGTTGCGAACCGTTGACTAAGCCTCTCTCACGAGCAAAACATGATCAGCACCAAGACTCCATGGGTGTTAGAATCATTACTATGTAATCTAGATTATTGACTCTAGTGCAAGTGGGAGACTGAAGGAAATATGCCCTAGAGGCAATAATAAAGTTATTATTTATTTCCTCATATCATGATAAATGTTTATTATTCATGCTAGAATTGTATTAACGGAAACATGATACATGTGTGAATACATAGACAAACATATAGTCACTAGTATGCCTCTACTTGACTAGCTCATTAATCAAAGATGGTTATGTTTCCTAACCATAGACATGTGTTGTCATTTGATTAATGGGATCACATCATTAGGAGAATGATGTGATTGACATGACCCATTTCGTTAGCCTAGCACTTGATCGTTTAGTATATTGCTATTGCTTTCTTCATGACTTATACAAAGTTCCTGCAACTATGAGATTGTGCAACTCCCGTTTACCGGAAGAACACTTTGTGTGCTACCAAACGTCACAACGTAACTGGGTGATTATAAAGGTGCACTACAGGTCTTTCCGAAGGTACATGTTGGGTTGGCATAATTCGAGATTAGGTTTTGTCACTCCGATTGTCGGAGAGGTATCTCTGGGCCCTCTCTGTAATACTCATCACCTAAGCCTTGCAAGCATTGTAACTAATAAGTTAGTTATAAGATGATGTATTACGGAACGAGTAAAGAGACTTGCGGGTAACGAGATTGAACTAGGTATTGGATACCGACGATCAAATCTCGGGTAAGTAACATATCGATGACAAAGGGAACAACGTATGTTGTTATGCAGTTTGACCGATAAAGATCTTCGTAGAATATGTAGGAACCAATATGGGCATCCAGGTCCCGCTATTGGTTATTGACCGAGAATGGTTCTAGGTCATGTCTACATAGTTCTTGAACCCGTAGGGTCCGCACGCTTAACGTTACGATGACAGTTTTATTATGAGTTTATAAGTTTTGATGTACCGAAGTTTGTTCGGAGTCCCGGATGTGATCACGGACATGACGAGGAGTCTCGAAATGGTCGAGACATAAAGATTGATATATTGGACGACTATATTCGGACACCGGAAGTGTTCCGGTGATTTGGATAAAACCGAGTCTTGGGGGGTTACGGAACCTCCCGGGAGAGTATTGGGCCTATGGGCCTTAGGGGAAAGGAGAGAGGGCGGCCAACATGGGCGCCTCCCCCTCTGGTCCGGTGGACTAGGAGGAGGCGGCCCCTTTCCTTCCCCTCTCCCCTTCCTTCCCCCTCCTAGTAGGAGTAGGAAAGGAGGAGTCCTACTCCTACTAGGAGGAGGATTCCTCCTCCCTTGGCGCACCCAAGGGGCCGGCCGCCCCCCCTTGCTCCTTTATATACGGGGGCAAGGGGGCACCCCATAGACACAAAAGTTGATCTACGAATCATTCCTTAGCCGTGTGCGGTGCCCCCCTCCACCATAATCCACCTTGGTCATATCGTCGCGGAGTTTAGGCGAAGCCCTGCGCCGGTAGAACATCATCATCGTCACCACGCCGTCGTGCTGACGGAACTCATCTCCGGAGCTTCGCTGGATCGGAGGCCGGAGATCGTCATCTAGCTGAACGTGTGCTGAACTCGGAGGCCCCGTACGTTCGGTGCTTGGATCGGTCGGATCATGAAGACGTACGACTACATCAACCGCGTTGTGCTAACGCTTCCGCTTATGGTCTATGAGGGTACGTGGACGAACACTCTCCCCTCTCGTTGCTATGCCATCACCATGATCTTGCGTGTGCGTAGGAAAATTTTCAAATTACTACGTTCCCCAACACCAGTTACTTGTGACTTTTGGCACACCCAAATCATTCCTATGGTATCCGGGAGTTGTACAATCTCATGGTCTAAGGAAATGATACTTGACATTAGAAAAGCTTTTAGCAAACGAACTACACGATCTTGTGCTATGCTTAGGATTGGGTCTTGTCCATCACATCATTCTCCTAATGATGTGATCCCGTTATCAATGACATCCAATGTCCTTGGTCAGGAAACCATAACCATCTATTGATCAACGAGCTAGTCAACTAGATGCTCACTAGGGACATGTTGTGGTCTATGTATTCACACATGTATTATGGTTTCCAGTTAATACAATTATAGCATGAACAATAGACAATTACCACGAACAAGGAAATATAATAATAACCATTTTATTATTGCCTCTGGGGCATATTTCCAACAATTCCGGCACCCTGCCGGAGGGGGAATCCATCACCAGTGGCCATTTTCATCATCCCGGCACGCTTCATGACAAGGAGGGAGTAGTTCACCCTCGGGGCTGAGGGTATGTACCAGTAGCTATGTGTTTGATCTCTCTCTCTCTCTCTCGTGTTCTTGATTTGGCACGATCTTGATGTACCGCGAGCTTTTCTATTATAGTTGGATCTTATGATGTTTCTCCCCCTCTACTCTCTTGTAATGGATTGAGTTTTCCCTTTGAAGTTATCTTATCAGATTGAGTCTTTAAGGATTTGAGAACACTTGATGTATGTCTTGCATGTGCTTATCTTTGGTGACAATGGGTTATTCATGTGATCTACTTTGTGTTGGTTTGAATAGATGAATCTGAGATTGTGTGATGCATATGTATAATCATACCCATGGATACTTGAGGTGACATTGGAGTATCTAGGTGACAGTAGGGTTTTGGTTGATTTGTGTCTTAAGGTGTTATTCTAGTATGAACTCTATGATAGATCGAACGGAAAGAATAGCTTCGTGTTATTTTACTACGGACTCTTGAATAGATCGATCAGAAAGAATAGCTTTGAGGTGGTTTCGTACCCTACAATAATCTCTTTGTTTGTTCTCCCCTATTAGTGACTTTGGAGTGACTCTTTGTTGCATGTTGGGGGATAGTTATATGGTCCAATTATGTTATTATTGTTGAGAGAACTTGCACTAGTGAAAGTATGAACCCTAGGCCTTGTTTCCTAGCATTGCAATACCGTTTGTGCTCACTTTTATCATTAGTTACCTTGTTGTCTTTATAATTTCAGATTACAAAAACCTATATCTACCATCCATATTGCACTTGTATCACCATCTCTTCGCCGAACTAGTGCAGCTATACAATTTACCATTGTATTGGATGTGTTGGGGACACAAGAGACTCTTTGTTATTTGGTTGCAGGGTTGTTTGAGAGAGACCATCTTCATCCTACGCCTCCCATGGATTGATAAATCCACTTGAGGAAAATTTGCTATTGTCCTACAAACCTCTGCACTTGGAGGCCCAACAATGTCTACAAGAAGAAGGTTGTGTAGTAGACATCAAGCTCTTTTCTGGCGCCGTTGCTGGGGAGGTGAGTGCTTGAAGGTATATCTTTAGATCTTGCAATCGAATCTTTTAGTTTCTTGTTTTATCACTAGTTTAGTCTATAAAAGAAAACTACAAAAGATGGAATTGAGTTTGCCTCATACGCTTCATCTTTTTAATATCTTTCGTGAGAATGATGGAAAGGAAAATTGTTCTCAAGTGCTATAAGAAGAAGTCTATAAAATGTTTGGCACTAAATCTTTGAATGATGAGCATGATTGCAATGTTGTTAGTATGAACTCTTTGAATATCCATGGTACTAATGATGATTGCACTAGTCATGATGAAAATGACTCTTATAAGCATGTCAATTTTTGTGGAGTGCATAGAGTTTGCAAGTACACAACAAATAGGGAAGATAGATTTTGCAAGAGGCATAAGTATTTAGAAACCAAATGGTTGCTATAAAGGCTAGATGTTTGTGCTGAAAATTTAAAATTTCTTTGCCATACTTGTGAACTTTGCAATGAACATGGTCATTTAAATCTCCAATGTAAATTGTTTCATGATCGAATCGTGTCCAAAAGTTGTGATGACTTGATTTCCCTTGCACATCATAATGAACTTAGTTTTCTTTTGGGTTATGAAGAAATGAAACGTATAACTAAGCATATTCCAGAATATAACCTTGAGAAATTCCTTGATATTGATCTAGAGGAAATTTATATGTATTGTGCGGTGAATTGCATTGAAAATCCTTATATTGCCAATTACATAAAGAAAAGAAAACAAATAGAAGATGAAGAGAATACTAATGAAAGGGCAGAGACTTCCCAATATCCTCCTACTATTTCTTATGATGAATCAGGTAACGAGGAGGAGCTTTCTATTCAACCAATCTCATTAATAAGGAGCTCCAAAAAGAGGGTTAACCCCACAGATGATGTGAAGAAGAAAAAGAAAAGACGGAGAAGCAAAGGTAGAAAGGTATCCCTCCCAAATGATGTTGCTCCTATTACTCATTATGATGATGATAATTGCTATACTATTGGTGCTATCCATACTATTAATGATGAGAGTGGTTATGCTTATGATAGTAAAAGGCCCAAGCTTGGGGATGCTATGTTTGATGAGAATGATATGTTTGAGAATATATTTGCTGCAATTAATGTTTGTCCCAAGCTTGGGGATGCTATGTTTACTGAAGATGATATTTTTTGCCTCCCAAGTTTTGATATGCAAGGTTGTTATGATGATAGCATGCCTCCTACTTATGATGATTATATTGATGAAAGTGGGTTTGGAAGAGTGTCAACTTTAGGAAGTAATGATCCCACTATTTTGGAGGGTGTTGAATCTTATAATATTTCTGGAAGTGGATTTGGAGAGGTCATGACTTTATTTAGTGATGAATCCACTATCTTGGAAGAGGTCTCAATTGATTATGATGAGAACAAAGTCGCTACTTATGATGATTATTGTGATGAAACTTATGCTATAAAAATTAGTGATGATTATATTTATAAAACTTGTCATGATTATGATTGCCCTTTTTCTGAACATTACTCTTTTAATATGGAAACAATTTATAGTATTCGAGTCTCTTATGAGACTCCCACTATTCCGAATGAGAAGAATTTTGCTTATGTGGAGAGTAATAAAAATTCTATGCTTGTAGATCATGAAAAGAATGCTGTATGTGATGGTTATATTGTTGAATTCATTCATGATGCTACTGAAAATTATTATGAGGGAGGAACATATGCTTGTAGGAATTGCAATAATATCAAGTTTCCTCGCTATGTGCTTAAAATCTTGAAGTTATGCTTGTTTTGACTTCATATGCTAGTTGATTATTGTTCCCATAAGTTGTTTGCCCACAAAATCCCTTTTTATAGGAATTGGATTCAACTTAAATGTACTAGTCATATTCTTCATGATGCTCTCTTTATGTTTCAATTCTTATCTTTTATGTGAGCATCACTGAAATCATCATGCCTAGCTAGGGGCGTTAAACGATAGCGCTTGTTGGGAGCCAACCCAATTTTATTTTTGTTCTGTGCTTTTTTCTCCTGTTTAGTAATAAATAACTCACCTAGCCTATGTTTAGATGTGGTTTTATGTTTTAATTAGTGTTTGTGCCAAGTAGGACCTTTGGGAAGACTTGGGTGAAGTCTATGTGATCTTGCTGTAAAAAACAGAAACTTTTGTGCTCACGAGATTAGTTGCCATTTTTTACTGGAGAGTAGTTTTAGGTTGATTCTTTTTTAAGATGATTAATAGAAAAATTCCTCAGGTCCACCAATTTATTTCAGAATTTTTGGAGTTACATAAGTATTCGAATGATACAGATTACTACAGACTGTTATGATTTTGACAGATTCTGTTTTCATTGTGTTGTTTGCTTATTTTGATGAATCTATGAGTAGTATTGGAGGGTACGAACCACAGAGAAGTTGGAATACAGTTGATATAACACCAATATGAATTTATAATGAGTTCACAACAGTACCTAAGTGGTGGTTTTATTTTCTTATACTAACGGAGCTTACGAGTTTTCTGTTGAGTTTTATGTTGTGAAGTTTTCAAGTTTTGGGCAAAGATTCGATGGACTATGGAATAAGGAGTGGCAAGAGCCTAAGCTTGGGGATGCCCATGGCACCCCAAGGTAATTCAAGGACAACCAAAAGCCTAAGCTTGGGGATGCCCCGGAAGGCATCCCCTCTTTCGTCTTCGTCTATCGGTAACTTTACTTGGAGCTATATTTTTATTCACCACATGATACGTGTTTTGCTTGGAGCATCATTTTCTCTTGTTTTGTTTTGCTTGCTGTTTGAATAATATCCCAAGATCTGAAATTCTTAAATTTTAGAGAGTCTTCACATAGTTACATAATTATTCGACTACTCATTGATCTTCACTTATATCTTTTTGGAGTAGTTTGTCATTTACTCGTGTGCTTCACTTATATCCTATGAGTAAATGGTTGAATGATTTGAATATCATAAATCTGAAATTATATATGTTTCATATTCTTATCCCATGGGGAGTAATAACTTGACATATAAGAAGTAGAGATGGTAAGTTTATTGAAGGTTAGCAAACATTGTATTGGTCACTCGAACAATTCATGAAAGAATATTGAAGGAAGAGAGATTTCACTATAAATATACTATCTTAGACATCTTCTATGATTTTGAGCCCCATTAATTATTTTCAAACCTGAGCAAATTAGTTGAAATTGGACAAGGAAGACAACATAATGAGTTATGCTTGGGTATATTTGTATAGAAGTTATACTGTTATAGATCCTCCAACATGTGGAGCTTGCATTTAGAATCCTTTGCTAGTGTACTAAGCGGGAATATTGTTTGTGCATCCAAATTCCTTGAACCAAGTTTCTTCCATGAGTGTCCACCATATCTACCTATATGCGGTATTTACTTGCCGTTCCATGTAAATTTGCATGTGCCAAACTTTAAACCTTCAAACAATAATCTGTTTTGTATGCCCGAATCGCTCATGTAGCAACTAGGGGCTGTCAGTATCTTCCATGCTAGGTGGGTTATTCTCACGATGAGTGGAATCTGCTCATCATTCACGAGAAAAATGGCTGGTAACTAGGATGACCAGTCCTATGATCAAAAGATCAAAAACAAATCACAAATAATTTAAACAAAACTCCCCCAGGATTGTTGATAGTTGGATGACACCCGTTGTTTCGGACGAGCCGTGGAGTGTGATTGTTGGTGGAGGGGGAGTAACATCTTTACCTTTCTGTTTGGGAACCGCCTATAATGTATCTAGTATAGAATATATTGGGAACTCTTGGTTGTTATGTTGACAATGAAAGCATACCTCTCAAAATTATTTTCATCTCTGTTTAAAAGCTTTGAGCTCTCGCACCTCTGCAAATCCCTGCTTCCCTCTGCGAAGGGCCTATCTTTTACTTTTATGCAAGAGTCAGTAGTATTCCTTCTCATTCCAACCTACTCTTTTTAGTTGGCAAGCATCATGTGATGGGGAAAGATCTAAGCATATATCGCCATTCAAATATATTTGATCATGAATTATTATTGTTGACAATTATCTATATGACAAGTAAGTTGGGAGGTGAAACATTAAGCCCCTATCTTTCTCTGTGTTCGATCGATGCTATTTGTTCTAAAAATATGCTTTGAGTGGTAGCAATCATGGAAGACTATATGATAGTTGAGTATGTGGGATTTGCTAAATCAAAGCTCTTACATAGACCCTTCCTGAAAATAAGATGAATTGCAATTGTTTGATGACTGAGAACATAGTTTGCTAGTTTTGAAGAAAGTTTATGGTCTATGCTTTAACATGTGAATAGCTTGTTACTTGATCATGAGAAGTTTTATGAGATGAGCTACTGTTATGACATATAATCATGCTATAAAAGGTGATTGAAATTATCATTGATCAAACTTGTGCACCTGCTAGCATTCACACTTCATAAATTATTTCTTTTATCATTTACCTACTCGAGGACGAGCAGGAATTAAGCTTGGGGAAGCTGGTACGTCTCCAACGTATCTATAATTTATGAAGTATTCATGCTATTACATTATCTATTTTGGATGTTTATGGGCTTTATTATACACTTCTATATTATTTTTGGGACTAACCTATTAATCGGAGGCCTAGCCCAAATTGTTGTTTTCTTGCCTATTTCAGTGTTTTGAAGAAAAGGAATATCAAACGGAGTCCAAACGGAATGAAACCTTCGGGAGAGTTATTTTTGGAACGTAAGCAATCTAGGAGACTTGGAGTAGACGCCAGGGAAGCTTCGAGGTGGCCACGAGGTAGGGAGACGCGCCCCCACCCTCGTGGGCCCCTCGTGGCTCCCTTGACCGACTTCTTTTGCCTATATATATCCATATACCTAAAAACATCGAGGAGCACCTTAGACCGGGAGTTGCGCCGCCGCAAGCCTGTGTAGCCACCGAAAACCTCTCGGGAGCCCGTTCTGGCCCCCTGCCGGAGGGGGAGTCCATCACCGGTGGCCATCTTCATCATCCTGGCGCGCTCCATGACGAGGAGGGAGTAGTTCACCCTCGGGGCTGAGGGTATGTACCAGTAGCTATGTGTCTTATCTCTCTCTCGTGTTCTTGATTTGGCACGATCTTGATGTACCGCGAGCTTTGCTATTATAGTTGGATCTTATGATGTTTCTCCCCCTCTACTCTCTTGTAATGGATTGAGTTTTCCCTTTGAAGTTATCTTATCGGATTGAGTCTTTAAGGATTTGAGAACACTTGATGTATGTCTTGCATGTGCTTAACTATGGTGACAATAGGATATTCACGTGATCTACTTGATGTATGTTTTGGTGATCAACTTGCGGGTTCCGTGACCTTGGGAATCTATGTATAGGGGTTGGCACACATTTTTGTCTTGACTCTTCGGTAGAAACTTTGGGGAACTCTTTGAAGTACTTTGTGTTGGTTTGAATAGATGAATCTGAGATTGTGTGATGCATATCGTATAATCATACCCACGGATACTTGAGGTGACATTGGAGTATCTAGGTGACAGTAGGGTTTTGGTTGATTTGTGTCTTAATGTGTTATTCTAGTACGAACTCTATGATAGATCGAACGGAAAGAATAGCTTCGTGTTATTTTACTACGGACTCTTGAATTGATCAATCAGAAAGAATAGCTTTGAGGTGGTTTCGTACCCTACAATAATCTCTTCGTTTGTGCTCCGCTATTAGTGATTTTGGAGTGACTCTTTGTTGCATGTTGAGGGATAGTTATATGATCCAATTATGTTATTATTGTTGAGAGAACTTGCACTAGTGAAAGTATGAACCCTAGGCCTTGTTTCCTAGCATTGGAATAGCGTTTCTGCTCACTTTTATCATTACTTACCTTGCTGTTTTTATAATTTGAGATTACAAAAACCTATATCTACCATCCATATTGCACTTGTATCACCATCTCTTCGCCGAACTAGTGCACCTATACAATTTACCATTGTATTGGGTGTGTTGGGGACACAAGAGACTCCTTGTTATTTGGTTGCTGGGTTGTTTGAGAGAGACCATCTTCATCCTACGCCTCCCACGGATTGATAAACCTTAGGTCATCCACTTGAGGGAAATTTGCTATTGTCCTACAAACCTCTGCACTTGGAGGCCCAACAACGTCTACATGAAGAAGGTTGCATAGTAGTCATCAGTGCTGCAACACCTTCTTCTTCTGCCTTACTTCGCTTACTTGCACAGACTCTGTCTTGCCGGTACCGGGCTCTGTCGGGGGTTCTGCCTTGCCGACATGGCCCTCCCGGCCCTGGTTCCTCATCCGACGGCCTTGCTACTGTTGTTGCCTCTTCCTCAACTTCTCTCTGTGCCACTAGCGCAGGACTGACCACTTGATTCGTCGCTGCTAAATATAGCAGCAACGACTCTTGCGGTTTGGGCGCAACTAGTATGGGCGTAGAAGAGAGGTACCTCTTCAAATCTTGCAGCGCTGCCTCTGCCTTTGGGGTCCATTTAATTGGACCCTCCTTTTTCAAAATCTTAAAAAAGGGGAGGGCGCGCTCAGCAGATTTAGAGATGAACCTACTCAGGGAGGCAACGCAGCCAGCAAGCCTACGGACGTCCTTGACTCGTCTGGGCGCCTCAATTTGCTCAATCGCTTTGATCTTGTCAGGATTTGCTTTGATTCCGTGCTGAGACACAAAGAACCCAAGAAGTTTGCCAGATGGGACATCGAACACACACTTCTCTGGGTTGATCTTGAGGTGGATCTTGCACAAATTTGCAAAGGTTTCCTCCAGATCCTGCACGAGCGTGGCCTTGTCCTTGGGTTTGACCACTATATCATCCATATAAGCTTCCATATTTCGATGGAGCTGGGGCTCAAAACCAATTTGGACTGCTCGGGCGAATGTTGAACCAGCGCTTTTCAACCTGAAAGGCATTCGTACGAAACAGTACGTACCACATCGGGTGATGAACGCGATCTTTTCTTCATCTTCCTTCTTCATGAAGATCTAATGGTACCCTGAGTAGGCATCAAGGAACGACAGCAGGTCGCACCCGGCAGTGGAGTCCACTATCTGGTCGATGCATGGCAATGGGAAAGGATCCTTTGGACAGGCTTTATTGATACCAGTATAGTCAATACACAGCCTCCATTTCCCATTTGCCTTACGCACTACCACTGGATTGGCCAACCACGTCGGGTGGAGTACTCCCTTGACCAAACCTGTTGCTTCCAACTTCCTGATCTCCTCGATGATGAATTCTTGTCGCTCCAAAGCTTGCTTTCTGACCTTCTGCTTCACGGGCCGTGCATGGGGACAGACAGCAAGGTGGTGCTCAATCACCTCCCTGGGAACGCTGGGGATGTCGGATGCTTGCCATGCAAACACATCGACATTCGCCTGCTGGAAGGCAACGAGCGTGCTTTCCTATTTGCTGTCAAGGGTGGAGCTTATGGTAAAAGCTCCGCCCGTACCATGCTCCCTGACGGGTATCTTCTTGGTTTCTGGTGGGGCCGCCTTGGACTTCTTGCTCTTGCTGGTAGAGCTCGGTGGTACGTCCTCAACGGGAACGCAACACTTCGAAGAGACACGTTTGCTGGGGTGGGTGCAGGAGCCCTTGCCGGAGCCAGGAGTCTTGCCGACAGCCAAAGCCTTGCCAGTCTTCTTCTCGGTGGCAGGAGCAAGTGTCTTGGCGGCGGACGCTGCAACTGCCTCTCGGTAGAGTTGATCGGCGCAGATGAGTGCATCCCTCTTGTCGCAGCTGACGGTGATGATGCTCATCGGGCCGAGCATCTTCAGCTTGTTGTACGCGTAGTGTGACACCACCATAAACTTGGATAGTGCTGGACGTCCAAGGATCCCGTTATATGGCAACGGGATCTCAGCGACATCAAAAATGATTTTCTCTGTCCTGTAGTTTAGGACGCCACCAAATGTAACCGACAGCGTGACCTTTCCCTTGGGTTGACTCCTCCCCAGATTGATCCCTTGGAACATACCCGTTTCCTCGAGATCTCCATCAGGGATCTGTAGCCTCCTAATCACGCTAGGAAAGATCAAGTTTAGACCGGCCCCACCGTCAACTAACATTTTTGTCACCTTGAGGTTGCGTATTGTTGGTGATACCAACAAAGGCAAACACCCGACCGCAGTTGTGCGATCAGGGTGATCCTCGACATCGAAAATGATAGGCGTGTGGGACCACTTCAGCGGCTTTTGGGCGTCGACCATCGGTTCCGTCGCATTAATCTCACGCACCCACTATTTAAGTTGGCGGTGGGAAGAATTCAACAAGGCACCTCCGTCAACACACATGACCTCCGTTGTCTTCTGAAACTCATGCTCGGTGGACTCGTAGTCATCATCATGATCGTCATCCTCCTCTTTCTTGTCGCGGCCTCAGGCAGGCCTCTCTTGTTGCTTCTCCTTGTCAAGGCGACCTCCCCGACCTCCGTGCTTCTTGCCGGATCCCTCAGTGCCATTTTGGCCCTTCTCTTTGTCTCATCTCTTGTACTCAGCCCTCTGCTTCTCCATTAGCTGCTCAACTTGGCGGCAGTTTTGGAGGTCGTGGCCCTTGGTACGGTAAATCTCGCAATACTGCTTGTCGGAGCCCTCTGACTTGCCGGCAGCTGCCAAGGCCCGGCAGGCGTTGCACCCGGCAATCTCCTTGCCGGAGTCATCAACCTTGGCCTTCTTAGCAGTGCCGGGGTTGGTCGGATTCCTCAACGGCAAGCACGGTCTTGCCCTTGTGCTTCCTATTGCGTCGTTAGTCCTTCTTTGCCGGGGCAACAACATCTTCATCTTCAGAGTCACTTCCTGTGTCGGCATCTTTGCCAGGGTACTTTCTTCCTTCCTCAGCGCGGGCACACCTCTCGGCCAGAACATATAGTTCGGCAACATTCGCGACCTTGTTCATCGCCAGCTCTTCATGCATCTTACGATTGCGCACGTTCTGATGAAACATGCTGATGACAGTGACGGGGCGAACATCGGGGATGTTGTATTGCACACGCTGAATCTTTGTATGTATTTGCGCAGGCATTCACCGTCTCTCTGAGGGATCACATGCAAATTGCTTGCCTGGCCAGGAGCTACATGGCCGCTCGTAAAGGCACCGACAAACTCATGGCACAGATCCGACCAAGAGGAGATGGAATCTATTGGCAAGTGCATGTACCATGACCTGACATTGGGCTTGAGCACCAACGGGAAATAGTTGGCAAGTACTTTGTCGTCTCATGCTCCGACAGCTTGCATCGCAATGGTGTAAATGCTCAGGAATTCAGACGGATGGGTCTTGCCGTCGTACTTCTCTGGGACCTCTAGTTTGAACATGCGGGTGGTGGGCCACTGGAACTGCCATAGCTCATAGGTGAACGCTGGACAAGTGATTGCATAGGGCAAGTCGCCAGCATCCCCTGACGCATGCCGGTACGTAGTAAGCCCAGCTTGCCTATCAGATTGGTGACACGCCTCCCGTCGCTGCTCAGTAGTGGTCCAGGCGTCTTCCCTGAGCCGTTCCCGAAGAACCTGACGTTGGTCGCAATGCGCTCATGGGTCATACGACGCCGTGGACACATTATCACGGGCGTCAAACCGACGGGCCGGCCATGGTGGAGGGGAGTGCACCATGGTCGCGGTGCCTCCAACCCTTCCACTGTCAACGCGCGTCGGTTCAGTGGTCCGGCGCCGCGAGGGACTTGCTTCCTGGTGGCCATCCCTGTTGGCGTGGCCGATAAGGCTTTGGATGGCAGCCCTCCACTCTTCTTGCTTCTCCGCAGCATGAGGAAAGTCGAGGAGTATCTGCGCCCGCGCCAATGCTTCTGCTCATGTCGGTGGCAGCGATAGGAGCGAGGAATGGGAGGAACTCGGACTTCTAACTATGTTAGAGGGAGTCCCATCACGGTTCCACGGCCGTGCACCTTTTTCGCCAGCATCATGTGTGCATGTCGGCCCTACGCGTCTTGAGAGTGACACTGAGGGCTCTTGCCGCGGTGACGCCCGAGGTCCTCAACATCGCGGCGCTGTTCGTCGCGCATGAGCCGGGAGGACCGCAGCGTGCACTGGCAGGGTCATCTTTCTGCCCTTGGAGGTCCCCGCGCCACCCGTAGGTAGCGCGGCTCCGTCCTTGGGTGCGGTGGCGTGCGGACCGTCGTTGCCGCTGCGGACGACGCCGCTCGCCTGGCTTCTCGTATGAAAGTGCAACTATCCCTAGGTGGTTTTGGTAATTCATAACAACATATAGCTCATTGAGCTAATGCTATTCCAAGACAAATATTTCAGGAAAGCTCAATGAATGGCATGGCATGGATGATGAAAGTGGATCCCTCAAAACATTAAGGACAAAGGATTGGCTCAAGCTCAAAAGCTCAAGACTCTACATTTTACATTTAAGTGATCCAAGATCACATTGAGTCTATAGGAAAAGCCAATACTATCAAGGAGGGATGAGGTGTTGCTTAATGAGCCTCTTGCTTCAAGTGCTTAGTGATATGCTCCCAAAACCCTCAACTACTTTCTCACATCCACATACGACCTAAACCCAAAGTCAAACTCGGCCATACCGATTCTTTCTATCCGGCGCCACCGAGTTCAAATATCATAGCCACTGCCACAAACCCTAGGCAAAACGGTCTCACCGATAGGGATCTCGGTCTCACCGAGATGGGATTGTAATCTCTCTGTTTCCCTTCATAACGTTTTGGTCTAACCGAAGTGAGCGATCGGTCCCACCGAGATTGCAATGTAAACTCTCCTTTTCCCTTTCGTAACATTTCGGTCTCATCGAAAAGAGCGAATCGGTCCCACCGAGTTTACCTGACCAACTCTCTGGTTAGCTAATTACCAAAATCGGTCTGACCAAGTTTGTGTAATCGGTCTCACCGAGATTACGTTATGCCCTAACCCTAACCATATCGGTCCTACCAAGTTGCATGTCGGTCCCACCGAAAACCCTAACGGCCACTAGATTTACTAAATCGGTCCGACCGAGTTTGTTGATTTTGTCCCACCGAGATTGGTAAATTGTGTGTAACTTTTAGATTTTGTGTGGAGGCTATATATACCCCTCCACCTCCTCTTCATTCGTGGATAGAGCCATTAGAACAAACCTACACTTCCAACTTACCATTTCTGAGAGAGAACCACCTACTCATGTGTTGAGGCCAAGATATTCCATTCCTACCATATGAATCTTGATCTCTAGCCTTCCCCAAGTTGCTTTCGACTCAAATCTTCTTTCCACCAGATCCAAATCCTATGAGAGAGAGTTGAGTGTTGGGGAGACTATCATTTGAAGCACAAGAGCAAGGAGTTCATCATCAACACACCATTTGTTACTTCTTGGAGAGTGGTGCCTCCTAGATTGGCTAGGTGTCACTTGGGAGCCTCCGACAAGATTGTGGAGTTGAACCAAGGAGTTTGTAAGGGCAAGGAGATCGCCTACTTCGTGAAGATCCACCGCTAGTGAGGCAAGTCCTTCGTGGGCGATGGCCATGGTGGGATAGACAAGGTTGCTTCTTCGTGGACCCTTCGTGGGTGGAGCCCTCCGTGGACTCGCGTAACCGTTACCCTTCGTGGGTTGAAGTCTCCATCAATGTGGATGTACGATAGCACCACTGATCGGAACCACGACAAAAGCATCCGTGTCTCCAATTGCGTTTGAATCCTCCAAACCCTTCCCTTTACATTCTTGCAAGTTGCATGCTTTAATTTCCGCTGCTCATATACTCTTTGTATGGTTGCTTGAATTGTTTGAAGATTGCTTGACTTGTCCAAAGATAGCTAAAATCTGCCAAACTCTAAAATTGGGAAAAGGTTAAGTTTTTAATTGGTTAAGTAGTCTAATCACCCCCCCTCTAGACATACTTCAAGGTCCTACAAGTGGTACCAGAGCTTTGGTATCCATTTGCTTTGATTTCCATAGCTTTTGGTGGTCATAGCCTTGGTTTCACAACCTAGGAGAGTATGGCGTCTAGCGAGGGAAATTATCACCGTAGAGGTCCTTACTTTGATGGTACAAATTTTGCTAGTTGGAAGCATAAGATGAAAATGCATATTCTTGGACATAACCCCGCCATTTGGGCTATTATGTGTATTGGCTTGCAAGGTGAATTCTTTGATGGGAGGGAGCCGAACCGTGAAGCTAGCGCGGATGAGTTGAAGATGCTGCAATACAACACTCAAGCTTGTGATATCCTCTTCAATGGCTTGTGCCCTGAAGAATTGAACAAAATCAGCCGTCTTGAGAATGCAAAGGAAATTTGGGATACTTTGATTGATATGCATGAAGGTACCGACTCCGTCAAGGAATCCAAGTTGGATGTGCTCCAAAGTCAGCTTGACAAGTTCAAAATGAAGGATGGTGAAGGTGTCGCTGAAATGTACTCTAGGCTTGCTCTTATCACAAATGAGATTGCCGGCTTAGGAAGTGAAGAGATGACCGACAGATTCATCATCAAGATCTTAAGAGCATTGGATGGAAAGTATGATACCGTGTGCACATTGATCCAAATGATGCCAAACTACAAAGATCTCAAGCCAATGGAAGTCATTGGAAGAATTGTTGCTCATGAGATGTCACTCAAGGATAAGGAGGAACTTCACAACAAGTCAAGTGGTGCTTACAAAGCCTCATGTGAAGCCCCCACATCATCAAGTGAGAAACAAACCTTCAATGAAGAATTGAGCTTAATGGTGAAGAACTTCAACAAATTCTACAAGAGTAGAAGCAAAGAAAGAAGCTCTAAGTCAAGGTCCTACAATGACAAAAGATCTTCTAGTCGAGAGCGCAATTGCTACAATTGTGGGAGATCTGGACACTATTCCAATGAGTGTACGGCACCCTACAAAAGAAGAGAAGATTCTCCAAAAAGAAGAAGTAGAAGAGAAGAATCACCTCCAAGAGAGAGAAGGAGTAGAGATGATCGGTATGAACGAAGACCCTCACGGAGAAGCAAGGATTCGGAAAGGAAGGACAAGTCATCAAAGAGCTACACAAAATGAAGACATCAAGCTCATGTTGGTGAATGGGTATCCGGCTCCGACTCCGACAATCACTCCGAGAGAAGCTATCACTCCGACTCCGAATATACTCAAGATGAAGGTGTTGCCGGTCTAGCACTTGTGACAACCAACTCCTACGACATATTTGACTCACCAAATGAAGGAATTGGAACATGCTTCATGGACAAAGGTCCTAAGGTAACACACCCCGAGTATGTTGATTTTAATAGTGATGACGATGACTTGTTAGGTGATGATGATTTACTTGTTGACAACTCTAGTGATGAATACTATGATGAAACGTCAATTAATCATGCTAATCAAGATAAAACGAATGACAATGATAAGGAGAAGATTGAGCTTCTAACTAAAGAACTAAACACTCTTAAGTTAGCTCATGAAACTATCTTCGAAGATCATCGAGAACTTTTAAGGGCTCATGAGAAGTTACGCTTTGAAAAGCTCAATCTTGAACAGGAGCATGAGTTCTTAAAGGCAATCAATGATGATCTCCGTAAGAAAAGTTCTTCTTACATTGCCAAGCGTTTACTCTTATCTACTTACATGCCTCAAGTCAAGTCTAGTAACAAGAACAAGAAAGATCCTTCCTCTAGTAGTAACAATAATAATGCTAAATCCAATATTGTTGCTTCTAGTAGCTCTCTTGATTCCACTAATGATTCTCTTAGCCAAGTTACACTTGAGCAAGAAAATAGGTTATTGAAGGGAATTATAGAGAAGGGTGTATACAAGAGCCTTGCCGGGAGTAAGCAATTCGAGGAAATTGTACGCAAGCAAGGAAGGCACCGGAAGAATCAAGGTGTTGGTTTTGAACGAAAGTTCAATGCCAATGGAGTTGAGTGGGGAGAAGATCAATACCCCAAGACGAAGTTTGTTCCTCAACAAGAGAAGTATGATCCTACTTCCTTCAAGGGAACACAAGCACAAGATGATCTTCCACCACAAGACCACAAGAACAAAGGCAAGGACAAGCTTCAAGTGGAGATTGATGCATTTGAAGAATCACCTAAGGCCTTGATCAAGTGGGTTCCCAAGACTACGTCAAGTTCTACTTCATCAAGTACAAGTACAACTCCAAGGATTCCCATCAAGATGATGTGGATCCCGAAGAAGAAGAACTAGAGTGTTCTTGAGGGTGACTCCGCCAACATTCTTCACTCATATCATTATGGCAAGGACAAGTGCAATCAACTTCCATATCTTGCACTAGTTCAAGGAGTCACAAACCCTCATGTTGGTAAGGCAAGGGACAAGGTAATGTAATTTTTTCATGGACATCATCTTGTGTGTGCATCACTCTATGTCTATGGATATTCTTGTTTGTTCCTTGTGGGACTAACCCGTGTAGGTATTGAAAGTGCAACTCACTCCAAAGGATTGCTCCAAATGATCTACATCAACATTGAGCATCCACATCTTCAACACCTACATGAAGTCATCATCGACAAAACCCAAGGTTAGTTCATCCCTCTAAGGGGGGATCTCACATCTAGGGGGAGCTTAACTCTAAGAATTGAGTCAAAGCAACTCTAATGATTTGAACACATCAATGCATTATGTAAAAGTGGTAACCGCACTTGAGCTTAAACGATGAGTATGACCTATGATCAAATGTTCTCATTTGACTCCTAAGTCAATATACTCATATATAGATGACCTAGTCATCGCCAATTGTTTGATAGATGCTAGAATTGGTTGTGCATGCTTTGCCACATATTTCATTCGCCATTTTATTGTGTGAGCATGTTGGTTGCATATTTTACTCATTCGAGGACATCCACTTGTTGTTTTGATTGATTGGATTTTCTTTTTTTGGCCAAGTGGATGGACAAGAATGCCTAAGAACCCTCTCTATCTATCTATGCTTTTCTCGTCTCAAACTCTATTCATGCTACATCACAAAATTTGATCAAGTCAGATTCGAACCACTCTGTGTGAGGAGCACTCGGAGTCCCTGATTCGTCATAGACTTAAACTTCCAAAACTTCTTTGTGCTTTTCGGTCTGACCGATTCTTCCATTTCAGTCATACAGAGATCACTAAGTCGATCTAGGTTTTCAATCTCGGTGCAACAGATTTGGACATTTCGGTCACACCGAGTTGCTGTAACTGTCAATAGTTATGCATCTCGGTGCCACCGAGTCATTCCACTCGGTCACACCGATAGGTTGGGCTATATATTCACACGGGCAAAAATTTGGAAAACTTTCTCCAAACCTCTTCGCTCGCGCATAGCTCGCTCTGCCTTCTAGGTCTCCGGATCGTCGACTTCATCGCCAGCCGCCTCCTGTTGCTGGTCTCCGCCGCCGTCAACGGATTTCACCTCCGCCGTTGCCGCCGTAGCGAGTTCATCGCTGAACTAGGGTATGAACTCAATCACAGTGCTATCCTCGTCTGATTCTCAGCACATTGTGTTCATTATGATTCTTGCCACGATTGAAACACCTCTATCCAGTCAAAACAATCCTTAGAATAGATGCGATTTGAAAATTTAGGGTTAGGTTTCCGCCGAAACCATCTCGGACCCACCGAGTTGAAAAACTTGGTCCCACCGATTCGGCTAACGCCATTGCACTAGTAACTCTCGGTCTGACCGAGAATTGCTAATCGGTGTGACCGATTTTAGAACTTTGTGAAACCCTAGCAGTCTCGGTGCCACCGAACTGTGACTCGGTCTGACCGAGTTCACTAGTTTAGGTTCCAAAACTGCTTCGGTATCACCGAGTTTGAAAATCGGTTGATCCGAAATGCTTTTTGTGGAAAACTAAAACTAAGTTTTTTGAATCATTCTTTTGCAAAAATCTCTTCATTTTGTGATGCTCATCCACTCTATCTCATCTATAACTATTCACAGGGTCAGCAGTCAGTGTTTGCAGCATGTCAAACCAAAGTGACAGCCAGAACAGGGAAGAAGAGCAGATTCACATGAGTGAGGGCACTAGTCCCTCCAGCTCCTCAGATGATGGCAGCAGATTCAAATGAGAAGTTGTGGATATGCCCCACAAATTCAGGAGTTGATTAACTCAAAGATGGGCACATGCACATACTTGCTAGACAAGAAACATTTTGCTATCTATCCAGAATTTGAGGACAATCAAGTTGTGATGAATGAAAATGAACCATCATCAGTACAAGCTCAAGAGAAGAAGGAGAAAGCAAAGAAAGAGAAGGCTGCCAAGATGCCAACTCAAGAGGAGGCATCTGAATACTTTTTGAAGAACAAGCAGGAGCAGCTTGGTTACTTGATAGCATCAACTCTGAGGATTGAGAAGGGGTTGGCCACTCTAACTCAAAACCAGGAGAGCCTGGAAAGAATCATGGAACAAAAATTCTATGATTTAGATATCAAAGTAACTGAGATTCAGCCAGTTGTGGAGCAGCTACAGGATGGCATGCAGGAGAGGAAGGGCAAGACAACCACTGATGCATTTGCCAGAGTGCCTAGAGCTCACAAATCAGCTGCAGTGCCTGTAACAGACACCAGAGCCACTTCATCTACACCAGCTACAGCTCCTATAGCTCCAGTGCAACCAACTCCAACACCAACTCCTTCAGCTCCATCCACATCAACTGAAGCCTTCGTCCAAGGAGCCATCTCTACACCACCACCTGAAGACCAAGCCTGAGAGACGATATAGTACTATGCATTTTCTAGGAACTTTTTGGTAACTTGTTGCCAAAGGGGGAGAAAAATGTATAGATCATAGGCTTCGAGAGAGAGAGTTTGCTTTTGTTCTCTCTTGTCTTCTTGGTTGAACTTTGTTTGCTTTTGATTGCTTGAGACATTATGCTATTATCTGTGAGACAATGATGATCATGTGTTTGATCATAAGCTACACTTATGCTTGCTAGATGATATTATCTTACTTATCCTTATATGATCATTCACTTTGCTTGGTGATGAGTGCATTTATTCAATCCTTATTATTTAGAGCGCTCCACCAAGAGGTATGTAACATGGCAGAGTAACCCATGAGCCTAATTCCTTGTGCATTTGCAGTCCAAAGCAAATCTTAAACTATGCACAAATTTAGGGGGAGCTCTTGCTTATCACATACTTCTCAAAGCGACGATGTTTTTCAATTTTATTATCATTTGTCGAAGCTTTGATCTATATGTTGTCATCAATTACCAAAAAGGGGGAGATTGAAAGTGCAACTATCCCTAGGTGGTTTTGGTAATTCATAACAACATATAGCTCATTGAGCTAATGCTATTCCAAGACAAATATTTCAGGAAATCTCAATGAATGGCATGGCATGGATGATGAAAGTGGATCCCTCAAAACATTAAGGACAAAGGATTGGCTCAAGCTCAAAAGCTCAAGACTCTACATTTTACATTTAAGTGATCCAAGATCACATTGAGTCTATAGGAATAGCCAATACTATCAAGGAGGGATGAGGTGTTGCTTAATGAGCCTCTTGCTTACAGTGCTTAGTGATATGCTCCAAAAACCCTCAACTACTTTCTCACATCCACATATGACCTAAACCCAAAGTCAAACTCGGCCATACCGATTCTTTCTATCCGGCGCCACCGAGTTCAAATATCATAGCCACTGCCACAAACCCTAGGCAAATCGGTCTCATCGATAGGGATCTCGGTCTCACCGAGATGGGATTGTAATCTCTCTGTTTCCCTTCGTAACGTTTCGGTCTAACCGAAGTGAGCGATCGTTCCCACCGAGATTGCAATGTAAACTCTCCGTTTCCCTTTTGTAACATTTCGGTCTCACCGAAAAGAGCGAATCGGTCCCACCGAGTTTACCTGACCAACTCTCTGGTTAGCTAATTACCAAAATTGGTCTCATCGAGTTTGTGTAATCGATCTCACCGAGATTATGTTATGCCCTAACCCTAACCATATCGGTCCTACCGAGTTGCATGTCGGTCCCACCGAAAACCCTAACGGTCACTAGATTTACTAAATCGGTCCGACCGAGTTTGTTGATTCGGTCCCACCGAGATTGGTAAATTGTGTGTAACGGTTAGATTTTGTGTGGAGGCTATATATACCCCTCCACCTCCTCTTCATTTGTGGAGAGAGCCATCAGAACAAACCTACACTTCCAACTTACCATTTTTGAGAGAGAACCACCTACTCATGTGTTGAGGCCAAGATGTTCCATTCCTACCGTATGAATCTTGATCTCTAGCCTTCCCCAAGTTGCTTTCCACTCAAATCTTCTTTCCACCAGATCCAAATCCTATGAGAGAGAGTTGAGTGTTGGGGAGACTATCATTTGAAGCACAAGAGCAAGGAGTTCATCATCAACGCACCATTTGTTACTTCTTGGAGAGTGGTGCCTCCTAGATTGGCTAGGTGTCACTTGGGAGCCTCCGACAAGATTGTGGAGTTGAACCAAGGAGTTTGTAAGGGCAAGGAGATCGCCTACTTCGTGAAGATCTACCGATAGTGAGGCAAGTCCTTCGTGGGCGACGGCCATGGTGGGATAGACAAGGTTGCTTCTTCGTGGACCCTTCGTGGGTGGAGCCGTCCATGGACTCGCGCAACCGTTACCCTTCGTGGGTTGAAGTCTCCATCAACGTGGATGTACGATAGCACCACCTATCGGAACCACGACAAAAACATCCGTGTCTCCAATTGCATTTGAATCCTCCAAACCCTTCCCTTTACATTCTTGCAAGTTGCATGCTTTAATATCCGCTGCTCATATACTCTTTGCATTCTTGCTTGAATTATGTGAAGATTGCTTGACTTGTCCAAAGATCGCTAAAATCTGCCAAACTCTAAAATTGGGAAAGGTTAAGTTTTTAATTGGTCAAGTAGTCTAATCACCCCCCCCCCCTCTAGACATACTTCAAGGTCCTACATCGTATCAGGGTGGCGTGGATGATCTTGACCTCCTCCGCCACCGGCGTATAGCACGTCGCCTGTCCATGCTGGCACGGGCAGGGCGGCTCCAGACGAACCGACCGCTGCGATCGTCTTCTTCTTCAGAGCCATGGCGATGAAGGAACTGCTACCCTAAATGCTAGACCAGATTATCACAACTACTGCCCCCTACTTGGCGCGCCAAAGATGTCGGGGA
Organism: Aegilops speltoides; assembly: GCA_021437245.1. Classification (NCBI taxonomy): domain Eukaryota; kingdom Viridiplantae; phylum Streptophyta; class Magnoliopsida; order Poales; family Poaceae; genus Aegilops; species Aegilops speltoides. Next base: position 76,337,916 of record CM038145.1, on the reverse strand, counting down.
AATGAACACCTATGGGATCAGGGGCGATCCCTTCTATGGCTGGCGGGGGGAGGAGCTGCAAGAAGAGCTGGTCTAGGGATTGACGCGAGGGGATTTTTACCCGGGTTCAGGCCGCACTGGTGCGTAAAACCCTAGTCCTGCTTGTGTGTTGATTCTGTGTTCCTGAGCTCTTGAACTAGCTGCGATGCATGCCCAGTCAAAAAGTCTGAATCCCCTCTTTCTATGCCTCGGGCCTCCTTTTATATGTCTAAGGGGTTGCCACAGCGGCACACAGGAGGTGGAAAGTAACTTATAGTGCATGAGCTTATCGCTCGGCACCGTAGAACAAACACATTTAATGTGCTGCTTACGTGCCCTCTTACTTTATCGGGGACGGCAACAGAAACCGTCTTGTTTGTCGCCACCCTTCCTTGCCTTGACACGCGTCTAGGCTGACGAGGCATGCAGTGCCATGCTTCCTAGCTAGCTGCTGTGTTGGCGCAGTGGTGGAGCCTCCGCGAAGATCTGCATGCCACCATGCAGGCGTCTGCCTAGTTGGCAAGTTGGTCGTCGCACTGGAGTGGTGGTGAGGTGGCAAAAATCTTGACGGGCGCGGGCCTGGCCGCGGCCCTGCAATCGTCCTCAGCAAGGCTTGTCGAGGGCCTCGCAGTTGTCCCCGACAATGGCCTTGCTGGGGGTCTTCGTCTTCTGGTCCCATGTGGGCCTGTAGACCACCAATCTTCACAAGATTTGCACGCCACTTTCCATGCGCCCCCGTGAGCCTTGGCCATGACGCTATCTATGGTGTCAAAGCTCTTAGTCCTCAAGGGAGAAAGCCTTGCTGGTGCCTCGTAGGTCGCCCCGGCAAGGCTCTTGCCGGGGCCACATAGGCTGCTCCGGCAAGGATGTTGCTGGGGGAGGCCTAGTCTGCCTTCTACTTTTTGTTCACTGTCTTGAACGTCTGTCTTGGTAGTCTTGCGTTTTGTCTCCTACTGCCCTGCCAGTCCCTGCTGCAGGTGTTGCTATGACTACCCGTGCACAAGTAAGGGGTACAAAAAGATCCCATACTTTCGTACACCGACATATGATATTTGGGTTTTGTTTGGCCAACTTGATCTATTTATCTTGCAATGGGAAGAGGTGCTTTGTGATGGGTTCGATCTTACGGTGCTTGATCCCAGTGATAGAAAGGGAAATGACACATATGTATCGTTGCTATTAAGGATAACAAGATGGGGTCTATTTCTACAGAAATAGATCTTGTCTACATCATGTCATCATTCTTAATGCATTACTCCGTTTCTCCATGAACTTAATTCACTAGATGCATGCTGGATAGCGGTCGATGTGTGGAGTAATAGTAGTAGATGCAGGCAGGAGTCGGTCTAATAATCTTTGACATGATGCCTATATAATGGGGAAAATTTTGTTTTTGCCACTCTAGATTTTGCCAATTTTCCTTATGCCACTCTAGATTTTGACATTTCATTTTTGCCACTTTAGTTTTTGACAATTATCACAATTGACATTCCCGTGGCAAAAGCAAAATAATTTTATTTCATTTTTGCCACTCTTAGCTTTTGACAATTATTGCAATTGCCACTCTGAAAATTTTGCTTTTGCCACGGGAATGTCAATTGTGATAATTGTCAAAAACTAAGAGTGGCAAAAGTGAAATGTCAAAATCTAGAGTGGCATAAGGAAAATTGGCAAAATCTAGAGTGGCAAAAACAAAAATTTGATCATTGCCTGGATATTGTCATGATTATTTGAAGTTCTATCAATTGCCCAACAGTAATTGTTTTCCCACCGTTTGCTATTTTTCTCGAGAGAAGCCACTAGTGACACCTACGGCCGCGGGTCTCTTTTGATCATATTTGCCTTTGCAATCTATTTTCCATTGCTTCTATTTTCGGATATATTAAACCAAAAATACAAAAATACCTTGCTGCAATTTATTTGTTCCGCGATCTATTTATCTTATCTACCACTTTTACCTCACGTTATTTGCCTATCTTGAGGCACCGTACCCGAAAGGGATTGACAACCCCTTTAACACGCCAGGTTGCGAGTATTTGTTCTTTGTGTGCAGGTGCTATATACGTGGTGTGAGGAGGTTCTCCTACTGGTTCGATAACCTTGGTCTCATCACTGAGGGAAATACCTACCATCGCTAACTGCATCATCCCTTCCTCTTTGGGGAAATACCAACGTAGTTCTAGCAGACATCAAAAGGAATTTCTGGTGTCGTTGCCGGGGAGGATCTTCAACATCAACCAGGTTCCTAATCACAAATCTCATCTCCTCATGATATATATTATTTGCCTTTTGCCTCTCATTTTCCTCTCCCCCACTTCACAAAAATTGTCGTTTTATTTGCCCTATTTTTCGTTCGCCGTTTTCTCGTCAGATCTGTTTTTGTGTGTGATCTTGTTTGTGTAGTCATGATGCCTCGAAGAAAATATTATGATGTTCCTTACCCAAATATTTTGCTTGATATTGAGAAAAGCACTAAGGAATATATGACTACACAATTTGAGCATAATAAGTATTTTACGAAAGAACTTAAGGAACACTCCATTGTGTTAGAGGCTATAACAAAACAACTTGATGATATTAGTAGAGAAGTTTCTAATATCCAATCTAAGTATGCTTTTGCTGAAAGTTTGTTGGAAAAAATATCCGATGCACAAGCTACTTTAGTGATTCAAATGGCTGCTAAACCAATCTTGTTAGAAAATAAAAATGATGATCTTAAAATGATTGGTGTTTCTTCTATTGATTCTTTGTTTAGTAAAATTAAGATTGATGAAAAAGGAACTGGAGAAGAGTCAACTTTAGTTAGAAGGCGTCCCTATGATTCGAAGGGTGAAAATCTTGTTGAAAAAATTGATAAAAGTGGGTTTGAAGAGGTCAATACATTAACTAGTGATGTACCCACTATTTTAGATTAAAAAGACTTTAATTATGATAGTTGCTCTTTGATTGATTGTATTTCTTTGTTGCAATCCATGATAAATTCACCCCATGCTTATGAACAAAATAAAGTTTTTACTAAACATATTGTTGATGCCATGATGAAAGCTTTTGAAGAAAAGTTGGAATCAGAAGTTTCAATTCCTAGAAAATTGCATGATGAATGGGAACCTACTATCAAAGTCAAGATTAAAAATTTTGAGTGTTTTGCTTTGTGTGACTTGGGTGCTGGTGTTTCTACAATTCCGAAATCTTTATGTGATGTGCTTGGTCTTACTGATATTGAAGAATGCTCGTTAAATTTGCACTTGGTGGATTCTACTATTAAAAATCCTATGGGAAGAATTAATGATGTTCTTATTCTTGCAAATAGGAATTATGTGCCCATAGATTTTATTGTTCTTGATATTGATTGCAATCCGTCTTGTCCAATTATTCTTGGTAGACCGTTTTTACGTACTATTGGTGCCGTGATTGATATGAAAGAAGGCAATATTAAATTTAAATTTCCACTAAGGAAGGGTATGGAACACTTACCCAGAACAAGAATTAGGCCACCATATGAATCAATCATGAGGGCATCTCATGGATCTAGAACCAAAGATGACAACACTTAGATCCTACGTGTTATGCCTAGCTAGGGGCGTAAAACGATAGCGCTCGTTGGGAGGCAACCCAACTTGTATCTTTTTTATTTTTGGTTTTCTTGCTGTTTTCAATAAAATACCCAATTATACCTCTGGTTAGATGTGTTTTTGTGGTTTAAATTAGTATTTGTGCCAGGCAAGGCCTTTGGGATGATTTGGGTAAAAGTTGATTTGATCTTGCTGAAAAACAGAAACTTCTGGGCTCACGAGATTATTTGTAATTTTTAACAGAAGAGTGATTTTGAGTTGATTCTTTTTGCATAAGATTAATAGACAAATTTCTCACGTCAACCTAATTTTTTCAGAATTTTTGGAGTTACACAAGTATTCGAAATATTCATATTGCTACAGACTGTTCTGTTTTTGACAGATTATGTTTTCTTTGTGTTGTGTGCTTGTTTTGATGATTCTATGGTTTTCTTTGATGATTTTTTGCCATAGAAAATTTGGAATAGAGTAGATATAATGCAAAAACAAAATAAAAATAGGTTTACAATAGTACTTATAGTAGTGGTTTTCTTTCTTATACTAACGGATCTCACGAAGGTTTTGTTGAGTTTTGTGTTATTGAAGTTTTCAAGTTTTGGGTGATCTTACGATGGATGAAGGAATAAGGATTAGCAAAAGGCTAAGCTTGAGGATGCCCGAGGAACCCCAAGGTGATATTGAAAGAAGTAGCAAGCAACTAAGCTTGGGGATGCCCCCGAGTGGCATCCCCTCTTTCTTCTAACAACCATCGGTATTTTACTTGAAGCTATATTTTTATTCGTCACATATTATGAGTTTTACTTGGAGCGTCTTGTATGATATGAGTCTTTGCTTGTTTTGATTTGTGTTTTTAGTCTTGAATCCTTGCTGAACACACCTTTTTAAGAAAGCTAAAAATTATGATATGCTTCACTTAAATTTTTAGAGCCATGGATTTGCTCTAGTGCTTCACTTATATCTTTTTGAGCACGACGTGCTTTGTTATTTTTGAAGAAATGCTCTCATGCTTCACTTAGATTTATTTGGGAGTTAGTAAAATTTTCATAAATTATCTCTTGCTTCACTTAGAATATTTTGAGAGAAATAAAAATTATGCTCATGATCTTCACTTATATTTGTTTGAGCTTATCAAAAGCAACATATGAAAATAGTCCCAAAGTGATAGATATCCAAGGAGGATATAATAAAAACTTTCATCAAGATCATTGGACAAAATAAACTTGATTCTTAGTGATGGTTTTGAGATATGACGATATGAATGTGAGTCATGTTGATGAGTAATTGTGCTTTAGTAAGAATATTGGTGTTCAGGTTTGTGATTCCCTATGCAAGCACAAAAGTCAATTGTTATGCAATGAAATTTATATCCTACTTGTGGTGCATTATTTGGTGTTACTTATGCTTAATGCTTGGGTACGAGATTTTTCACTTTTTGGTTGGTCGCTTCTCTATCTTTTTGCTAGCCTTCATTTTGCACTAAGTATGATCACTACTTGTGCATCCAAAACCCTTTAAACCAGTTTTGCCATATGAGTCCACTGTATCTACCTATATGTGGTATTTCCATGCGGTTCTAAGGAAATTTGCACGTGCCATCTCTAATTATCAAAATAAATTTCTCTTTTGTGTGCTCTACCGCTGGCGAAGCGGTGAGGGGTGGCCAATATTTTCCATGCTAGATGTGTTATTCTCACGATGAGTGTTTATTCACTTGTCATTGCACGAGAGTACGGCAAAGGTATTAGGGATGCCCAGTCCCAAAATGAAAAATGAATTTACTTTATGTTGTCAAATAATAAATTCCTTGGAAAGTGTTGGTATGGAGGGCACCCGTGGATACATACAAGCAATGGAAAGTTAAAGTAATGCTGGAAAAAGGAATAAACTTTATTTTCTGTTTGGAAACCGCTTATGATGTATCTAGCATGGAAAGTGTTGGGAGCTCTAAGTCATTTTTGTTGGTGGGAAAAGTATGACTCTCAAAATGTTTTTATCTCTCAATTTAAGCTTTGAGCTTTGGCACCTCTACAAATCCCTACTTCCCTCCGCGAAGGGCCTTTCTTTTACTTATCCAATTTTTTTTTGAATTTGAGTCTCCATCTTCTCTTATAAAGCACCAACTAAGGGGCACTATGATCATATTTGAGCATTTGGTGTAGCTAATATTCGAGTGTGTTTCATGAGTGGATCAATGATTGAGCATAATGGGCTAGGGATAATTTGCTTTAGTGTTGATATTTTGAAAGACATGGTTGCTTGTTGCTATGCTTGAGTATTAAAGTCTTCATGTCAAAACTAGAATATTGCTTTGAATCATATAAAATTCCAAATGTCCATGCTATAAAGAAAATAAATGTGATGAACATGTTAGGCAGTGTTCCACATCAAAAATTCTATTTTTATCATTTACCTACTCGAGGACGAGTAGGAATTAAGCTTGGGGATGCTGATACGTCTCCAACGTATCTATAATTTTTTATTGTTCCATGATGTTATATTATCACTCTTGGATGTTTTACAATCATTTTATAGTCATTTTATATCATTGTTTGGTACTAACCTATTGACATAGGCCCGGTGCCGGTTGTTATTTTCTGCTTGTTTTTTACATTGCATGAAATCAATACCAAACGGAGTCCAAACGCAGCGAAACGGTTTGAGGATTTTTTGGGCCAGAAGACATCCAGTGGGCCAAGAACGCACCTGAGGGGAGCTCTGAGGGGAGCACAACCCACCAGGGCGCGCCTGGGGGGCCCAGGCGCGCCCCGGTGGGTTGTTCCCTCCTCGTTGGCCTCCCGCACCGCCTCTTTGCTCTATCAATACCCCAATATTCCAGAAACCCTAGGGGAGTCGACAAAAATCAATTCCAACCGCCACAGAGTCCACAAACACCAGATCCAATCTAGACACCATCACAGAGGGGTTCACCACTTCCATTGGTGCCTCTCCAATGATGCGTGAGTAGTTCTTTGTAGACCTATGGGTCCGTAGTTAGTAGCTAGATGGATTCCTCTCTCTCTTGATTATCAATACAATGGTCTCTTGGAGATCCATATGATGTAAGTCTTTTTGCGGTGTGTTTGTTGGGATCCGATGAACTTTGAGTTTATGATCAGATCTATGTTTTTATCCATGAAAGTTATTTGAGTCTTCTTTGATCTCTTATATGCATGATTGCTTATAGCCTCGTATTTCTTCTTCGAGAGTTGGGTTTTGTTTGGCCAACTTGATCTATTTATCTTGCAATGGGAAGAGGTGCTTTGTGATGGGTTCGATCTTACGGTGCTTGATCCCAGTGACAGAAAGGGAAACGCCACATATGTATCGTTGCTATTAAGGATAATAAGACGGGGTCTATTTCTACATAAATAGATCTTGTCTACATCATGTCGTCATTCTTATTGCATTACTCTATTTGTCCATGAACTTAATACACTAGATGCATGCTGGATAGCGGTCGATGTGTGGAGTAATAGTAGTAGATGCAGGCAGGACTCGGTCTACTAATCTTGGACGTGATGCATATATAATGATCATTGCCTAGATATCGTCATGATTACTTGAAGTTCTATCAATTTCCCAACAGTAATTGTTTTCCCACTGTTTGCTATTTTTTCTGAGAGAAGCCACTAGTGAAACCTACGGCCCTCGGGTCTCTTTTCATCATATTTGCCTTTGTGATCTATTTTCCTTTGCTTTTATTTTCAGATCTATTAAACCAAATATACAAAAATACCTTGCTGCAATTTCTTTGTTCCGCGATCTATTTATCCTATCTACCACTTTTACCTCACGTTATTTGCCTATCTTGAGGCGACGTACCCGAAAGGGATTGACAACCCCTTTAACATGTCGGGTTGCGAGTATTTGTTGTTTGTGTGCAGGTGCTGTTTACGTGGTGTGAGGAGGTTCTCCTACTGGTTTGATAACCTTGGTCTCATCACTGAGGGAAATACCTACCGTCGCTATACTACATCATCCCTTCCTCTTTGGGAAATATTGGCATAGTTCTAGCATACATCAGGACGTCATCGACCTGAACGTGTGCAGAACTCAGAGGTGCAGTACGTTCGGTGCTTGATTGGTCGGAACGAAACGAAGTTCGACTACATCAACCACGTTAACAAACACTTACGATTTTGGTCTACGAGGGTACATGGACACACTCTCCCCTTCTCGTTGCTATGCATCTCCTAGATAGATCTTGCGTTAGCGTAGGAATTTTTTTTGAAATTGCATGCTATGTTCCCCAACAATGGCATCAGAGCCAGGTATATGCGTAGATGATATGCACGAGTAGAACACAAAGAATTGTAGGTGGTGATCGTCATACTTCTTACCATCAATGTCTTATTTTGATTCAGCGATATTGTTGGATGAAGCGGCCCGGACCAACCTTACATGACCACTTTCATGAGACCGGTTCCACCGACACACATGCAACTAGTTTTGCATAGAGGTGGCTGGCGGGTGTCTATTTCTCCAACTTTAGTTGAATCTAATTTTAGTGCGGTCGGTCCTTGTTGAAGGTTAAAACAACAAACTTGATAAATCATCGTTGTGGTTTTGATGCGTAGGTAAGAACGGTTGTTACTAGAAGCCCATAGCAGCCACGTAAAACTTGCAACAACAAAGTAGAGGACGTCTAACTTGTTTTTGCATGATGTTGTGATGTGATATGGTCAAGACATGATGTGATATACATTTTTGTACGAGATGATCATGTTTTGTAAAATTTATCGGCAACTAGCAGGAGCCCTATGGTTGTCGCTTTATTGTATGAAATGCAAACGCCATGTAATTGCTTTACTTTATCACTATGCGTTAGCGATAGTTGTAGAAGCAATAGTTGGGGAGACGACAACGATGCTACGATGGAGATCAAGGTGTCAAGCCAGTGATGATGGAAATCATGACGGTGCTTTGGAGATGGAGATCAAAGGCACAAGATGATGATGGCCATATCATGTCACATATTTTGATTGCATGTGATGTTTATCTTCTATGCATCTTATTTTGCTTAGTACAGCAGTAGCATTATAAGATGATCCCTCACTAAAATTTCAAGGTATAAGGGTTCTCCCTGAGTATGCACAGTTGCGACAGTTTATCGTGCCGAGACACCACGTGATGATCGGGTGTGATAAGCTCTGCGTTCACATACAACGGGTGCAAGACAGTTTTGCACATGCGGAATACTCGGGTTAAACTTGACGAGCCTAGCATGTACAGACATGGCCTCGGAACACTGGAGACTGAAAGGCCTAACGTGTATCATATAGTAGATATGATCAACGTAGAGATGTTCACCATTGAAAACTACTCCATCTCACATGATGATCGGACATGGTTTAGTTGATATGGATCACGTGATCATTTAGATGACTCAAGGGCTGTCTATCTAGGTGGGAGTTCTTAAGTAATATGATTAATTGAACTTAATATATCATGAACTTAGTCCTGATAGTTTTTGCATATCTATGTTGTAGATCAATGGCCCGTGCTACCGTTCCCTTGAATTTTTAATGCATTCCTAGAGAAATCTAAGTTGAAAGATGATGGTAGCAACTACACTGACTGGGACCGTAACTTGAGGATTATCCTCATTGCTGCACAGAAGAATTATGTCCTTGATGCACCGCTAGGTGACAAGCTCCCTCCCGCTAATGTAGACGCTTTGAATGTTTGGCAGACGTGGTCTGATGACTACTCTATAGTTCAGTGTGCCATGCTTTATGGCTTAGAATCGCGACTTCAAAGACGTTTTGAACGTCATGAACTATATGAGATGTTCGAAGAGTTGAAGTTAATATTTCAAGCAAATGCCTTTGTTAAGAGATGTGAAGTCTCCAACAAGTTCTATAGTTGCAAGATGGAGGAGAATAGTTCTGTCAGTGAACACATACTCAGAATGTCTGGGTATCATAACCACTTGACTCAGCTGGGAGTTAATCTTCCAGATGATAGTGTTATTGACAGGGTTCTTCAATCACTGCCACCAAGCTATAAAGGCTTCATGATGAACTATAATATGCAAGGGATGGATATGACAATTCCTGAGCTCTTCACTATGCTCAAAGCTGCAGAGGTAGAAATCAAGAAAGAGCATCAAGTGTTGATGGTTAACAAGACCACTAGTTTCAATAAAAAAGGCAAGGGAAAGAAGGGGAACTTCAAGAAGAATGGCAAGCAAGTTGTCACTCTCGGGAAGAAGCCCAAGTCTGGACCCAAGCCTAAAACTGAGTGCTTCTACTGCAGAGGGACTGGTCACTGGAAGCGGAACTGCCCCAAGTATTTGGCGGATAAGAAGGATGGCAAAGTGAACAAAGGTATATTTGATATACATGTTATTGATGTGTACCTTACTAATGCTCATAGTAGCGCCTGGGTATTTGATAATGGTTCTACCTCATATTTGCAACTCAAAACATGGGCTACGGATTACACGAAGATTGGCTAAGGATGAGGTGTCGATGCGCGTCGGGAATGATTCCAAGGTCGATGTGATCGTCGTCGGCACGCTACCTCTACATCTACCTTCGGGATTAGTTTTAGACCTCAATAATTGTTATTTGGTGCCAGAGTTGAGCATGAACATTATATCTAGATCTTGTTTGATGCGAGACGGTTATTCATTTAAATCAGAGAATAATGGTTTTTCTATTTATATGAGTAATATCTTTTATGGTCATGCACCCTTGAAGAGTAGTCTATTTTTCTTGAATCTCGATAGTGGTGATACACATATTCATAATATTGATGCTAAAAGATGCAAAGTTGATAATGATAGTGCAACATATTTGTGGCACTGCCGTTTAGGTCATATTGGTGTAAAGCGCATGAAGAAACTCCATGCGGATGGACTTTTGGAATCACTTGTGAACCATTTGATGCTTGCGAGCCATGCCTCATGGGCAAGATGACCAAGACTCCGTCCTCTGAAACAATGGAGCGGGCCACTGACTTATTCGAAATAATACATACCGATGTATGCGGTCCGATGAGTGTTGAGGCTTGCGGCAGGTATCGTTATTTTCTAACCTTCACAGATGATTTGAGCAGATATGGGTATATCTACTTAATGAAACACAAGTCTGAAACATTTGAAAAGTTCAAAGAATTTCAGAGTGAAGTGGAGAATCATCATAGCAAGAAAATAAAGTTTCTACGATCTGATCAAGGAGGCGAATATTTGAGTTATGAGTTTGGCCTTCATTTAAACCAATGTGGAATAGTTTCACAACTCACGCCACCTGGAACACCACAGCATAATGGTGTGTACGAACGTCGTAACCATACTTTATTGGATATGGTGCGATCTATGATGTCTCTTACCGATTTACCACTATCGTTTTGGGGTTATGCATTAGAGATAGCTGCATTCACGTTAAATAGGGCACCATCTAAATCCGTTGAGACGACACCATATGAACTATGGTTTGGCAATAAACCTAAGCTGTCGTTTCTTAAAGTTTGTGGTTGCGATGCTTATGTGAAAAAGCTTCAGCCTGATAAGCTCGAACCCAAATCGGAGAAGTGCGTCTTCATAGGATACCCAAAAGAAACTGTTGGGTACACCTTCTATCACGTATCCGAAGGCAAGCTCTTTGTTGCTAAGAATGGATCCTTTCTAGAGAAGGAGTTTCTCTCGAAAGAAGTGAGTGGGAGGAAAGTAGAACTTGATGAGGTACTTGTACCTTCTCTCAAATTGGAAAGTAGCTCATCACAGAAAACCTTTCCCGTGATGCCTACACCAACTAGAGAGGAAGCTAATGATAATGATCATGAAACTTGAGATCAAGTTACTACCGAACCTCGTAGGACAACCAGAGTATGTTCCACACCAGAGTGGTATGGTAATCCTATTCTGGAAGTCAAGTTACTAGACCATGATGAACCTACAAAGTGTGAGGAAGTGATGTCTACTACACAACCTTCTTCTTGTAGACATTGTTGGGCCTCCAAGTGCAGAGGTTTGTAGAACAGTAGCAAATTTCCCTCAAGTGGATGACCTAAGGTTTATCAATCCATGGGAGGTGTACGATGAAGATGGTCTCTCTCGAGCAACCCTGCAACCAAATAACAAAGAGTCTCTTGTGTCCCCAACACACTCAATACAATGGTAAATTGTATAGGTGCAAGTTTTGCGAAGAGATGGTGATACAAGTGCAATATGGATGGTAGATATAGGTATTTGTAATCTGAAAATATAAAAACAGCAAGGTAACAAACGATAAAAGTGAGCGTAAACGGTATTGCAATGGTAGGAAACAAGGCATAGGGTTCATACTTTCACTAGTGCATGCTCTCTCAACAATAATAACATAATTGGATCATATAACTATCCCTCAACATGCAACAAAGAGTCACACCAAAGCCACTAATAGCGGAGAACAAACGAAGAGATTATGGTAGGGTACGAAACCACCTCAAAGTTATCTTTCTGTTCTATCTATTCAAGAGTCCGTAGTAAAATAACATGAAGCTATTCTTTCCGTTCAATCTATCATAGAGTTCATACTAGCATAACACCATAAGACACAAATCAACCAAAACCCTAATGTCACCTAGATACTCCATTGTCACCTCAAGTATCCATGGGCATGATTATACGATATGCATCACACAATCTCAGATTCATCTATTCAACCAACACAAAGTAATTCGAAGAGTGCCCTAAAGTTTCTACCGGAGAGTCAAGACGAAAATGTGTGCCAACCCCTATGCATAGGTTCATGGGCAGAACCCGCAAGTTGATCACCAAAACATACATCAAGTTGATCACGTGATATCCCATTGTCACCAAAGATAAGCACGGCAAGACATACATCAAGTGTTCTCAAATCATTAAAGACTCAATCCGATAAGATAACTTCAAGAGGAAAACTCAATTCATCACAAGAGAGTAGAGGGGGGAGAAACATCATAAGATCCAACTATAATAGCAAAGTTCGCAATACATCAAGATCGTGCCATAGAGAGAACACGAGAGAGAGAGAGAGAGAGAGAGAGAGAGAGAGAGAGAGAGAGAGAGAGAGAGAGAGAGAGAGAGAGATCAAACACATAGCTACTGTTACATACCCTCAGCCCCGAGGGTGAACTACTCCCTCCTCGTCAAGGAGAGCGCCGGGATGATGAAGATGGCCACCGGTGAGGAATCCCCCTCCGGCAGGGTGCTGGAACGGGCTCCCGAGAGGTTTTTGGTGGCTACAGGGGCTTGCGGCGGCGGAACTCCCGATCTATTTTGTTCTTCGAAGTTTTTAGGGTATATGGGAATATATAGGTGAAAGAAGTCGGTCGGGGGAGCCTCGAGGGCCCCACGAGGGTGGAGGGCGTGCCCAGGGGGTGGGCGCGCCCCCTATCTCATGGCCTCCTCGACGCTTCCCTGGCTTGCACTCCAAGTTCCTGGGATTGCTTCTATTCCACAAATAACTTTTCCGAAGGTTTCATTCCGTTTGGACTCCGTTTGATATTCCTTTTCTTCGAAACACTGAAATAGGCAAGAAAACAGCAATATGGGCTGGGCCTCCGGTTAATAGTTAGTCCCAAAAGTAATATAAAAGTGTATAATAAAGCTCGTAATCATTCAAAATGGATAAGATAATAGCATGAATGCTTCATAAATTATAGATACGTTGGAGACGTATCAGCATCCCCAAGCTTAATTCCTGCTCGTCCTCGAGTAGGTAAATGATAAAAGAAAGAATTTATGAAGTGTGAATGCTAGCAGGTGCACAAGTTTGATCAATGATAATTTCAATCACCTTTTCTAGCATGATTATATAACAGTAGTTCATCTCATAAAACTCCTCAAGATCAAGTAACAAGCTATTCACATGTTAAAGCATAGACCATAAACTTTCTTGAAAACTAGCAAACTATGTTCTCAGTCATCAAACAATTGCAATTCATCCTATTTTCAGGATGGGTCTCTGTCAGAGCTTTGATATAGAAAACTTCACATACTCAACTATCATATAGTCTTCCACAATTGCTAACACTCACGCAATACTTATGGTTATGGAGTTTTAATCGGACACTGAGAAAGATAGGGGCTTATAGTGTTGCCTCCCATTGTATTCACCTTTGGGTGATGTCAACAATAATAGTTCATGCTAACTTACATCCAATTGGATATATATATATCAGGATCTTTCCAACACGAGGTGCTTGCCAAAGGATAAAATGAAAAAGGGAAAGGTGAAGATCACCTTGACTCTTGCATAAAGTAAAAGACATAAAGTAAAAGATAGGCCCTTCGCAGAGTGAAGCAGAGGTTGTCATGCGCTTTTATGGTTGGATGCACAAAATATTAATGCAAAAGAATGTCACTTTATATTGCCACTTGTATATGGACCTTTATTATGCAGTCCGTCGCTCTTATTTCTTCCATAACAAGATCGTATAAAACTTATTTTCTTCACACTAATAGATCATACATATTTAGAGAGCAATTTTTTATTGCATGCACCGATGACAACTTACTTGAAGGATCTTACTTAATCCATATGTAGGTATCGTGGACTCTCATGGCAAAACTAGTTTAAGGATATTTGGAAGCACAAGTAGTATCTCTACTTGGTGCAAGGAATTTTGGCTAGCATGAGGGGGAAAGGCAAGCTCAACATGTTTGAATGATCCATGACAATATACTTTAACTGAGATATAATAAAACATAACCGATTACGTTGTCTTCCTTGTCCAACATCAACTCTTTAGCATGTCATACTTAATGAGTGCTCACAATTATAAAAGATGTCCAAGATAGTATATTTATATGTGAAATCTCTCTTCCTTCAATATTCTTTCATGAATTGTTCAAATGACCAATACAATGCTTGCTAACCTTCAATAAATTTACAACCTCTACTTCTTAGATGTGAAGTCATTACTCCCCATGGTATAAGCAAATGAAACATGTATAATTTCAGATTTATGACATTCAACTCATTCAACAATTTACTCATAGGATATAAGTGAAGCACACGAGTAAATGAAAAACTACTCCAAAAAGATATAAGTGAAGATCAATGAGTAGCTAAATAATTATGTAACTATGTGAAGACTCACTCTTATTTAAGAATTTTAGATCTTCGTATTTTATTCAAATAGCAAGCAAAACAAAAGAAAATAAAATGACGCTCCAAGCAAAACACATATCATGTGGTGAATAAAAATATAGCTCCAAGTAAAGTTACCGATAGACGAAGACGAAAGAGAGGATGCCATCCGGGGCATCCCCAATCTTAGGCTCTTGGTTGTCCTTGAATATTGCCAAGGGCATCCCCAAGATTAGGCTCTTGCCACTCCTTATTCCATAGTCCATCGAATCTTCACCCAAAACTTGAAAACTTCACAACACAAAACTCAACAGAAAACTCGTAAGCTCCGTTAGTATCAGAAAATAAAACCACCACTTAGGTATTGTAATGAACTCATTCTAAATTCATATTGGTGTAACATATACTGTATTCAAACTTCTCTATGGTTCATACACTCTGATAGTACCCATAGATTCATCAAAATAAGTAAACAACATATAGAAAACAGAATCTGTCAAAAACAGAATAATCAGTAGTAATCTGTATCAAACGTATACTTCTGGAGCTGCAAAAATCCTACCAAATTAGGAAGTCCTAATAAATTCGTGTACGAATCCAGATCAAAAAGAATCCGATCAAGAGCACGTGTTTGTGAATTAAAAAACTAATTTACTGGATGCAAAAGTTTCTGATTTTCAGCAGGATCAACACAACTATCACCGTAAGCTATCCTAAAGGTCTTACTTGGCACTTTATTGAAACAAAAGCTATAAAACATGATTACTACAGTAGAATAATCATGTGAACAGATAAAAACAGTAAGGATAAATATTGGGTTGTCTCCCAACAACCACTTTTCTTTAATGCCTTTCTAGCTAGGCATGATGATGACAATGATGCTCACATAAAAGATAAGAATTGAAACATAACGGGAGCATCATGAAGCATATGACTAGCACATTTAAGTCTAACCCACTTCCTATGCATAGGGATTTTGTGAGCAAAAAACTTATGGGAACAAAAAACAACTAGCATAGGAAGGCAAAACAAGCATAACTTCGAAACTTTAAGCACATAGAGAGGAAACTTGACAGTATTGCAATTCCTACAAGTATATGTTCCTCCCTCATAATAATTTTCAGTAGCATCATGAATGAATTCAACAATATAACCAGCACATAAAGCATTCTTTTCATTCTCTACAAGCATAGAGATTTTATTACTCTCCACATAAGCAAAATTCTTCTCATTTGGAATAGTGGGAGTATCATAAGAGACTTGAATACTATAAATTGTTTCCACATTAAAAGAGTAATGTTCAGAAAAAGGGTAATCATAATCATGACAAGTTTTATAAATATAGTCATCACTACTTCTTATAGCATAAGTTTCATCACAATAATCATCATAAGTAGCAACTTCGTTCTCATCATAATCGATTGAAACCTCTTCCAAGATAGTGGAATCATCACTAAATAAAGTTGACACTCTTCCAAATCCACTTTCATATTCATCAAAATAAAATTCAACATCCTCCGAAATAGTGGGATCACTACTTCCTAAAGTTGACACTCTTCCAAACCCACTTTCATCAATATAATCATCATAGGTAAGAGGCATGCTATCATCATTACAACTTTGCATATCAAAACTTGGGAGGCAAAATATATAATCTTCATTAAACATAGCATCCCCAAGCTTGGGACAAACATTAATTGCAGCAAATATATTCTCATATATGTCGTTCTCATCAAACATAGCTTCCCCAAGCTTGGGCCTTTTCATATCATAAGCATAATCACTCTCATCATTAATAGTATGGATAGCACCAATAGTATAGCAATTATCATCATCACAATGAATAGTAGGAGCAACTTCATTTGGGAGGGATACCTTTTTACCTTTGTTTCTCCTTCTTTTCTTTTTCTTCTTCACATTATGTGTGGGTTCAACCTTCTTCTTTGAGCTCCTTATTGATGAGATTGGTTGAATAGAATGCTCCTCCTCGTTACCTGATTCATCATAAGAAATAATAGGAGGATATTGGGAAGTCTCTTCCCTTTCATTAGTATTCTCTCATCTTCTATTTGCTTTCTTTTATTTAGGTAATTGGCAATATAAGGATTTTCAATGCAATTCACCACACAATACAAATAAATATCTTGTAGATCAAAATCAAGAAATCTATCAAGATTAATTTTGGAATAAGCTCAGTTATATGTTTCATTTTTTCATACCCCAAAAGAAGACTAAGCTCTTTATGATGCTCAAGGGTAATCAAGTTATCACAATTTTTGGACATGATTCGATCATGAAACAGTTTGCATTGGAGATTTAAATGACCACATTCATTGCAAAGTTCACAAGGAGCGCGAAAAATATTGAATATTTCAGCACACACATCAGGACTTTCTTGCAACAATTTAGTTTCTAAATGCTTATGCCTCTTGCAATATCTATCTTCCCTATTTGGTGCATACTTGCAAACCCGATTCACTCCACAAAAATCGACATGCTTATAGGAGACATTTTCATCATAACTAGTGCAATCATCATTAGTACTATGGATATTCAAAGAGTTCATACTAACAACATGCAATCATGCACATCATTCAAAGATTTAGTACCAAGCATTTTAATGCATTCTTCTTCTAGCAATTGAGCACAATTTTCCTTTCCATCATACTCACAAAAGATATTAAAAAGATGAAGCGGATGAGACAAACTCAAATCCATTTTTTGTAGTTTTCTTTTATAGACTAAACTAGTGATAAAACAAGAAACAAAAAGATTCGATTACAAGATCTAAAGATATACCTTCAAGCACTCACCTCCCCGGCAACGGCGCCAGAAAAGAGCTTGATGTCTACTACACAACCTTTTTCTTGTAGACATTGTTGGGCCTCCAAGTGCAGAGGTTTGTAGGACAGTAGCAAATTTCCCTCAAGTGGATGACCTAAGGTTTATCAATCCGTGGGAGGCGTAGGATGAAGATGGTCTATCTCGAGCAACCCTGCAACCAAATAACAAAGAGTCTCTTGTGTCCCCAACACACCCAATACAATGGTAAATTGTATAGGTGCACTAGTTTGGCGAAGAGATGGTGATACAAGTGCAATATGGATGGTAGATATAGGTATTTGTAATCTGAAAATATAAAAACAGCAAGGTAACAAGCAATAAAAGTGAGCGTAAATGGTATTGCAACGGTAGGAAACAAGGCATAGGGTTCATACTTTCACTAGTGCAAGTTCTCTCAACAATAATAACATAATTAGATCATATAACTATCCCTCAACATGCAACAAAGAGTCACTCCAAAGCCACTAATAGCGGAGAACAAACAAAGAGATTATGGTAGGGTACGAAACCACCTCAAAGTTATCCTTTCTATTCTATCTATTCAAGAGTCCGTAGTAAAATAACATGAAGCTATTCTTTCCGTTCAATCTATCATAGAGTTCATACTAGAATAACACCTTAAGACACAAATCAACCAAAACCCTAATGTCACCTAGATACTCCATTGTCACCTCAAGTATCCGTGCGCATGATTATACAATATGCATCATACAATCTCAGATTCATCTATTCAACCAACACAAAGTACTTCAAAGAGTGCCCCAAAGTTTCTACCGGAGAGTCAAGACGAACACGTGTGCCAATCCCTATGCATAGGTTCATGGGCAGAACCCACAAGTTGATCACCAAAACATACATCAAGTGGATCACGTGATATCCCATTGTTACCACAGATAACCACGGCAAGACATACATCAAGTGTTCTCAAATCATTAAAGACTCAATCCGATAAGATAACTTCAAGAGGAAAACACAATTCATCACAAGAGAGTAGAGGGGGGAGAAACATCATAAGATCCAAATATAATAGCAAAGCTCATGATACATCAAGATCGTGCCATAGAGAGAACACGAGAGAGAGAGAGAGAGAACACATAGCTACGGGTACATACCCTCAGCCCTCAGGGTGAACTACTCCCTCCTCGTCATGGAGAGCGTCGGGATGATGAAGATGGCAACCGGTGAGGGATCCCCCCTCCGGCAGGGTGCCGGAACGGGCTCCCGAGAGGTTTTTGGTGGCTACAAAGGCTTGCGGCAGAGGAACTCCCGATCTATCTTGTTCTTCGATGTTTTTAGGGTATATGGGAATATATAGGCAAAAGAAGTCGGTCGGGGGAGCCTCGAGGAGCCCACGAGGGTGGGGGCGCGCCGAGGGGGGTGGGCGCGCCCCCCTATCTCGTGGCCTCCTCGACGCTTCCCTGGCTTGCACTCCAAGTTCCAGGGATTGCTTATGTTCCAAAAATAACTTTTCCGAAGGTTTCATTCCATTTGGACTCCGTTTGATATTCCTTTTCTTCGAAACACTGAAATAGGCAAGAAAACAGCAATATGGGCTGGGCCTCCGGTTAATAGGTTAGTCCCAAAAGTAATATAAAAGTGTATAATAAACCCCGTAATCATTCAAAACAGATAAGATAATGGCATGAATGCTTCATAAATTATAGATATGTTGGAGACGTATCAGGAAGCGATGATGAGCCCAGATTTCGCGAAATGGCTTGAGGCCATGAAATCTGAGATGGGATCCATGTATGAGAACAAAGTGTGGACTTTGATTGACTTGCCTGATGATCGGCAAGCCATAGAGAATAAATGGATCTTCAAAAGAAGACTGACACTGACGGTAATGTTAGTATCTACAAAGCTCAAATTCTTGTGAAAGGTTTTCGACAAGTTCAACGAGTTAACTACAATGAGACCATCTCACTCATAGCGATGCTCAAGTCTATCCAAATCATGTTAGCAATTGCCGCATTTGATGATTATGAAATCTGGCAAATGGATGTCAAAACTGCATTCCTTAATGGATTTCTTAAAGAAGAGTTGTATATGATGCAACCAGAAGGTTTTGTCGACCCTAATGGTGCTAACAAAGTGTGCAAGCTCCAGTGATCCATTTATGGACTGGTGCAAGCATCTCGGAGTTGGAATATCCGCTTTGATGAAGTGATCAAAGCATATGGGTTTATACGGACTTTTGGAGAAGCCTATATTTACAAGAAAGTGAGTGGGAGCTCTGCAACATTTCTAATATTATATGTGGATGACATATTGTTGATTGGGAATGATATAGAATTTCTAGATAGCATAAAAGGATACTTGAATAAGAGTTTTTCAATGAAAGACCTCGGTGAAGCTTCTTATATATTAGGCATCAAGATCAATAGAGATAGATAAAGACACTTAATTGGACTTTCCCAAAGCACATACCTTGATAAAGTTTTTGAAGAAGTTCAAAATGGATCAGTCAAAGAAAGGGTTCTTGCCTGTGTTACAAGGTGTAAAGTTGAGTCAGACTCAATGCCCGATCAGTGCAGAAGATAGAGACAAAATGAAAGTCATTCCCTATGCCTCGGCATAGGTTCTATCATGTATGCAATGTTGGGTACCAGGCCTGATGTGTGCCTTGCTATAAGTCTAGCAGGGAGGTACCAAAATAATCTAGGAGTGGATCACTAGATAGCAGTCAAGAACATCCTGTACCTGAAAAGGACTAAGGATATGTTTCTCGTTTATGGAGGTAACAAAGAGCTCATCATAAATGGTTACGTCGATGCTAGCTTTGACACTAATCTGGATGACTCCCACAAACCGGATACATATTTATATTGAATGGTGGAGCTGTCAGTTGGTGCAGTTCCAAGCAAAGCGTCATGGCGGGATCTACGCGTGAAGCGGAGTACATAGCTACTTCGAAAGCAGCGAATGAAGGAGTCTGGATGAAGGAGTTCATATCCGATCTAGGTGTAATACCTAGTGCATCGGGTCCAATGAAAATCTTTTGTGACAATACTGGAGCAATTGCCTTGGCAAAGGAATCCAGATTTCACAAAAGAACCAAACACATCAAGAGACGCTTCAACTCCATCCGTGATCAAGTCAAGGAGGGAGACATAGAGATTTGCAAAATACATACAGTTCTGAATGTGGCAGACCCATTGATTAAGCCTCTTCCTTGAGCAAAACATGATCAGCACCAAGACTCCATGGGTGTTAGAATCATTATAATGTAATCTAGATTATTGACTCTAGTGCAAGTGGGAGACTGAAGGAAATATGCCCTAGAGGCAATAATAAAGTTGTTATTTATATTTTCTTATATCATGATAAATGTTTATTATTCATGCTGGAATTGTATTAACCGGAAACTTGATACATGTGTGGATACATTGACAAAACACAGTGTCCCTCGTGAGCCTCTACTAGACTAGCTCGTTAATCAAAGATGATTAAGTTTCCTAGCCATAGACATGTGTTGTCATTTGATGAACGGGGTCACATCATTAGGATAATGATGTGATGGACAAGACCCATCCATTAGCTTAGCATAATGATCGTTAAGTTTTATAGCTATTGATTTCTTCATGACTTATACATATTCCTTTGACTATGAGATTATGCAACTCCCAGATACCGGAGGAATACCTTGTGTGCTATAAAATGTCACAACGTAACTGGGTGATTGTAAAGATGCTCTACAGGTATCTCCGAAGGTGTTTGTTGGGTTGGCATAGATCAAGATTAGGATTATTTGTCACTCCGAGTATCGGAGAGGTATCTCTGGACCATTTCGGTAATGCACATCATGATAAGCCTTGCAAGCAATGTGACTAATGAGTTAGTTGCGGGATGATGCATTATGGAACGAGTAAAGAGACTTGCCGGTAACAAGATTGAACTAGGTATGAAGATACCTACGGTCGAATCTCTGGCAAGTAACATATCGATGACAAAGGGAATTACGTATGTTGTCATTGCGGTACGACCAATAAAAGATCTTCGTAGAATATGTTGGAACCAATATGAGCATCCAGGTTCCGATGTTGGTTATGGAACGGAGAGGTCTCTCGGTCATGTCCATATAGTTCTCGAACCCGTAGGGTCCGCACGCCTAATGTTCGATGACGATTTGTATTATATGAGTTATGTGATTTGGTGACGGAATGTTGTTCGGAGTCCCGGATGAGATCACATACATGACGAGGACTCTCGAAATGGTTGAGAGGTAAATATTGATATATTGGATGGTATTTGGACAACCGAAAGTGTTCCGGAATGTATCGGGTACATATCGGGGTACCAGGGGTTACCGGAACCCCCTGGGGGAAGATATGGGCCATAGGAGGGAGGCACACCAGCCCACAAAGGGGTGGCGTGCCCCCCACAGGGAAGGAGGCCGAATTGGACTAGGGAAGGGGGCGGTGCCCCCCTTTCCTCCCCCTCTCTCTCTTTCCTCCTTTCCCCTCCGGTAAAATGAAAGGTGGGGTCGAATCCAACTAGGAGCCCAAGTAGGATTCCTCCTACTTGGGCGCGCCTAGGGCTGGCCTCCTCTCCCTCCCTTCTTTATATACGTGGGGGTGCGCCTACAACACACATAAATTGTTCCAAGCCGTGTGTGATGTCTACTACACAACCTTCTTCTTGTAGATGTTGTTGGGCCTCCAAGTACAGAGGTTTGTAGGACAGTAGCAAATTTCATTCAAGTGGATGACCTAAGGTTTATCAATCCGTGGGAGGCTTAGGATGAAGATGGTATATCTCAAACAACCTTGCAACCAAATAACAAAGAGTCTCTTGTGTCCCCAACACACCCAACACAATGGTAAATTGTATAGGTGCACTAGTTTGGCGAAGAGATGGTGATACAAGTGCAATATGGATGGTAGATATAGGTTTTCATAATCTAAAAGTATAAAAACAGCAAGGTAGGAAGCAATAAAAGTGAGTGAAAACGGTATTGCAATGGTTCGAAACAAGGCCTAGGGTTCATACTTTCACTAGTGCAAGTTCTCTCAACTATAATAACATAATTAGATCATATAACAATCCCTCAGCATGCAACAAAGAGGCACTCCAAAGTCACTAATAGCGGAGAACAAATGAAAAGATTATTGTAGGGTACGAAACCACCTCAAAGTTATTCTTTCCGGTCAATCCATTGGGCTATTCTTATAAGTGTCACAAACAGACCTAGAGTTCATAGTAAAATAACACCTTAAGACACACATCAACCAAAACCCTAATGTCACCTAGATACTCCAATGTCACCACAAGTATCCGCGGGTTTGATTATACGATATGCATCACACAATCTCAGATTCATCTATTCAACCAACACAAAGAACTTCAAATAGTGCCCCAAAGTATCTACCGTGGTGTCAAGGCGAAAACATGTGCCAACCCCTATGCATAAGTTCACAAGGTCACTGAACCCACAAGTTGATCACCAAAACATACATCAAGTAGATCACGTGAATATCCCATTGTCACCACAGATAAGCACATGCAAGACATAAATCAAGTGTTTCAAATCCTTAAAGACTCAATCCGATAAGATAACTTCAAAGGGAAAACTCAATCCATTACAAGAAGGTAGAGGGGGAGAAACATCATAAGATCCAACTATAATAGCAAAGGTCGCGGTACATCAAGATCATGCCACATCAAGAACATGAGAGAGAGAGATCAAACACATAGCTACTGGTACATACCCTTAGCCCTGCGGGTGAACTACTCCCTCCTCGTCATGGAGAGCACCGGGATGATGAAGATGGCCACCGATGATGGATCCCCCTTCCAGCAGGGTGCCAGAACAGGGTCCCTATTGGTTTTTCGTGGCTACAGAGGCTTGCGACGGCGGAACTCCCGATCTAGGTTTTGTTCTGGAAGTTTGGGGATTTATAGGAGGGGTTGGCGTCAGTTTCACGTCAGGGGGGCCCACAGGGAGTCCACGAGGCAGGGGGGCACGCCCTAGGGGGGCACCCTCCACCCTCGTGGTGCCCTCGGGACTCCCCTCCGGTAGCTTTTCGTTCCAGTATTTTTTATATTTTCCAAAAATATTCTCCGTTGATTTTCAGTGCATTCTGAGAACTTTTATTTCTGCACAAAAACAACACCACGGTAGTTCTGCTAACATCAGTCCAGGTTAGTTCTAACCAAATCATACCAAAATCATGTACAAATATTATAAACATGGCAGGAATACATCAAAAATTATAGATACGTTGGAGACGTATCAAGCATCCCCAAGTTTAATTCCTGCTCATTCTCGAGTACATAAATGATAAAAACAAAAAAATTATGTGGAATGCTACCTAACATAATTATCAATGTAATCTTATTTATTGTGGCAAAAATATTCAGATCCATAAGATTCAAAACAAAAGTTTAATATTGACATAAATACAATAATACTTCAAGCATACTAATAAAGCAATCATGTCTTCTCAAAATAACATGGCCAAAGGAAGCTATCCCTACAAAATCATATAGTCTGGCTATTCTCTATCTTCATCACACAAAATATTTAAATCATGCACAACCCTTATGACAAGCCAAGCAATTGTTTCATACTTTTTATGTTCTCAAACTTTTTCAATCTTCACGCAATACATGAGCGTGAGCCATGGATATAGCACTATAGGTGGAATGGAATGGTGGTTGTGGAGAAGACAAAAAGGGAGAAGATAGTCTCACGTCAACTAGGCGTATCAACGGGCTATGGAGATGCCCATCAATAGATATCAATGTGAGTGAGTAGGGATTTCCATGCAACGGATGCACTAGATCTATAAGTGTATGAAAGCTAAAAAGAAACTAAGTTGGTGTGCATCCAACTTGCTTGCTCAAGAAGACCTAGGGCATTTTGAGGAAGCCCGTCATTGGAATATACAAGCCAAGCAAAACACATATCATGTGGTGAATAAAAATATAGCTCCAAGTAAAGTTACCAATGAATAAAGACGAAAGAGGGGATGCCATCCGGGGAATCCCCAAGCTTAGGCTCTTGGTTGTCCTTGAATATTTCCTTGGGGTGCCTTGGTCATCCCCAAGCTTAGGGTCTTGCCACTCCTTATTCCATAGCCCATCGAATCTTTACCCAAAACTTGAAAACTTCACAACACAAAACTCGACAGAAAACTCGTAAGCTCCGTTAGTATAAGAAAATAAATCACCACTTAGGTACTATTGTGGACTCATTATTTATTTATATGGGTGTAATATCTACTGTATTCCAACTTCTCTATGGTTCCTACCCTCCGATACTACTCATAGATTCATCAAAATAAGCAAACAACATATAGAAAACAGAATCTGTCAAAAACAGAACAGTCTGTAGTAATCTGTAACTCTCGAATACTTATGTAACTTCAAATATCCATCAAAATTAGGAAAACCTGAGAAATTTATATACCAATCCATATAAAATTGAATCAGATCAAAATAACGTTTATGTGAATTACTAAAACTAATTTACTGGGCGCAAAAGTTTCTGATTTTCAGCAGGATCAACACAACTATCACCGTAAGCTATCCCAAAGGTCTTACTTGGCACTTTATTGAAACAAAAGCTATAAAACATTGTTACTACAGTATCATAATCATGTAAACACACAAAAACAGTCATGGTAAATATTGGGTTGTCTCCCAACAAGCGCTTTTCTTTAATGCCTTTTTAGCTAGGCATGATGATTTCAATGATGCTCATATAAAAGATAAGAATTGAACCACAAAGAGAGCATCATGAAGAATATGACTAGCATATTTAAGTCTAACCCACTTCCTATGCCTAGGGATTTTGTGAGCAAAAAACTTATGGGAACAATAATTAACTAGCATAGGAAGGCAAAACAAGCATAACTTCAAGATTTTAAGCACATAGAGAGGAAACTTGATATTGTTGCAATTCCTACAAGCATATATTCCTCCCTCATAATAATTTTCAGTAGCACCATGAATGAATTCAACAATATAACTATCACATAAAGCATTATTTTCATGATGCATAAGCATAGAATTTTTATTACTCTCCACATAAGCAAATTTCTTTTCATGAATAGTAGTGGGAGCAAACTCAACAAAATAACTATCATGTGAGGCATAATCCAATTGAAAATTAAAATCAAGATGACAAGTTTTATGGTTATCATTCTTCTTTATAGCATACATGTCATCACAATAATCATCATACATAGCAACTTTGTTCTCGTAGTCAATTGGAACCTCTTCCGAAATAGTGGATGCTTCACTAAATAAAGTCATGACCTCTCCAAATCCAATTTCACAATTATCATAATAAGATTCAACACCCTCCAAAATAGTGGGATCAATACTTCCTAAAGTTGGCACTCTTCCAAACCCACTTTCATCAATATAATCATCATAAATAGGAGGCATGCTATCATCATAATAAATTTGCATATCAAAACTTGGGAGACCAAAAAAATATCATCTTCATTAAACATAGCATCCCCAAGCTTGGGACAAACATTAATTGCAGTAAATAAATTCTCAAACATGTCATTTTCATCAAACATAGCATCCCCAAGCTTGGGCCTTTGCATATCATAAGCATAATCACTATCATCATTAATAGTATGGATAGCACCAATAGTATAGCAATTATTATCATCACAATGAGTAGTAGGGCATAACCATAATAGAAGCAACATCATTTGGGAGGGATACCTTTTTACCTTTGATTCTCTGTCTTTTCTTTTTATTCTTCACATTATCTGTGGGTTTAATCCTCTTTTTGGAGCTCCTTTATTAATGAGATTGGTTGAATAGAAGGCTCCTCCCCATTACCTGATTCATCATAAGAAATAATAGGAGGATATTGGGAAACCTCTTCCCTTTCATTAGTATTCTCTTCATCTTCTATTTGTTTTCTTGTCTTTATGTAATTGGCAATATAAGGATTTTCAGTGCAATTAACCGCACAATACATATAAATTTCCTCTAAATCAAAATCAAGAACTTTATCAAGGACAAATTCTGGAATATCCTTAGTTATACATTTCATTTCTTCATAACCCACAAGCAAACTAAGTTCGTTATGATACGCAAGGGAAATCAAGTCATCACAATTTCTGGACACGATTTGATCATGAAACAATTTGCATTGGAGATTTAAATGATCACGTTCATTGCAAAGTTCACAAATATGGCTAAGAAAATTTAAATTTTCAGAACAAACATCTAGCCTCTCTTGCAACAATTTAGTTTCTAAATACTTATGCCTCTTGCAAAATTGATCTTCCCTATTTGGTGTGTACTTGCAAACTTTATGCACTCCACAAAAGTTGACATGCTTATAAGAGACATTTTTATCATGACTAGTGCAATCATCATTAGTACTATGGATATTCAAAGAGTTCATACTAACAACATTGCAATCATGCTCATCATTCAAAGATTTAGTGCCAAACATTTTAATGCATTCTTCTTCTAGCACTTTGGCACAATTATCGGAATCCTTATTTTCATGAAAGATATTAAAAAGATGAAGCATATGCGGCACCCTCAATTCCATTTTTTTATAGTTTTCTTTTATAAACTAAACTAGTGATAAAACAAGAAACTAAAAGATTCAGTTGCAAGATCTAAAGATATACCTTCAAACACTCACCTCCCCGGCGATGGCGCCGGAAAAGAGCTTGATGTCTACTACACAATCTTCTTCTTATAGACGTTGTTGGGCCTCCAAGTGCAGAGTTTTGTAGGACAGTAGCAAATTTCCCTCAAGTGGATGACCTAAGGTTTATCAATCCGTGGGAGACGTAGGATGAAGATGGTCTCTCTCTCAAACAACCCTGCAACCAAATAACAAAGAGTCTCTTGTGTCCCCAACACACCCAATACAATGGTAAACTGTATAGGTGCACTAGTTCGGCAAAGAGATGGTGTATACAAATGCAATATGGATGGTATATATAGGTTTTTGTAATCTGAAATTATAAAAATAGCAAGGTAGCAAGCAATAAAAGTGAGCGAAAACGGTATTGCAATGGCTCGAAACAAGGCCTAGGGTTCATACTTTCACTAGTGCAAGTTCTCTCAACAGTAATAACATAATTAGATCATATAACAATCCCTCAACATGCAACAAAGAGTCACTCCAAATTCACTAATAGCGGAGAACAAACGAAGAGATTATTGTAGGGTACGAAACCACCTCAAAGTTATTCTTTCCGATCAATCCATTGGGCTATTCTTATAAGTGTCACAAACAGCCCTAGAGTTCGTAGAAAAATAACACCTTAAGACACACATCAACCAAAACCCTAATGTCGCCTAGATACTCCAATGTCACCACAAGTATCAGCGGGTTTGATTATATGATATGCATCACACAATCTCAGATTCATCTATTCAACCAACACAAAGAACTTCAAAGAGTGCCCCAAAGTATCTACCGGAGAGTCAAGACGAAAACATGTGCCAACCCCTATGCATAAGTGATGACCCACAAGTATAGGGGATCTATCGTAGTCCTTTTGATAAGTAAGAGTGTCGAACCCAACGAGGAACAGAAGGAAATGATAAGCGGTTTTCAGTAAGGTTTTCTCTGCAAGCACTGAAATAGTAGGTGATATATAGTTTTGTGATAAGATAAATAGTAACGAGCAAAAAGTAAATAAAGTAAATAAAGTGTAGCAAGGTGGCCCAATCCTTTATGTAGAAAAGGATAAGCCTGGACAAATTCTAATAATGAAGAAGGAGCTCCCGAGGACACATTGGGAATTATCGTCAAGCTAGTTTTCATCACGTTCATAAGATTCGCGTTCGGTACTTTGATAATTTGATATGTGGGTGGACCGGCACTTGGGTACTGCCCTAACATGGACAAGCATCCCACTTATGATTAACCCCTATTGCAAGCATCCGCATCTACAAAAAGGAGTATTAAGGTAAACCTAACCACAGCATTAAACATATGGGTCCATATCAACCCCTAACGAAGCAACGCATAAACTAGGGTTTAACCTTCTGTCACTCTAGCAACCCATCATCTACTTATTACTTCCCTATGCCTTCCTCTAGGTCCAAATATTGGTGAAGTGTCATGTAGTCGACGTTCACATAACACCACTAGAGGAAAGATAACATACATCTCATCAAAATATCGAACGAATACCAAATTCACATGGCTACTAATAGCAAGACTTCACCCATGTCCTCAGGAACAAACGTAACTACTCACAAAGCATATTGATGTTCATAATCAGAGGAGTAATAATATGCATAAAG
The DNA here is from genome assembly GCA_021437245.1 of Aegilops speltoides. Lineage (NCBI taxonomy): Eukaryota > Viridiplantae > Streptophyta > Magnoliopsida > Poales > Poaceae > Aegilops > Aegilops speltoides. Next base: position 76,309,169 of record CM038145.1, on the reverse strand, counting down.
GATATCAACATATGATCTTCCACCAAGTAAACCAACTAGCATCAACTACAAGGAGTAATCAACACTACTAGCAACCCACAGGTACCAATTTGTGGTTTTGATACAAGATTGGATACAAGAGACGAACTAGGGTTTTGAGAGGAGATGGTGCTGGTGAAGATGTTGATGGAGATTGACCCCCTCCCGATGAGAGGATCGTTGGTGATGACGTTGGTGATGATTTCCCCCTCTCGGAGGGAAGTGTCCCCGGCAGAATAGCTCCGCCAGAGCCCTAGATTGATTCCGCCAAGGTTCCGCCTCGTGGCGGCGGAGTTTCGTCCCGTAAGCTTGCCCAGGATTTTTTTCAGGGTAAAAGTGATGATATAGCAGAAGATGGACGCCGGAGGCCCACCAGGGGGCCCAGGAGATAGGAGGTCACGCCCTACAAGGGGGGCGCCCTCCTGTCTCCTGGATAGGGTGTGGGCCCCCTGGCCTATTTCTTTCACTCATAAATTCTTATTAAATCCAAAAAGTTGTTTCGTGGAGTTTCAGGACTTTTGGAGTTGTGCAGAATAGGTTTCAACGTTTGCTCCATTTCCGGCCGAATTCCATTGCCAAGCATTCCCCTCTTCATGGTAAACCTTGTAAAATAAGAGAGAATAGCCATAAGTGTTGAGATATAATGTGTAATAACAGCCCATAATGCAATAAATATTGATATAAAAGCATGATGCAAAATGGACGTATCAACTCCCCAAAGCTTAGACCTTGCTTGTCCTCAAGTGGAAGCCGAAATCGAAAAATATGTCCACATGTTTAGAGATAGAGGTGTCGATAAAAATAAAATACGGACATGAAGGCATCATGATCATTCTAATAACAGTAACATATAAAGATTTTGTCATATGATTTCCTATGCTCAAGTAATAAGCAATTCACAATGTCAAGTATGGTTCAAAAACTTCATTGGGAACTAACAAACTGTAACTCAGTCATCGAAGCAATTGCAATTTATCGTAACATTAGAAAGAGTCAATAATATAGCTTTTCAGCAAGCTCACATACTCAACTATCTCTTAGTCTCCTATACTTGTTAACACTCACGCAATACTTGTGGTTATAGAGTTTCGGCCGGACACTAAGAAAGATAGGGGCTTATTGTGTTGCCTCCCAACGTATTCACCTTTAGGTGATGTCAACAATAATAGCCTATGCCAACTTACATCCAATTGGATATATATACCATGATCTTTCAAACACGAAGAGCTTGCCAAAGGATAAAATGAAAAAGGGAAAGGTGAGGATCACCTTGACTCAAGCATAAAGTAAAAACATAAAGTAAAAGATAGGCCCTTCGCATAGGGAAGCAGAGGTTGTCATGCGCGTTTAGGGTTGATGCACAAAATCTTAATGCAAAAGAACGTCACTTTATATTGCCCCTTGTATGTGGACCTTTATTATGCAGTCCGTCGCTTTTATTACTTCCACAACAAGTTCGTACAAAGCTTATTTTCTCTGCACTAATAAGTCATACATATTTAGAGAGCAATTTTTATTGCTTGCACCGATGACAACTTACTTGAAGGATCTTACTCAGTCCATAGGTAGGTATGGTGGACTCTCATGGCAAAACTGGGTTTGAGGATATTTGGAAGCACAAGTAGTATTTCTACTTGGTGCAAGGAATTTGGCTAGCATGAGGGGGAAAGGCAAGCTCAACATGTTTGGAAGGTCAATGACAATATACTTTAACTGAGATGTCGGAAAACATAAACCATTATGTTGTCTTCCTTGTCCAACATCAACTCTTTTAGCATGTCATACTTAATGAGTGCTTCACAATCATAAAAGATGTCCAAGATAATACCCCTCTTTCCTTATCACTTCCTATTAATTGCAACGATGACCAAGGCTACGTTCATCAACTCTCAACAATTTTTATGCCTCATACTTTCTATGTGTGAAGTTATCACTATCCATAAGATCAATATGAACTCTTTTGTTCTTTCTACTTTCTCAAGATCATAGAAAAATAGCAAAGCCCTTGACTCAACACTAATCTTTATTATAGATAGCACACGGACTCGATTACATAAAGAGATCACAATGCAAAACTCAAAACTACTTGAAATCAAAACTTCAAACTAATAGATCAAGATACTACTAAAAGGATCGAACTAAATAATGCGGTAAAAGTAGGAGTGTGATGGTGATACGATATCGGGGCACCTCCACCAAGCTTGGCAGTTGCCAAGGGGAGTGCCCATACCCATGTGATTAGTTCTTTGGAAGTGGTGAAGTAGGAGTTGTTGATGATGTAGGCTTGTCGTCCATCTTCCAAGGCATAGGCTCTCCATCATAAAAGGATGATTGAGTCTCCGGGATCCTTAAATCTGCAGCCAAACTCATTCGCTTGAATCTATATTCATACTCATAGTTCTGGTTTTGCAGGTCATAAATCTGGGCTTGGAGGTGCTCAATTTTCTCTTGAAGCTTGAAGATGGTCTCCCCAATGACTTTGGCATCCAGCTTGTGGTTGTTGGTGAACTCTGTGATCATCATATGGTTGGCGTTGAGTCCACCTCCACCATCCCTTGGCACTTGAAAACTTCTTGCTCCATGGCTTCGAGCTTTGTCTCCATGCTCCCGGTACGCCTTGGTCCCTCCACATCGCGGATGTGCAGCACCCCCTCACGCATCTCAATGGTTTGAGGGTGATGCAGCACCTCCGCGAGATAGGGGTTGATAACCCTCTTGAAAAACTTGTCCTTGGGAGCGCTTGGAGACGACATGATGCTCTAGATCTGAAACAGAAACAGCTCGAAACGAAAATAGAGGATATTTGTGTGATACGTTGGTCAAAACCTTTGGGAGTATATATAATGAATTTTTACCGACCAAAATACGTAACATACAAGAAAACGGAGTCCGGGAGGCACACGAGGTGCCCACGAGGCAGGGGCGCGCCTCTCTGGGGCGGCCTCTCTCTCGTGGGAGCCTTGTGTCCCTTTAGGACTACTTCTTTCTTCCTAAAATTCTTAAATAATCCAAAACTGATAAAAATTGCCATTAGAGTTGTTTTGGAGTCGGTTTACTTACCGTACCACGTACCTATGCCTTTTCAGAGTCTGGAACATTATGGAAAGTGTCTCTTATGTATTCCTCAGGGGTTATGGTTTCAACAATATTAGCTTCAACATTGATAGGATTACCTGAAATATAATGTTTAATTCTTTGACCGTTTACCACCCTCAGATTTGTGCCTTCGAAGTTGTTGATTTTTATAGCACCAGAACAATACACCTCCTCGATAACGTAGGGACCTTCCCATTTTGAGAGAAGTTTTCCTGCAAAAAATCTTAAACGAGAGTTGAATAATAACACATAATCTCCTACGTTAAACTCACGCTTTTGTATCCTCTTATCATGCCAGCGTTTGACTTTTTCTTTGAAAATCTTAGCATTCTCATATGCTTGGGTTCTCCATTCATCAAGTGAGCTAATATCAAATAACCTCTTCTCATCGGCAAGTTTGAAATCATAATTGAGCTCCTTAATGGCCCAATATGCTTTATGTTCAAGTTCAAGAGGTAAATGACATGATTTTCCATAAACCATCTTATAAGGAGACATACCCATAGGATTTTTGTATGCAGTTCTATAGGCCCATAATGCATCATCAAGTTTTTTGGACCAATTCTTTCTAGATCTATTCACAGTCTTTTGCAAAATTAATTTGAGCTCTCTATTGCTCAACTCTACGACCACTAGATCATGGATGATAAGGAGATGCTATTCTATGATTGACATCATACTTAGCAAGCATCTTACTGAAAGCACCATGAATAAAGTGTGAACCACCATCAGTCATAAGATATCTAGGGACTCCAAACCTCGGAAAAATAACTTCTTTAAGCATTTTAATAGAAGTGTTATGATCAGCACTACTAGTTGGAATAGCTTCTACCCACTTAGTAACGTAATCAACAGCAACTAAAATATGTGCATAACCATTGGAGGCAGGAAAAGGTCCCATGTAATCAAAGCCCCAAACAACAAATGGTTCAATAGCAACAGAATAATTCATAGGCATTTCTTGACGTCTACTAATGTTACCTATTCTTTGACGTTCGTCACAAGATAAGACAAACTTACGAGCATCTTTGAAGAGAGTAGGCCAATAAAAACCAGATTGTAGTACCTTGTGTGCAGTTCTATCTCCAGCGTGGTGTCCTCCATAGGATTCAGAGTGACACTTGCATAGGATTTGTTCCTGTTCATGCTCAGGCACACAACGTCTAATAATACCATCTACTCCTTTATAAAGATGTGGATCATCCCAGAAGTAATGTCTTAAATCATAAAAGAACTTTTTCTTTTGCTGGTATGTGAAACTAGGCGGTATATATTTAGCAACAATGTAATTAGCATAATCAGCATACCAAGGAGCAGTACAAGAAGCATTGACAACCGCTAATTGTTCATCAGGAAAGCTATCATTAATAGGCAGTGGGTCATCAAGAACATTCTCTAACCTAGACAAGTTGTCTGCAATGGGGTTCTCAGCTCCCTTTCTATCAATAATATGCAAGTCAAGTTCTTGGAGCAAGAGAACCCATCTAATGAGTCTAGGCTTAGCATCTTTCTTTTCCATAAGGTATTTAATAGCAGCATGATCAGTGTGAATAGTAACTTTGGAATCGACAATATAAGGTCTAAACTTATCACATGCAAACACAACTGCTAAGAACTCTTTTTCAGTAGTAGCATAATTTCTCAGGCGTATCAAGAGTCTTACTAGCATATTGGATAACATTCAATTTCTTATCGACTCTTTGCCCTAAAACAGCACCTCTGACATAATCACTAGCATCACACATAATTTCAAAAGGTAAATTCCAATCAGGTGGCTGAACAATAGGTGCAGTGATCAAAGCTTTCTTAAGTGTTTCAAATGCTTCTACACAGTCATCATCAAAGACAAAGGGAATATCTTTTTGCAATAAATTAGTCAGAGGCCTAGAGATTTTAGAAAAGTCCTTAATGAACCTCCTATAAAAGCCGGCATGACCAAGGAAACTTCTTATACCTTTTATGTCCTTGGGACATGGCATCTTTTCAATAGCATCAACTTTGGCTTTATCAACTTCAATACCTCTCTCGGAGATCTTGTGCCCCAAGACAATGCCTTCATTAACCATAAAGTGACACTTTTCCCAATTCAGGACGAGACTAGTGTCTTCGCATCTCTGCAAAACTCAATCAAGGTTGCTCAAACAATCATCAAAAGAGGATCCATAGACGGAGAAGTCATCCATGAATACCTCACAAATCTTTTCACAAAAATAAGAAAATATAGCAATCATGCATCTTTGAAAGGTAGCAGGTGCATTACATATACCAAAAGGCATACGTCTATAAGCAAAAGTACCAAAAGGGCAAGTAAAAGTAGTTTTAGATTGATCCTTCGCTGACACAGGTATTTGAGAGAAGCCAGAATAACCATCTCGAAAGCAAAAATGTGTATGTTTGGATAGCCTTTCTAGCATTTGATCAATAAAAGGTAAAGGGTCACTACAAGGGAAAAGCCTAGCAGCAGCGCGGGTTTTGGGCCTATAAGGCGCTTCTGACTAACTTATAGCGATGGCGGGTGCAACCAGCCTTCTGACTAACGTATATAGCGAGAGCGTGGGTAGAAACCTGCGCTACTACTAATTTGTAATCTCTGAAAAAAAAATTGAATTTTTTCGAAAAAAAAATTGAATTTTTTTCCCTAATTTTCAAATTTCTGAATTATTTTAACCTCAAATCTCTAATCACCCCTCATCGCTGCTCAATTTAATCTCTAATCACGCCTCATCATTCCAAATCATCTAACTTCCGGACGGTCACCCATCCTCTCACTACTCCACTGAGCACGCTTAACTTCCGGGTTCTATTCTCCTCGCTTCCAAGTCGCACTTGTTGTTTTCGACAATAGTAAGATGTCAATCCTATTAACCTCAGAAATTTAGCTTGAGCATGAAGTCACACATTTCATTGTTTGAGTTTGAAACTATTGTTCTAAAAAATTAGTAACACTAATATTTCTTGAATAATTAGTTTGACCATAGTTTGACCACAGTTTGACCATAGTTTGACCAGATTTGACCAAAATTCAAAAAAACTAAAATAATTATTTAGTAACACTAATATTCTTGAATAATTATAGTTTGACCAGATTTAACAAAAATTAAAAAAAACTGATTTTTTTTGAATTTTTTTGCCTCTAGATCTTAAAAGCCCCGTAACTTTTTTTCTGTTAGGCTTTTGAGGATTTTAAAAATGTTTAACAGGGTTCCCCCGGTTAAATTCGGATGTAACTTTTCGAGTAGATGATTTTTCATATAAAAAACTTTTTCATCCGAGTTCGTATGCAAAAGTTATGGCCATTTTACAAATTTCCAGAGAGATTTTGCAAATAAAGTCGAAATTAATATTTGTAAATTTTCCCAACAACTAGACCACATATCACATGGGAAACTTATTTTCTTTTATTTTTTTTGACATTTTTATCATTTTCTTTTATTTTTTTAAAACTGAAAAGGCGGTCCACAGGGGGGGTAGACTTTGACAACTATGCCATACCCCGCGCTACTACTATGATGAGACGATTAGCGAGAAGCGGATTTTTAACCTCGCTACTACTAAGTTGATAGCGATGGCGGGTTTTAACCTCGCTACTACTAAGTTGATAGCGATGGCGGGTTAGTAGTAGCGAGGTTAAAACCCGCCATCGCTATCAACTTAGTAGTAGCGAGGTTAAAACCGGCGCTACTACTATGGCATATCCGGGGCACGGTAGAGACCGCTTAGTAGTAGCGAGGTTACAAACCCGACTGCTGCTATCAACTTAGTAGTAGCGAGGTTTAAAACCTGCGCTGCTAGTAAATAGCGAGCGAGGGTTTTAACCCTCGCCGCTAAGATTCTGTGTATAGCCTTTTCCCTAGTAGTGGGTAATGATCTTTCTTAGTAGCTTTATTTAACTTACGAAAATCAATTACCATCCTATAACCTGTAATAATTCTTTGCGGGATCAATTCATCTTTATCATTAGGAACAACGGTAATACCTCCCTTTTAGGGACACAATGGATGGGCTTACCCATTCACTATCGAGAACGAGATAAATAATACCTGCCTCAAGGAGCTTTAGTATCTGCTTTCTTACCACTTCCTTCATCTTGGGATTTAATCGTCTTTGAGGATCCCTAACTGTTTTGGCATCTTTTTCCACTGAAATTTTGTGTTGACATAATGTGGGACTAATGCCCTTAAGATCATCCAGAGTATATCCAATAGCAGCTCGGTGCTTCTTCAGAGTTTTCAATAATCTTTCTTCTTCTTTCTCTGAAAGGTTAGCACTAATAATAACAGGATATATTTCTTTTTCATCAAGATAAGCATACTTAAGATTATCACGTAAGGGTTTGAGTTCAAACACGGGATCACCCTTGGGTGGAGGGGGATCCCCAAGAATTTCAACGGGAAGGTTATGTTTCAGCATAGGTTCTTGTTTAAGGAACACTTCATCTATTTCTTCCCTTTCCTTCATAAACATATCGTTTTCATGGTCTAGAAAATATTGTTCTAACAGATCAGTTGGAGGAACAGCAATGGAAGCAAGACCAATAATTTCATCCTTACTAGGTGGTTCCCTTTCACGAGGTTGTCTACTAAACTTAGCAAAATTGAACTCATGAGACATACCATCTATGCCAACAGTGACGACCTTCCTTTTATAACTAATCTTAGCACTAGCAGTATTCAAGAAGGGTCTACCAAAAATAATGGGACAAAAATCATCTTGTGGGGAAGCAAGAACAAGAAAATCAGTAGGGTATTTAACCTTCCCACACAAAACTTCAACATCTCTAACAATCCCAATAGGTTTAATGGTGTCCCTATTAGCAAGCTTAATAGTAACATCAATGTCTTATAATTCAACAGGTGCAATATTGTGCATAATTCCTTTATAAAGATCATAAGGTATCGCACTAGCACTAGCACCCATATCACATAAGCCATGATAACAATGATCTCCTATTTTAACAGAAATAACAGGCGTGCCTACAACATGTCTACATGTCTTAGTATCGGGTCTAGCAATATTAGCAGTTTCGCCCAAGAAAGAGATAACATGCCCATCTAAGTCCTCATCCAAGAGATCTTGAATCATAGCAATACCAGGTTCACCATTAATTTGCTCAGGAGGTGTATAGGTCCTAGTATTACTCTTATGAACAACAGTCGAAGCTTTAACATGATCTTTTATCCTAACAGGAAAAGGAGGTTTTTCGACATAAGCAGTAGGAATAATAGGATCACTATATGTAATAGTCTTTTCTTCGACTATAATAGGTGCAACTACATTCACTTCAACAGGAGGATTATATTTAAACCATTTTTCTTTAGGGAGATCAGCGTGAGTAGCAAAAGTTTCACAAAAAATTAGCTACTATCTCAGAGTCAAGTCCATACTTAGAGCTAAATCCACGGAAAGCATCAGTATCCATAAAAGATTTAACACAATCGAACTTAGGTGTCATACCTGACTCCTTACCATCGTCGGAACCCCAATCTTTAGAGTTGCGTTTAATTATTTCCAATAAGTCCCATTTGAAATCAATAGTCTTCAGCATATAGGAACCAACACAGGAAGTATTGAGCAGGTTGTGATTATCAAGAGAAAGCTGAGCATAAAAGTTCTGAATAATCATTTCCCGAGAGAGCTCATGATTGGGGCATGAATACAACATTGACTTAAGCCTCCCCCAAGCTTGAGCGATGCTTTGTCCTTCGCGAGGCCAGAAATTATAAATGTAATTATGATCACGATGAACAAGATGCATAGGATAGAACTTCTGGTGAAATTCCAACTTCAATCGCTTATAATTCCAAGATCTCGTATCATCACATAGCCTATACCATGTCATTGCATCTCCCTTGAAATATAAAGGGAAGACCTTCCTTTTGACAACATCATCGGGAATACCTGCAAGCTTAAATAATCCACAAACTTCATCCACAAAGATAAGGTGTAAATCGGGATGCAATGTTCCGTCTCCTGCAAAAGGATTAGCTAGCAGTTTTTCTATCATACCCGGAGGAATCTCAAAGTGAATATTTTCATAAAGTTCAGTAGGTTGAGGAGCATCTCTTTGCTCTTCTGGTTGGGGTGAAGATACCCCAAACAAGCCCCTCAAAGGATTAGTTTCCATAGTGACAAGTAACAGAAAATTTCAGCACACTATATAAATGTTTCCTTACCAAGTTCCACTCACCAAAAGCGCTACACTCCCCGGCAACGGCGCCAGAAAAGAGTCTTGATGACCCACAAGTATAGGGGATCTATTGTAGTCCTTTCGATAAGTAAGAGTGTAGAACCCAACGAGGAGCAGAAGGAAATGATAAGCGGTTTTTAGTAAGGTTTTCTCTGCAAGCACTGAAATAGTAGGTGGTAGATAGTTTTGTGATAAGATAAATAGTAATGAGAAAAAAGTAAATAAAGTGCAGCAAGGTGGCCCAATCCTTTATGTAGCAAAGGATAAGCCTGGACAAATTCTAATAATGAAGAAGGAGCTCCCGAGGACACATTGGGAATTATCGTCAAGCTAGTTTACATCACGTTCATAAGATTCGCGTTCAGTACTTTGATAATTTGATATGTGGGTGGACCGGCACTTGGGTACTGCCCTAACATGGACAAGCATCCCACTTGTGATTAACCCCTATTGCAAGCATCCGCAACTACAAAAAGAAGTATTAAGGTAAACCTAACCACAGCATTAAACATATGGGTCCATATCAACCCCTAACGAAGCAGCGCATAAACTAGGGTTTAAGCTTCTGTCACTCTAGCAACCCATCATCTACTTATTACTTCCCTATGTGATGCGGAGCATCCCACGGTCATCCCCATGTACACTCCGACTACTCTCCATACCCCAAGAGGACATATGACGAGACCTCGAACATACGCCATTGGAACTAAGGTGAACCCGCTCTTCTTCGAGAACATCATGAATATCCATTGGACTTGCTTGCTACCTCACCAAAGTGCTCTATGTGTCTTTAGGTACGAAGACCGACGACCACAAGCTGGTGAGGGACACCCCAAAGGAGTTGGAGAAGGACCACAAGGCTACAAGGAAGAAGATGGAGCCCAACAGGAGCTGGACAGGAGGTCCCAGGCGACCCCGTGCACACGGGCCCCCGAGACCCCGTGCGCACGGACTACTCAGGGAGCTGGCGCTGGAGCACCCCGTGTGCACGGGCCTGTACCGTGCCCACGGGACCTCCATGCGCACGGGCCCAACTTACCCCGTGCACACGGGCTCATCAGGATGGGCGGCTGTGATCCCCAATCCGAGCCCCTCTTCACCCACTTCGACCCCAAGACTATATAAACCATACCTAGGGCTATGTTTAGGGGGAGGCAAAGTAGTTGATACACATTTGTGAGCTTTGCTCCATGGATCCACTCCACTAGGAGATCAAGACCTCCTCTTGGAGTGACCAAACATCAAGACCTCCTTCTTGGGGAATGATCTATCTAGATCATCAAGCCCTCATCTCCTTCATAGGATTTGGGATGAACTCTACCATGTATCTTATTTCCCTTCGTTGTTCATGTACCTTGTGGATCTTGTGTGTTTGATTGTCTAGTGGATGTGTGATTTGACTTGTTCTTGAGTGTTCCTCTTGTTTTCCCTCTTTTGTGCATCTTGTTCTTGGGGATTCCCCTCCAATTCGTGAAAGATATCCCCCATAGGGTTCCACCCTACATCATATGGTATCATGAGCCATGGTTGATCACAAAATTGGAGCCCCCCTCTTTGTTTTCTAGGCTAGTTTTGTGTAATTTCGTCCTAAATCCGAAAATCCCCACCAAAAATAGCCCCAATTTTTTTGTGATTTGTTGGTTTGATGAGATTTTGTTGGATTTGATCCATGGATTTGCTTGGTTTCAAGTGGATCTAGCTTTCCCCCATCTTTTCCCCACCATCCATCCCCAAAATCTCCCCAATTTTGCCCTAGAAATCTTCAATTTCCGCCCCAAAATCGCGAAATTTCCGCCCACCCCGTGCCCACGGACCCCAGACCCCGTGCGCACGGGCCCCCGAAAAGTCTCTGGACACCCCGTGCCCACAGGCTTGTACCGTGCGCGTGGGACCCCGTGCCCATGGGCCCTAGACCCCGTGCGCACGGCCCCCCTACGGCAGCCGCGAGCAGTTCACCATTTCAGCCATAACTTCCACATCCGGAGTCCGATTTTCGCGTTCTTTAGCTCGTTGAGTAGCTATTGACATCCCCCATCCACCTACATAGGTTCCCACACCATTTGGCTCCATAAAATTTTTGACATTTTGGCATCTTTGCCTAGGCCCTCCACCATATCATCCGCAAAACCACCATAGCCTTCCGCAACATAACCCATTTTGCTACATTTAGCATTTGTGGTTGTTTGAGTGGCGGCGTGAGTCTCCTAAGGTGTTTCGGATACTTAGGGACATTTGCTTCTTCACAAACCACCACCACTTCCACATTTCCATTTCCACTTCCACCATTTGACGTTTGTCATTTGAGATTTTGAGTTTGCGGTTTTTACCATTCCTAAGGTGTTTCAGCTACTTAGGGACGGGTATACATCATCTTGGTATCTACATCAAGAACACCGCCACTCATCTTCGCAAAGGACGGTAACCTCGATGACACCATTGTATATTCCCCTTGCAAATTGCATTGATAACCCCTAGCCCATTTTGCGTTACTTGCCTATCGAGACTAGCCATTTGAGTATTGCCGGCAACGTTACTTGTGCACATTAGTGATCATACTTCCCATCGCATACATACCATATCATCGTGGTGCATATATTGGTATCATATCTCGTGTCACAAGTTTGTTCCCGCATATACGCAATTGCTATCTTGGTTTGTGCATTGTGCAAATTGGCCATAGAAAAAAAAGAAATAAAGCTTTTAAGCAAAAAGAGAGAAAAGAAGCTTGTAAGCAAGTGCCATAGCATCATACCCCATCGCACATAAGATTGTCATACCCGATCATCTTGGATCATCTTGAGAGAAACACCGGGAACCATACATACATAGCATACTTGGGATAGAAGGTTTATCCATTTTGTATCTTATAGGTTGTGCACAAGTATCGTATCCGCCTACTGAGAAATCATGCTAGCGTCTCTCTTGAGTTGTGCAACACGAGCGTTTTCCGTGGACTCCACATTTTGTGCTCATTCCTTGGTTGCACGACCCCATTTATCTATCCGTGTGTGTGTTTCCGTGTAACATTTGCTATTGGTCTACTTGTTTTACTTGTGAATTTGTGAAACTTTTCCAACATTATTGACTCTTGCTAACATTTTGCATCAAATTTTTGTGCCACTATCCTCACCGAGCTCTACCATAAGCTTTTACTTGATAGGTGTGAGTGAACAAGTCCGGTACCAATTCCACTATTCTTTCATTTCACATTGAGTGATACAAGATACATCCTCAACTTTGGGAAAAGGTAGCTTGGTATTGTTTATCTCATTTCCTACTCACCTTTGCTCGAGTCTTGTGATGGATGGGCAAGGCATTTCCTCTCCGGTCTACGACAACAACGACGGCGTGAACGACTACATCACCAAAGCGTCCATCTTCGATCTACAACGACAAATGCAAGGCGCACAATCAAGATTGCGAGAGCGCATCGAGAACATCTCCATCGACATTCATCACTCCGAAGCAAGGAAAAGGGACTACATCGACAAGAAGCTTTCCGCACATAAAGAGGAGCAAGATGCAAGGACGGAGGAGATTAGAACATTGATCAAGTCTTCTTCCCCTTCGTCATCTTCAAGGCGGCGACATTCAAGCCACAAGTCTTCGGAGCGCGGCCACGATACAAGTGCAAATCGTCCTCGTCCACATCTACATGGAGACCACCATCATGTTCGTGATCAACATCATCATGAAGGGCAAGTCACATCCAAGCATCATGTGCACGACGACAATGAACGACATCTCCTACGAGCTCAAGCATGACAACGACATCATCATCATGAAGATGCTCCACAAGCGCAAATGCACAAGTCCCAACAAGCCCTACTTCACGCTAAGTCCAAGCTTCAAGAGCACAAAAGAAGACCGCGAGACGACCACCACCAAGACGGCGCCACGGCTACACCAACCACTTTGGCATCTTCGCCAAGTGCTATCAAGGCATCTTCGCCTTTGGACGTACGGCATCTTCGCCTACTTCCCACGAGTACGCCTACAACGACTTCCTCAAGTCCAAGGCGGCGACCTATGAGCGAGGGTGACACTTCCATCTTCGGAAGCCCCTCAAGGACGATGGCCGAGCATGGGAAACTCCCTTCGGTCATGGCGACGAGCTACGAGGTGCCACATCATATGGGCCTCCAACACCAAGACAGCGACAAGAAGGTCGAGCAAGGGCCATCCCCTTCGACCACGGCGATAGGAGTTGAGCATGGAGACATTTGCACCTACATCTCTCCGACACCCACATATGTCGAGATGCCCCATTTGTCATGTGAGGAGAGCCACCACCACATGAGTGACATGAGTGACTCCACCATATGTGACAATGAGAGCATTTCCTATGGGAGGATGAGTGTGACCACCACTAGCCCCACACATGAGAGCATGCCACACATCCTATGTGAGGTTGAGCCCCATTTGAGTGACTCCACCAACCATATGAGTGAGTGCATCCTTGAGGGAGTGAGTGAGCCACAACACTTAGTGAGTGAGGTAGTTGACACGGCATGTGAGGCCACTATGATTTCTAACGACTTAACCTCTACTCCTAGTGTGTTTTCTTCTTTGGTGCTAGGTCTCCTACATGACGACATGCCTATCCTCGACGAGTACATCCCTGCAATGGACAATATGATGGCCATGGTGGACGATGATGCACCTCCCACATGGTTCCATCAACATGAAGATGACAATGAGACGATCTTCAACACCTCACCTACAACACATGAGCGACGCTCCAAAGGTAACATAGGTGATGGTGCTTCTCTTGTCCCACTAGTGGACGCTCTTGACAATGATTGCTCCCATGATGTTGACCCACCTATTACCATGCTTCATGCTAGTGAAACTTCTTCATGCCTTGACTTACCTATTTATGATGAATATGATGATGAGCATGTTGAGTTGCCTAGTTGTGATGCTATGCTACATAGGATATCATGTGAAAATTCTATTGGTCACATCATGTTTGACAATCCATTGAACTTGTCATATGCTATGAGTGAGATCTCCCATATTGCATCATTTCACATTAAAATAAATCCCATTTGCACTTATGGCATAGATGACGAGATGATGGTCATTGGCTTTTGCTTCTCTTGTGATGATATTGCCATGCTCCTTTACATGATTTTCGCAATTCATCTACTATGCCATGCCATGATCACATTGTTCCAAATATGCATTGTTTTGGATGTTGTCAATATTCTCCACGTGATTTTGCTACTCATGCTCATGAGGAGACCCCCATAGTTTCCTCATACTTATTCGGAGATCTTGATACATTCCACACTTTGCATGATTTCCATGATTGCGTGCACCATATGCATAACATGAATAACAATGCTCTTGATATTTCTCATGATGTGTTACATCCTTTGAGTCTCCATTATGCTATACATAACAACAAACCTATCATGATGGATCACATGTTTCTATATCACGCATCTCATTTATTTGAGCATTGGATATTTGGTGCTAACCAACACAAGCACGTATGCATCATAATGGATGATGTGTACATTTACCACACGCACAATTTCTTTGGATTGTGTCTATTTTGTGTAGGTACTCACGTATACTCGTCAACCTCTCAATCCCAAGAGTTGACGAAATGAGCTCTTGAGAGCAACGATGATTTGGGATCCCGTGGACTATCCTTACCACCGTTCCCTTCGCACAAGGACTACACGCATCTCTTCTACTTGGCTCTCACATGACTATGGGCCATTTATCACTTGACACCTTATGCTCATTTTAACGTGTTCACTTTGCATGCTATGCTTGCTTCTATGCCTTTGCCATGCAATTGTGACCCTTGCTTGCATCTACCCATGTTTCATCATTATGCTACTTCTATGTGTATTTGCATGCTTGGTAGAGATCCTTGTTGCTATTGCCATGTTTATCATGTGCCCCATGCTATTGTCCTCATATCTTGCTTTCATGCTTGTGCTATGACATGTGAATTATTCATGCCCACTATTTGCACCAATGACATGTTTGCCATGATTCCTTCTAGTATGTTGCATCTTCGCACTACTAGCATACTTGACTTGATCGCTATGATAGCTAGCCATGTTGCATCACCCATGTTCCACTATTACTTGCTTTCTTGGGTTGATGACATATATGCTCATGCCTCTCACATGATATATCTTGATCATTGTCTCTTGTCTCCATTAGTTGCATCTCTCATATCACCTTGTATTGATTGCCAACTTACTATGCTTGTTGATCATGGAGACTTTGACACCTTACTTGTGATGCCTGCTTCTTTCCTTGAGCCTCTTGTCTTTGGTTGTTCTTGCATCATATGCCTCCATACTATAAAATGCTCCCTTGTACCTTCTTATGATGAGCTTGATGCATACACTTTTTGGGTATCTTACCACTTTAATGATAGGTTTTTCATTTCCGCTAACCTCATTTGTTTTTCTGAGTGTTTATCATGTTCTTTCATTTTGGAGGATTCACAAGGCGGCGCCCTTATGCGACATATTGGTTATGTGAAGGCATACATGATGTACGACTCCAACATCTTTGGGAACTTTCTTGAGGTGAACTCCTTCTCTTTGAGCCATCCTCAAATACGCATATTGGATGGGTCACTCTTTCATTGTTGTTTCCTTCTTGTTGTCTACATGATACATCTCGTGAACGGAGGAGCGACATTGGAGATTGGCTACATGGACCTTCACATTAAGGAGCGCTCGCACTTATTGGATGCACCTTAGGCACTCCACTCATGCCTCGACATTGAGCTTTGGTACACCAACACCTCCATATTTGTTGATTGTGCTCATACATGTCATGCTCGATGGACATATCATACTTACCACAAGTTTGCATCTCATGCATGGATTGACTCACATTATGATTGCCTTGTTGCATCTATTTCCATGTCATCTATGATATATGAGCTTCTGCACTTCCTTAGCAAATTTGTTGTGATCTACCTTGATGGCATATTCATACATCACGATCATATTGTCCACCATCAATTGCATGATAACATACACATGTTGAGCATCCATTACCATATTCATGCTATTGATAAACCGTCTCACTATGACATCATTTTGCACCGTGGTTGTATTGATCATATTCACAACACATTTGTGTGCACAATGATCGCATGTCCTCCCATGAATGCTTTGCATCTCATTCTACATCATCTTGATAAGCTTCATGCGCTTTGTCACCACCAATCTTGTCGCACGGACTCATTCTTACATGATGGACACTTTGTGTGTGCTAACCATTGTATTTCCGAGTGTTGCTTGTGTTTGCTCTTTTTGCATGTCTATCACTCCGGTGACACCTTGGACTACTTGGATTGCGCCATGTCTTCAACTTCGTCCAACTACAAGTCCCTCTATGACAACCGTTTCCATGGTGATGAGGATCACGATCCGAGGTCGGATCTTTCCCAAGGGGGGGAGATGATGCGGAGCATCCCACGGTCATCCCCATGTACACTCCGACTACTCTCCATACCCAAGAGGACATATGACGAGACCTCGAACATACGCCATTGGAACTAAGGTGAACCCGCTCTTCTTCGAGAACATCATGAATATCCATTGGACTTGCTTGCTACCTCACCAAAGTGCTCTATGTGTCTTTAGGTACGAAGACCGACGACCACAAGCTGGTGAGGGACACCCCAAAGGAGTTGGAGAAGGACCACAAGGCCACAAGGAAGAAGATGGAGCCCAACAGGAGCTGGACAGGAGGTCCCAGGCGACCCCGTGCACACGGGCCCCCGAGACCCCGTGCGCACGGACTACTCAGGGAGCTGGCGCTGGAGCACCCCGTGCGCACGGGCCTGTACCGTGCCCACGGGACCCCCGTGCGCACGGTCTCATCAGGATGGGCGACTGTGATCCCCAATCCGAGCCCCACTTCACCCACTTCGACCCCAAGACTATATAAACCATACCTAGGGCTATGTTTAGGGGGAGGCAAAGTAGTTGATACACATTTGTGAGCTTTGCTCCATTGATCCACTCCACTAGGATATCAAGACCTCCTCTTGGAGTGACCAAACATCAAGACCTCCTTCTTGGGGAAGGATCTATCTAGATCATCAAGCCCTCATCGCCTTCATAGGATTTGGGATGAACTCTACCATGTATCTTATTTCCCTTCGTTGTTCATGTACCTTGTGGATCTTGTGTGTTTGATTGTCTAGTGGATGTGTGATTTGACTTGTTCTTGAGTGTTCCTCTTGTTTTCCCTCTTTTGTTCATCTTTTTCTTGGGGATTCCCCTCCAATTCGTGAAAGATCTCCCCATAGGGTTCCACCCTACATCACTATGCCTTCCTCTAGGTCCAAATAATGGTGAAGTGTCATGTAGTCGACGTTCACATAACACCACTAGAGGAAAGAAAACATACATCTCATCAAAATATCGAACGAATACCAAATTCACATGACTACTAATAGCAAGACTTCACCCATGTCCTCAGGAACAAATGTAACTACTCACAAAGCATATTCATGTTCATAATCAGAGGAGTAATAATATGCATAAAGGATCTGAACATATGATCTTCAACCAAGTAAACCAACTAGCATCAACTACAAGGAGTAATCAACACTACTAGCAACCCACAGGTACCAATTTGTGGTTTTGATACAAGATTGGATACAAGAGATGAACTAGGATTTTGAGAGGAGATGGTGCTGGTGAAGATGTTGATGGAGATTGACCCCCTCCCGATGAGAGGATCGTTGGTGATGACGTTGGTGATGATTTCCCCCTCCCGGAGGGAAGTGTCCCCGGCAGAACAGCTCCGCCAGAGCCCTAGATTGATTCTGCCAAGGTTCCGCCTCGTGGCGGCGGAGTTTCGTCCCGTAAGCTTGCCCACGATTTTTTCCAGGGTAAAAGTGATGATATAGCAGAAGATGGGCGCGGAGGCCACGAGGGGCCACGGAGATAGGAGGCCGCACCCTCTGGGGCGTGCCCTCTGTCTCTGGGCAGTGTGGGCCCTGGCCTATTTCTTTTCGCTCATAAATTCTTATTAAATCCAAAAGTTGTTTCTTGGAGTTTCAGGACTTTTGGAGTTGTGCGAATAGGTTTCAACGTTTGCTCCTTTTCGGCCGAATTCCATTTCCGGCATTCCCCTCTTCATGGTAAACCTTGTAAAATAAGAGAATAGCCATAAGTGTTGAGATATAATGTGTAATAACAGCCTATAATGCAATAAATATTGATATAAAAGCATGATGCAAAATGGACGTATCAATAAGTTCACAAGGTCACTGAACCCGCAAGTTGATCACCAAAACATACATCAAGTAGATCACGTGAATATCCCATTGCCACCACAGATAAGCACATGCAAAACATACATCAAGTGTTCTCAAATCCTTAAAGACTCAATCCAATAAGATAACTTCAAAGGGAAAACTCAATCCATTACAAGAAGGTAGAGGGGGAGAAACATCATAAGATCAAACTATAATAGCAAAGCTCGCGGTACATCAAGATCGTGCCACATCAAGAACAAGAGAGAGAGAGAGAGAGAGAGAGAGAGAGAGAGAGAGAGATCAAACACATAGCTACTGGTACATACCCTCAGCCCTGAGGGTGAACTACTCCATCCTCATCATGGAGAGCCTCGGGATGATGAAGATGACCACCGATGATGAATCCCCCTTCCGGCAGGGTGCCAGAACAGGGTCCTGATTGGTTTTTCGTGGCTATAGAGGCTTGCGGCAGTGGAACTCCCGATCTAGGTTTTGTTCTAGAAGTTTGGGGATTTGTAGGAGGGGTTGGCGTCGGTTTCACGTCAAGGGACCCGCAGAGAGTCCACGAGGCAGGGAGCGTGCCCTAGGGGGGTGCCCTCCACCTTTGTGGTGCCCTCGGGACTCCCGTCCGGTAGATTTTCGTTCCAGTATTTTTTATATTTTCCAAAAATATTCTCCCTTGATTTTTAGCGCATTCCAAGAACTTTTATTTCTGCACAAAAACAACACCATGGTAGTTCTGCTGAAAACAACATCAGTCCGGGTTAGTTTTAACCAAATCATACCAAAATCGTGTAAAAACATTATAAACATGGCATGAATACATCAAAAATTATAGATACATTGGAGACATATCAGTGTGCGGTGCTCCCCTCCACAGTTTACGCCTCCGATCATATTCCCGTAATGCTTAGGCGAAGCGCTGCGCGGATCACTTCACCATCACTGTCACCACGCCGTCGTGCTGACGAAACTCTCCCTCGACACTTTGCTGGATCAAGAGTTCGAGGGACGTCATCGAGCTGAACGTGTGCAGAACTCGGAGGTGCCGTATGTTTGGTGCTTGATCGGTCTGAACAAGAAGAAGTTTGACTACATCAACTGCGTTAACAAACGCTTCCGCTTTCGGTCTACGAGGGTACGTTGACACACTCTCCCCTTCTCGTTGCTATGCATCTCCTAGATAGATCTTGCATGAGCATAGGAATTTTTTTGAAATTGCATGCTACGTTCCCCAACAGTTGTCAGTCCATACGACCGCTCATTCGAGCGCTCAAGGCCGTATGGAACGCCATCTTTTGTTTTGTTGCGCCTGTGACTTGAGTCTCTTCATGGACGTTGCTTCATTTGGCTTGATTTCTAGAAATCCCTCTTGGTTTCCTTCCATAATTGATATTTTTGTGCCAAACACTGGAAAAATGGATTTTTTTTTTCTTCTCTTTTGAGTAATTAGCGTTAGAAATATCCGAAGAGTAATAAAAAAATCTAGTGAAAACCAAGCAAGAATCACTAGGAAATCATCACGAATTCTTGAGCCATCAACTTCCCCAAGCTTAGAATTTTCTCATGCTCGAGCAAACAAGAAATCAAGGGAATGAAAGGGAGCTTGATTGAATAGGAAGAAGTTTTACCAACTCAAGAGAGTATATCTTACCCCTCTTCTCCTATCCTGCAAAGTCATTCAAGAAAGTATTCGCAATTGAATAGTTGCACCAAAGCTCGTTGCCTAACCATGTATAGCTTCATATCACTTTTTATAATTTTGCAAACCAACTTTTCTTTGTTAACTGGCAAGTGGATTTTTTTCATCGATGGATATTCGACCCAAGCTCATTATTCAACAAATGCATTAGGGAGTTTGGGAAAAAAAGAGAGCAAAGAATTCAAGCATTTCATTAGCACATACTAGTGCCTCCTAGTCATGGCTTTCAAACACTTATTTCAATTATTATCCTTTAGAACTCTAACTCTCGATGATCAGGTTATGCCAAAGTTTACTATATGCAATTGGGTTCTGTTGTGGCTTAATTTTGTGCACTATGATCAAGAATGATTGTCTCTTTCGAGCTCAGCGATCAGTGCTCTTAGTGTCTAAGCTTGGGGATGCCCCGGATGGCATCCCTCTTTCGTCTACAATCTATCGGTATGTTACTTAGAGCTACATTTTTATTCATCACACGATATGAGTTTTGCTTGGAGCATCTTGTGCCATAGTTTTTTCTTTGTTTGCTTTTTAGTTTGCCACAATCATTGTTTGTTGGACACACCTTTTGGGAGGGACATGCATTTATCGTGATTTGTTAGAATACTCTATGTGCTTCACTTATATCTTTTGAGCTAGGCAGTTGCTCTAGTGCTTCACTTATATCCTTTAGAGCATGGCGGTGGTTATATTTAATAGAAATGATTGCACTCTCATGCTTCACTTAAATATTCTTGAGAGTCCATAATTAGGAAGTGGTAATGTGCACATGTTATAAGACTAGTCCAAGAAGGATAGGTATTCAAGGGGGATATAATAAAAACTTTCATGTAGATCACTAAATATGAAATGCAGGGTTCAATGATATTGATGTCATAATATGAAAGGGTATTGGTTCATGATCATTGGTAGTAGAAATAACTGTATTAAAGCTTATTATTAACTTCTCATCTAAATGTTGGTCATGGCATGGTGGGGAGGTTTGAGAATTTATATTTCTGATTGAAATCCTTGAGTGTTGTTATAATCGGATGCGCGCAATGGTTAACTCCTACTAGCCAATTCCCTAGGGGCATGCGAGCAGTACTTTGCTTTGCGGAATAATAGGCTTTCACAATAAGTATGTGAGTTCTTTATGACTAATGTGAGTCCATGGATTATACACACTCCTACCTTCCTGCAATTTGCTAGCCTCTTCAGTACCATGCATTGCCCTTTCTCACCTCGAGAGTTGGTGCAAACTTCGCCAGTGCATCCAAACCTCGTGGTATGATACACTCTATCACACATAAGTCTCCTTATATATTCCTCAAAATAATCACCATACCTACCTATTATGGCATATCCATAGCCATTCCGAAGTATATTGTCATGCAACTTCCATTGTTCCGTTTGCATGACATGTGTGTTCATCGTCATATTGCTTTGCATGATCATATAGAGCTGACATGATATTTGTGCCACAGACACCGTTCATCATTATTATACATGTTACACTAGATCGTTGCACATCCTGGTACACTGCCAGAGGCATTCATATAGAGTCTTATTGTTTTAGTTTCATCAAGTTGTAAGTAAATAAAAGTGTGATGAACATCATTATTAGAACATTGTCTCCGTGAGGAAAGGATGATGGAGACTATGGTTCCCCCACAAGTCGGGATGAGAGAGAAAAAAAAGGAGAAAGAAAAAATGAGAGAAACAAGAGTAGGGCCAATGTTACTATCCTTTTTCTACACTTGTGCTTCAGAGTAGCACCATGTTCTTCATACAAAGAGTCTCATGAGTCATCACTTTCATATACTAGTGGGAATTTTTCATTATAGAACTTGGCTTGTATATACCGATGATGGGCTTCCTCATATGCCCGAGGTCTTCATGAGCAAGCAAGTTGGATGCACACCCACTTAGTTTTCGCTGACCTTTCATACACTTATAGCTCTTAGTGCATCCGTTTCATGGCAATCCCAACTCCTCGCATTGACATCGATTGATGGGAATCTCCATATCGCGTTGATTAGCGTGTTGATGCGAGACTTTCTTCTTTTTTGAATTCCCTTATTGATCTCTATCACCATATTCTATTCGACCTATAGTGCTATATCCATGGCTCACGCTCATGTATTGCGTGGGGTTGAAAATGCTGAAGTGCGTTAGAAGTACGATCCAATTGCCTAGTTTGACACCGGGTTGCTCATGATTTATATTTATGTGGTGAAGGCAGAGTCATGCCATTCTAACATGATAAAATGAGTGGGGATAACATTCGTTAAGGATCGTATATTTTGAAAAAGTAATGATTATGCTTCTTATATCCATGGATATTATTATGTTGATATTGTTACTTCACAATTTCTCAATAATTATACCGTAAAGAGATTACATGATACACATGTTAGGTATCATTTCACATATCAAACAAAGTCCAAGCACATGTGTTAGGGCATAATTATACCATGAAGAGATTACATGATACGCATGCCTAGTGCCAGTTCCTATTTTTGCTTGTTTTTTGTCTTTTCAGAAAATCAATACCAAAAGAATTCCAAACACGAAGAACTTTACGGTGAATTTTTTTTGGACCAGAAGGGACCCTAGAAGGTTTGGGAGGAGGCCAGAAGATCTATGAGAGCCACGAGCTCATAGGGCGCACCCACTGAGCTCGTGGGACCGACACAGCTCCATTTGACCTAATTCCACCTCTACAAATTCCCAAATATTGCCAAACCAACAGAGAGCCACCCAAAACACTTCTTCCACCGCCACAAGCTTCTGTTCTTTCGCGATCCCATCTGGAGGCCTTTTCCGGTACTTCTGCCAGAGGGATAATCAATCACAGAGGGATTCTACATCATCCTTGCTGCCTTCCGATGATGCGTGAGTAGTTCACCACAGACCTACGGGTCCATAGCTAGTAGCTAGATGGATTCTTTTCTCCCTTTGATCTTCAATACAATGGTCTCCTCGATCTTCTTGGAGCCCTATACGATGTAATCTTCTTTTGCGATGTGTTTGTTGGGATCCAATTTATTGTGGGTTTATGATCAGATTATTCATTAAAAGTAATTGAGTCTTTTCTGAACTATATTACGCATGATTATTATAGCTTTGTATTTCTGTCCGATCTATCCGTTTGGTTTGGCCAACTAGATTGATTTATCTTCAGTGGGAGATGTACTTTGTGATGGGTTTAATCTTGCGGTGTCCTCACCCAGTGACAAAAGGGATAGCGAGGCACATATTGTATTGTTGTTATTAAGGGTAAAACGACGGGGTTTAATCATATTGTTTGAGTTTACTTTGTCTACATCATGTCATTTTGCTTAAGGCGTTGCTCTATTTGTCATGAATGTAATACCATAGATGCATGCTGGATACCGGTTGATTGTTGGAGTAATAGTAGTAGATGCGGACAGGAGTCGGTCTACTTGTCACGGTCGTGATGCCTATATACAGGATCATTGCCATGAATACATCGTAACTATGCACTTTTCTATCAATTACCAAGCAGTAATTTTTTACCCACCGTATGCTATCGTTTTGAGAGAGAAGCCTCTAGTGAAAACTATGGCCCTCGAGTCTACTTTAATCATATTATAAAAACCAAATATACCTTGCTGCAATTTATTTACTTTTATTTTGTTTTGCAATTTATCCATCTACTTATATAAGATTTGATCCTTGCAAGTAACGAGTTCAAGGGGATTGACAACCCTCTTGCCCGCGTTGGGTGCAAGTATTTGCTTTTGTGTGTGCAGGTGTTGTTCACCAGGGTTTTGTTTATGCTCCTTTTGGTTCGACAAACCTTGGTTCTCACTGAGGGAAATGCTTATCTCTACTGTATTGCTTCACTCTTTCTCTTTGGGGAAAATCCCAATGCAGCTCACAAGTAGCAGATACTGATGCATCCTGAGTTTTGTGAAATATTGTGAAGCAAAGGGAACATCACATGATAACCAAAGGTTCACTGGAATATCATTCGCGTACTCACAGGGACCAATATGGACGTCCACGGTCCCGCTGTCGGTCATTGAACGAATGGTTTCGTCCATGTCTGTGAGTTACTAAACATATGGGGTCACAAGCTTAAGGAAATCATGATCTGCCGAGTGTTAGTAGGACGGGAGTCATGAGAATATATTTGTGGAATTATTTCATGAATATTTAGAATAGTTTCGAGAGGATCCGAACACGCTTCGAGGTCACCGGAAGGGTTTCGGCGAATATGGGGTAATACCGAATATTACTGATATATTATATATAGGTGGAAAATGTTTACGGAGATATATATATATATATATATATATATATATATATATATATATATATATATATATATATATATATATATAATGGTCTATAAGTATTTAGAATATTTATATTTAACTTTAGGCCAAGTGGTGTGGAAGGAATTATGGGCCACGAAGGCCCATAAGGAAGTGGCGGCCCCCTTGCCATATGGGGGGCCCGAATTGGACTTGGGGAGGACTCCTCCCCCTTTGGCTGGCGCCCCAAGGAGGGTCTTTCCCTCCTTGGTGGCTGGCCCCCTCCTCCTCCAACCTATATATACTAGGTTTTTTTTGCTCTATTGAACATACAAGTTTTGGAGCCTCATCTAGTTCTTCTAGTTCTAGTTCTAGTTGGTCCTAGTTGACTAATAGAGCTAGGATAATCCACTTTTCCTGATAATTAGAAGCCATGTGTGGTTTAATGTCCTTCCTCTAATTCTTCAGCGAAGATTAGCTCTGGACGGAGAAGCCTACGTGATCGTGAAGGTTGCACACTTGCAACCAAGTAGAGAGGCCATGCTTTCGGTCTTCTATTCGAGGGATTGTTCATGGGCGGTACAAGGGATCGTTCATAGACGGTTCGAGGGACTCCATGTACGACCTACACCGACACGTTCATCTTTTGCTGCAACTCGGTGATGGTAACGATCGTGATCCCAACCCGTTATGCATCTTCATATTGATCTTGGGTGATCGTAGGCGTGATTTTTTTTTGTTTTCTACTACGTTTCCCAACATAAAACACCTCCATTTGCTCAATACTCTTTATCCTCGTCCCAAACTTGTTGATTATTTGGAGATGGAGGGAGCAAGACCCGATCTACACATCCAGCAAACTGACTTATGTTCCTCGCTCGATTCCTTCATCAACACGTGTTACTCTTGGAGCTTGGGCTCTTGGCTGGTAGATTTCATCCCTGGAAGCTTCCTTGCTTGTGGTGTGCTCTGGGAAGTTTGTAAAGGTGGGGTGGTTGCCTCCAAGACCAACTCTGAGTGATTTAAGCCTATTCGTGGAGGTGACTCGAATGAGGAATGTAATGAGTCACTTGGTGGTGCTCCGGAGCTTTGCCTTCGGCACCACTCCAATGGAGATTAGCACTCTCTGAAGAGTGTGTACTTAGGGATAAAATCTACGGTATCGACTCACTTTTGGTTAATCCTTTCCTCTACCTTTACTTGCTTTTTATGCTTGTTGGCTTGCTAATTAGATTGTTGCCTAGCATACTTTGCCTGCTTGCCATATAGGTTGTTCTCACCTGGTTGCATATCTGGAGAATTTACTTTATCTGTATTGACCTAAAAATTGGAAATTAATCTTCAAATTTGTAGTCTCTTATTCACCCCCTCCCCTCCAATCGACTCTCTCTCTCTCTCTCTCTCTCTCCTCCCCCTCCCTCCCTCCCTCCTCTCTCTCTCTCTCTCTCTCTCTCTCTCTCTCTCGTCATCACTCGTTGACGCCCCGAACCCACCTGTCGGATCTGTCGCCCACCTCCTGTACGACCTGCGCGCCACAAATTCTAGCACCCCATGTCGGCATGACGTGCATGGCGCCCACACCCCACAACCAAGCCTGTCGAGCCCCTCTATAGAAACCCTTGACCCCCGTCATCATTTCCTGGCTCGCGCACCACCTCCCAGCCACCAGGCCACCAGAATCAAACCTCATGTCACCACCACTCGGGTGGACTCCAACAAGCAACCATGTCGTCACCCGTAAACCCTGTCCCTCTTCACCTCGATCCTCTCTCTCCCTCACCACTTCCCTCGCATAAGAACTTCCAAAACTTTCTAATCAGTCCACGCCTGATGATTGCCGCCACCACCGACGTTCCAGTTGCTCTACATGCCACGTGATTGGTCATAAATCAGCTCAAATACATATGGTGCATAATAAAACACCCTTCTCTCCATCACAGCAGCATTGAGCTCATAGAAGATGAAACAAATGACATCCACTTTGCCCTTTCCTTCATAGTGACAAGAATAATGCATCAAGTTGACCAAGTGCCCGCACACTCAGTTTCCATCACCAGCCTTCACTACAAGAGTCTCACTCGGCGAAGGATATCATAACATGGCAGAAACTCAGTGGTACCTCCAACATGAACATGTGCCTTTGTTGGATAGAGATCAATGAGCGCCTCCTTCTACATTGGTAGTCAAAGTGAACTCTACACCCACTACCAGCACCCTTTGAATAGTCATAGCACAACACTCCATCAAACCTTGCAAGCGGAGAAAACTTCTTTTGGTTCCTTGTCATCCAGGTTGAGGTCAGATGGTCATTTGTGCCAAAATGCACCATAGCAAAGAACTGCATCACAAGCTCAATGTCAAAGTCCTTCTGATGAGACATAATAGAGACCGTACCAAAATATGTGACAAATCGCTTCACTCTTGCAAATTGGAATGTGTTGGTTGCTGTTGAAGTTTGAAAAGTTGATGCTCTTCTGAGTCACAGACTTGTTAGTGAAGGACTCATGCACATCATGATAGGCCTCTCTTATTCAGGGCACCAAAATCTCTCATCACACTCCTCATCCTGGCCATTAGATATGTCTCAAGTCGGGTGCTCTCATTCGAGAAATCGATCGTGCAACGGTTGCCTTCGACATGTCTAGTCAACCCTCAACTCTAATATTTTCTCCATCATCTCACACTCCAAAGGCCAATTCTCCAACTAGACAACTTATCATCACAAATGTGTATGCCCCTCCCAACATCACCTCAAACCAGTTTATTAACAAGAGCTCAAGGACTTAGCACCCGATCTTAAATTTCTCAGTTGGCATGTCATAGGGAACTTGAACCACATCTGCTTTTTCACCCCAGAAAAACAAGAATGGGTCGTTTACCACATTTTATTGGGTGTTTGATGGTTTGCGTTCTGTTGTATCAATGGAGGGTGGACCTGGCCCCACCAGGGGGCGGTGCAAATTAAAGTGGTAAGTAAAGTGCGGGAAGCGGTCCAATTAGGGGGATTAGATCATTTATCAATCCCATCTTTGGTCAAGTAAACTACTCTGCCACTTCTAAAAGTAAGCCGCATCAGATAGCTCGTGTGATTGGTTCACTTATTTTTTTGAAACGCGGTCCCTTAGGGCCCAAATCATTAAGAAAGGTCGAGGAGACTTGCCCGGTTAATTAACGAAAAATGGGTAGAAAACCGTCGCAACACGCCCGCAAAAAGAAGGCACACAGCGCGACTTGGCAACCCACACAAGAACGAACATACCTCGTCGAGGACAAAAGGGTTGTCGAGGTTGCAATCCGGTGTCATCGTCATCACACCTCCATGAGGGCGACTCCGGCACCACCCTCAAGGACCACCGATGTAGCCCTCACTGCAAACAAGTGTTGAGCCATGTGCCGGCTGATTCCAAACAGTCCACCGCACGCGTCGACGACCAGGCAGCTTCGACTTTGTCGATGAGCATTGCAGGGGAAAAGCGATGAGCCTATGCCGAGCTAGCACTGAAACCAACCACCCGTCTCGTGTCATCGTCACTGCGAGGACACCTCCTCTGCAGCTCCAACTTCAGGAAGACAAGTGAGGCACGGCGACCCCTCGAACACGTCGAATGAGACCAACTACCAAAGCTCGGTTGCAGCACAATTCCGCCCGAAGCCACCATCATTGTCACACAAGATGATGAGGACATCAATACCATTGTTACACCCACAGCCCCTGCTGCTATACATACTGGACCAATTACTAGAGCTCACAAGACGCCAACTAAATTACCGGTACTTTCGTTTCTTGGTAATGATTCTAATGTTCATGAGAATATGATGTCTGCCTAAATTGGATACATTTGTTTTGCTTACAAATGAAGGGCCTAGCTTGGAGAAGGATGAACATTGGAGCAAGAACAAGCATGGAGATGATGGCATGCGCAAAGGGACAAGAATGGAGTTACAAGTGATGATTTCGGGACTTTGAAGCCACCATAATGAGTACATGAAGCCTTGGACGAAATATACAAGATGCCACTTCATAAATTTCGTCCAGAGGCTATTCTAGGTGCTGCGTCACCTTATTATTGGGCCAGCCCATGTAATTTCGAAATACATTAGTATAGGCTATTTTTAGAGTCCGTATGTGTGGGGAAATAAGAGATAGGGTTAGTTTGGACCCTCTACCAAGGGCCACGAAATTCACCCCTCTTCCTCCATATATACAGCCCTTAGGGCACCGTTTAGACTTTGGGTTTTGTTTAGATTAAAAGTTCGCCATAGCTGCAACCGGCGTGCCGTTTGTGTTCAACGACCGGACAAAGCGCCACAGAACCCCACCTTGATCAATAAAGCTTTCATCTTATATTCGCAATATCCAGTTGCAATCTCGGTTTCTTGCTTGTTCTTCGTTTGCTCGCAGGAAGCAGACCTTCGTGGTCGTTGATCGTGCTCGGCGTGGTCAATAACCTCTCGGAGTTGGTTTAGCGATTGCTAAAGCGCGACGTCCTCGCGACGTTCGTAGTCGGATCGTCAAAGTCGACTTCCACCAAAGCGAAATCCACCATCTCATCGAAGACGGGACACCTTTGCCTCTATCAAGTGGTATCAGATTTCCGAGGTTGCTCGGTGAGATTTTACTGATTTTCGTAGTTTAGATCGAGTCCATTCTTCATACCTATAGTCCACGAAAAAGCCAAAAAAATTAGGGTTAGTTCATCCCGTCCGAACCAATCGAGCCTTTGCATAATCTTTTACGTATTTGCTTTGTTGAATTGGCGGTTGCATCGTCGTGTCAAGTTGCTGGTCTTAGCGTCTAGTCTTTTAGAGTTTCGAGTTACATTCACAAAGTTGTCACGTCCCGCTGCCATATACCACCGCCACATATTCACCGCCAATCCGAATCCATATATGCCACCACATATCCGCCGCCATCACGCCCATCCGAGTCCACCGCAACATATATCCGCCACCATCCGAAGTTCCACAGATTCATCTCCGCCACCATCCGAGTTCCACAGATTCATCTCCGCCACCGGTCCTAGTCCGAGTCCGATGGAATTGTTGCATTGTTCTCGATTTCCAGATCACGCGATACTCGAAGTCGTGACAAGACAGACTCCCCAACTTCCAAGCCATCCGCAGAAGAAAAATAGTTCAGTTTCAAAAAAAAAAACTAAGTCCGGAAAATTCTGGCTAGGCAGTTTTTAGACCATTTGTAGACTTTTCGAAAAAAATTTGTTATGAGCAAAAAAAAGGACAAAAAGTGCAAAAAAGGAAAAAAGAAAAAAAATTCAGAGTGTGCTCCTCCTTTTTTACGTGCAGCGCCGTGATTTTGTTAGTGTTCTAGGCTCGCGTCTCTAGCACGGTCTAGCCTAGGACCAGCACAAGACCGTCGTTGAGCGTCTATTCAACTTTGCATCTCTGAATTGATTATTCTCGACCTTTTTGCTACCATATTATAAGCCTTCCCAGCTCCACATACATCTCGTCGTGCGTTTGATTCTCCCCAGTAATCGCTATATCCAAGCTTTGAGAGTTTTGACTACAACGGTTGCCGATCACCACCTATTTCTTGGGTAAGAACTGGTAAGAATTTGAGATTTGCTTGACGGGTTTGTGATACACCACCACCACTTTTTAGTAGTTTGTAGGATCATATTCTTGTGTGTTTCTATTTTTCGCTAACCATGGTAGGATCACAAGCCGATGAGACTGATTGGGAGAACTCGACGAACAAACAGCTACATGATAAGTTTCACAAATGATGATTGGACAGGTGCAAGACGTGCTAAACAGATTTGACGAGGCCATGGAGAAGATAGATGGCATTGAGAAGACGTTTGAAACAAAGCTTGATAGCAAGTTTGATGAATTGCTCGTGCGTTTTCCACAACCACCGCCGGCTGCACCTATCGCACCTCTGCAACGACAACAACTACGCCCCCTTCCGAATCAGTATGGACGAGCTCAGCATGTTCCTCTTGAGCCGGACAAAATTTGGTGCCGCTGCCTCGCTGTTGGTGCTTCTTTGGCTCTGCCATCGCTGCTGGTTACCGAGGAGGATGATGAGTATGTGGACGATTATGAGGATGAGGTTGATCAACATCGAACTACGTGCAACCACCAGCACCACAACCACCGTGTCGTCCACATGCAAATAATGGCAATATTAGGGCTCCCCTCAGTGCGAGATCATGACCATCTCCCTAAACTGAAATTGAATATTCCACCATTTGAGGGTAGATATGTTCCGATATATATCTTACTTGGGAGTTAGAAACCGAACAACGATTTACATGTTTACAATATCACGAGGAGAGACGTGTTCTGCTGTCATTGTTTGTGCTTTCACTAGCTTTGCATGTGTTTGGTGGTCCGAACATTGTAGATTATATCCTGTTCCAGCTACTTGGGCTGCTTTGAAAACTGCTATGCGTACTCGTTGGGTTCCACCATATTATCAACGTGAATTACTTCAAAAATTGCAGCGCTTAAGACAAGGAAAAACTCAGAGAAGAATATTATCGGGAATTACAAACGGCTTGATTAGATGTGGTATTGTTGAGGAGAATGAAGCTATGCTTGCACGTTTTCGGGTGGATTAAATAGAGATTGAGACCATTCTAGACTATAAGGATTATAATAATATCACTCGTTTATTCCATCTTGCTTGTAAAGTTGAGCGTGAAGTCAGGATCGACATGCATTGGCGCCGCACTAACTTTTCTCGCAGTCGACCTTCATCATGGACACCACGTGCATCATCTACTTCCACCGCACCATCACCTCCTTGGTGCCACCTCCAACCGTGATACAAGAAAGCGGCACAACCACCACTATCGCTAAGAGCACACTGCCGGGCCTGCACAGAGCTCTTCTTCTTCCATGGCGTCAGCAGGCACACAAGTGATATTATTTGTCGTCGTTGTAAGGGAAGAGGACATTTTGCGAGAGAATGCAAATCTCAGCGTGTGATGATTGCTCACGAGGATGGTGGGTATGAGTCCGCTAGTGACTATGATGAGGAGACTTTGGCTCTTATTACACATGAGGAACACGGTGGAGATGCTTCGATCATGAGACACAATACATGGCTCTTGAAGATCTTGATGGTATGAATGTTTAGTTGCTCAACGTGTTTTGAGTGTGCAGAGTTACACAAGCTGAGCAAAATCAGAGGCATAATTTGTTCCATACAAAGGGAGTTGTGAAGGAACGTTCTATTAGCGTCATCATAGATGGAGGGAGCTGCAACAACTTGGCTAGCATGGAGATGGTGGAGAAGCTATCTCTCACCACAAGACCACATCCACATCCTTACTACATCCAATGGTTCAACAACAGCGGCAAGGTGAAGGTAACACGCATTGTTCGTGTGCATTTTAGTATCTCTACATATGCTGATTATGTTGATTGTGATGTGGTACCTATGCAAGCATGTTCCTTGTTACTTGGTAGACCATGGCAATTTGATAAAATTCTGTACACCATGGTAGAAACAATCAAGTATACTCTTGTTCATAAGGATAAAAATATTACTTTGCTTCCTATGACTCCTCGAGTCCATTTTGAAAGATGATATTAATAGAGCTAATAAAGCAAAACAGGAGAAAAATAAGAGTGAAAATCAGATTGTGGCAAAAGAATTTGAGCAACACATGAAGCCTAATAATAAACCATCTCTTGTTGCTTCGAAATTAAATTGAAAAGTGCATGTTTACTTGCCACCAAATCGATATTGAGGAGCTAGATTTTAGCAAATCTATTTGCTATGCTTTTGTGTGCAAAGAGGCATTATTTTCATTCGAGGACGTGCCTTCCTCTTTGCCCCCCTACTGTCACTAACATTTTGCGGGAGTTCGCCGACGTCTTTCCACAAGGCGTGCCACCGGATTACCACCTATTCGAGGGATTGAGCATCAAATTGACTTAATTCGGTGCATCATTACCCAACCGTGCACCATACCGTACCAATCCAGAGGAGACGAAGGAGATTATCGTCAAGTCACAGGAGCTGCTCGACAAAGGTTATATCGCGAATCCCTTAGTCCTTGTGTTGTTCCTATTATTCTAGTGCGAAAAAGGATGGTACGTCACGTATGTGTGTTGATTGTAGAGGCATCAATAATATTACTATTCGTTATCGTCACCCTATTCCTAGGCTAGATGATATGCTTGATGAATTGAGTGGCTCTACAATATTCTCCAAAGTTGATTTGCGTAGTGGATACCATCAAATTCGTATGAAATTGGGAGATGAATGGAAAACAGCATTTAAAACTAAGTTTGGATTATATGAGTGGTTAGTCATGCCTTTTGGGTTAACTAATGCACCTAGTACTTTCATGAGATTAATGAACGAAGTTTTACGTGCTTTCATTGGACGATTTGTGGTAGTCTATTTTGATGATATATTGATTTATAGCAAATCTTTGGAAGAACATTTGGAACATTTACGTGCTGTTTTTAATGCTCTACGTGATGCACGTTTGTTTGGTAACCTTGGGAAGTGCACCTTTTGCACCGACCGAGTATCTTTTCTTGGATATGTTGTTACTCCACAGGGAATTGAAGTTGATAAAGCCAAGATTGAAGCTATTGAGAGTTGGCCGCAGCCCAAAACGGTCACACAAGTGAGGAGTTTCCTTGGCCTCGCTGGTTTCTATAGGCGTTTTGTGAGAGATTTCAGCACCATTGCTGCACCTCTCAATGAGCTTACAAAGAAGGATGTGCCTTTTGTTTGGGGTACCGCACGGAAGAAGCCTTCACGGTATTGAAAGATAAGTTGACACATGCTCCTTTACTCCAACTTCCCGATTTTAATAAGACTTTTGAGCTTGAATGTGATGCTAGTGGAATTGGATTAGGAGGTGTGTTATTACAAGATGGCAAACTGTTGCATACTTTTACGAAAAATTGAGTGGGCCTAGTCTGAATTACTCTACTTATGATAAAGAATTATATGCTCTTGTTCGGACTTTAGAAACATGGCAACATTATTTATGGCCCAAAGAATTTGTTATACATTACGATCATGAATCTTTGAAACATATTAAAAGTCAAGCTAAACTGAATCGTAGACATGCTAAATGGGTTGAATTCATTGAGACTTTCCCTTATGTCATTAAACACAAGAAGGGTAAAGAAAATGTTATTCTTGATGCATTGTCTCGTCGCTATACTATGCTTTCACAACTTGACTTCAAAATATTTGGTTTGGAGACCATCAAAGATCAATATGTGCATGATGCTGATTTTAAAGATGTATTGCAGAATTGTAAAGAAGGAAGAACATGGAACAAGTTTGTCGTTAATGATGGATTTGTGTTCGTGCTAACAAGCTATGCATTCCAGCTAGCTCCGTTCGTCTTTTGTTGTTGCAGGAGGCGCATGGAGGAGGACTAATGGGACACTTTGGCGTGAAGAAGACGGAGGACGTACTTGCTACACATTTCTTTTGGCCAAAGATGAGACGGGATGTTGAGCGTTTTATTGCTCATTGCACTACATGTCAAAAAGCTAAGTCACGACTCAATGCTCATGGTTTATATATGCCTTTGCTGTACCTAGTGTTCCTTGGGAGGATATATCTATGGACTTTGTTTTAGGTTTACCTAGAACAAAGAAGGGAGGATAGCATATTTGTTGTCGTGGATAGATTCTCGAAAATGGCACACTTTATACCATGTCATAAAAGCGATGATCTTGTCAATGTTGCTGATTTGTTCTTTCGTGAAATTATTCGCTTGCATGGTGTGCCAAATACTATTGTTTCAGATCGTGATACTAAATTTCTTAGCCACTTTTGGAGATGTTTATGGGCTAAGTTGGGGACTAAACCGCTTTTAGTACTACTTGTCACCCCCAAACCGATGGACAAACTGAAGTAGTCAATAGAACATTGTCTACTATGCTTAGGGCTGTTCTAAAGAATAATAAGAAAATGTGGGAGGAATGCTTGCCTCATATTGAATTTGCTTATAATCGTTCATTGCATTCTACTACTAAGATGTGCCCTTTTGAAGTTGTGTATGGTTTCCTACCTCGTGCACCTATTGATTTGTTGCCTCTTCCATCTTCGGAGAAGGTTAATTTTGATGCTAAAGAACGTGCTGAATTGATTTTAAAATGCATGAGTTAACTAAGGAAAACATTGAGCGTATGAATGCTAAATATAAACTTCTTTGGAGATAAGGGTAGAAAACATGTTGTGTTTGCACGGAGATCTTGTTTGGTTACATTTGCGTAAGGATAGATTTCTGATTTGCGCAAATCAAAGCTAATGCCACGTCTGCTGGTCCCTTTAAGGTGTTGGAGAAAGTAAATGATAATGCATATAAACTTGAGCTGCTGCAGATTTTGGGGTTAGTCCCACTTTTAACATTGCAGATTTGAAGCCATATTTGGGTGAGGAAGATGAACTTCCGTCGAGGACGACTTCATTTCAAGAAGGGAGGATGATGAGGACATCAATACCATTGTTACACCCACAGCCCCCGCTGCTATACATCTTGGACCAATTACTAGAGCTCACAAGACGCCAACTAAATTACCGTGTACTTTCGTTTCTTGGTAATGATTCTAATGTTCATGAGAATATGATGTTGCCTAAATTGGATACATTTGTTTTGCTTACAAATGAAGGGCCTAGCTTGGAGAAGGATGAACATTGGAGCAAGAACAAGCATGGAGATGATGGCATGCGCAAGGGGACAAGAATGGAGTTACAAGTGATGATTTCAGGACTTTGAAGCCACCATAATGAGTACATGAAGCCTTGGACGAAATATACAAGATGCCACTTCATAAATTTCGTCCAGAGGCTATTCTAGGTGTCACGTCACCTTATTATTGGGCCAGGCCCATGTAATTTCGAAATACATTAGTATAGGCTATTTTTAGAGTCCGTATGTGTGGGGAAACAAGAGATAGGGTTAGTTTGGACCCTCTACCAAGGGCCACGAAATTCACCCCTCTTCCTCCATATATACAGCCCTTAGGGCACCGTTTAGACTTTGGGTTTTGTTTAGATTAAAAGTTCGCCATAGCTGCAACTCGCGCGTGCCGTTTGTGTTCAACGACCGGACAAAGCGCCACAGAACCCCACCTTGATCAATAAAGCTTTCATCTTATATTCGCAATATCCAGTTGCAATCTCGGT
The DNA here is from genome assembly GCA_021437245.1 of Aegilops speltoides. Lineage (NCBI taxonomy): Eukaryota > Viridiplantae > Streptophyta > Magnoliopsida > Poales > Poaceae > Aegilops > Aegilops speltoides. The sequence goes on along the minus strand of CM038145.1, from coordinate 76,273,496 downwards.
TTCTTGCTTGTTCTTCGTTTGCTCGCAGGAAAGCAGACCTTCGTGGTCGGAGTTGATCGTGCTCGGCGTGGTCAATAACCTCTCGGAGTTGGTTTAGCGATTGCTAAGGCGCGACGTCCTCGCACGTTCGTAGTCGGATCGTCAAAGTCGACTCCACCAAAGCGAAATCCACCATCTCATCGAAAGACGGGACACCTTTGCCTCTATCACAAGAAGTCACACAACGTCCGCATTGCTGGATGGACAAGTGCCGACCACAATGCTGCAAGCGTCCAGCCTAAGGAGTGTGCAAACGGGATCCAATGCTCCTCAAGGCGACGCCCCAAAGAAGGAAGCGATGCCCCAAAGAAGGAAGCGACAATGCCGCCGCCGCCGCCCGACCCGACCCGACTGGGCCTTAAGCTTTCACCCGAAGAGTTGGAACCGAGGGTGTGCAGGGGATGGACTGCACAACGATGCCTCCAAGAAGATGACATGACGGCCGCGGACGCCGGCACCGTCAGCCGATAACAACCCGGCAAGCTTTCGCCCAGAGCATCGCCAACACCACACCCTCACGCATTGCACCTCCGCTGACCCGCACACCTTCCACGAAGCCCTCGCACCATGACCAAGTAAAAGCCACCACCACACCACGCAACCACCACTGGTCTCACCGACCAGAGACAAGAATAGGACGAACAACACACCTCGACGACGTCTTCTTAAGAGCGCGACACCTGAGGGTGTCGCCATCGCTGTCCTCAGCATCTTGAGGGGGAGCTTTCATCCGCCGCTGCCACACTACTCGCCAGAGCCCGAGCCCGGTCGAACCACCAAGCAGCCTCTTGCCACAACCTCAGCCACCGTCAGGGATGGGGGGTCGAGGCGCCGCAGTGCTACTCACCGAGCAGCACGGGAGCAAGGGGAAAAATCTTGCTTGGATCAATTATCAATCCCAGCTTTGGTCAAGTAAAGTGCTCTGGTACTTCTGAAAAATATCCACGTGCATGGATCTTATCAATCCGAGCTCTGGTAAGTAAACTGCTCTATCATCTCTGAAAAATACGCCAGGCAAGTTTAGGGTTAAGGTTAACCGGAATTAATATGTATAGTTTGCCACTTAGAGGAATTAGGAGGTCAAGGTTTGATTTCGACGGACCCGTGAGTTAAGCTTTTTTCAGACTTCACTCGAATCTATGTGCAAGAAAATCCAGTGCTACCGAAAGTCATATGATCCCGTGCTCCAAGCTTGGGTCATGAACATCAATTAACTGCTTCTGTGTGTGACCACACAACTCTGAAGGATGTTTTCTGCAATTTTCCATGGACTTCATCTATGTTTCTTGGATCGAAGATCAAAGGGTTCAGGCTTCCCGGGAGCACAGGGGCATGTAAATCCCAGTAAAGCACTGGATATGCACTCCTATGCTACCCACATGATCCGCCATTAGCGCACCCCCTCGCTGCTTTCCTTCCCCCACCCCCCACCACACATCCATCCATACGCATGCCGCAAAAGAACACGCGCATGGATAGTAGGTAGACCATAGATGCAAGGAGAGAAGGGTTAGGTTATCGTGCCGCAAACACACACACACACACACACACACACACACACACACACTCTGCAGTAGTTCATCCCACGGCTCTGTTCTCTTTTTTTTTCCTCTGGTGATTGGTTAGGAACAAAACTGGAGACAGGCAAATCCAAACTTCCAAAACTTTCCCACCGGGAAACCACCCAAATCAGTGTCCCTCTCCAAGCTTGCGAAAGGATGCAAGTATGAACCATCTCCAACTCTACTCTTCTTCGTCATCTTCATCTTCCTCTTCAGCTTCCTTGAGCCACTGCCAAGGAAATGACAAATTATTACTACTAGTATACCTCAGACAATTCATATCATAATGTTTTTTGTCATGCCAACCAAACACATGCTACAAGCCCTGCCATCATACCACGAGTTATCAAAAATACAATCAGCTGAACTTGCGTCAATATAGTACTAGATATTAATTAGTCAAGTGTAAATCATTCCCCAAGACAGAGAGATTTAGGACCAGGGAAAGCAACTACAGAAAAAAAATAAGCCATGAGAAACTAGCAAAAGCAAAATGAGAAGGGACAACTCGACCAAGTGCAGCACATATACCTGAATAAAAACATCAGACTGTTTAACGAAAACTTTATCCGGCTCATCAGCATTTTCTTTTTCTTCCGCCCATCTCAAAATTGCGTCTTCACTAACTATCTCCTTATCATAGAGGTAAGGCAAGATCTGCATTCAATAGCAGATTATCAGAACCAACCAAAACAGTACTTCATCAATTCCAAAATAGTGTACACACCACCCAGTACTGCAAACAAGACTATATGTATATCCATAAAAATAACTTGTCGGCAACTGAATAGCTCTTTACCTTTGAAAACAGTGGAGAAATTTCTTTTGTCATCTCTTGACACATTTCCTCGAATTTCAATAGTATTTCCATCTGCATCACCATCACGAAATGATTCATTTAGCTATGTTAAATATCAAAGGACAAAAACACCACAAAATAACACAGGAACTTCCTTGAAAAAGGAGAAACCCGGTCTGAGGCTCAGAGTGCATGTTTCTTTCATGAAAATCTGTGGGGAAATCCTGTTTTCAAACTGGACCTAAAACTTAACAATCACAGTAGAGGCCCTTCCGACAGTCTGTCATGCAACAACACAACAACTTGAAATCGAATCACCACAACCACCACACTACATGGAGTACACGCCCATTGTGCAGATCAATATCTCACCAGGTCAACTTATATGATAACCTCAGTTATAATTTGTAGTCTCAAAATATCTAATAAAGAAACCCCCAGACTCAAATATTGAAGAAAACTGACATGATTAAACCTGACAATGAACACATTGGACACATAAAATCATTAAACCTGACAGTACTTCTGCAGAACCAAGTTCAACTTTTCAGGTCCCTCGAAAAAAAAGATCAACTTTTCAGGCATATGCTACTCATGCAGATTTCAAGGGATTTATCCAGTATATCGTCAAGCCATACCTCCTCATCAACTGTCTTGGTGTAATTGCGTAAAAGATCCTTCCACTTGGTAAGTGCGTCCGCAGTTGACTTTAGAAGACTATCTATATAAAGAGGGGGGAAGCAAGGCAAATAAGCTTGCATCCCATATCAAATCTAACAGCTATAAGTATACCATATCAAAAAATGCATGACCCCAAAGTTCCACAATAAGAATGAAACTGTCATGTTTGGAATAAAGGAATGTAATGTTTAATGCAAAATCCTATGAACATCCTGCATAACCAAATATCCAAGCTAAGCTCCTCTGTAAACTGGTTCATTTCTATTACGATTAAACACCCAAATATCTTAGCTAATGATCAAATAGTTATCCCAATTTTAAGTCCACAATGGTTACAAAACTACAAAGTGCCCTAGAAATCATACCGTTAGTAGATTGTGCAGCAACTAATGCAGCCCTCATTATCGAATAGAAAACTGCTCCAGCACAATCTGCGTGTTGAAGGCTATAAGACAACCTGAAAAGTAAACACAAAATTGCAAACAACGCAATCAGCATGATGACTATAATAAAAAGATAGACAAAACTACAGAATGGGCATGCTCCATCAATGATCTGAAGGTTGAATAGACAAAACAATTATATTAAAATAGCTGCACCTATTGATGTAACTTTAACTAGGCAGCTCGAAAAGCATCTGAAGTTCTAAACGGAAATCAAAGAGACTAGTTTATTATGGCCAAGCCATCAAATTGGAACAAGACACAGCAAACAACTTTCATACTCTATAGTCTATACAAGCAAAACTAGTGCTTGGGAAACAGTGTTAATCTAAATTCACATGCTTAATGAGCATTGGCAGTGCGAAACAGTTTGCAGTTTTAGAATTTAGATGGTGTGTGAAGCATTGCTACAATATTCCTGCAGAATAAATAATGTAGAATATGACTTCTTGTTTATTGAATGTTCCATATGAAAAAAAAAGTGATTGTATCTTATCGTGATATGTATATTTTAATTATTTTCCATAAAATAAAATATCTTCTGCAAAAAAACTGCCCTTTCATCTGCTTGTGTATCATTACTGCCTTAAAAAGAAAATGAAAACTACAGCATGTTACCCATAAATAAAATGTTGTCCAGGATAAACCATAGTCAAAGGATGACTGACGTGTTATAGTTGTATACATTTATACAGTCACACATACGTCAGTGGGACAGAAAAGAGCTTACACCTGAGCGCGTTGATTTCTAGTATCAAATTATCTTGATGAACCCCATCAACTGCCCGTTGGAAAGTCTCTTCGACCTACGTAGGGTAAACCAATCAGTAAACTGAAAAATAAATAAGAGTATGAGAATCCCAATTATATGCTACTAACCTCTTTCTCAAACTTAGTATAATCATCATCCTCAATCACACTAATCTCAGAATCATTGTCACGGTCTGCTTCAGATGGACAGTTGTTCAAGTCTTCTTCCGATCCAACATCACCGTCAACAGAAACTGCATGCTGCAACTCTTGAAGTTTTTCTTTACGAATTGGAGCAATTGATTGTCTCCACTCCTCCTGAATTCCAGTATCACCACTTGCCCATATGTAACCAAGGACACCAGAGGTACCAGTCTAAGCAATATCAAAGACAGCAACCATAATGATTATAAGATCAAGACATGGCAAATGCATCACCAGGGTGCCTGGAGATAATCCTGACAACTAACACAGTAATGGTAAGCACGCATTGCAAAAATCACTGTGCCATCTAAGAATAGAAGAATACCTCAGATGCCCCTAAGTCATCATCTTCGGATACGATGGTAGGGTGGTTGGCATTACTCCTCGTGCTGGAAAAGGCTGAAATACAGGAATCCAGTTTGCCAAGTAAAATGTGAGTGATACAGGTCCAAACAACCATAAGAACAAATTGGAAAGGCATGTATGAACAAGAATGGACATTTTACGGTATGCAGGCTTACGTGCACTATCTGTAACTCCAGAATTGGTGTCAGCATACTCAAGTTCCTCATCACTATCTTCATTTGAAGGCTTATCAAGTAGTGACACTTTTGAATAGGCAGGAACAACAACATTCTTTCCAACTTTAATCTGACAAATAAGAATTTCATCAATATTAGCAAGGCTGCTGGATAGAAAATTACAACTGGTACAATCTGTTCCTAGAAGATAAATTGGGAGCATAAAAACGTACTCCCTCCGTTCCAAAATAGATGACCCAACTTTATACTAACTTTAGTACAAAGTTGGGTCATCTATTTTGGAACGGAGGGAGTAATATATAGCAACATACCTTAAACGACAATATGCAGCCAGGCTCAACAATTGCCCCTGCCCTTAGATGCACATCATCGCAGACTAAGGAGTTACTCACTTTGCATCCATCTTCAATTATGACATTATCCCATATATAGGAACCGTGAATGAGAACGTTTTTCCCAATACTGCAACCTTCCCCAATTACCGAATTCGATATCTTGCACTGCTCTCCAATACTTGTTGCATTGCCAATAACAGAATTCGCACCAATTTGTGCAGAATGCGACAATGTTACATCTAGAGAAGACGTGATTCATATGGAAAGGTGGTGTTATACAATTTACAGGAACGGAAGATGCTTCCTAAATGACAAGTCAAAATCATGCCCAAAAAACCACAGTTTAAAACAGCCGATGTACCTTGACAAAGCATTTTAATAATATTATCAACTAATATCTGCAACCATCTCTTCATTCCAAATCAAGAATATTGAGTTGACAAATTCATCGAGATTTGGAGGAATGAATCAAGGAATGATATCAAACAAGGTACAGAAATAGATCTTTGCGGAATTCTCTTTTCAGTACGTAACTACGCATACCTGATGCCTTGTAAATTCCTTGGCGGTGAAGTTCCATTTCATGGCAGTTACCAAAGGATAACACATCAGGCACCATAGGGTATGTCCATCTTTGTATTATATCTTTGCTCACGGCATCATAACTCCTGAAATTATCTATTCTTGCAGCATAGCTGGAGTGTATTTCATGAGTATAGATTTTGTATCCCATAATCTGAAACGATTGGCAGGCCGTTTGATTGTTACAGAAGAGACATGATAGCAGAGATGGCACTCATGATACTGCACTAAACTCTAAAGACAAGCATCATGTTCTCTTGTATTAAATAGGTCCAGTGGTAGTGAATGGACTTACATCGTCAACAAGTAAACCCTTCACAAAATGACGCCGGAGATGTTGATAGTCAAAGTTATCGGTAAAAAGACTAAGGACATCTGGCGAGCAGATATCAATATAGCAATCCTGTCAGAAAAAGAGGGAGATGAAGATCAATAAAACAATAAAGATTTGCAAGCAATAGAGAATACATATGCATGGTCTCAGTAACATAGCAAAAATGAGCTTAGAGAAGAACATATATCCATTATTTAATCAACAAATTTGAAAGCAGACCTCCATGTTATTATGCAGCTGGAGAGTAGGATTATTGGCCAGTATATCCTTATCAATTGTCACGCACAGGTGTGAGCTATCTGCCCTATCCTCATAATAAAGTAGCTCCTTTGTCTCAGATGCTAGCGCCATAACAATTTCATCATTGCCCAAACGTGTCTGGTGCGTCAGGATTGAAGGTTTTGAATGCTTTATAATCATAGTCATAACAGCAAGTGGGTCCTTTTTCCTTCTGTCCTTGTGTTCCTGGAGAACCTCTTTTAAGCTCATGTTGCTGATTGTATCACCACTGATGAGAACAAAATCACCATTTATCTACACAAAAGGAAACAATTGAAAGTATAAACGAAATGGCAGACACTGTCATTATGTGAACATATGAGGACAGGACAAGCAAGTAAGACTGCATTACATATGTGTTACAACAATTGAGGCACAAGCTACAGCTAGTTGGACAAAAAAAATGCATGCTCAGTTTCACTTAACTACCGATAGATGTCTCCAGGATATTGGAGATACCTGCCATGTACGTGATTTGGATCTTACTATCCTTTTCTACGTTGATGCTGAGACTAGGTTCATGCATTCCAGAGTTCTCTTTGTCCATCTCATTTTGTGTTTTGTCTTCCCGTGTTTGTATTCAGAACATGCTATGTGTGTCGTCAGTTCTGTGATACAGTATGTGCCAACCCTATATGAAGAATCACTGGAATTTTTAACCGATTGATACTTAGTAGTTTGTACGACATAGGACATACTATTACTAAGTAGGCACAGCAATCACAGAGCTAAGCACTTCAAAAATATCTAAATTGAACAGAACTAATGCTTTCAGTATGATGTTATAGTTAAAACCTTGAACATCTTTTTTGGGTAGTGGCTATTTGACAGGAAAGCCAATATTAGGTTTGGCTCTGACTAGAAAATGATATTGTCATGTTTTTCATCACAATCTCTAGCTGGTTGCAATTGTCTCCCAAGTCCACAGTATAGAGGCAACCAGTACCTAATTGGACGACGTTTGCGTGAACTGGAATGACATAAAGTGATAAGATTTTAATCTATTTTCCTTCGTTGAATGAACTGGAATGACACTGCCAAAATCTCCCCAGGCTTCAGTTTCACATAGGTTCACTAATTCACTATAAGTTCTAGTCAACGATGAAGTGTTAAGCAGTAACAGCAACAGACACTGCAGCTAATACTGCAGTCATGCACAACCCACAGCAAGGGTGCGGGTCAGAAACTCACAAGGCCACGGCCATACATGACGCGGAGAGCGTCGCCTGCGCTAATCGCATCATGCGACTCGACGGCCATGACGGCCATCTCCCGGGCCGCGGGCTTCCCAGTCCAGCCCGCCTCCTCCAGGTGCTCCTTGACCTGCTGCGCGTGCGCACAGCAGAAGACGAAGACCTCCTCAACGCCCTCGGTCTCCAACCAGGACAGCGTGTAGTCGATCATGGGCACGTTCACCAGCGGCAGAAGCACCTGCGGGGACAGCACAATTCAGGTGCCAAGGGTGCACGCGAGAGCGGACAGGGGGCGGCGGTATGGTTTTGGGGAGGCACGCGGTACCTTGGGGCGCTCGAGGGTGATGGGGCGGAACTTGAGCGTGAAGCTGTCGGCGAGGAGGACGGCCTGGAGGGGCGAGCGCGAGAGCTCATCGGCGTCTTCTCGGGCGGCGGCTCCGCCGCGCGACTTCTTCTGAGACATGGCCGCGGCGGCGGCGGGGAGGGGCGCGAGCTCTCCTTCTTTTCCTTTCTTCTCCGATTTTTCTGTGTACAGGGAGCACGGCCGTCGGAGTCGGGGCGTTAGAGAAGGACCTCAGCCTGAGGCGGAAGAAGAGGAGCTCGTCCCGGTGCTGCCAGAGCTCGGGCGGAGTGAGGCGTGGCGGCCAGCTTGTCGCGGCGGCCCGGCGGCGCCAAACGCGGGCTGCTCCTGGCGGCGCTAGGGTTACAGAATGGTGAACGGGCAGAGAGGACATAGCGCTGCGAACCGGTACGCTCTTCGTCTCACCCGGCGGTGAGCCGGTGACAGAAAACCAGTAATTTTCCCGACCTCCTCACAAAAAATGTTCGGACCAGTCCAACATCCGAAATCCCATGAATCTCCTCCAGTTTATGTCGGACTATCTACCCAGCTTCATAGGCCATTCCAATTCGAACATTCACAACCTCTTAGATTTTGGATGAGGGAAATCCGGATTGTTTATTAGAGCATCTTATAATCAGAGTTGCCAAATCCAAGCCTCTATACGTCCACCGACGCGTCCGAGCGCGTTCGCGGACAATGACCGACAGACATTAAAAATCCGTTTCCATCAAACCAAAACCTCAAATCTATACTAGTCTCATACAGCGTTAAGTTGCATACACAGTTAAACATACATGTCATTGAACAATCAAAAATTAACATGTTCTACTAGCTACAAATGAAATGATAATGAAAGAAGTTCATCCACGGCCGCTCTTACCCTTGTTGTCTCTTTGCGGAAATAGCGGTCAAAGATGCAAAACGGATCGAGGCGGATATGCTCACAACGGAAGACGCCTGATCCGTCCTCATCCTCATGGCAGTCTTGCCATGGCACGGACCGCCCTCCTTTGCCACTTCATGGCGATTCGGGCACGAAAGGCTTTCTCGTCCCTGTCACGGTGGCGTGCGATTCCGCTGGCTCCGCCTCGAGGGCTGTCGCGACATCCCGCGCACGCTACCTCGCACCATCCAACCCCACGCCGTGCGCAAGAAGAAGCCCAAAAAGGATATCATGCCGGAGTAGAGGGCCAAAGAGTTGGCGAAGAGGGTTGGCCGGCGGAAGGTCGAGGCAGACAAAAAAGAAGCCGCTGTCGCACAACAGGAGGTCGCCATTGCGGACAATGAGGCCCTTGTCGCCAAGGCTCCTCCTGCTAGGGTTCCATCATAGAAAACGGGCCATTCTTGCCGCCGCCATGGCCGCGGTGAGCATGGGCTCGTCGGCTGCCCGCTTGCCCACGTCCAGAGTCGCCACGTACCTCCACCATGCTGCAGACGCACGTCTTCCCTCCCAACACGACCCAGCCGTGTCCCGCTTCTCCACCTCACTTCGGAACTGCTCACCAAAAGTGATTGTGATCACACCGTCCACTCCCGTGGTCATGGCCATCGACCTCAATGCCACACCTGTGGCCGATGGGTCGTCCACCGGGGCGCAAAGGGAAGCGACCGCGGGAGATTCCTACTGGCAACCTTCCTGACGCCTGCAACGATATGCCGGCCCCGACATCCACGCATGAAGACCCGTCCTACTACAAGGATTCATGGAAAACATCATTTAGAAGGGCAGCCAAGCGTACGATGCCGATGAGACCCAAAGCCAAGACGGCCGCGACCACTTCACGCAAAGCCAAGAGGGCATGGACGGCCACGACAACCAAGAAGACACCGACAACCAAGGCGACCAATGGCAAGAAGACACCTACGACCAAGGGGAAGAAGACAATGTGGACATTGAGGGGAGCCTTTTTATGCAGATGAGCTCACTAACCAAGACAATGCACAAAAGAGGAGGCGGCAAAGCATTCAGACGAAAGCATACATAAAGGATAAGGATAATTAAGTTGATTTGCGAAGGTTGGAAGGAAATTGGACAAGATCCCAAGATAGGCGCTGAGCAAAAAGGATCAACATTTTGGCGAGAGTTCATACATACTTTCATGAACATAGGAAGTTCCCGACCTACAAGTTTGAGAGCAATCATGGTGATGTGTCAATCTCAAAGAGATGGTGGATCATTTGGCAAGAGTGTAATAAGTTTGTGGCACCCTTGAGAGGATCGAAGGCCGTCGCGTGAGTGACCTAGACATCAAAGACACGGTATAAGATTCCTTCTTCTTGTTCATATGTGTGTATCTTGTTGATTGATGCTTTTATGTCCATTGCATATGAATGTACATTTTTGTCTTTATTTTCACTTGTAGGCATACCAAGCTTTGGAGCCTTCAAGGCCCAACATTGGGACAAGCCATTCACTCTCACCCATTGTTGGACGATCATTTGCGATTGCCCAAAGTTTAGGGAGCAATATGCCGCCCAAAAAGAAGAATGGAGGACCGACGTCCGTCGTTGAGCATGGTGAAGGAGAGAAAGCGGCCCAAGGGGAAGATCAACTCCAAGTTGGATGAGAAGCGTGATGTGGCGACATTCACCTTGCAAGAAACTTTGCAAGGGTTCATGACCCAAAAGGAAGCAAGAGAGAAGAGGAAGCGTCAAGAGAGAAGAGAAGCAAATGAAGGCCTACATCGAGATATACAAAAGAAGAAACTTGAGATCAAAGAGAACGTCCAAAAGAAGAAGCTCGAGATCGAAGGGAACGTCCAGAAGCAGAAGCTTGAGATCGAGGAGAGCATTGCAAACACAAAAGCAAAAGAGGTGAGGCTCAAGCTAATGATGAAGGAAGTGGAGATCACGACGGTAGACTTGAGCAAGATGTCCTAAGGAGAAGCATTTGGTTCGACAAGAGGCAAAAGGAGATGCTTGAGCTAGATGGTTGAATTATGGCCGAGAGCGCCATCATTTTTGCATGCTGGTATGAACTACGGCCGAGAGGTATGGACCATGGCCTTTTTGTGTGTGCTGACATGAACTATGATAAAAAAATTATAGGCTGGCAGATATGTCTGCACATACGACGATATGAACTATGATCGCTGGCATGAACTATGGACACTCACCTTAAATTTTAAATTTTGTAGTAAAATTCGACCGCGTGAAAATGGGTCGGCTGGTTGGACGCACCGACCAGATCTAAACGGACACAGCTATACAACGCGCCTTCACCTGACCTAAAAGAAAAAGAAAGGTAAAAACTGCATCCGTTTGCATCAGCGCGTCGGAGTTGCCGTTCTCCCCTGTGCACGTACTGTGTTTGTTTCCCACCAACGCCACGTGCTAACATCCACGCTTCTCCCTCGACACCTCCTCTCTCTCTCTCCCCAACGCGTCAGCGGCAACCTCCCTCTCCTCGCACACGGATCATTCCACCGGCACATCCGTACCACACGCAGCCGTTCTGTTCGTCGGTTTGGCGGCGAGCGGCGGAAGCACGAGGTACCTACCTAGTATATACAGAAGCAATCTCTCCTTTCCTGTCCTCCTCTGCATTGGTCTCTGGCCGTCCATGCGTTTTCTGGCCTTCCGATCGAGCATCGCATCTCTGGAGTCCTTGCAATCAAGCTAGAACCGGGAGCAGGACGTCGGTCAGCAGGTAAGGTTTTAATTCGGAGATTCCAGTTCCGGCGCTGCGATCTCGGGTGGACTCTGGACGATCCAATCTAGCTAGTTTCTTCTTGAAAGTTTCCCATCAGGAAACGGCGGGGGGCGACAGTTTTTCCTTTCTTTCTTTTCTTCCAGTGTTGATGGCCATCTGTATATCATCGGGATATGGTTCTGTTTAATTGCGTCTCAGTTCGTTGATTCTTTGGAGGAACCTGTTTCATCTTTAACCTGTGCTACTGAATTAATGATGTACTCTTTTGTGGTGTCAAGTCAACTACGCTAGCACATCCATCTCGCTGATACTACTAGATTAAATTAGTATTAGTAACAAGAATATGTACTTACTGTAAATTATTCATTAAAGAATCGGATTGGAACCATTCTACATGTCCCTGTAGTACTAACTAATGCTGTATTAAACATTGATTTAACACTTATGTCAACTAGGCTACGCCAGTAACTATCAATAGCTGGTAGATTGGGATGATGAGTTCTATGTCTCTAAAGAAACTGATTGCAGCAAACCCAAAAGACGGAAGAATTCAAAGGGGAGTAAGTAGGGCTTGCTTGATTGGCTAAGATTATACTAATTGGAAGGTTGCCTGGCAAAAGTACTAATTATAATGTAGGAAGGATTGATACAAATAGGTGTTATAACATGTTTGAGGAGGTATAATATGGAAATGCTTTTATGTTAAGACTTTAATAAGATAGATGAAGTATCGAATTAGTTGGGTTTGGTGAGAATTGGTTGAACTGGAGGGAGAATGGAGGATCCATCTATGCATATTCTTGGAATAAGTTCTTTACTAATAGTAGGTGATGCAGATCTTGACCAAGTGGTAGAAACAAATAGGACAGAGATGGCTAAAAAAATTGGTGTGGAATGTGGTCTTCACTTTTGACCTTGAGAAATATTGCACTGCTTAATTCACTCGATTCACCTTTTCTGTAATTTATTAACCACGCCGAGTGAATTTTTCATGTGCTCACACATGTGTCTGCAATTGCAGCATCCTTGCTTCTAAATGGCCGAGGAGGTAATCAAACAGGCTATCACTTCAACAACTCCTGCATCGGCTGAGTCGAAGGAAGAAGAATTCCCGGTAAATACCACTGAAAATACAGATGGCAACAGTTTGCCAGCCTTTCTGAGGAGGAAAGAGAAGCCAATCCCACATTACCAGAGAGCATCGACTGGCTCATGCCATGACAACTGCAAACTTGGTATTCATCATTCTTCCGAGTCTAAGAAATACTCGCCTGTTCGTGGCTGGCGTCAGGACCGCGCGAACGCCAGGAATGGAACACACGACCTGGCTGTAGTCATCCCACAAGGAGACAAAGCAAGAAAGAAGAGTCAGACGCTGAAGATTTCTCATGTAAATGATGGCGCTGCTCCTGCTAAGCCTGAATTTACCAAGCAGAAGCCATCACTGAAAGGAGTACCTGGTCGTCTTGAAAGGTCTCCATGTGCAGAGTTGTTATCAGATGAAGTATCTGGAACTGTTGTGGCTGGAAACCAGCCAGATTGTGCGAAGTGCCTCATCATCTCACTTGATGACTTGTCGAGCTGTGGAGATGGACAATTGTCAGAAGGAGCTGTAAGCATTGAGCTGGATATGCCGTTGGCCATCCAGGACAGGGATGAGTCTGACGATCATAGTACGAATCATTCCGCAAATGACTATGTAAGTTCAGAGAACATGACTAAGCAGACTGTGATGGCATCAGAGAAGCACAAACAAGATAAGGACGTGACTAAACCACAGAGCTTCTCCCAAGAGTCTGTGAAAACAAACAGGAAAGCAAGGTCGACTATAACCAGAAACACCATGTCAAAGCAGAAGAGAGAAATAATATCACATGAGAAGGCTGCAGGTACATCAGCTGGAAGCGCCGATGGACCAAGGACAACGGTGAAAAAGGCGGATCCTAGCGTTACTAACAAGTTCAACAAGGAGAGGAAACTCAACTCCATTGTCACATCAACTCTTCCAAGGGTGAAGAAAATCAAAGCACCATCACCAGCTAGCGCGATGGATTCGTGTGCCAAACCTGCTACAAATAAATATGCTCCATCTCCATCTCCATCACCTCCTTCTGGGAAGCAGACTGAAAGAAAGATTACGCTGAATAATGTTGCCAAGAATGCTCAATTTTGCCAAAACAAGGGAGAAGAGAAGGTTGCATTGAGTCAACTGAAGCTGTCTCGTTCTACAGTGAGAGCAGTCAGGAAAGAAACTTCTGCTTTCCCAGTGAAGAGTAAGAAGGTTTATGGGATAGAAAGTTTTTCTGGGTGCAAGGATAAAATGTCGAAGACAGCTTCGCCAAAAATACGAAAACCAGACGTTAACAACAAAGAGAGACAATCTCGCAAAGGTACATTTTATCTTTACCTTCTGAATCATAAACATATAATTGCACCTTAGGTCACAAATTTCCTAAGTCTTCTATACAATATTATGAATTTCACATGGCAATTAATAATGCCAATATGCAACTTGTATGGCATGATTGATTATAGCGCTGCCTTAAATTGATCATGCCATCCTAGTTTAGCCTACAAAAACGTCTTGTATTTTGGCATGGAGGTAGTAACATCTAACATGGCAATGTACGGACAAGTTTCTATGAAATATTTCTTTTCAAATAAACATATGCTTGGAGTTCATGGCAAGACAATGACAAGACATCATTCCCATTTTACAGAAATTGGGGCTATTGCAAGAACTGAAATCGCAGGAAGGCCAAAGATAACATCCACGCCCTCAGGCGTCATCATGAAGTCGCCTCGCATGCTGAGGTTTCGCCGTGGCAAGGTGCTGAACCTTGGCAGCAACTCTGACAACAGCACTCCCAGACGAGTACAGTTCAGGCCTGCAGATGCTACAGATGACGGCAACGGAAGCAAGTATCCTGCCAGACGCAGAATCACCAAGAACAATGAAGCTAAAGCTTCTGCTGCATCAAAAGATTCAGGTGCTTCAAGAGCTGAAGTTGTTGTCCTGAGGCATCAGGGTGCCAATGACAAAAAGAAGAGCGAGCCGCGATTATTCAACAATGTGATCAAGGAGACCGCGAGCAGGCTCGTCGAGGCGAGGAGGAGCAAAGTGAAGGCCCTCGTTGGCGCTTTCGAGACAGTGATCTCGCTTCAAGGTATAAAGCAAGGCAGACCCAGCATTTGCTGACCTGAAGTTTGCCAAGTGAAATTCAAGTAAATGTGGGGGTCTCTGGAGTTTCCATGTTATAGAGGTTTCCAATTGGAGTTCTTGTGCACATTCCTCTGCTTTGGGTTCACAGGCCTACAGATAAGAAAAATCACCGAATAGGAATAATTTACTGTGCTGGTATACTAAACTAAACTTTGTTTCAGTTTACCTAATTCCAAGAGAGATTTGACAAAATTGTCTTTTACATTTGAGCTGCTGCCTGTTCCGTTCCTGAATGCCATTAAGCAAAATCGTCCTGGGGGTTAAAAATCTGCATTTGTTTTCTCAAGATTAAACTTGTGGTGGTGAAAATGATGTCATAACAACATACAAACTATCTCAAAAAGAAAGAAAAACGTCAGCGTCTCACTCCTAGGGACGCCCATATTCTCCTGCATTCACCGGTGGCATGCCGCGAGTAAAGCTCGATGTCTCCTCTTGACCTCCAAGTCACCGGACGGAGGCAGAAGAAGCCGGCGACAATGAACTGAGGATTAGATCGCCACCCGGAGAAGAAAGCAACAAGGAGGGCAGAAATCCATCCAAACAGAATCAAGCAAGCCTACCCTCACTAGATTCCCAACGAAGAAGTTGAACCTGGCTCCGCTTCGCCGAAGAGAAGCCGAAAGAAACAAATATGAACCGCCATCGTCCACTCTGCCAAAGGACGCTGTCGAAGACCACCAAGATGAAACATACACAAAAACAGGGCCCCTAATCTAAGTTCCACACGCCCTTTGCCGATGGCAATCAGCATCGCCGGAATTAGGACATGATGTTAGAGTCCCGATCTATATTTCACTCACAAGTAACAGGATTACAGAGATAATGCCACAACTACACTTGTTCTTTTTTCGACAAAGAGAATGTTGGAAATATTAGGACTTTTTCGATTAGACTAATCCACGAGTAAACAGTAAGCATGGCAAGGCATGCATCTCATGCCGATACCTAAGCATACTAGCACGTACAGAACATAGAACCGAACCATCTATGAGCAGTACATATACGGATAGTACAAATACGAGTAAATGAGGGGTGAACAGATCATACCCTCCGGTTGGCTAGGCCAACGCCGCAACGGCAGCAGCAGCCTCGACTTAGTCCCTGGGCTTCTTCTTGGCGGCGGCGTCGTCAGCCATGGTGTCGATGCAGGGGAAGTAGTGGAAGCAGAGGCGGACGGAGCTGGGGACGGATCGGGAGCAGTCGCGTCGAGACGCTCCCCAAAAACCTTATTGCCGTTCTCCCGGGCAGGATCTCGAACGACAGGGTTTCGGAGGGACCTGCTCTCTCGACCAACCGTGCACGCGGTCGTCGGAATGGAATCGCCGGAAGCAGCACAGAGAGAGGAACAACAGATGACGGCTAGGGTTGTACGAGAGGGAGTGAGTGAACTGAGTTAGGGTTCACTCCACTAGGCAGGGCCTTCTTATATAGGCCGTTGGGTAGATGGGCCTGGGCCAGGCCCACGACCGAGTCCGCGAACATCCCACAGTCCAATTTCTCGGACAGTGGCGCGTCCGTAAGCGACTCGTTAATTAGTTAACAATTAATTAACCATTCCTGAGTGGCAAAAATAAGCTTCGGCTTGGCTCATTCCCGCAACCCGCGGCGCGCGCGTCGTGACGAGGCGAGGCGGGCCGCGGAGGAGGAGGAGCGCTCGTGTACAACTCCTATTCTCAAACTCCCAATAGCAAGTGGTAGAGCATCCCTTATAAAGAGGTCTCACTCTTCTTACTGTAGCAGTATGGTACTAAACTTCCCACGTTTCCCACCACTTGCCGTACACATGCATGGGCCTTAGAGATTAACCAGGGATTATTGTCTTATATGGGCCTAAGCCCATCCATAATTCAACAATCCCTCACCAGATTTCGAGCCACATAAGTTTGTCAACTGTTCCAACCAATGATATACCAGAATTTTCAGTGGAGACTGTTAAGTTAAACTTCCACCTAGAGCAATGGGATTAGACTTCTTCACAACTGAACAATGGGCTATGCCTTGAATTGTCAATTTGGCGTGTAGAAGTTTTGCCTATTGTCAGCTGATACGTGGTTGCCGAAGGCTAAACCCCACGGGTGGAGCTTATTAGTCATACTCCTTACCTCTCATGAGCTTCCTAGAGATCACCCAATCTCATAGACTGTGACCAGCAGTCGGGCTCACATAGGCGTGTTCCTCCAAAGAATGCTTTGTAGGTTAGCATCTTGCTTACACAAGCTTTGGAACACATTAAGACAAAAGCCAGCCTGCCTTACATAATTGAGAGTAGTACTACATCTCCAATGGAGTGGGTTTATTAAGGATACTCTCATCAGTTGACCGCTGGATTGTTTTCCCAGGTCCTAATTCACGTGATCTCCGATCACATAGGTTGGGTTACCCCCATGGCAACTTACGTGGGTCTCATACCCATCTCCCTCGATGCATTTTCTATCACAATCCGTGATAGCCCTTTCGTAAAAGTGTCTGGCAGATTCTTAGCCGTCTGGATATAATCCAACGCTATTACTCCGGAGTTTCTTGATTTTCTGACAGATTTCAGTCTTCTTCTTATGTGCTTTGTGGATCTCATGTTGTCCTTTGAACTCTTAGCCTTGGCAATCACCGTTTGATTGTCACAGTTCATAAGGATAACCGGCACTGGTTTGTCAACCACCGGCAGATCCATCAAAAGCTCTCGAAGCCATTCTGCTTCGACGCATGATGTGTCTAATATTGTGAGTTCTGCTTCCATAGTCGATCTGGTTAAGATCATCTGCTTGCAATACTTTCAGGAAACAGCACCACAACCAAGTGTGAAGACATGTCCACTTGTGGCTTTCATCTCATCAGCATCAGATATCCAATTCGAATCACTATACCCCTCAAGTACTATCGGGTACCCAGAAGAGTGAATCCCATAGTTCGCAGTACCTTGTTGTTGGAAATATGCCCTAGAGGCAATAATAAAATGGTTATTATTATATTTCCTTATTCATGATAATTGTCTGTTGTTCATGCTATAATTGTATTGACCGGAAACCGTAATACATGTGTGAATACATAGACCACAACATGTCCCTAGTGAGCCTCTAGTTGACTAGCTCGTTGATAAATAGATGGTTATGGTTTCCTGACCATGGACATTAGATGTCATTGATAACGGGATCACATCATTAGGAGAGTGATGTGATGGACAAGACCCAATCCTAAGCATAGCACAAGATCGTGTAGTTCGTTTGCTAAGAGCTTTTCTAAATGTCAAGTATCATTTCCTTAGACCATGAGATTGTGCAACTCCCGGATATTGTAGGAATGATTTGGGTGTACCAAATGTCACAACGTAATTGGGTGGCTATAAAGGTGCACTACAGGTATCTTCAAAAGTGTCTGTTGACTTAGCATGAATTGAGACTGGGATTTGTCACTCCGTATGACGGAGAGGTATCTCTGGGCCCACTCGGTAATGCATCATCATAATGAGCTCAATGTGACTAAGGAGTTAGTCACGGGATCATGCATTACGGAACGAGTAAAGAGACTTGCCGGTAACAAGATTGAACGAGGTATTGGGATACCGACGATCGAATCTCGGGCAAGTAACATACCGGTTGACAAAGGGAATTGTATACGGGATTGATTGAATCCCCGACATTGTGGTTCATCCGATGAGATCATCGTGGAACATGTGGCAGCCAACATGGGTATCCAGATCCCGCTGTTGGTTATTGGCCGGAGAGATGTCTCGGTCATGTCTGCATGATTCCCGAACTCGTAGGTCTACACACTTAAGGTTCGGTGACGCTAGAGTTGTTATGGGAATTAGTATGTGGTTACCGAATGTTGTTCGGAATCCTGGATGAGATCCTGGATGTCACGAGGAGTTCCGGAATGGTCTGGAGATGAAGATTTATAAATGGGAAGTCCTTATTCGGTCGCCGGAAGTGTTCGGGGGTTTACCAGTATTGTACCGGGCCACCGGAAGGGTCCACCTGCCCCAGAAGGCCCTATGGGCTGAATATGGAGGGGAACCAGCCCCTAGGTGGGCTGGGCGCCAACTCCCCCTAGGGCCCATGCGCCTAGGGTTTGGGGGGAAACCCTAAAGGGGGCGCCCCCCTTGGCTTGGGGGGGCAAGCCTCCCCCCTTGGCCGTCGCCCCCCCTCTAGATCCATCTGGAGGGGGCCGACCCCCCTCTCCCTTGCCCCTATAAATAGTGGGGAGGTGGGAGAGCTGCCGCACCCTTCCCCTGGCGTAGCCCTCCCCCTCTCCAACACTTCCTCCTCCTCCGTAGTGCTTGGCGAAGCCTGCTGGGGGCGCAAGCTCCACCACCACGCTGTCGTGCTGCCGGAGCTCTCCCTCAACTTCTCCTCTCCCCTTGCTGGATCAAGGAGGAGACGTCCCCGGGCTGTACATGTGTTGAACGCGGAGGCGCCGTCCGTTCGGCGCTAGATCGGATTTTCCGCGATTTGAATCGCCGCGAGTACGACTCCATCATCCGCGTTCTTGTAACGGTTCCGTTTAGCGATCATCAAAGGTATGAAGATGCACATCCTCTCTCTCTCTCTCTCTCTTGTTGCTAGAATCTCCTAGATGGATCTTGGTGATTCGTAGGAAATTTTTGAATTATTGCTACGTTCCCCATCAGTGGCATCATGAGCTAGGTCTATGCATAGATTCTATGCACGAGTAGAACACAATTAGTTGTGGGCGTTGGTTTGTTCAATTTGCTTACCGTTACTAGTCCTATCTTGGTTTGGCGGTATTGTGGGATGAAGCGGCCCGGACTGACCTTACACGTATGCTTACGTGAGACAGGTTCCACCGACTGACATGCACTTGTTGCATAAGGTGGCTAGCGGGCGTCTATCTCTCCCACTTTAGTCGGATCGGATTCGATGAAAATGGTCCTTATGAAGGGTAAATAGCAATTGGCATATCACCATTGTGGCTTTTGCGTAGGTAAGAAATGTTCTTGCTAGAAACCCATAGCAGCCACGTAAAACATGCAACAACAATTAGAGGATGTCTAACTTGTTTTTGCAGGGTATGCTATGTGATGTGATATGGCCAAAGGAATGTGATGAATGATATATGTGATGTATGAGATTGATCATGTTCTTGTAATAGGAATCACGACTTGCATGTCGATGAGTATGACAACCGGCGGGAGCCATAGGAGTTGTCTTAATTTATTGTATGACTTGCGTGTCATTGAAAACGCCATGCAATTACTTTACTTTATTGCTAACCGTTAGCCATAGTAGTAGAAGTAATAGTTGGCGAGACAACTTCATGAAGACACGATGATGGAGATCATGATGATGGAGATCATGGTGTCATGCCGGTGACGAAGGTGATCATGCCGCGCCTCCAAGATGGAGATCAAAGGCGCAAGATGATATTGGCCATATCATGTCACTTTATGATTTGCATGTGATGTTTGTCATGTTTACATCTTATTTGCTTAGAACGACGGTAGCATAAATAAGATGATCCCTCACTAAAATTTCAAGAAAGTGTTCCCCCCAACTGTGCACCTTTGCGAAAGTTCGTTGTTTCGAAGCACCACGTGATGATCGGGTGTGGTAGATTCTAACGTTCGCATACAACGGGTGTAAGCCAAATTTACACATGCAAAACACTTAGGTTGACTTGACGAGCCTAGCATGTACAGACATGGCCTCGGAACACAAGAGACCGAAAGGTCGAACATGAGCCGTATAGTAGATACGATCAACATGAAGATGTTCACCGATGATGACTAGTCCGTCTCACGTGATGATCGGACACGGCCTAGTTGACTCGGATCATGTGTCACTTAGATGACTAGAGGGATGTCTATCTAAGTGGGAGTTCATTAAGTAATTTGATTAGATGAACTTAATTATCATGAACATAGTCTAAAATATATTTACAATATGTCTTGTAGATCAAATGGCCCATGCTAATGTTGCCCTCAACTTCAACGCGTTCCTAGAGAAAACCAAGCTGAAACACGATGGTAGCAACTATACAGACTGGGTCCGAAACTTGAGGATCATCCTCATAGATGCCAAGAAAGCATTTGTCCTTGAAGCACCGCTAGGTGAAGCACCCATTTTTCAAGCAACTCAAGACGTTATGAATGCCTGGCAGTTGCGTAGTGATGATTACTCCCTGGTTCAGTGCGGCATGCTTTACAGCTTAGAACCGGGGCTCCAAAAGCATTTTGAGCAGCATGGAGCATATGAGATGTTCCAAGAGCTGAAAATGGTTTTCCAAGCTCATGCCCGGGTCGAGAGATATGAAGTTCTCCGACAAGTTCTACAGTTGTAAGATGGAGGAAAACAGTACTGTCAATGATCATATACTCACTATGTCTGGGTTGCACAACCGTTTGTCTCAGCTGGGAGTTAATCTTCCAGATGACTCGGTCATTGACAGGATCCTCCAGTCGCTCCCACCTAGATACAAGAGCTTTGTGATGAAATACAATATGCAAGGGATGGAGAAGTCCATTCCTGAGTTATATTCAATGCTGAAATCAGCGGAGGTTGAAATCAAAAAGGAACATCAAGTGTTGATGGTGAATAAGACCACTAGTTTCAAGAAAGGCAAGGTTAAAAAGAACTTCAAGAAGGACGACAAGGGAGTTGCCGCGCCCGGTAAATCAGTTGCGAGGAAGAAGCCAAACAATGGACCCAAGCCCGAGACTCAGTGCTTTTATTGCAAGGGAAATGGTCACTAGAAGCGGAACTGTCCCATGTACTTAGCGGACAAGAAGGCTGGCAACACCAAAGGTATATGTGATATACATGTTATTGATGTGTACCTTACCAATACTTGTAGTAGCTCCTGGGTATTTGATACCAGTGCGGTTGCTCATATTTGTAACTCAAAACAGGAGCTGCAGAATAAGTGGAGACTGGCGAAGGACGAGGTGACGATGCGCGTCGGGAATGGTTCCAAGGTTGATGTGATCGCCGTCGGCACGCTAGCTCTACATCTACCTACGGGATTAGTTTTAAACCTCAATAATTGTTATTTAGTGCCAGCTTTGAGCATGAACATTGTATCTGGATCTCGTTTAATGCGAGATGGCTACTCAGTTAAATCCGAGAATAATGGTTGTTCTATTTATATGAGAGATATGTTTTATGGTCATGCCCTGCTGGTCAATGGTTTATTCTTATTGAATCTCGAACGTGATGTTACACATATTCATAGTGTGAATACCAAAAGATGAAAAGTTAATAATGATAGTCCCACATACTTGTGGCACTGCCGCCTTGGTCACATTGGTGTCAAACACATGAAGAAACTCCACGCAGATGGAATTTTGGAGTCTCTTGATTATGAATCATTTGACACGTGCGGACCATGCCTCATGGGCAAAATGACCAAGACTCCGTTCTCTGGAACAATGGAGCGAGCAACCAACTTGTTGGAAATAATACATACTGATGTGTGCGGTGCAATGAGCGTTGAGGCTTGCGGTGGCTATCGTTATGTTCTCACCCTCACTGATGACTTAAGTAGATATGGGTCTGTCTACTTAATGAAACACAAGTCTAAGACCTTTGAAAAGTTCAAGGAATTTCAGAGTGAGGTAGAAAATCAACGTGACAGGAAAATAATGTTCTTACGATCAGATCGTGGAGGAGAATATTTGAGTCATGAGTTTGGTACGCACTTAAGTAAATGTGGAATTGTTTCACAACTCACGCTGCCTGGAACACCTCAGCGTAATGGTGTGTCCAAACGTCGTAATCGCACTCAATTGGAGATGGCGCGATCTATGATGTCTCTTACCGATTTACCGCTATCATTTTGTGGTTATGCTTTAGAGACAGCCGCACTCACTTTAAATAGGGCACCGTCTAAATCCGTTGAGATGACACCGTATGAATTATGGTTTGGGAAGAAACCTAAGCTGTCGTTTCTAAAAGTTTGGTGATGCGATGCTTATGTCAAGAAACTTCAACCTGAAAAACTTGAATCCAAGTCGGAAAAATGCGTCTTCATAGGATACCCTAAGGAAACCATTGGGTACACCTTCTACCTAAGATCCGAATGCAAGATCTTTGTTGCCAAGAACAGGTCCTTTCTGGAGAAAGAGTTTCTCGAAAGAAGTAAGTGGGAGGAAAGTAGAACTTGATGAAGTACTACCCCTTGAACCGGAAAGTAGCGCAGCTCAGGAAGATGTTTCTGTGGTGCCTGCACCGACTAGAGAGGAAGTTAATAATGATGATCAAGGAACTTTGGATCAAGTTGCCACTGAACTTCGTATGTCCACTAGGGCATGTTCCGCACCAGAGTGGTACGGCAACCCTGTCTTGGAAATCATGTTATTAGACAATGGTGAACCTTTGAACTATGAAGAAGCGATGGCGGGCCCGAATTCCAGCAAATGGCTTGAAGCCATGAAATCTGAGATAGGATCCATGTATGAAAACAAAGTATGGACTTTGACAAACTTGCCCGATGATCGGCAAGCCATAGAAAATAAATGGATCTTTAAGAAGAAGACTGACGCGGATGGTAATATGACCGTCTATAAGGCTCGACTTCTCGCTAAGGGTTATCGACCAGTTCAAGGGGTTGACTACGAAGAGACCTTCTCACCCGTAGCAAAGCTGAAGTCCATCCGAATCATGTTAGCAGTTGCCACATTCTATGATTATGAGATATGGCAAATGGACGTCAAAACGGCATTCCTTAACGGTTTCCTTAAGGAAGAATTGTATATGATGCAGCCGGAAGGTTTTGTCGATCCTAAGAATGCTAACAAGGTATGCAAGCTCCAGCGCTCCATCTATGGGCTGGTGCAAGCATCTCAGAGTTGGAACATTCGCTTTAATGAAATGATCAAAGCGTTTGGGTTTATGCAGACTTATGGAGAAGCCTGCGTTTACAAGAAAGTGAGCGGGAGCTCTGTAGCATTTCTCATATTATATGTGGATGACATACTATTGATGGGAAATGATATAGAACTTTCGGAAAGCATAAAGGCCTACTTGAATAAGTGTTTTTCAATGAAGGACCTTGGAGAAGATGCTTACATATTAGGCATCAAGATCTATAGAGATAGATTGAGACGCCTCATCAGTCTTTCGCAAAGCACATACCTTGATAAGATATTGAAGAAGTTCAATATGGATCAGTCCAAGAAGGGGTTCTTGCCTGTATTGCAAGGTGTGAAATTGAGCACGGCTCAATGCCTGACCTCGGCAGAAGATGGAGAAAAGATGAGTGTCGTCCCCTATGCCTCAGCCATAGGGTCTATCATGTATGCCATGTTGTGTACTAGACCTGATGTGAACCTTGCCGTAAGTTTGGTAGGGAGGTACTAAAGTAATCCCGGCATGGAACACTGTACAGTGGTCAAGAATATCCTAAAGTATTTGAAAAGGACTAAGGATATGTTTCTTGTTTATGGAGGTGACGAAGAGCTCGTCGTAAAGGGTTACGTCGATGCTAGCTTCGACACAGATCTTGATGACTACAAGTCACAAACCGGATACATGTATATTTTGAATGGCGGGGCAGTCAGCTGGTGCAGTTGCAAGCAAAGCGTCGTGGTGGGATCTACATGTGAAGCGGAGTACATGACAACCTCGAAGGCAGCACATGAACCAATCTGGATGAAGGAGTTCATTACCAACCTAGGAGTTATTCCCAATGCGTCGGGCCCGATGACTCTCTTCTGTGACAACACTGGAGCTATTGCCCTTGCCAAGGAGCCCAGGTTTCACAAGAAGACACATATCAAGCGTCGCTTCAACTCCATTCATGAAAATGTTCAAGATGGAGACATAGATACTTGTAAAGTGCATATAGATCTGAATGTCGCGGATCCGTTGACTAAACCTCTTCCACGAGCAAAACATGATCAACACCAGAACTCTATGGGTGTTCGATTCATCACAATGTAACTAGATTATTGACTCTAGTGCAAGTGGGAGACTGTTGGAAATATGCCCTAGAGGCAATAATAAAATGGTTATTATTATATTTCCTTATTCATGACAATTGTTTGTTGTTTATGCTATAATTGTATTGACCGGAAACTGTAATACATGTGTGAATACATAGACCACAACATGTCCCTAGTGAGCCTCTAGTTGACTAGCTCGTTGATCAATAGATGGTTATGGTTTCCTCACCATGGACATTAGATGTCGTTGATAACGGGATCACATCATTAGGAGAATGATGTGATGGACAAGACCCAATCCTAAGCATAGCACAAGATCGTGTAGTTCGTTTGCTAAGAGCTTTTCTAAATGTCAAGTATCATTTCCTTAGACCATGAGATTGTGCAACTCCCGTATACCGTAGGAATGCTTTGGTGTACCAAACATCACAACGTAACTGGGTGGCTATAAAGGTGCACTACAGGTATCTCCGAAAGTGTCTATTGAGTTAGCACGAATCGGGACTGGGATTTGTCACTCTGTATGGCGGAGAGGTATCTCTAGGCCCACTCGGTAATGCATCATCATAATGAGATCAATGTGACTAAGGAGTTAGTCACAGAATCATGCATTATGGAACAAGTAAAGAGACTTGCCGGTAACGAGATTGAACGAGGTATTGGGATACCGACGATCGAATCTCGGGCAAGTAACATACCGGTTGACAAAGGGAATTGTATACGGTATTGATTGAATCCCCGACATCGTGGTTCATCCGATGAGATCATCGTGGAACATGTGGGAACCAACATGGGTATCCAGATCCCGCTGTTGGTTATTGGCCGGAGTGATGTCTCGGTCATGTCTGCATGATTCCCGAACCCGTAGGGTCTACACACTTAAGGTTCGGTGACGCTAGAGTTGTTATGGGAATTAGTATGTGGTTACCAAATGTTGTTTGGAGTCCCGGATGAGATCTCGGACGTCACGAGGAGTTCCGAAATGGTTCGGAGATGAAGATTTGTATATGGGAGATCCTTATTCGGTCGTGGAAGTGTTCGGGGGTTTACCGGTATTGTACCGGGACCACCGAAAGGGTTCCAGGGGTCCACTGGGAGGGTCCACGATACGTCTCCAACGTATCTATAATTTTTGATTGTTCCATGCTATTATATTACCCGTTTTGGATGTTTATGGGCTTTACTTTAGACATTTATATCATTTTTGGGACTAATCTACTAACCGGAGGCCCATCCCGTATTGCTGTTTCTTTGCCTATTTCAGTGTTTCGAAGAAAAGGAATATCAAACGGAGTCCAAATAGAATGAAACCTTCGGGAGCGTGATTTTTGGAACGAACATGATCCGGAGGAATTGGAGTGCAAGTCAAGAAGCAGCCGAGGCGGCCACGAGGGTGGAGGGCGCGCCCACCCCTACAGGGCGCGCCCCCTATCTCGTGGGCTCCTCGGGTTGCCACCAACCTACTTCTTCCTCCTATATATACCCACGTACCCTGAGAACATCAGAAGCGACTAGGAAAACATAATTCCACCGACGCAACCTTCTGTATCCGCGAGATCCCATCTTGGAGCCTTCGTCGGCGCTCCGCCGGAGGGGGAATCGACCATGGAGGGCTTCTACATCAACACCATAGCCCCTCCGATGAGTTGTGAGTAGTTTACGACAAACCTTCGGGTCGATAGTTATTAGCTAGATGGCTTCTTCTCTCTTTTTGGATCTCAATACCATGTTCTCCTCGATCTTCTTGGAGATGTATTCGATGTAACTCTTTTTGCAGTGTGTTTGTCGAGATCCGATGAATTGTGGGTTTATGATCAAGTTTATCTATGAGAAATATTTGAATCTCCTCTGAATTATTTTATTTATCATAGAGTTATCTTTGCAAGTCTCTTCGAATTATCAGTTTCGTTTGGCCTACTAGATTGATCTTTCTTGCAATGGGAGAGGTGCTTAGCTTTGGGTTCAATCTTGCGGTGTCCTTTCCCAGTGACAATAGGGGCAGCAAGGCACGTATTGTATTGTTGCCATCGAGGATAAAAAGATGAACTAGGGGACTTTTGAGGAGCCTCCTATTGGATTGATACCTTGGTTCTCAAAAACTGAGGGAAATACTTACGCTACTATTGCTGCATCACCCTTTCCTCTTCAAGGAAAACCAACACAAGCTCAAGACGTAGTAGTCCACCTGCCTCGGAGGGCCCTATGGGCTGAATATGGAAGGGAACTAGCCCCTAGGTGGGCTGGGCGCCAACTCCCCCTAGGGCCCATGCGCCTAGGGTTTGGGGGAAACCCTAAAGGGGGCACCCCCCTTGGCTTGGGGGGCAAGCCTTCCCCACTTGCCCCCCTCTAGATCCATCTGGAGGGGGCCGACCCCCCTCTCCTGTGCCTTATAAATAGTGGGGAGGTGAGAGGGTTGCCGCACCCTTCCCCTGGCGCAGCCCTCCCCCTCTCCAACACTTCCTCCTCCTCCGTAGTGCTTGGCGAAGCCCTGTCGAAGAACTGCAAGCTCCACCACCACGCCGTCGTGCTGCCGAGCTCTCCCTCAACTTGACCTCTCCCCTTGCTGGATCAAGAAGGAGTAGACGTCCCCGAGATGTACGTGTGTTTAACTCGGAGGCGCCATCCATTTGGCGCTAGATCGGATCTTCCGCAATTTGAATTGCCGCGAGTACGATTCCATCATCCGCGTTCTTGTAACGCTTTCGTTTAGCGATCTTCAAAGGTATAAAGATGCACATCCTATCTCTCTCTCTCTTGTTGCTAGAATCTCCTAGATGGATCTTGGTGATGCGTAGGAAAATTTTGAATTATTTCTACGTTCCCCATCACTTGCAAGTAACGCATCACTCGCTCAACAAGATGCCAATGCACATCTCTCGCACTGGAAACAAACCGTCTAAGTTTGCACACAGCAAATGAGATGTCAGGACGAGTAGCACATGCTAGGTACATCAGTGAACCAACCACTTGAGAATATCTCAATTGATCTACAGCCGTGCCTTCGAACTTTTGAATATGCATGCTAGGATCATATGGTGTTGCAGAAGGTTTGCAGTCCGAGTATCCAAAATAGCTCAAAATCTTCTCAAGATGGTGGGATTGCAAAAGTGTAATTCCACCCTCAGAGTTTCTTAGTAGCTTGATGTTCAAGATAACATCAGCCACACCCAGGACTTTCATCTCAAAGTTATGAGATATAAAAGCCTTGACCTCCTCAATGACTTTGAGGTGGGAAAATATATGTATGCCATCGACATACAGACATAATATAACTCCTTCACCCCCACCATAGCAATATTATATAGATTTGTCAGCTTCGTAATAACAAAGCCAGCAGATGTTAGAGTAGTGTTGAACTTCTCATGCCATTGATTAGGTGCTTGTTTGAAGCCATACAAGGATTTCACTAGCTTGCACACCTTTCTTTCCTAACCATTTAGTACAAAGCCATCTGGTTGTTGCATGTAAATTTCCTCGTCTAGCTCTCCGTTAAGGAAAGCCGTCTTAACGTCCATCTGGTGAACGAGAAGACCATGTGAGGCATCCAAAGCAAGTAACACTCGAATGATTGTCAGTCTAGCCACATGTGAGTAAGTGTCGAAGAAATCCTCTTCTTCTTTCTAGGTATAACCCTTGGCCACAAGCCTAGCCTTGTACTTCTCAACAGTACCATTGGGCCTAAGATTTTTTCTTGAACACCCACTTACATCCCAATGGTTTACAACCATAAGGACGATCAGTGATCTCCCATGCCCCGTTAGCCAATATGGAATCCATCTTGCTACGGACCGCATCCTTCCAGTAGTCAGCATCCGGAGATGCATAAGCTTCTGAAATGGAACTGGGAGTGTGATCATCCACGAGGTATACGAGAAAATCATCACCAAAAGACTTTGTAGTCCTTTGTCTCTTGCTCCTAACAGGCTTCCTCGTCATCATCCGTGGAACTCTCATAACTTTTATGTTCATAATATTCCATCGGAATGGCAGGTTCAGGAGTCTCATCAGATTCCAGTCTAGAAGTGCGTTGCATATCTCTCATGGCGAAAATACCCTCAAAGAATGTAGCATCCCTAGACTCCATGATCGTACCGACCTTCACATTGTGTACATCGGATTTCACCACTAGAAATCTATAGCCAACACTATGCTTGGCATACCCAAGAAAAACGCAATCCACAGTATTTGGCCCCAACTTGCGCTTTTTGGTTATCGACACGTTGACTTTCGCCAAACAGCCCCAAGTGTGTAAGTAGGAGAGTGTAGTTCTTTTCTTTTCCCATTGCTCATAGGGAGTAGTCTCATTATCCTTTGTGGGAACTTTATTCAGGACATGGCATGATGTCAATACAGCCTCCCCCCACCATGCCTTGGATAAACCCGATGTATCTGACATGGCGTTAACCAAATCAGTTAGAGTACAGTTTTTCCGTTCGGCAACCCCGTTTTACTGGGTTGAGTAGGAGGCGTCCTCTCATGAATAATACCATGTTCCGCACAGAATAAATCAAACTCATTAGAAAAGTACTCTCCACCTCGATCAGACCAGACTTGTTTTATTTTCTTCTCAAGTTGGTTGTCAACTTCAGCCTTATAGACATTAAAGTAGTGTAGAGCCTCATCCTTAGTGTTTAACAAACACACATAGCAGAATCTAGTGGAATCATCAATCAGAGTCATGAAGTATTTATTTTCACCTCTGGTCAACACACCATTCATCTCACAGAGATCTGAATGTATGAGATCTAGTGGTGCTAGGTGTCTCTCCTTCGCAAGCTTGTGAGGCTTACGAGGTTGCTTAGCTTGCACACACGCATGACACTTGGAGCCTTTAGCTAAAGTGAAACTCGGGATTAAGTCCATCTTAGCTAGCCGCATCATACAACGAATTTTATGTGACAAAGACGTGAATGCCAAACCTCATATTCGTTCACATTAGAATGAATTTGGTTCACGACTTTCTTACAGAAATCCTCCAAGAAAAGAAGGTACAAACCACCACAATCATACCCTTTTCCAACAAATAGTCCATACCGATATACGACTACTTTGTTAGACTCAAATACTAACTTAAACCCTTCTTTCCATCGAAGGGAGCCACTAACGAGATTCTTCTTGATGGCGGGGACATGCTGCATGTTCTTCTGTTGCACGATCTTTCCCGAAGTAAACTTCAGATCTACCGTGCCAACACCATGAACAGAAGCATGCGAGCCATTCCCCATCAGGACGGAACAATCTCATGTGACCTGGTAAGAAGAAAAAAAAGACACATCAGCACACACATGAATATTAGCCCAGTGTCAACCCACCAATCGGTGGACTGGCAAACTGAAAGTATGGGAAATAGATTACCATACCCAGATGCCGCGTCATGATACGTCTCCAACGTATCTATAATTTTTGATTGTTCATAGCTATTATATTACTCCTATTGGATGTTTATGGGCTTTATTTTACACATTTAGGGTTGGAAAAAGTAGTAGGCGTAAGCGAGGCGATTGGCCTTCGCCTAGTGCCTAGGCGGTGCCTAAGCGCCCTAGGCGCGGCTTAGGCGGTAATATAGTTTTTACTCGTAGTGTATTTGTGAATGGGTGTTGATATTAGTTTAGGGCATATAAATAAGTTAATTACCATCGACTGCCATTGGAATACAATCCATTTGGCATATTAGTGCAGTACATGGCATGATTTCTTGCTTGCGTAGGCAATTCCTTGCTTGCCCTGCCTAGACCTCCATTTATGCCCTAGGCGAGGCGTTTGGCCATTGCCTAGCGCCTAGGCGTGCCTAAGCGCCTCCTAGGCACTGCCTTTTCCAACAGAGCCCGAAGGCCCAGCCCGTATTGTTGTTTTTTTTTTGCCTATTTCAATATTTTGAAGAAAAGGAATATCAAACGGAGTCCAAACGGAATGAAACCTTCGGGAGCGTGATTTTTGGAACGAACGTGATCCAGAGGACTTGGAGTGCAAGCCAAGAAGCAACCGAGGCGGCCACGAGGGTGGAGGGCGCGCCCACCCCTACAGGGCGTGGCCCCTATCTCATGGGCCCCTCGGGTGGCCACCGACCTACTTCTTCCTCCTATATATACCCACGTACCCCGAAAACATGTAGGGAGCCAACAAAAACAATTTCGACCGCCGTAACCTTCTGTATCCGCGAGATCCCATCTTGGAGCCTTCGTCGGTGCTCCGCCGGAGGGGGAATCGACCACGGAGGGGTTCTACATCAACACCATAGCCCCTCCGATGAGTTGTGAGTAGTTTACCACAGACCTTCGGGTCCATAGTTATTAGCTAGATGGCTTTTTCTCACTTTTTGGATCTCAATACCATGTTCTCCCCCTCTCTTGTGGAGATCTATTCGATGTAACTCTTTTTGTGGTGTGTTTGTCGAGATCCGATGAATTGTGGGTTTATGATCATGTTTATCTATGAGAAATATTTGAATCTCCTCTGAATTCTTTTATGTATGATTGAGTTATCTTTGCAAGTCTCTTCGAATTATCAGTTTGGTTTGGCCTACTAGATTGATCTTTCTTGCAATGGGAGAAGTGCTTAGCATTGGGTAAAATCTTGCGGTGTCCTTACCCAGTGACAATAGGGTTGCAAGGCACGTATTGTATTGGTACCATCGAGGATAAAAATATGGGGTTTATATCATATTGCATGAGTTTATCCCTCTACATCATGTCATCTTTCTTAATGCGTTACTTTGTTCTTATGAACTTAATACTCTAGATGCATGCTGGATAGCGGTCGATGTGTCGAGTAATAGTAGTAGATGCAGGCAGGAGTCGGTCTACTTGTTGCGGATATGATGCCTATATACATGGTCATGCCTAGATAATCTCATAATTATTCGCTTTTCTATCAATTGCTCGATAGTAATTTGTTCACCCACCGTAATACTTATGCTATCTTGAGAGAAGCCACTAGTGAAACATATGGCCCCTGGGTCTATCTTTTATCATATAAGCTTTCAATCTACTTTTATTTGCATCTTTACTTTTCCAATCTATATTACAAAATACCAAAAATATATTTATCTTATCATACTATCTCTATCAGATCTCACTTTCGCAAGTGGCCATGAAGGGATTGACAACCCCTTTATTGCGTTGGTTGCGAGTTCTTTGTTTGTTTGTGTAGGTGCGTGGGACTTTTGAGGAGCCTCCTACTGGATTGATACCTTGGTTCTCCAAAACTGAGGGAAATACTTACACTACTATTGCTGCATCACCCTTTCCTCTTCAAGGAAAACCAACGCAAGCTCAAGACGTAGCAAGAAGGATTTCTGGCGCCGTTGTCGGGGAGGTCTTCTCTCAAGTCAAGACATACCAAGTACCCATCACAAACTCATCTCCCTCGCATTTACATTATTTACCATTTGCCTCTCATTTTCCTCTCCCCCACTTCACCCTTGCCGTTTTATTCGCCCTCTCTTTCCCAATCTTCTCCTCTCCTTTTCGCTTGCCTTTTTTTGCTTGCTTGTGTGTTGGATTACTTGTCGCCATGGCGCAAGATAATACCAAATTGTGTGATTTCTCCAATACCAATAATAATGATTTCCTTAGTACTCCGATTGCTCCTCTTAATGATATTGAGTCTTGTGAAATCAATACTGCTTTGCTGAATCTTGTTATGAAAGATCAATTCGCCGGCCTTCCTAGTGAAGATGCTGCTACCCATCTAAACAACTTTGTTGATTTGTGTGATATGCAAAATAAGAAAGATACGGATAATGATATTGTTAAATTGAAGTTATTTCCGTTTTCACTTAGAGATCGTGCTAAAGTTTGGTTTTCGTCTTTGCCTAAGAATAGTATTGATTCATGGAATAAGTGGAAAGATGCTTTTATCTCTAAGTATTTTCCTCCCGCTAAGATCATCACTCTTAGGAACGACATTATGAATTTCAAACAACTTCATCATGAGCATGTTGCCCAATCTTGGGAAAGAATGAAATTGATGATTCGCAATTGCCCTACTCATGGTTTGAATTTATGGATGATCATACAAATTTTTTATGCCGGATTGAACTTTACTTCTATAAATCTTTTAGATTCGGCCGCGGAGGCACGTTTATGGAAATCACTTTAGATGCTACAAAACTTCTTGATAATATTATGGCTAATTATTCTCAATGGTACACCGAAAGATCTAGTAGTAAAAAAGTGCATGCTATAGAAGAAATTAATGTTTTGAGTGGAAATATGGATGAGCTTATGAAATTGTTTGCTACTAAGAGTGCTCCTCTTGATCCCAATGATATGCCTTTGTCTAATTTGATTGAGAATAATAATGAATCTATGGATGTGAATTTTGTTGGTAGGAATAGTTTTGAAAACAATGCTTATAGAGGAAACTTTAATCCTAGACCGTTCCATAGTAATTCCTCTAACAATTATGGAAATTCCTACAATAATTCTTATGGTAATTTTAATAAGATGCCCTCTGATTTTGAGAATAGTGTGAAAGAATTTATGATCTCTGGAAAGAATTTTAGTGCCTTGCTTGAAAAAAAATTGCTCAAAGTTGATGATTTGGCTAGGAACGTTGATAGACTTTCGCTTGATGTTGACGCTTTGAAACTTAGATCTACTCCTCCTAAGCATGATATCAATGAGTCTCTCAAAGCAATGAGAGTGTCCGTTGATGAGTGCAAGGAAAGAACCGCTAGATTGCGTGCTAAGAAAGATTGCTTTGTAAAGGCGTGTTCTTCTAGTTTCCATGAAAATAATGATGAAGATCTTAAAGTTATTGATGTGTCCCCTATTAGATCTTTGTTTTGCAATATGAACTTTAATAATAATGGGACTGGAGATGAGTCAACTTTAGTTAGAAGGCGTCCCAATAATTCGGAGTTTTTAGATCTTGATGCTAAATTTGGTAAAAGTGGGATTGGAGAGGTCATGACTTTAAATAGCATTGAACCCACTATCTTGGATTTCAAGGAATTTGATTATGATAATTGTTCTTTAGAAGGTTGTATTTCCTTGTTGCAATCCGTTGTGAATTCTCCTCATGCTTATAGTCAAAATAAAGCTTTTACCAAACATATCGTTGATGCCTTGATGCAATCTTATGATTAAAAACTTAATTTGGAAGTTTCTATACCTAGAAAACTTAATGATGAGTGGGAACCTACTATAAAGATTAAACTTAAAGATCATGAGTGTTTTTCTTTATTTGATTTTGGTGCTACTGTTTCCACGATTCCGAAAACTTTATGTGATATTCTAGGTTTCCATGATCTTGATGATTGCTCTTTAAATTTGCACCTTGCGGATTCCACCATTAAAAAGCCAATGGGAAGGATCAATGATGTTCTCATTGTTGCAAATAGAAATTTGGTGCCCGTAGATTTTATCGTTCTTGATATAGATTGCAATCTTTCTTGCCCTATTATTCTTGGTAGACCTTTCCTTAGAACGATTGGTGCGATTATTGATATGAAGGAAGGGAATATTAGATTCCAATTTCCATTAAGGAAAGGCATGGAAAAATTTCCAAGAAAGAAAATTAAATTACCTTTTGAATCTATCATGCGGGCTACTTATGAATTGAGTGCCAAAGATGACACTACTTAGATCTATCTTCGCTTTTATGCCTAGCTAGGTGCATTAAACGATAGCGCTAGTTGGGAGGCAACCCAATTTTATTTGTGTTTTTATAAATTTTGCATCTACCTTCTGTTTATATGTGTTTTTATGTTTTAATTAGTGTTTGTGCCAAGTAGAACCTATAGGACAACCTACGGTGATAGTTAATTTGATTCTGCTGAAAAACAGAAATTTTGCACGCACGAAATTAGCTTTGTTAAACCACAGAAACGTGCTTTTGCATTGATTATTTTTTCTGTAGATCAATAGACAAATTGTTCAGGACTTCCTATTTTGGTAGGATTTTTAGAGTTCCAGAAGTTAGCGTTCGTTACAGATTGCTACAGACTATTCTGTTTTTGACAGATTCTGTTTTTCGTGTGTTGTTTGCTTATTTTGATGCATCTATGGCTAGTATTAAGTGGTATGAACCATAGAGAACTTGAAATACAGTAGGTTTAACACCAATATAAATAAATAATGAGTTCATTACAGTACCTTATGTGGTGGTTTTTCTTTCTTTCACTAACGGAGTTTATGAGATTTCCTGTTGAGTTTTGTGTTGTGAAGTTTTCAAGTTTTGGGTAAAGATTTGATGGACTATGGAATAAGGAGTGGCAAGAGCCTAAGCTTGGGGATGCCCGTGGCACCCCAAGATATTCAAGAATATCCAAAAGCCTAAGCTTGGGGATGCCCCCGGAAGGCATCCCCTCTTTCGTCTTCGTTCATTGGTAACTTTACTTGGAGCTATATTTTTATTCGCCACATGATATGTGTTTTGCTTGGAGCGTCGTGTATGATATTAATATTTGATTTTTAGTTTACAACATTCATCCTTGCTTTACACACCTTTTGGGAGAATCCCACTTGATTAGAATTTATTAGAATACTCTATGTGCTTCACTTATATCTTTTGAGCTAGATAGTTTTTGCTCTAGTGCTTCACTTATATCTTTTAGAGCACGGCGGTGGCTTAATTTTGTAGAAATTGCTAGTCTCTCATGCTTCACTTATATTATTTTGGGAGTCTCTTATAACAGCATGGTATTTTCTATGGTTATAAAATTGGTCCTAGAATGGTAGGCATCCAAGTTGGGTATAATAAAAACTATCATAGGAAGTGAATTGGATTCTATGATCAATTTGATACTTGATAATTGTTTTGAGATATGGAGGTAGTGATATTAAAGTCATGCTAGTTGGGTGATTATGAATTTAAAGAATGCTTGTGTTGAAGTTAGCAAGTCCCGTAGCATGCACGTATGGTTAAAGTTGTGTAACAAATTTGAAAAATGAAGTGTCCTTGGATTGTGCATCCTTATGAGTGGCGGTCGGGGACGAGCGATGGTCTTTTCCTACGAATCTATCCCCCTAGGAGCATGCACATAGTGCTTGGTTTTTGATAACTTGTAGATTTTTGCAATAAGTATATGAGTTCTTTTTACTAATGTTGAGTCCATGGATTATACGCACTTTTACCTTTCCATCATTGCTAACCTCTTCGGTACCGTGCATTGCCCTTTCTCACCTTGAGAGTTGGTGCAAACTTCGCCGGTGCATCCAAACCCCGTGATATGATACGCTCTATCACACATGAACCTCCTTATATCTTCCTCAAAACAGCCACCATACCTACCTATTATGGCATTTCCATAGCCATTCCGTGATATATTGCCATGCAACTTTCCACCTTTTCGTTTATCATCATGACACACATTACTATTGTCATATTGCCATTGCATGATCATGTAGTTGACATCGTATTTGTGGCAAGGCCACTTTGCATAACTTTTCAAACATGTCACTCTTGATTCATTTGCCCATCCCGGTACACCGCCGGAGGCATTCATATAGAGTCATATCTTGTTCTAGTTTTGAGTTGTAATTCAAGTGTTGTAAATCAATAAAAGTGTGATGATCATCATTATTAGAGCATTGTCCCAAAAAATAAATAAAAAAGAAAGGCCAAAAAGAAAAAAAGAAAGGCCCAAAAAAATAAAAAAAAGAAAGGCCAAAAAGAAAAAAAAGAAAGGCCCAAAAAAAGAAAAAAAGAAAATAAAATAAAAAGGGGGCAATGTTACTATCTATTTTCCACACTTGTGCTTCAAAGTAGCACCATGTTCTTCATATAGCGAGTCTCATATGTTGTCACTTTCATATACTAGTGGGAATTTTTCATTATAGAACTTGGCTTGTATATTCCTACGATGGGCTTCGTCAAAATGCCCTAGGTCTTCGTGAGCAAGCAAGTTGGATGCACACCCACTAGTTTTCTTTTGTTGAACTTTCATACATTTATAGCTCTAGTGCATCCGTTGCATGGCAATCCCTACTCCTCATGTTGACATCAATTGATGGGCATCTCCATAGCCCGTTGATTATCCTCGTCAATGTGAGACTTTCTCTTTTTTTTGTCTTCTCCACACAATCCCCATCATCATATTCAATTCCACCCATAGTGCTATATCCATGGCTCATGCTCATCTATTGCGTCAAAGTTGAAAAAGTTTGAGATTATTTAAGTATGAAACAATTTCTTGGCTTGTCATCGGGGGTGTAGATTTTGGGAACATTCTTGTGTGAAAAAAATGAAGCATAGCCTAACTATATGATTTTGTAGGGATGAACTTTCTTTAGCCATGTTATTTTGAGAAGACATGATTACTTTGATTAGTATGCTTGAAGTATTACTATTTCTTATGTCAATATGAACTTTTATTTTGAATCATTTGGATATGATCATTCATGCCACAATAAAGAAAATTACATTGAGAATTATGCTAGGTAGCATTCCACATCAAAAATTCTGTTTTTATCATTTACCTACTCGAGGACGAGCAGGAATTAAGCTTGGGGATGCTTGATACATCTCCAACGTATCTATAATGTTTGATTGTCCCATGCTATTATATTACCCCTTTTGGATGTTTATGGGCTTATTTTACACATTTATATCATTTTTGGGACTAACCTACTAACCGGAGGCCCAGCCCGTATTGCTGTTTTTTTTGCCTATTTCAGTATTTCGAAGAAAAGGAATATCAAACGGAGTCCAAACGGAATGAAACCTTCAGGAGCGCGATTTTTGGAATGAACGTGATCTAGAGGACTTGGAGTGCAAGCCAAGAAGCAGCCAAGGCGGCCACGAGGGTGGAGGGCGCGCCCCCTATCTCGTGGGCCCCTCGGGTGACCACCGACCTACTTATTCCTCCTATATATACCCACGTACCACGAAAACATCCAGGGAGCCATTAAAAAACAATTTCCACCACCGTAACCTTCTGTATCCGCGAGATCCCATCTTGGAGCCTTCGCTGGCGCTCCGTCGGAGGGGGAATCTACCATGGAGGGCTTCTACATCAACACCATAGCCCCTCCGATGAGTTGTGAGTTTACCGCAGATCTTCGGGTCAATACTTATTAGCTAGATGGCTTCTTATCTCTTTTTGGATCTCAATACCATGTTCTCCCCCTCTCTTGTGGAGATCTATTCGATGTAACTCTTTTTGCGGTGTGTTTGTCGAGATCCGATGAATTGTGGGTTTATGATCAAGTTTATCTATGAGAAATATTTGAATCTCCTCTGAATTCTTTTATGTATGATTGAGTTATCTTTGCAAGTCTCTTCGAATTATCAGTTTGGTTTGGCCTACTAGATTGATCTTTCTTGCAATGGGAGAAGTGCTTAGCTTTGGGTTCAATCTTGCGGTGTCCTTACCCAGTGACAATAAGGGTTGCAAGGCACTTATTGTATTGTTGCCATCGAGGATAAAAATATGGGGTTTATATCATATTGCATGAGTTTATCCCTCTACATCATGTCATCTTTCTTAATGCGTTACTTTGTTCTTATGAACTTAATACTCTAGATGCATGCTGGATAGCGGTCGATGTGTGGAGTAATAGTAGTAGATGCAGGCAGGAGTCGGTCTACTTGTTGCGGATATGATGCCTATATACATGATCATGCCTAGATAATCTCATAATTATTCGCTTTTCTATCAATTGCTCGACAGTAATTTGTTCACCCACAGTAATACTTATGCTATCTTGAGAGAAGCGACTAGTGAAACCTATGGCCCCCGGGTCTATCTTTTATCATATAAGCTTTCAATCTACTTTTATTTGCATCTTTACTTTTCCAATCTATATTATAAAATACCAAAAATATATTTATCTTATCATACTATCTCTATCAGATCTCACTTTCGCAAGTGGCCGTGATGGGATTGACAACCCCTTTATTACATTGGTTGCGGGTTCTTTGTTTGTTTGTGTAGGTGCGTGGGACTTTTGAGGAGCCTCCTACTGGAATGATACCTTGTTTCTCTAAAGCTGAGGGAAATACTTATGCTACTATTGCTGCATAACCCTTTCCTCTTCAAGGAAAACCAATGCAAGCTCAAGACTTAGCACGTCCTTGTTGCTCAGAGTGACATTGACAGACTTGGAGTCCTGTCCTGACTTCTTGTACTTGTTTAGGCACTTGTTTGCCCAGTATTCCTCTGAACCACAAGTAAAGCAGTCATCTCTCTTTTTGTCTTTCTTCTTACCCTTCTTCTTAAAGGTAGTATTCTGCTGGACAGAGTTCTTTCCCTTGAACTTGTGGAAGTTCTTCTGCACCACATGTTCAGTGGGGAGGTAAATGATGCTGCTGCCGAGTTTATACCGGTAGAGCTGTGATTTGGACTTTGCAATTCGTTTTCAGACCATTCCGAGTGGTGTCCATGGAGTCAACTGATGTATAATTGTCTCATGAAAACTCTAGGTTATCAGATGATGGCTAGACATCAATACATAATGCTAGTACTTGGTCCGTATAATTGCTCCATACCTATATGGTTGTGTAGATTACTATCTGTGTGCTTCGAGTTCTGTACTTTGATGGAAAAGAATACAACCTGAAATTTTATTGAATTCGGACATGTGATGCTGCCACAGTTTCTCACAAAAATTGTTTCATCAGTTTGGAAAAAAATGCATTTAGCTTTGGGCAGGGTGCCAGGTCTCTGAAATTACTGATGGATGAGGTGGTAAAATATGTTCGGATTTGGATGAACTCTCATCGAGTTTATAACATTAGTAGCGGTTACCCGTAAACGTGCTGGACTAAATGTCCATCTGTTCTGAGTAGTGACCATGATCAGAAAAGGTGGCAAAGGTAGATATGATTGCACTTATACCTGGGTACATGCCGTCGGTCGCATTGTCTTGGCAGAGGTTGAATATGGTTTGACTTTTTGAATTTTGAACTGTACTGGCAGGAGTGAGCTAGGCATCTGCACATAAAACCATAGGCATGAGGGTCTGTGAACTTGCGTACTGCTGCATCTCGACTCGAAGTACTTCGGTATCTTAGATCATCTACAACCAGGATTGGCTAATTTCGATTCCCAAACATCATGGACATGCCCAGTCAGTGATCGGGCGCGTCTGTTTTGGGCTTCCGTTTGTGTATACAACCATGTCCTCTACATCCTCCCCAAACTATGTGTTAGAGGTATGGTGGGGGACCATGGTGGACCATCGGAGAAGGCGGCTTGGACAGGGCGGCACATGACATCGACACCAGATGCATCCAATGCCAAAAGATGGGTCATGGGGACAGATGGAAGAAGAAGCCGACAGTGAGCACATAATTTAAGAAGAGGGGACGGAAAGAGGAAGAAGCCAACAACGAGCACATAATTTTAGAAGAGGGTGTGGGAATAGAGGGATGGTTAAGGTCAACGGTGGGCCTACGGAGAAGTCGGCTCGAGCAGGGCAACACGCGACAATGGCACTGACCGCAACCAATATCGAAGGGCGGATCGGGGTCAACGGTGGACCGACAGATAAGGTACATCGGGACTAGTGTCGGGGCAATAGTGAACCGACAGAGAAGGCGGCTCGGGTAGGGTAGCGCACAACATCAGCACCGGTCTCGACCAGTGTCATAGGATGGGCCATGGGGACGGAAGGAGGAAGATCAAGGTCATAGTTGCTCTCATAGTATCCGCTCAAGAAATTGATATAAGCTAGCAGCCACGCCGCCCTCCTCTCGATCCAGATCTGTAGACAAAAGTCAGCGACGCTGCATCGTGTCACCTGCAACCGCGGAGGCCCGACCTTGGCGAGAGGCATGCATGGTAGGAGACGGGGACCATCCATCCCTGGCTAGATTCAGTGACTCCAAGCTCCACCATTACTGCTGCGACGACACCGCGTGTAGCCTGCAAGCCCAGCCACGATGCCGCCCAAGTGGTCACTGATGAAGTCATGTACCTAGGGTAGGGTCATGGACCTGTCCAAGGTACCCACCCCAAGGACATCTTTAGAAGAAGCTGCCTTCCAGTCGACCAAGACGGATTCCACTCGACGGACTCGAAGACACTCGACTATGAAGACTCACTCGACCACCAGGAGATCAAGAGCCACTCTGTATCCAAACGGTCTATAATTAAGTAGTCTTTATGGCCATGATGACACTTTATGTAAGGCATTACCAGTAACGCCTGGCCTTAATGTACTTTAAATCCGCTACGTGGGCTGGCTGGGGTCCTGGCAGACACTATATAAGCCACCCCCTCCACTGGCAGAATGGTTCGCACCCCTGTAACTCATACGCGTATAATCTAGTCGACCGCCTCCGGGCTCTGAGACGTAGGGCTGTTACTTCTTCCGAGAAGGGCCTGAACTTGTAAATCCCTTGCGTATACAACTACTACATAGCTAGGATCTTGCCTCTCCATACCTACCCCCTATTCTACTGTCAGTCTTAGTACCACGACAGTTGGCGCCCACCGTGGGGCAGGTGTCTTAGCGACTTATTGGAGAAGTTGCAATTGTTCCAATCGCCTTCATCATGGTTTCTGGCGGAGTTATGGTCATGGGCCGCGAGATCCGTCTCGGCGCGCTCACGTTCATCGCCGACGACTCCGCCTGGCTCCAGGAGGCTCCACTCGACATCGATGCGCTTCCCGTCCGCGGGCCGATGCACTTTTGTGCATGTGTCCGCGGCATCCTGTTGCGGCAACCGTCGGCTCCGTATCGGTCGACTCCTGTGTCGTCCTCCCTTCCTATCTCCCGCCAGCGCAAGCGCTCTGGTCGGTCGAGGCTTCAGCGGTGGGTGAGACACGCAGTGGTTCGCCAGACGACCACTACCCAAGTCGCGACGATCGAGCCCGACGAGTCTCTCTATAGCCTGTTCGTTCTGTCGAGTGACTCCGGAGAAACTGCATCCGAGTGCGACAGCAGTGATCCAGCGGCGGAGGTCCTGATGGTTAATGGGCCTCGTAGTCCTCCCGGCTTCCCTCGCACCGACGGGGCGGACGACAGAGGCGACCCCACTCAGGTCCACGAGGAGTATCAACCCGAGCCACTCACTTCTCTGCAAAGGGAAGATCTTCGCCGCTGGAATATGGATGCTCTGCATACTCCCATCGCGGGAGAAACCCTCGAGGCTCGTGCCTTGGAGGGTGCGCGTTTGGCCAACTTACCCGAGCACACTCAACTGGAGGACCTCCAGCGAGCACTCGACAAGCGCGCACGGCAATGAGTACCAGACTCTAGTCGACGTCAACTCTTTCCGCCGCCGACTCAGGTATATCGAACCCCAATTCAGAATCTAGCAGCTGCAGCCCGTATAGCAGAGTCGATTCAGCCCTCTTAGTCAGAGGCTAGCAGAGGCTTGATGCAGATCAAAGATTCGCTCCGGGCAGCAGGAGATCAGAATTCTGCTGTATCACAGTCATGCAATAGGATTCACAGTCAATCCGTCGCTGCGAATACAGTCCAGTCGGCTCATAGCCCAAGATCGCCTCCGCGGCGTGAGGGACGTGGGGGCGGCGTGATCGATATGATGATCGATTCGATCGCGATGATCGGCATCAGTGCCCTCCTCCCGAGGGTGGATCTTCGCCCTCGGCAACAAGATGACGAGCGCCTTGACCACAGTCTTTGGCGGAGAGCTCCGGTCGACCCCAGAGAACCAGGCTTTGACGCAAGATCCATTATCGTTCAAGGTTTGGTCGATCGGAATAGAGCTCATCGAGAAGGCCATGACAGAGATGTGCCCACCAGCAGCCAAGTTCATGTTTTAGGACCAGAGTGTTTCAACAGAGCCATCAGAGCCGCGGTGATCCCTCCCAACTTCAGGTTGGCGACTGGCGTGAGTAAGTTCACTGGTGAGTCCAAGCCCGATACTTGGCTTGAGGACTACCGAGTGGCTGTTCAGATTGGAGGTGGCAATGATGAGGTGGCTATGAAACACCTACCACTCATGTTGGAGGGTTCGGCCAGGGCCTGGTTGAATCAGTTGGCTCCTAGCAGTATTTACACTTGAGAAGATCTTGCCCGAGTGTTCGTCAGGACATTTGAGAGAACTTGCAAGCGACGGCGGGGATCGAGCGAGTTGCGGTCCGCGTGAAAAAGACGAATGAGACCCTGAGGGATTACATCCAGAGGTGGATCACGTTGCATCATACGGTGGAGAACGTATCTAATCATCAAGCAGTCCGTACCTTCAAGGAAGGCGTTAAGAACAGAGAGTTGAGTTTGAAGTTTGGTCGGACCGAAGATATGACCCTGAGTCGAATGATGGAGATTGCCACCAAATATGCCAATGGTGAAGAGGAGGATCGACTCCGGAGTGGCAAGTACAAGCCGAGTCAGTCGGAAAAACTCCGGTCGGAGCGAAGCGGAAAGCCGAGCCA
The DNA here is from genome assembly GCA_021437245.1 of Aegilops speltoides. Lineage (NCBI taxonomy): Eukaryota > Viridiplantae > Streptophyta > Magnoliopsida > Poales > Poaceae > Aegilops > Aegilops speltoides. Next base: position 76,230,342 of record CM038145.1, on the reverse strand, counting down.
GCTGCTCTGGAGAAGCCACGGCGTGACTCGAGGCAAGTTCAAAGGAAGCCCAAAGGATCTGGAACCCCAAGAAGGTGAAGGATAAGGAAGGAAACGACGTGATGGATTTGCCATGCCACATCCACACGAAGAAAGACGAAGAGGGTAACTTCATTTACCCAAAACATACCACTCGCCAGTGCCGGCTCTTAATCCAGCAGTTTCAAGGGAAACATCCCAAGGATAAGGAGAAGGAGTCGGACAAGGCTAAGGACAAAGAGGACAGTGATGAAGGGTACCCCCATGTCAATTCCACCCTGATGATTTTGCTGATGTGGAGAGCAAAAGTCGATTGAAAGTTATCAACCGTGAGGTGAATATGGTTGCTCCGGCGACTCCCAGCTATCTGAAATGGTCTCAGACCGCCATTACATTCGACCAGTCCGATCATCCGACGCACATAGCCACCCCTAGGAGGCAAGCTTTGGTAGTTGACCCGGTCGTCGAAGGCACTCGACTGACTAAGGTTCTGATGGATGGTGGCAGTGGGCTGAATATATTGTATCTTGAGAGGCTTTGAAAGGAATGGGCATTCCGATGTCGAGTCGATTCGGCAACATGAGTGTCGGTGTCAAAACCGGCGGATCTCGGGTAGGGGTCCCGGCTGTGCGTCTAGGCGGATGGTAACAAGAGGCGAGGACACGATGTTTTACCCAGGTTGGGCCCTCTCGATGGAGGTAAAACCCTACGTCTGCTTGATTAATATTGATGATATGGGTAGTACAAGAGTAGATCTACCACGAGATCAAGGAGGCTAAACCTAGAAGCTAGCCTATGGTATGATTGTTGAGATGTAATGTTAGTCCCTACGGACTAAGGCCCTCCGGTTTATATAGACACGAGGAGGCTAGGGTTACAGTCGGTTACAATGGTAGGAGATCTACATATCCGTATTGCCAAGCTTGCCTTCCACGCCAAGGAAAGTACCTTCCGGACACGAGCGGAGTCTTCAATCTTCTATCTTCGTGATGCAGGAGTCCGGCGGATATTGATAGTCCGCTGTCGGACACCCCTAGTCTAGGACTCCTCGGTAGCCCTGAACCGGTCTTCAATGGCGATAATTCCGGCGTGCATAATGTTCGGCATTGCAAGGCGGGTTCCCCTCCTGAATAATTCGGAGAAGATAATGAACACCGAGGATAGTGTCCGGCTCTGCAAAATAATTTCCACATTCCAACGTAGAGAGAATAAAATATACACTTAGCTCAATCTGCTGACGTATTATGCAGCGTGACATCACACCGCAGCCAAGCCCTTGTTTGGATCGTTTTTATTATTCTGCCTCAGCATGTTTAGCGAAGTGGTTTCCTTGGCACGTCCTGTCGAAGCAGAGATCGTGTTCCCCTTATTCCGGGATTCTCATCAATACGTGCGTGGGTAACCCAACCGTGCCATTGGTGATGGCGCTTGGGAGATAAGCGAGTTTTACCAGTCTGGTGAGGGACGCATAGTTTTTGTCCACCTATATATAAGGGATAAGGATTTACCTTCTCACCTACGCCTTCTTCCTCCTTTGCTCATTCACCCCTGCGAACTCAAGATCCAACGCCCAAGCTCGCGCATCTCACCTCGACCCTTCTCCGAATATGTCCGGAGGGGGAGGCAAATGGATGGCCTCCACCGCCAAGGAGGAGGACATCACCAAGCTGTGCGACGGCGGATACCTTTCCGGCGACATCGCGCATCGGCTGCCCGACGCGGGGCAGCTCATTCCTATCCCAGGACCTCATGAGAGGGTTGTTTTCCTTCCCCACTTCCTCCGTGGTGGGCTTTCCGCTCCATCCATTCGTCAGGGGCTCATGTTTTACTACGGCCTGGATTTCCATGATCTGGCGCCGAACTTCGTCCTCAACATCTCGGCGTTTATCGTGGTGTGCGAGGCTTTTCTGCATCAGCCCCACTTCGCCTATGGCTCAAGACCTTCAACGTCAAGCCAAAGGTTGTGAAGGGGCATAAGCGAATCTTGGGCGCCATGTTGGGCAAGCGCCCGCGTCCCTTAACTAGAAGGGACCTTCGTGGACTCCGTCAAGGGGTGGAAATCGGGGTGGTTCTACATCACCGAGCAGCGCGAGCCTACATGGGCGGCGGCCCCAATTTAGATCTGGAATCCCCCGCAGCTCACTTCACGGAAAGAAGGGCTTGCGGTGGGGTGATCCGTGGAGGTGGCGGGACTTGAGCACTGCATCAAGAAGCTGGTGAGCAATAGGCTCCGTCTCGTCGGCGTGGTCGAGTCATGCTCCTCCGTGGATTATCCGTGCCAAACGGGCATTTAATCTGTGGGAGTTTAATCCGGAACAGCACCGGATGTTGGCGGGCTCTTGATACTACGTCTGAAGGCGCTGGAGGTCTTGTTCAAAGGCGCCAAGCCCCGCATCCGCGATCGAAGACCATGATTCAGCTCGCGATCTCCGGTAGCGAGGTAAGTGATTCGACCCGTTCGTGACACTTGTAGTAGTTAGATTGACTCTAGCGAGGTTTTTAATCTGCCTCTTCCTTTGGCGGGAATTTGGATGGAGAAGGCCAAGCTGCTTATCAGCCCGGCTCCCCGCCGGAAGAACCGGTGGATGCCGCTTAGCAAGGCTGCTGGTCCGGCACCGTCGTGGTGCGGAGAAAAACCAAGAAGGTGGCGCGGGGACTCGAAAGAGTTCCAGAATCGAGCGTCGACGGACGGCGGCGAGGACTCCTCCCGAAGATGAGGAGGAGTACTCTCTCCCGAGGAGGAGAGAGGAAGAGGAAGGCCTCCCCAACCGGGCGGCGAAGGGTCAGAGGGGAGAACTATCCCCGGACAGTTCGCCAACATCGGCGTTGGTGAGGATGAGTGGCCTCAAGGGCGGCGTCCGGCGAGGATCGTAAATATCCGGATCATTTATATGTCGTTTATTGTATGTCATGTAGCGTCCTTCTAATGCTGCATTGTTCCTTTAGTCCGGCCGTTGCGACCTTCCCGACTTCGATGGCGGGTCATTAAGCGCCGTCGGATGTAAATTCCATCCCGATTGCCTCTACCCCCGCGCCGAGGGCGGCGAGGCAGAATCCTGAGGGGACACGCCGGGAGGAGGCTCGGGCGCCGTCGAGCAACCCCGGACTTTGTCTTTGGACTCTACTCGGAACCGTGGCGGTTCGAGTCGGCAAATAAGCCCCCTCGAAAGAGGGCAGGACCGTGACACCGGTGGCCTCCGTCCAACGGAGGCACGGATAACTGTTGGGCGCTCAAAGGCGCCTCCATCGAAGAACACCGCACTCTCATGGAGTGCGGTGATTGAAAAGTCCGGCTTCGCCAAGGCGGGCTGACCAAAGCCTGCAACAACCTTCTAACAGGCTTTGAGGTAAGTTTAAAATAATGTAATGTGATACCGCATAGGCGGTAGCCCACGATGCTTAGTTCGGTGTTGAAAAGAAAAGCGGACTAAGGATCTAACAAAATAGACGCGAGGTTGCTAAAAATATGTCAATATGGGTGTGCGAGGCTGCTGTTGTTGACCTCTGCTGCATTAAAGGCGGAGGTCGAGGTCTTGAAGAAGGACCTTGGCGGTCGGAGCAAGAGCTCGGCCATGCCAAGAGGCAGCTCAAGGAAAAGAAGGTGAATAACACCACTTTAAATAAGTACCTTCTGAGAAAAGGGTTTGGTTGCAAACATGATTAATAAGGATAATATATGTAATGGGGGCCACTAACGAGGTGGTAGCCGAAGGATGCCGTGTCCGTGGCGAGCATAATGCGACCATAGAGCGGACTGGCGAGAAAAGCAAGCGGCTTTGGTGGCGGAAGTTCGGCAAGAGCTCCAGGTTCTCATGGAAAAGCATGAGAGTTTGGGCGTGACTCCAAGACTCGAGTCGAGCTTGCCTCGGCTCTCGAAAGTGCCAAATCCGCCAAGGCCGAGGCCCGAAGGCCCATGAGGAAGTAGAGGACATGAAGAAGATAGCGGCGGGTAAGGCGTTTTCATGCGAGCAAGCATGTTAATGTAAATTACGGATACTTACCCGAATTGAGCTCTCGGGGCATTTGCGGATCTGCGCGTGGTGCGTCGATGCGCTGCGTTTTATTGTGGCGAGGAGGAGCTCAGCGGAGAAGGTCTTCTCGTCTCGATATCTTTGAGGCCGGCCATCCGGTGCCCCCAAGCGACCAGTGAAGCGGTGGTCGAGCTCCTAAGGTAGGCGAGGAGGCCATGAAGGGCCTCACGATCCGATATGGCTGGGCGAGCCATGCACAGCAGCTACTTTGGCCTAGTCGGCGGCTGGTCGATGCATGCCCCAGTGGATGTGATCAAGCGCTCCTTTGCATTGAAGGTGCTCGTCGGGCCCTTGCCGCATAAAGGTGCAATGGGGCAAGCTGGATGCGGAGCTTCTCACGGATCCGCCGCCGCCGGCAAGGAGCATCGCACGCTGGGCGATATTATAAAGTTGTCTGAAGGAGCCAGCGATATTGCGGATGAGTGCCCCTTAATGTAATCTTTGAGTGAACTCATTGTGTTTTTATCTGTGCGCTGAAAACCTCGTTTATATCGCCATGAGCAACACTTTGTTGAATTTAAAATATTACCTTACATGCGGCCGTTTGGTAAATCGAGAGATGGCAAGTCGTTGGCTTCACCCCCAAGCCACAGTCGGGGTGTTGGTGATAAACTTGAGCACTCTTGTTCCCATTTTGGGTCCATCTAGGGGCGCTCAACACAGCGAACAAGGCAACGGACTTATAATGCTTGAACACTCTCACTTAGCCATAGAATTCTATAATTTTAAATTTGGTGAAGCCCGTGGTATTCGGAAGGCGAATCCGAGGCGCTATCCACGCCTTCGTCGGACATCATCCGAACTTCGCTCGAGCGGCATGAGTCTTTAGGGACCGAAAAGACCTCTCGAATAGCGACGAGTCTCTCGCCTTATCATGCCGGTCGGTTTAGCTTTCTCCGAGGCGTTAACCCGGCTCAACGAGGCAATCATGATGGTTCTCCAGTCTACCTTAGCCGGCCGAGGCGGGCGTAAGGTACCAAAACATGGGGCAGGCAAACCCAACTATTGACCCAAGACATGATTCGGAGCTGATTCATATAATGCTATAAGTTGGGTGCCGCACTTGTGAAAGTGTTAGGACTTAATCACACCATAATCTGGGGAGCAGGGCCCTGGTGTATTCGGCCGTACCAAAGTATCTGGTGCAAGATGTCATATAGTGAACATATGTAAAAGATAACGCTTGATTGCAATGAAAAGGTAATGAACTTGCAAAAGGAAGTGATCGTTGTTTTATGAAAGAAGATGCGCTAATAAAGCGGTGATACAAATAATTAATGTAGCGAGGATTTGGACTAAATTAACATGTCACCCTCGAGGATAAGCTGCAGACTTGGTGTATGTAATGTAATGCTCGTAATGGAGACCACCTGAGTGTTCGTCGCAGCCTTCTTTGATCCCTGACTGTTGCATCGTGAGTTCGGCAAGTTCGCCGTCGGACAGGGCTTCTGTTTAGTGGAGTCCTGTATATGCAAAAGAAGAAAAGATAAAAAATAAAACCAAGGGGGGCGCTAGCATGAGCCCCTGGTGTGGTCGAGCCGCACTCTTTGGTCCTTGTGGTTAAGCCCCTCCCCTGCGCCCATGGTATCTCCAAAGCGTAATGATGTACGCGGAGTGTTATTCTTGTGATCATCTTTGCGGGCAAGGGTGGGGGCGCATTACTCTGGCGATGCTCGACCACGCCGGTGGTCTTAGTTAGTGTTGCTCGGGCGCTTTAATGCATCCGTCTTTTGATTGCGGACTAGCGAATTGCCGTGAAGGCTGCTCTGTATTTCTGCGCGAGCATTGTATGTTCCTCCGTTCGGAGGGCGTTCCGTATTCTCATTGACCGTAATGACTCCCGAGGGCCTGGCATCTTGAGCTTTAGGTATGCATAATCGGCACCGCGTTGAACTTTTTGCAAGCGGTTTGTCCGAGCAGGGCATGATAGCCGCTTCTGAGCGGGACTATATCGAAGATTAACTCTTCGCCGGAAATTATCGGGGATCGAAGACCACTTCGGTGTGTGAGCACATCGAGTTGGCTTCCACTCTGGGATGACACCTTTAAAGGTAGTCTTAGTAGGTTTGATCTGGATGGGTCTATGCCCATTTTGTGCCTTGTGTCTGATAAAGCGAGGTTCGAGCTCTTGCCGCCGTCCATTAGGACTCTTGTGAGGTGAAATCCATCAGCGATTGGGTCTAAGACCAATGCGGCGAATCCGCCATGGCGTATGCTGGTCGGATGGTCTCGTCGTCGAAAGTGATCGGACGGAGGACCATGGATTGAACTTGGCGGCGGCTCCATTGCATAGGCGTCCGTGGTCGCGCTTCCTCTCCCTCTTGGTTATATGGGTTGCGTAAATCATATTCACCGTCCGCACTTGTGAAACCCTTACATCCTCTGTTGTTCGTGGCGGGTCTCTTCCTCGTCGTCGCTATTTAGCCCCTTGTCATTGTGTTGACAATTAACTTGCGGCCTGTGAACACCCAACAATCTCTATTGGTGTGATTAGCTGGCTTTTCGGGGTGCCATGTATCTGGCATGAGCGGTCGAGTATTCGGTCCAGATTGGACGGACCCGGAGTTGTTCTTTTAAATGGCTTCTTCCGTTGACCGGGTTTGGAGCCTCGGAATCCGGCATTGACTGCCGTATCCTCTTTGTCATCGCCGTTAATGCGGCGTTTGTTTTTGATTCGACATGACCTGCCGTGGTTGTCCTTAGTGTCCGGACTGCTAGAATTTTTGCGGAGATTGTTGCTGCGGGCTAGCCAGCTGTCCTCTCCCGCACAAAAGCGGGTCATTAACGATGTGAGGGCTGCCATGGATTTGGCTTCTCCTGCCCGGTGCGGGCTAGCCATTCGTCCGGATGTTATGTTTGAAGGCTGCAAGGGCCTCCGCATCCGGACGATCGGCGATTTGATTTTCTTTGTCAAGAACCGTGTCGAACTATCGGCGATTAAATGCAGCTGCTGAATAATGTGGCTTAGGTCATCGGCGTCGGTGGTCGCACGTATGTACCTTGGAAGTTATCAAGGAAGCGGCCTCGAGTCTTCCCAACACCAATCGACTCTGCGGGCAGGCTGTTAAGCCAATGCCGAGCTGGTCCTTTAAGCTTGAGTGGGAGATATTTGATGGCGTGGAGATGCGTCGCGCGGGCCATATGGATGTGGAGAAGATAATCTTGATCCACACCTGAGTCTGTTGTACCATCGTAGATTCGATATTCACGGGTTTGAACCCTTCGGGATCGATGATCCATTACTTCATCGATGAAGCATAATGGGTGTCTGGCGCCCTGTATTGAGCAATATCGCGGCGCAGCTCGAGGGGCGCTATCTGCTGTATGCGGCCCGGCGGCGTTATGTCGGCGCGACGGTATTAAATCGTGGGTCGTAGGCATACGTGATCCATAGATGGATCTGGATTGTCTTGCTTTGTCCTCCAAGATGTCTCGCAAGTCCGGTCGTTCCTTTTGGCCGTACTCTTGGATCGATGTCGAGAATGCGGTCTTGGCTGAAGTCTGAATGCCTCTCTGTCTGACGCGCACGGGGTGGTCGATCACCATGTCGTCTGCTGGTGATAAAGGTATGTATGCTTCCTCCTCTAATCGGGGAGCAGCTTGCGTCTTAGGTAACTTTTGGAGGGAGTTCGAGTTTATACTCTTGACCCACGAGGACCTCGGTTCATCGATCGGCTAGCAGATCTTGATCAGCTTGGAGCTGTTGCTGCTTTTCTTTAGGCTATTTGCGTGGCTATGAGCCCTCGCTGAAGCGCTCTTGTTCGACGGGATCCTCGGGTATGGCGAATTCATCATCGTTGAGGCTCGCCGTCTTGGAGGAGGCATATAGTTATCATCCTCAACCCCTTAAATGCACGCCTACTGTCGGGCTTGCCTGCGTCCTCTGCGCAGAGTCTTGCGAGGAGGATCGTCTTGCACTCTCCGGTGTTATTGTCTCTGTGCGGAATCTCCATTCTTGTTGTGGCGGGATTTAGAGCGGCGCCGCTGACACCGGCGTTTGGGTTGCTTCTTTAGAGAATCTTCCTCCGCTGCTTTTTCGCCATCCCTTTCTTTTGGGTTATCCACCATGTAGGCGTCGTGCTGACAGGTGGCCTTCCGGTGCCTGTGGGCGCTGGGTCTGTTCGTCTCCGGCATCGTCGTCCATAGCGTCGATGTCATCGAATCGTAGTCTAACATGTCGATTAGATCTTGACGGTGGCTATAAAGTGGGTGGTGGGTGGGCTCTGAATTTCTTTGTCGCGAACTCCAACCGCCACAGCCATAGTCCGCCAGGTTCTCTGATAGCGAGAGATGCTTGAGAGAATTCAGGATATCGCCAAAAGCGAGTGTTGGAAGATGTCATGGCGGTGAATTCCATAACCGCGTGTAATCTGGTTTAATTGGCGAAGCGCGGGAGGCTCGGGGTCGGCAAGGAGTCCGGCGCCTCGGGATCACGAGTTTCGCAGGGACAAGATTGGTATTCGGCTCCATCGCCGTTGGTGTTGAAGCCCAGGCGGCGTCCATCCACCGACCCTCGACATGGGCAATCGGCTCGGGCTAGTGGCGGGCGGATCAATCGACCTCAAAGCCTTTGTCCGTGGCGAGCTAGATCATGCCCATCGTCCCGGTCTTGGTGGCGCTTGGCTGTGGCTCGAGTCCGTCGAAGATCAAGTCTCCATGATCATCGGCCGTGAAGTTCAAGCTTCGAATCGACTGGCGGCTAGGGGCGTAGCTTCGATCTGCTCTAGATGGCCAAGAGAATTGGCCCGCGATGCAAAACCGCCGAATACTAAGATCTGTCCGAGGAGAAAAGTCTCACCACGGACAGCGTTGATGGTTGAAGATGCCATCGAGCCTATCGGTGACACAGAGGAACTCTCAATGAAAGCACCAATGTCGGTGTCAAAACCGGCGGATCTCGGGTAGGGGTCCCGAAGCGTGCGTCTAGGCGGATGGTAACAAGAGGCGAGGGACACGATGTTTTTACCCAGGTTGGGCCCTCTTGATGGAGGTAAAACCCTACGTCTGCTTGATTAATATTGATGATATGGGTAGTACAAGAGTAGATCTACCACGAGATCAAGGAGGCTAAACCTAGAAGCTAGCCTATGGTATGATTATTGAGATGTAATGTTAGTCCCTACGGACTAAGGCCCTCCGATTTATATAGACACCGGAGAGGCTAGGGTTACCTGAGTCGGTTACAATGGTAGGAGATCTACATATCCGTATTGCCAAGCTTGCCTTCCACGCCAAGGAAAGTACCTTGGGACACGAGCGGAGTCTTCAATCTTCTATCTTCGTGAGTGCAGGAGTCCGGCGGATATTGATAGTCCGGCTGTCCGGACACCCCCTAGTCCAGGACTCCCTCAATGAGTTTCCATGGAGTCATTCCTGGAAAGAAGGCTGAGTCACTCGGCCAAATAGCTCTTGATGTGGTTTTCGGCGATTCGAAGCATTTCCGCAAAGAAAAGCTAACATTTGAAGTCGTGGATTTCCAGAGTGCTTATCACGCTATTTTGGACAGGCCAGCTTATGCATGGTTCATGGCTCGACCATGTTACGTGTACCTCAACTGAAGATGCCTGGTCCCAAAGGGTGATTACCATCACGGCAATCGGAAAAAAGCGAAGAAGTGCTTTCGAGAAGGCTCAAAGATTGCGATGCTCGAGATAACAATGGTGGAGCTGCGGGAATATCGGAAAATGCGGATCCAGTGATTTATTGTGGGCCAAGAAGCCCGCCACAGTCGACATTCGATCAAATGCGGTGAGATGAAGCCAGTTCAGATTCACCCGACCGATCCAGCCTGCTCGACTCATATTTCCACAACACTCGACTCTAAATAGGAAGAAGCGCTCATCCGGTTCCTCCGTGAAGCTGGGACATCTTTGCTTGGAAGCTCTTGACATGTCGGGTGTACCGAGGGCTGGCTGAGCATCATTCTGAGTCGACCCAAAAGCAAAACTGTCAAAGAACATCTTGACGGTCCGCCGTCCGAAGAAAGGCCATTGGTGAGGAGGTGGCTCGGCTCGGCAGCGAGTTTATCAGAGATTTACCACTCAATGGCTCGCCAATGTTGTCATGGTCCCCAAGAAGGACAAGTCACTTTGCATGTGCATTGATTTCAAACATATCAATCGGGCCTGCCCGAAAGATCATTCCTCTCCCTCACACCGACCAAATTATCGACTCATTGCGGGATGTGAGATTGTCTTTAGAGCGCCTATTGAGGTACCATCGAGATCCGTCATATGGGCCCGACGAGATAAAACATCTTTCATCACTCCATTCGGGTGCTTACGCTATGTCACCATGCCATTCGGCCTCAAGAATGCGAACCCACGTTTACGAGGATGATTCAAAGTGTCTACTCACTCAAATCGGTCGAGCATTAGGCGTACATGGATCATATTGTGGTCAAATCATGGAAGGGTTCCGACCTGTTGACTGACCTCACTGAAACATTTGCCAATCTCAGGAGGTATGATACCAAGCTCAATTCATCAAAGTGCACATTCGGAGTTCCTGGTGGAAAGTTACTCGGTTTTCTCGTTTTCGAACGAGGAATCAATGCTAACCCAGAAAAAGTTGGCACTATACTTCGAATGAAATGCCCTGTGCGTGTGCACGATGTCCAGAAGCTTACTGGATGCTTGGCCGTGTTAAGTCGATTCATCTCTCGCCTCGGTGAAAAGGCATTGCCTCTTTACCGACTAATGAAGAAGTCAGGCAAGTTCGAGTGGACTCCAGAAGCTGATGCAGCGTTTGCCGAGCTAAAAGTTCTGCTCTCCACCTAGTCGGTGCTTGCTGCTCCAATCAGCAATGAGCCTCTGTTGCTTTACATCGCAGCCACAGGACAAGTCGTCAGTACAGTACTTACGGTCGAGCAGGAAGAAGAAGGGAAAGCCTTCAAAGTTCAGCGCCCAGTGTATTATCTTTCCGAAGTGTTGACCCCATCAAAGCAAAGATACCCTCATTATCAGAAGCTTGTATATGGGATCTACATGACCACGAAGAAGGTTGCTCATTATTTCTCTGATCATTCCATTACGATCGTCGTGGCCCACTTGTCGAGATTACGCTGTGAGAGATGCAACCGATCGAGTGGTGAAATGGGCGATTGAACTCCTTCCCTTGATATCAAGTTTGAGGCAAAAGCCATTAAATCCCAGCGATAGCAGATTTCCTTGCGAGTGGATTGAACAACAACAACCGACTCAAGTTCACTCGAACCTTTGGAACATGTTCTTGACGGTTCTAAGATGTTAAATGGTTCGTATTTGGGGTGGTATTGGTTTCCCCGAGGAGATAAGCTGAGATCGAGATCCACTTTGATTCCTCCAACAATGAAGCAGAATCTGAGGCACTTTTGTATGGGTTAGCATGGCCATTTCACTCGGCGTCCGTCGCCTTATGGTTTATGGCGACCCAGATTTGGTGGTCGTCGGTGATGAAGAGTGAAGCGTTAGAAGCCCACCATATTTGGATCTTGCAATGCGGTGAAAGCTTGAAAAAGAAATTTGAAGGGTTAGAGCTCCATCATATCCCCCTTTGAAGAATCAAGCGGTGATGATTTGGCGAAGATAGGTTCAAGAGAAGCCATTCCGGTGATGTGTTCTTGGAGCATATCCATACCCCATCAATTCAAGAAGATCCTTTTACCGAGGCTCTGCAGCCTAAAAGTATCACGATCCATTGAAGTTGAAGTTCGGCGATGGTCGACTGATCATGGAAGCATTGGTGATTACTCCCGATTGGACAATACCGTACATCGCGTATATCTTAAGGAAAGAGCTCCCGGAGGATGAAGAAGAGGCTCGACGGATCGTCGCCAATCTAAGGCCTTCTTGTGATAAAGGGACGGTTATACTGAGAAAGCCTTGTTGGGTTGGTCGAAGTGTATAACGCCGGAAGAAGGTCGGATAATCATAACGATATCTACTCGGGGACTGTGGCCATCATCGTCCTCTCGGACCATTGTGGCTAAAGCATACCGGCGGGATTTTCTTGGCCAAGAGCGAATGAAATGGCAAAGGAGATAGTCGACAAGTGTGAAGGATGTCAATTTTATTCAATATGTCACACAAACCGCCTCGGCCTTGAAGACCATTCCACTCGTCGGCCTTTAGCTATATGGGGATTGGATATGGTTGGACCCGCTGGGAGCAGTGACGGCTTCACCCTTGTCTTTGGTAGCGATCGACAAGTTCACCAAGTGGATTGAGGCTAAACCCATCAAGAATCTTGATGTAAACCTTCTTTGTCGACTTCATCGAGGAGTTGATATTCAGATATGGAGTTCCACACAGCATCATCACTGATAATGGGTCAAACTTACATTCCAAGGAATTCAGGGCCTTCTGCACATCTTAGGGCACTCGAGTCGACTATGCTTGATGGCTCACCCCGGTCGAATGGACGAGCGAGCGAGCAAATGGCTTGATTCTCAAAGTTGAAACCCCAGTGTCTCGCGATCTCAAGCCGCTGCTGGTGCATGGGTCGACGAACTTCCGTCGATACTTTGGGGATTAAGGACCACACCTAATCGGTCATTGGGAGAACTCCGTTCTTCTTGGTCTCTGAGCTGAAGCGGTCTTCTTGAGTGACACTGCTTCACAATGCACCCAGTCGAACTCTACTGAAGTGAAGCGAGCAAGCCCGGCGGGATCGTCGACCTTACGGAAGAAGAAAGAGATGGCTTTGATCCGATCGACCATTTATCGGCGAGGACTTGCGTCGCTTTCACGCCAAAAACGTGAAGAGTTGAGCCTTCAAGAAAGAGATTTGGTTCTCCGAGTGGATCGTGAAGCCACACAAGCTTGCTCCCTACTTGGGAAGGTCCTTCATCGTCACCAAAGTTCTCCACAATGGAGCATACCGCCTTTACAATGTCGAGCACCAGTTAGCGAGCCACGAGCTTGGAGCGGAGTTGCTCCGCTCCTTTTATACTTGAGTATGCACTCGGATGAGATGTAATAAAAGTACTTCTGTAGTTCATTTTTCAAAGACAATAGTGTTATAATTTTCCCAGTGATTGTTGTTGCTATTGTTCACATAAAGGTCCTGCAGTGGGTGGCTTAGCTGCGAATCCGTTTTGCCTAAGTTTGTAAAAAAAAATCCTTGCCGAGTGGTGAGCCAGCCTCCCACTCGGGGGCTTAGCTGCGAATCTGTTTCACCTAAGTCTAACAAAATCCTACCGAGTGGCGAGCCAGCCTCCCACTCGGGGGCTTAGCTGCAGTCCAAGTACTCGCCTAAGTTTAACAAAATCCTACCGAGTGGCGAGCCAGCCTCCCACCCGGGGGCTTAGCTGCAATCCAAGTACTCGCCTAAGTTCAACAAAATCCTACCGAGTGGTGAGTCAGCCTCCCACTCGGAGGCTTAGCTGCAGTCCAAGTACTCGCCTAAGTTTAAACAAAATCCTGCCGAGTGGTGAGCCAGCCTCCCACTCGGGGGCTTAGCTGCAGCATAGCGCTCACCTAAGCAAAAATACAACATGCGCTCCACAAAGGGTACGAGGTGCAGGTCGACTGCTATCCTCTCCTTCCGAGCTACGCCACAAATACAACATGCGCTCCGCAAAGAGGACGAGGTGCAGCTCGACTGCTACCCACTCCTTCCGAGCTACACCACAAATACAACGTGTGCTCCGCAAGGAGGACGAGGTGCAGGTCGACTGCTACCCTCTCCTTCCGAGCTACGCCACAAATATCCTACCGAGTGGAGCGCAGACTGTAACGCCCCGAGACCGACGCTCCAGAAGACTTCCAGCTATTTCCGAGATTCGTCGTGTGATTTGTTTTGTTCGTTGCATTCATCCTTGCATCATGTGCATTGCATCATGTCATCATGCAACCTTTTTTTTAAAACTCACCTAAATAAATTGCATAGATCGTTGATCTATTTAAATCGAGGGATATTCACATGGTGATTTCTCTTTAAAACATATTCAAAGTCTCCTACTATTATTAGGGAGCTATAATAAAAATATTCCAATTATTTGGATTTACCACAAACACACTTACAAAATATCCTAATGCCTTTCTTGTCTTAATTCTTGATCTCCAACTTTGCCATTTATTCTTTCATCATTTTTCCGGAGCTCCACCAAAAATCCGAACATTTTTGGACCTTCCTTTTATCAAGTCCTAGTTCAAACCCAATTGAATTAAAATCAAATGAGTTTGAATTTAAACTTTCGGTCACGCCCACTTCTATTTTTCCTGGTTCAAGCTCAATTTTATGAGTCCGGGAAAATTGTCATATCATAAATTCTTTCCCTAACCCTCTCTTCTTTTCTTCTCTCTAATTCTTTTCTGCTAAAGAATATGAGGGAGACAGAGAGCCCAGCCAGGCCTCTGGCCACTTCCTTCCCTACCCGGGCCGGCCTCTAAGGCCCGTTCCACAGGCCCAGCCGGCGCACTGTTAACCCTAGCTCCTCGTCCCGATCCCTATCTCTCCCGATTGCCTCCCTCGCGCCGCCATCTCCCTCTTCCTCGATCCTCCCCGCAGCGCCCGAACCCCGTCGCTCGCTAGCCCTCTCCCTCCTGTCGATCTCTCCCTCTGGCCCCGACTCCGCACACCCGCATCTCTCTCCCGATCCCGCCGCCCCTCGCCGTCGCTCAGGCCCGCCGCCCCTCGCCGTCGCTCAGGCCCTTGCGGTGCCTGCGTTTGCGGAGCCTGCGCCAAGACCTCCCTGCCCATGTTCGGCCGCCGCCTTCGCTTCTCAGCAGCCCCGCGTCCCCCGCCTCAAGCGGCGCCGCCTTCACCGGAGATCGCGCCAAGTGCAGCGCCGCCCCGCCCCCGCGGCGTGGACCTGCTGTTGCGCCTCTGCCGCCTGTTTCCTCTCGTCAACAAGCGCCTCGCCTTGCGTTGACCGCGCCCCTGCACCCTGCGACCGCATCATCCGCAGCCGCCTCCATTTTTTTTGTTCCTTGCGGGAAGAAGACCCATGCCCTTCAACCGCAGCATGCTTCGTTGGGTTGTCTCCGCAAGGCCCCGTTTCAAATCAATACCAAGGCCAAGACCATCCCCTGGCGGGACCTGCGTGTGCGACTACACCGGTGATCGCCAAGTCCCGACGTTGGCGACCCTTCAAGTTCGACTACCGTTGCCACGTACCACTACCGTCGTAGAGCCGAGACCGGCAAGTCCGAAGACCCCAAGTACCACAACTACCCTCGGGGCGTTGGCTCCGTCAAGTTCGACTACAACTCGTGTCGACTCCGTCGCCGTGTACCACTACTTCCACTACCGTCGCCCGAAGACGTTGGATTCGTCAAGTACCTCTCCGAAACGAACGTGTACGACTACTTCCACTATGAACTCGTTCCGCCTGAAATGCACGCTTTGAAGGTATAACCCCGAGATGACCTTCCAAGAACGAATGTGGGTTGTATGAGATGCCCGTGTTTGCACCTTGCCCGTTTGTTTCGTGCACGTTCCTCCTTGTTTGCCATGCCGTCGACCCGTGGGAACCCGGTAACCGGGAGCACCCCACCATCTTGCATGACTCGCTCACGCTCACTTCCTTTTGCACCGGTATCTCCGTGAGCTACCGGCACCAGAATGTTGCCGTGGCACCATTTCTGTTTCGCCGCCGTGGCCCCCTTTTGTTCCGCCATGGTGACAAATGCTTCATAACATGCTCATGTCAACGTTTTCATAAAATTGCATAAGACTTGCATACATCATCCACATCATGATAACAACATTTAAATGCTTAAACTTGTTGTTGCATTAAATTGCTAAATGCATATGGGGATTTACCGGATTTGTTGTTTTTATATCCGGCCCCATTGAAATTGTTTAGATGGTATAGTTTTTGTTATGCTTCACCACTTGCCATGTTAACCAATATTTAATATTGTTGGGTACATAACCGAGAGAGAACTAAATAATTGATGTGGTGTTTAGTCAATATGCAACTTCGTTGCATATTGGGCTCCATTAACTTGTAGTTTTGTTTGTGCATATTGCCATGCCATGCTATTTAAACCGGGCATGCATCATACTTGTTTGCGCATCATGCCATGTTTATGTGATGGTTGTTTACTATGTTGTTTGTTTCTTTCGGGTTGCTTCTCTCGTTAGCCGGTTTCGTTCGGAGTTGTGAGGATTCGTTAAATCTCGACCGTTTGTCTTCTTCTTGAACTCGTTCTTCTTCCTTGTGGGATCTCGGGCAAGATGATCATACCCTTGAAATCACTACTATCTTTGCTATGCTAGTTTGCTCGCTCTTTTGCTATGCCAATGCTCGATGCCTACCATTTGCTTGTCGGCCTCCCAAATTGCCATGTCAAACCTCTAACCACCATGTCCTAGCAAACCGTTGATTGGCTATGTTACCGCTTTGCTCAGCCCTCTTATAGCGTTGTTAGTTGCGGTGAAGATTGAAGTTTGTTCCTTGTTGGAACATGGAGATGTTGTTCCTTGTTGGAACATGTTTACTTGTTGGGATATCACAATATATCTTATTTAATTAATGCATCTATATACTTGGTAAAGGGTGGAAGGCTCGGCCTTATGCCTGGTGTTTTGTTCCACTCTTGCCGCCCTAGTTTCCGTCATATCGTTGTTATGTTCCCAGATTTTGCGTTCCTTACGCGGTTGGGCTATAATGGGAACCCCTTGACAGTTCGCCTTAAGTAAAACTCCTCCAGCAAGGCCCAACATTGGTTTTAACATTTGCCACCTAAGCCTTTTTCCCTTGTGTTCTGCAGACTCAAAGGCCATCTTTATTTTACCCCGGGCGGTGCTCCTCGAGTGTTGGTCCAAACTAAACACCGTCTTGGGACCATTCCTTGGCAACTTGGATTACGTCGGTACATGACGCCCGCTTATCCGGTGTGCCACGAGCGAGATATGTGCAGCTCCTATCGGGATTTGTCGGCCTGGTGGTGGTCTTGCTGGTTTAGTTTTACCCTGTCGAAATGTCTTGATGTACCAGGATACCGAGTCTGATCGGAGTGTCTCGGGTGGAGGTCTATTCCTCCGTTGACCGTGAGAGCTTGTCATGGGCTAAGTTGGGACACCCCTGCAGGGATTTAAACTTTCGAGAGCCGTGCCCGCGGTTATGTGGCAGATGGGAATTTGTTAATGTCCGGTTGTAGATAACTTGACACCAGACCGGAATTAAAATACATCTTCCGGCGGAGTCCGGGAAGTGAACACGGTGTTGGAGTTATGTTTGACGTAGGTTGCTATAGGATCACTTCTTGATCATACTTTTATCGACCGTGCTTTGCCTTCTCTTCTCGCTCTCATTTGCGTATGTTAGCCACCATATATGCTAGTAAACTGCTGCAGCTCCACCTCATGCCTTTACCTTACCCATAAGCTTAAATAGTCTTGATCGCGAGGGTGCGAGATTGCTGAGTCCCCATGGCTCACAGATACTTCCAAAACCAGTTTGCAGGTGCCTATGTTACCGAGCAGGTGACGCAACCAAGCTAGGCGTAAACCGGCCTACTTTGGCCGGGTTAACTTCATTAGTGGTATAAGCGAGATGAAGGCCCAAGGCACGTAGTCGGTTTAGAACACATGGCAAGTAAACCGGCCTGATGTATAACTTGTATTGTAAGTTAGGAATAGAGAGATACCAACCGGGATACGAGTATGAACCGGTTGGGACTCTATGAACCGACAGGCGTCACCCGTGTATATAAGGGGACGACCCGGCGGCGGTTCAAGACAGACAACCAGAACTCGAGCCTAGGCGAAGCTTGTTTTCTCCCTAGCCATCGAGACCACATCAATTCCATCACAACTAGATGTAGGCTTTTACCTTCATCGAAGGGGCCGAACTAGTATAAAAACCCTCATGTCTTTGTGTCCACTTTAACCCCTTCAAGTAAACTCGTAGCGATGGCTCCATGACTAAGTCCTTTCACTAGGACATCTGCCGTGACAAATCCACGACAGTTGGCGCCCACCGTGGGGCTATCGCATGACGGTTTGACGATCTTGGAGGGCAAGCTCAAGGGACTCGAAGGCTATGTTGTGGGCGGATGACCAAGAGTCGTCGTGGCGGGATCTACATCGGCGACGCAGGATGGGGTCCCGAGGCCGATTCGATCGAAATCTGGTATCGGGTCCCCTTTGGTGGCATACGTGTTCATCGGCAAGATCGGTGAGCTGGACTGGCCGGACATCTGCACCGACCTCTTGAGGCGGCTCGGCGTGCGAGATTTACCCGAGCTAAACCGGCCGTGAAGCGTGTCTTCGTTGGAGTCATCCACGGAGGAGGCGTGAGGAGCGGATCGAGCAGCGATAGCGAGACCGTCGTCTATTCGGTGACGAGTCCTCAACCGGAGAGACCGAATCGCTATACCGGTTGCAAGGCGATATGGTTAGGGGTTGTTCCGATGGCGGCGATATTCCGGACCCCGGGCCAGGTCAACGGGTTGGAATATTCATGGCGGCACAAAGCGGCGAACCACTCTTCGACCGCCGCGAGGATGCTCTCCGGATCGGCGGCGGCGGCGGCGGTGAGGCGAGGAGGCCTTGTCGCCCGCCGGTTCAAGTTCTATCTGATCTGTTTGATGCACTAGCAGCGCTTATGGCGAGGCCAATCCGGCGGATCAGGAGGCCCATGATGCGAAGATGCAAAGGTGAGAGAGCGGATAGTACAAGCCAGCGGATCTGGCGCGAAAAAAACGAGATGGCTGCGAGCGGGCGCTTTGGGCGCCCGAGCCTACAAACTCATGCTTGACCGAAGCAGCGTCATAGGAGTTTTTGAAGCGGAAATACAGATCACGCTTTGCCATTAGGGTTTGACCCTCGAAATCTCTTTCAGACTCGAGGCTGGACCCGGTAATCCGCCGCGGCACACTGGAGACAAACCGGATTGAGCACGGGACCGAGGCGGCGGTCCAACCTCGCTGATGGAACCTCCTCGGCAGAACATTGTGGTTCCTCCGCTGGTCGAGCGCCCCGGTCATTATTCTAATCCTATGGACAACCTTGTTGCAGCCGCCCATGATTAGAGGCTATCGATCGAAGGGACTCTCATAGCGATAGAGACGCGCCGGGTTAAGGAGCTTCTACGGACGCTGATTCAGCGAGAAGCATATTAAATACAGCCGTGATCGGATTCACTCGCCCGTCAAGCGGAGCTATAGCGGCGCATGGATGAACCGGCCATATAGAGCAATCGCGAGGCCGTGAAGCGGCCCGTGGCAATAACCGGCGGTGGTGTCGCGATGCTCGGGATGTGGTGGACGGGCCGGCACGAAGGAGGCGAGTTAGCGGCCTGACAGACGATGCGGGTCAACTTACACCAGTTCGCCCTACCACCTTCGCCGGACCGAGTCGCATCCGCTTTGGGAGTGCCTTGTTTAATCCCGCTTTACGCAATGTCGCCTGCCCAAAGATTTCAAGGGTCGCGCAAGGTGCTGAATTACACGCTGATTTATCCCCGGCGTGGGTAGAGAGTTATGAGATGGCCATGGAGATGCTAGGCGTGGATGAGACCGCGTGTGCAAAGTACTTCACCATGATGCTTGAAGGCCGACTCGTACTTGGTTGAAGAGCCTACCGCCCAATTCTATCAGCTCATGGGCCCGATTGCGGGCCGGTTTATCAAATTTCAAGGATACATGTAAGCAGCCCAAGTCCATAGTAGACACTGGCGGCTTGTGTCAGGAGGAAGGAGAATCAACGACCCATTGGGTGCGCCGTGTTTTGGAAATCTTGCACTCGTCGGCGGGATTAATCTTGACTCTGCGAT
Organism: Aegilops speltoides; assembly: GCA_021437245.1. NCBI lineage: Eukaryota > Viridiplantae > Streptophyta > Magnoliopsida > Poales > Poaceae > Aegilops > Aegilops speltoides. The sequence continues at coordinate 76,210,584 of CM038145.1, read as the reverse complement.
CTTAACCACGGAAGGCAAGCGCGGTTTGAGCCTTTAAAATTGATTGGGGCGCATGAGGCGGTTACGTAATGACATAGGAACCCTTATGGCGCTTTAGTGAAGTATGCTGATTGGACAGTACCAAGGATCCGAGGCGATGATGATGAAGCGAGGAAGGAAGGAAGAATAGCAACTTCAAACAGCGGCGGTACAAACCGGCGGGTCATGGAAGCGGAGGCAAGCGCAAGGCGGATGGCAGCATGGACTTTGTGGCCAACACTAATGCATAGGACGAGGGTAGAGGTAAAGCGGCAAATCGTAATGGGGCTCCCAATCCTAGCATAAGCCGCTTGAATTATTTGTTGAATCAGCCTTGCCCGAAGCACGGGATGAAGGAGGCGCTGGCTAACCATCTTTGGAAGGATTGTTATATTATGCAGGAGTTTAAAAACTCTAATGCCTTCCGGTATGACCATGGGTCATGTGGCGGTTCAGGATCCGGTTTTCATGGGCCGGGTCACGATGGAGCTTCCGGTTCAGTCTCAATCGGCGGTCACAACCACCGAATAATCGAACGGCCAGCAGCAGCGATCGGGTTATCAGAGCCAGCCAAAACAGTTGAACAATGGGCAATATCATGTTTTCACAACTAGCTTGGATAAACGTGTTCGAAGACTCCACAAGCGAGCGGTGAATTCTGTTGAACCGGCCTTACCACGTTACTTGCGCTGGTCGGAGCAGCCTACGTGTGGAGCAGAGAGGATCACCCGCCCCGGGTTGATAATCCGGGCCAGCTAGCATTAGTGGTAGACCCTCAGGTGGGGGGTTATAAATTCACCAAGGTACTCATGGATGCGAGAGCGGTATTAACATCTTGTACTATGAGACATTCCGCCGCATGGGTCTAACGGACAAAGATCTCGAGACCATCTGTCACGGTGTTCCATGGTGTGGTGCACAGCAAATCTGCATATCCTGTTGGTAAGATAGCCTTGGATGTGGCTTTTGGGGACGAGCACGATTCGGTCGGAAAAACTAACATTTGAGGTGGTGAAAATCCGGAGCCCGTATCATGCCTTGTTTGGCGGCGGCTTACGCCAAGTTCATGGCGCGCCTTGTTATATCTACTTACAGCTCAAGATGCCGGGCTACAAGGGACAATAACGGTTCATGGGAACCGTAGGGTTGCTGGAATGTGAGGAAGGTGATGCGGCTTATGCGAGTCGATTACGTGCCACGGAGGAGTTGAAGTACTATAAGGACAATGTTGATCCGGCGGATATGACTCCTTTGAAGAAGCCAACTCTGAACATGATTGGATCTGAAGTTCAAATCGGCGATAGAGACCAAGCTTGTTGACTTTGTGCGGCGATTCGTCCAAGCAGTTCCTTGTCGGTGCCAATCTGGATCCCAAATAGGAAGCGCTCATCGAGTTCATCCGTGAGAATCGGGACATCTTTGCATGGAAACCGTTTGACATGCGGTGTCCGAGGGAACTCGTGAGCACACTCTTAATGTGGATCCTAAGTATAAACCGGTGAAACAATTCCTCCGCGGTTTAACGAAGAAAAGCGTAAAGCCATTGGAGAGGAAGTGGCGGGCTTTTAGCGGTGGCTTTATCATTGAAGTGTTCCATCCGAATGGCTTGCTAATCCGGTCTTTGGTTCTTAAGAAAAGCGGCACTTGGCGTATGTGTGGATTACACAGATCTTAACAAGGCCTGTCCAGCGGATCCTTTTGCCCTCCCCCACATTGACCAGATCATTGATGCCACGACGGGTTGCGAGCGTTTGAGTTTTTTGGATGCATACTCTGGATATCATCAGATCAAAATGACGGTTAAGGACTAGGAGAAAACAGCGTTCATTACTCCGTTTGGAGCCTTCTACTATGTATCTATGCCCTTCGGGCTCAAGAGTTCCCAAGCCACCTATCAACAGTGTGTACAAAATTGCCTGCATAAACAGATCGGTCGCAATGTGCACGCCTATGTGGATGATATTGTAGTGAAGTCAAGGCAGAAGGAGATGCTGGTGGATGATTTGAAGGAAACCTTTGACAACTTGCGCATTTACAAGATGATGCTTAATCCGGCCAAGTGTGTCTTTGGTGTTCCGGCAGGCAAGTTACTGGGTTTTCTGGTGTCTAATAGAGGAATTGAGGCTAATCCGGAGAAGATTACAGCTATTACCTCCCTGGCTAAACCGAAGTGTATCAACGATGTTCAGCGTTTGGCGAGCGAATCGCCGCTTGAGCGGTTTATCGGCCGCCTCGGAGAAGGCCATCCGTTGTACCAAATCTTTGAGGAAGGCAGACAATTTTATGCGAGTCCGGCTCTTGATAAACATTTGAGGACTTAAAGCGGCAATTAGCCAATCCGCTGTTCTTGCAGCTCCGGTTGACAAGGAGCCATTATTATATATCGTAGCAGCCAATGCTCGAGGCGATTAAGCGTGGCTATTGTGGTGGAACGCAAGGAGGCGAGCAAGGAATATCCGGTTCAGCGGCGGTTTATTATATCAGCGAGGTGCTTATTGAATCCAAGCAAAGGTATCCGCATTGGCAGAAGCTGGTTTATGGTGTCTTCATGGCCAGTCGGAAGTTGAAGCAGTATTTTCAAGGGCACCCCATCACGGTGGTCAGTTCAGCTCCCTTGGGTGATATCATACAGAACAGGGAGGCGACTGGCCGGATTGCCAAGTGGGCTATAGAGCTTGGGCCACACGGACTAAAGTATGTACCTCGGACGGCGGTGAAGTCTCAAGCACTTGTTGATTTCATCAATGATTGGACGGAGTTACAAGCACCAGAGGAGAAGCCGGATCACACATATTGGACTATTCATTTTGATGGATCTAGGCAATTGGAAGGCTCGGGGGCTGGAGTCGTATTAACTTCCCCACGAGGTGATAAGTTTTGTTATGTTCTCCGCTTAATGTTCCCTTGTACTAATAATGCAGCTGAGTCCGAAGCCTTGCTCCATGGTCTCCGGATGGCTAAAGAGATGAACTTAAGCGGGTTAAGTGCTTGGTGACTCGGACCTCGTGGCTCAACAGTGTCGGCACTTGGGATTCTAAGGACCCGCTCATGGCTGCATATCGTCGGGAAGTGGATAATATTGCGGGTTGCTTCAATGGTTATCAAGTGGATCATGTGGACCGTCGGAAGAATGAAGCAGCGGACGCTTTAAGCCGGTTGGGTTCTCAACGCAAACCGGTCCCGCCTAATGTCTTTCTGGACGTGTTGGACAACCCGTCAGTCCAGCTCCCAGGTGAAGCGGATTTGGCTATTCCTGATCCAGAGGCTCAATTGGTGGCAGCATTACATGCTATTCCGGATTGGACGGTTCCTTATCTTGCATACATGAACCCGGGGGAGTTGCCAGAAGACGAGATTCTAGCCAGGCAGATAGTCCAGCGATCCAAGTCTATGACGATTCTCAATGGGGAATTGCATCATTGCAGTGTATCAGGGGTGTTTCAACGTTGTGTTTCTCCTGAGGAAGGCTGTGAAATCTTAAGGGAAATCCATGAAGGGGATTGTGGACACCACACCGGTTCAAAGTCTCTGGTGGCAAAAGCGTTTAAATCACGGGTTTCTTGGTTGTGGCGCATCTCGTCACGGAGGACTTGGTTAAACGGTGTGATGGATGTCAGAAATTTTCAAAGCGTGATCATGTGCCGGCTCAAGAATTGAGGATGATTCCAATAACGTGGCCATTTGCAACTTGGGGGCTGGATATGGTCAGACCTTTTAAAAGATCCAAGGATAAGAAAACCCACCTTTTGGTGGCAGTTGACAAATTTACCAAGTGGGTTGAAGCGGAGCCTGTCAGCAAGTGTGATGCAGCAACAACGGTGCAGTTCATCAAAAAGGTGATTTTCCGGTTTGGCTTTCCACAAGTATCATTCTTCGACAATGGTACCAATTTATCCAAGGGTGCTATGAAGGAGTTACGTGAGCGTGAGCACATCCGACTTGCGTGTCATCGATGGCACACCCCAGTCCAATGGACGAGGCGAGCGAGCTAATCAAGAGATCTTGCGAGGCATCAAACCCGGCTTATGGTCCCATTACAAAGAACACCGGATGTTGGGTTGAAGAACTACCATCGTGCTATGGAGTATCAATACTACGCCAAACTGGTCCACAGGATACACACCATTTTCATGGTCTATGGGCGAGGCGGTTCTCCCTAGTGATATCCGACACGATTAGCCTCGTGTGGCAGCTTATGTTGAAGCGGACAACGAGACAAGACGGCAAGACGCTTTGGACCTATTGGATGAGGGGCGTGATATAGCGGCTTCCGTTCGGCGATTTACAACAAGATCTTAAATCGCTATCACGATCGCGGGTTAGAACCGAACTTTTCAAGAAGGAGATTTGGTGCTTGACTCATCCAAGACCGAACAGATATGCATAAGTTTTCCCCACCTTGGGAGGGACCTTTCGTGGTCGACAAGAATGCACAACGGTCGTACTATCGATTGATATTCGAGAGCATCAAGACTCACGCACATCGAGGAGGAGACCAACAGCCGTGGAACATAGCTCATCTTCGCCTTACTACACTTGAGCCGTCGGCTCTATCTATGTACATATCATGACAGTGTATATATTATCTTTGATATAATAAAACCGGAGCCTCAGCTAAAGCGGGGTCTCTGTCTTTCTTATCATGCGTGGTTACATGGAGTAGCTCTGTTTTTAAAGCGGCCTCTGGTTTACCCCTTGACATTTGCTTTTTATATATCACTAGGGGCCTTGGTCATGTCCGAACCAACGCGACACCTTTTGATAGGCGACAGCCACTAGATCACTTGGGGACATGGTCAAGTCTGAACCAGTCACGCCTCTTGGTCGGCCTAAGGCCACAAAATCACTTGGGGGCTTGGTCGAACCCAAACCATTGCCACGCCTCTTGATCTGGCATATATGCCACAAATCATTTGGGGACCTGGCTGACTTGAATCATTGTCACTCCTATTGGGGGCTTGGTCCTGTCCGACCATGGTAACACCATCTGATCAGCTCAGTATAGCATATTTTTGCAAACGGTTTTTATCATTGCCTTTGCTTCCATGTTATTTTCATGGCTTGTTTGTTTTTTGCTTTTGTTGGATTTCTTTTATGTCAACAAACATCTTTTTTCTGGTTCAGCCGATGGATTTGATTCCCTTTTAATCTGGAGAAGTATGCCCGGTTTATCTTTTCCTGTTAACATCATGGAGTAACAAGGGGGTTTGTATTGCCTCGGTACGGTTTATACGGGAGCTGTTTTCTCCTCCCTTGTCGACGGTAATGGTTTATAAAACCTCCTCTTCCAAGCTTGGCTAAGCCAGCTTCATGCCCAAACATGGCAGGTATTTTGTATCACCTATTCGTTACATTACTGATAAGATCACAAACCGGCTGGCGGTATAACCGCCACCGAAGTTCCAATTTTTCTGATTGCAGGGAATATGAATTGAAGTTTTTCAAACAAAAGCTTCAGTACTTATGCACGAAGGCATATTCAAGGCAGAAGTATTAACTATCCTATTACAAGGCAACACGGTGCCCAAATAAGATCATTGTTCTTTTGGAAAGATGCCAAAGGCAGCTATCCAAACCGCTTCAGTTCAAGCCTGCTCCTCATCATCCGCCGCTTGACTTCCTCGTCTCTACCCATTGGCTGAAATCAACGGTGGTCGGTCGATTCCCATTAAAGCTAGGAAAACAGCCTCTTCATGGATCGGGAAGGCGGTTCAATATCGAGGCGTAAGTATGCTTACGGATTGGAGGGATCGATTCTCCGCTTCAAGAGTTGGGGCAGGCACTCGCTTGTTACGATCATTGTATTGCGCTTGATAATCGTCAAGTCGCCTCTTGACTAATCGACAAGCCAAAGGCGCCTTGCACGGTTTATTGCCCTTAAATCCTCTTCGTTAAATTGAGCCATCTTCCTTCACTTTGGGATAGCCTTGAGCTGCTTCCACAGGTCAAAATCGCACCCATGCCTTGGCCGGATCAAGGCATTAATAGCTCCGGTTCGAGCAAATGATTTTTCAGCTCCTCAATCCGGTGGAAGCATTGATAACCTGTTGAGTGTCTGGATTAAAGAGGGTGCGGGTTGTTATGAGAGGCTGTGGTGATGATCATTTGGCTCCGGTATACAATTGTTCCACCAATGTGTAGGCAGCCTTCAGTTTCTTCCGCACATCATTTCCTAAGTGCCTGATGCGTGTGCCTACAACAAGATAGGAACGGTCTCAAACCAGGTTTATATTACAGCAGGTTCAAATTATCACAGAAGCTAAAAGGAGCTTACCAAAGATCGCAGTGGTCATGGAGTGTATTTGCCGCTTTACGGCAGTAAGTTCATCCACCACCGGTTTAAGGGCAGCTTCAGCATTTTCCGCTCTTTTGGTTAAAGCGGCCTTTTCAGTGGCCCAATCAGCCCGCTCTTTCTTGAAACCCTCCTTCAGCTATTCAGCGGTGCTCAAGGCGCTGGTCAATTCGTCCTTTGCCTTGTCTGTTTCAGCCTGTTGGGTTTGCAAGGCCTCCTGCAAATCGGCAATCCGGTCCTCCTTGATTTTCACCTCAGCCTGCATACAGACAGCATTTAGCTTTACACAAGCGGTCCAAGACATTGAAGTATCAACCACATAACAAAGTTATACGCCTGATACTTGGGGGCTAATGCACCTTCAATTTTTATATATATTACTAGATTGCAAAGTCCCAAGCTCAATACAAGTATTCAACTTGGCACTTGGGGGCTAATGGCTATTTGATCAAATTATGTTCTAAGGACAGTTTTCTATTGGAGCCCCGGTTTACTTATGCTACGTTAAACCGGCCCTTGGGGGCTATATTGATGGATTTCAAAGTGTTGAGGATCGTATTCAAGTCCCGGTTTGACTAAAGGTTACAAACCGACCCTTGGGGGCTACGAGGATTGACATAATGGCAGAAAGTAAAGAAGTTACCTCAAATTTATCCCTCATCATCTTCACCAGACCAGCTTCACAATCACGGCTAGTATAAAGCCGGTTTAAATAGCCGGAATGAAGATCTTGGGCACTCAGAGCAGCATATGTTTCCAGTTCAACATCCCATTTTCCTTTGTTCAGAGTGGAAAAATCCTCTTTTATGGTATGCTTGGTAAGGGTGACAGGATTCCCGAGTTCAAAGCGGCCCACACCGGTAATCACAACGTCATCATCTTTGGACTCGCCGGTTTGTGTTGGTGCGGCCGGTTTGTCAGCAGGACTGTGGGATTTCTCAATCTGAACGGAGCTGGCAGGCGGGTCAGCAGAAACTGAAGTGTTAATATGCCTCTCTTCGGGAATTGCATCGTCTTGCAAAGGAGGATCATTGGGAATGTCTTTAGGAGCAAACTCTTCAAGATCTGGCGTTTTCTCATGTTCTGGGACTACTTCAGCCGCTTTATCCAAGCGGGCCTTCTTGCTTGGTTTCGGTTTGGCCCTGAAAGAAAAACAAGGAGTCAAGGAAAAGCATAAGCTATTACACAGTATACTGGAAGCATATGTTTAGTTTAGCTTACCCAGCAACTATTTTTAAAGGTGGTAGCTGAGTGGCCGACGATTCACGGAAGATGAATGAGAAGTGACGATAATCGGGTCGGATGGATTAAGAGGTTGTGGAAGAAACCCGCTTTAGGATTTAAATCAATAAAAGGTCGGAGACCTCGGAGCGTTTTCGAACTGGGCTGTTTGGTAAACCGGCAGAGGTAACTACACAGCCCTTTGTCTGCGGGTTGTGCGGTGACTTCATGTTCTTTGAGTCTTCATAAGAAATTTGGGATCCAAATAAGCAAGAGGATGAGAAAATTTAACTTTCGGTTTGCTGGCGAAATTTTGGCAAAGGCAAGATTTCTGAATTGGAAGAGAGAATAGTTACCTCAGCGAATCCGCATTCTGGCTTGAGCGTCGTCGACAAGCATCATCATCAATAAGGCGTGTAAAAAGTAAGCCAAGTGAATCAAGTTCTACCTCAAGATCCGGGTTACCCACATCATCATCAATAGCTGGATCAGATGAAGCGGTGGTTTTTCTCTTGTGAGCTGGTTTCTTAATAACCTTGGTCTTGGGCCGGGTTGGCTGCCCTGCCTTCTCCGTTTTATCTTGTGAAAGCTTCTTGCTCCAAAACGGATTATCACCCTGGATCAGCAGTAATTAAATGTCAGACAGATAAAGCAGTAACAGATTCAGCAATAGAGCAACTAAAATCTTACGGCTGGCGGTTTATTTGAGTGGTGCGAGGAAAGCGGAACCGGCTTGAGCACAGAGGTGCTCGGTTCATTCAACATCTTTTTACGAATCTGTGACTTCATCGTCGGAGAGTTGGATTTTAATGTGTCGGAGTGGGTCGTCGGCGCTACGATATCTTGCACATCAAACCGGGCGCCGGCTCGGAGGCGATATGCTCCACGATATCCAGCTGCGTGCAAGGTCTATTCTGTTAAACCGTTGGCCATAAAGGCTCGGAGCTTGGGCGATTCGCGGAGCATATTTAATTCTCTCCTTGGCGCTTAGTCTTTGTGGAAAAGGGTGAGTGTTGCTGAGCCGTTCCGGATGGAAGCCAGGCAAGGGATTTTCATTCTCAGGGGAGGTATCCTTGCAATAAAACCAAGTTGTGTTCCACTCCTTGGGATGAGTATGGAGTTTGACATGGGGATAAGTGATTTCTTTCCTCTTCTGGATGGCCATACCACCCAATTCCGTATTGGGGCTGTCGGTAAATTCAGTGCGACGGTTTAAATGGAAGAGGTCTCTAAACAACTCGACTGAAGGCTCTTCTTGAAGATATACCTCAGAGAGTACTTGAAAGTGACATAGATTGGTGACGGAATTGGGGCCAATATCCTGTGGACGGAGCTGAAAATTGGCTAACACATCCCGATAAAATTTAGAACCGGGCGGTTTAAAGCCCCGGGCCAAGTAATCTGCGAAGACCATGACCTCTCCTTCCTGGGGTGTGGGAGGACATTCATCTCCAGGAACCCTCCAGTGGATCGTATCTTTACTATCCAAAGCGCCGATCAGGACTAGATCGTCCAACTGTGATTCTGTGATGCGAGAGGGAACCCAATTTCACTCATACACTTGTTTGGCCATGGCGAGATCTACAAGAAATAGGTGATCCGGTTCAAGAGCACGCTGGATAAAAGAAGGTGTTGATCTAAACTATGATAAACAGGAGGCTGTACCTATAAACCGGTCTTCTACAACGCGGTGTCATATGGATTCTGGCGGTTCAACCAGGGGACTAATGATGTATACCAGTTTAGCAATTTTTTCTATGGTAAGTTAAACCGCCTGGCCTAAGCATCGGAAGCAATTGAAGCTATGGATAACTAGGTATACAGAAACAAGTTTCACAAGATCTTATTACAGTCGCGGATCTACAGTGAGCTCACAAAAACAGAAAATATTTCAAAGAGTAAGGCGTAAAGCAGTGAACTATTGGCGGATATGTGCGGAGATCTATGGGCTTAGATGAGAAACTACAGCGGATGCGTAGAGATCACTACTAAACACAGCGAAGTTCACAGATTCATTCAAGGTCGAGAAACAGATATGGTAGCGATGAACACAGCATGAACATGGAACCCTAAGAACAGATCTAGGTCAAAAAGAGGAGAAAGCTTATTGGGAACGGAGAAGATGCGGAAAGATGTGGCAATGCTTTGGTACGTTCAGTCGATCTGTGGCGCAAGGCGAGGCAGAGGTCGGCGGCGATGGCGGAGCTCCAAGGCCGGCGACGCGAGGAAGGCGAAGAAGAAGGGACGAAGGAAAGGAAAGAAATGACCCTTCGGTCTTATTTATAAAACAACGAGCTAGGTCAGCGTGCGGATCCGTGGAGCTATTATTAAAAGAGGCGTTATAAATGACAAATTTCATGATGACGTCATGCGGTTTATAGCAACCGAAATGATGGCGACATGGCGGTTTACCAATTACGGAAGATGTCCAAGACACAAGATTTTGTGAAGGATTGACATGAACCAGTTCAAATCAATCGGGGCCTAATGTTGGGGATATTACCACTAGGCGTAAACCGGCCTACTTGGGCGGGTTAACTTCATTAGTGGTATAAGCGAGATGAAGGCCCAAGGCACGTAGTCGGTTTAGAACACATGGCCGTAAACCGCCTGATGTATAACTTGTATTGTAAGTTAGGAATAGAGATACCAACGGGATACGAGTATGAACGGTTGGGACTCTATGAACCGACAGGCGTCACCGTGTATATAAGGGGCGACCCGGCGGTTCAAACAGAACAACCACAACTCGAGCCTAAGCGAAGCTTGTTTGCTCCTAGCCATCGAGACCACATCAATTCCATCACAACTAGACGTAGGCTTTTACCTTCATCGAAGGGGCCGAACTAGTATAAAAACCCTCGTGTCTTTGTGTCCGCTTTAACCCCTTCAAGTAAACTCGTAGCGATGGCTCCACGACTAAGTCCTTTCACTAGGACATATGCCGTGACAAATCCACGACAGAGGAGCTCGATGAAGATCTTGCCCTTTGTGTTGTTTCGTTCTAGTTGATCAGTAGTGGAGCCCAGTTGGGGTCGATCGGGGACCTTTGTCGCATTTGGGGTTCTTCTTTTATTTTGGTTCCGTAGTTGGACCTTGATTGTATCTGGATGATGTAATGCTTTATTCATGTAATTGTGTGAAGTGGCGATTGTAAGCCAACTATGGATCTCTTCCCTTATGTATTACATGGGTTGTGTGAAGATTACCTCACTTGCGACATTGCTTTCAATGCGGTTATGCCTCTAAGTCGTGCTTCGACACGTGGGAGATATAGCCGCATCGAGGGCGTTACAAGTTGGTAATCAGAGCCTTCCCCGACCTTAGGAGCCCCACTGCTTGATCGTTTTTAGCGGCCGAGTTGTGTCTAGAAAAATGTTTTGAGTCATTTAGGATTATATATATCGGAGAGTTAGGAATTCTTTTTACTCCCAGTCTCTTCATCGCTCTGGTAAGGCATCCTGACGTAGAGTTTTGACTCTTCTCTTCTCAAATTTCACTAAATTGTTTTTAGGATCACGTGGGTATCTTGGAATCGTTCCGATGGTTTTATGATGAGAACATTGTCTTGGTGCCTCCTGTCAGGGGTTTAGTGGAAGTGTCCCGGGGAGTTGAGCTCTGAGGTGTTGTCGTCATAATTTTATCATTGCAGTTCTGGAATACCTGAGTTTAGTACACCGACATCGAAAATCTCTTTTATGCAGTTGTTGGTGAGATAACCCCGATAACCCGATCTTGAGGTGAGTACGGGAGTATTGCCATGACTCGCATAACGGATGCTTTTGAAGGTTGAGGTACCACGATTTCGAAGGTTTCTTGGTTATGTGTTGAGGATGGATACTGTTGGATGTAGGGATTGTTAGTTTGTGTGAGATATATTGCTTCCCCTGTATCCCCAACACCAGATTGCATAACCAGAAAGTTTCGGGAGTTTTATAGGTGGGAATTCAAGTAGCTCCTAGGATATCTTTCCGACGGATGTATGATATGAAATTGGGGTTCGACGTCTAGTGGTCCGCCTATCCACGGTCGTTTTTTACAGTGGTCTCGTTGTGTCTTAAAGAATCCTTGGCTATGCCGATTCGGGGACACTTCGTATGTCATGTGCACTGCCTTGTACATGATGGTGCTGTACGATCGAGCCCGTGTAGGCCCCACCACGAAAACTTCGAACGAAATCTCTATCATATGTTTGTTTTATTTGTGGTATTTGAGTTGCTTCGAAGTCAAATGTTGAATCCATACCTTTCCTAAACGGTGTTCTCATATTGCTATGTGAATACTAATCCTTCTTGATCATCGAGGTCGTCATGTTAATTCTTTTCCAACCGGCGTGCTTCTCTTCAAGTGGATCCGATCATTTCAACATTCGCGAGATCAATTCTAAGTTTTCTCAACGGTATCCATTCCGTCTGCCCGAGTTGCCTTTGTTTTCCCGCCCTCCCACCCTTTTTCTTGAAGGACTCAGATTTTTTAATCAAGTATCCATTTATTCATGTGAAGTCTCTCCATTCTTTTACGTCAATGTTCTTATCCGGTGATTCTTAGGAAGATACTAAGGGGAGTTTCAAGTTCATCATCCTCCGTTCTCTTTTCTTCTCCGGTGGATTCAAGTCAAGTTTTCGGTGTTGATCATATTCCCTTCCTCGTTTCAAGTGTTTGCGTATGCCGGCGTGTCTCTTAATCATTCCCTGCTTGCTATTCAATTGTTCTGGAGTGCTGAAGATATCTCTGAAGATTCGTGTTTCCACTCCGCATCAATTCTAACTATTTCGAGGCTGTTACCTCATTCAAGCCATTTAATTCAACCGATGCAATCTCCTTTTCAAGTAATCATTTTAACGGTGTTCCTTTTCAGTGGGCCCTAACCCACAGGTCTTTTTCCAGGATCTTACCTGACTCTGCTAATTCTTTTCGGAGTTATTCTCAAATTAATTGCAAAGTTTGACGTAAGAATGAGTTATCATCAGTCAAATGTCTTCCTCCAAGATCTTTCAAATTATTTTTCATTGTTGGCTCAACCTCTGTGTTTTTCATTCTCCCGGAGTATCTCAACAATTCATGGTGGTTCTCGTCATCATTCTCAACATTTGGAGACCGAAGAAGAGTTTCTCTTAAATCTTGCTCCATTCTCTTCAAGATGCATAGTTCAAGCTTGATGCCATGCTCATAATTGTTTTTGATTGTGACAATTCTTTTCTTACCATCCGGAGCATTTCATGAGTTGTTTCAATTTCTTTCCTCCGAAGGCCATCATGTCATAATTCTTCATTCTCAGCGTGTAGCTATCGTTCTCCAAATCTTACCGGTGAATCGTTCAAATATCCTCTAATCAGTTCCTGATCTCTTCGTTCTCAGGTATCTAAATCCCCTCAAGTATCTTCATTCATTTTTCAATTATTCCCAGTGAATTGTTCCTTTGCTACTTTCATTTTCAATTCTTACGGTGGTTCTTTCAAGATCTCTCTTCCTTGTTCATCATATCAATTCATTTGTTGTTCCAATCCTACCGGTGGTTCATTGAAGACCTTCTCAAGTTTTGATATATCTCTTTTAATCCTTTCTACGAGAATAAGTTGTATGCCAAATCCGTTGCTTGTCATCAATCTAAATCGGTGAAGGATACGCATAACATAATTCTTGTTCTTGTTTCATCCAAGTGATTGATTCATTCTTCCGGAGTTCGTAATGGTACCAATTTCTCAGTTCTAAGTTGTTCATCTCTTCTTTCTGGAGTTTGTTCATCATATCACATTCTCGGTCCGAGATGCTTCATCTTTTCTTTCCGGTGTTCAAAGTTTTCTCGGTTATATCATTTCAAAGCTTCATCTTATCATCGCAAGGCTTCACCTTGTGTTTTCAACTTCCCTTTCTTTTTATCATCCTTTTATTATCGGAGTTCTTCATGGAGGCTCTACATGGTGGTTCGTCAAGGATTCTTTTCATTCTTCAATTGTTCTTCAAGATTTCTCTTGAAGTTAAGATCAGCCAAGCTATACTAAAAAATTAAACATGGTGTTCAACACATGTCTTGTTTTGAGGAGTTCAAGCATTCTTCATCTTGCATTCCAAAGTGCAATTCTTTCTACCTTATCTTCTGAGGTGGTGTTAGGTCATTCTTGACAATTTCCTTCATGTTTCATGATTCATATGTTGTCAAGAATGAGATATTTAAATCCATCAATCTCTTCATTGGAGTTATCTTGGGCTATATTTCACCTAAAGCTTTCCCTAAGGATTGTTGCTATCTATGGTGCTTATAAATGACCCAAGTTCTTCATTTGTCCTCCCGGTGAAATAAGTTTCTCGTCTCCTTGTTGATATCAATTAAATCATTTGTTTCTGTTGGTGGCAGATGTTGGCATTTTCTTCTCCATTCTTCTATTTCAATTATCTATCTTCTATTCTTTTGTTTCGGAGGTATTGTAATGTTGCTCTTGGCAACCCATCATCTCGTTTGTCTAAGATCATGTTCTTTTCATGATTGTCCATTTAACCGGAGTGTCGTGTCCTCTGCTCAAGCTCTTTTCTTCCTATCAAGTCTTGTATCTGTTTTCAACCGGAGTGCTATAAGAAATTGTTCTTCCTTGTTCCTCTTTTCTAACGGGGTGTTTTCAACTTTGTTCATCTCCGTTGTATTCTTTCTTTCAATTTGTTCAATTTTTCAAGGTCCGTGGTTTCACTCGTTTGTCAAAAGAAGCAACTTAGTTTTACCTTTCTTTTTCTCTTCCGTTTTCCCTCCGGTGCCATTCTAGATCTCGGGACGAGATCCTCTTGTAGTGGTGGAGTGTTGTAACGCCCCGAGACCGACGCTCCAAAAGACTTCCAGCTATTTCCGAGATTCGTCGTGTGATTTGTTTTGTTTGTTGGATTCATCCTTGCATCATGTGCATTGCATCATGTCATCATGCAACCTTTTTTTTAAACTCACCTAAATAAATTACATAGATCGTTGATCTATTTAAATCGAGGGATATTCACATGGTGATTTCTCTTTAAAACATATTCAAAGTCTCCTACTATTATTAGGGAGCTATAATAAAAATATTCCAATTATTTGGATTTACCGCAAACACACTTACAAAATATCCTAATGCCTTTGTTGTCTTGATTCTTGATCTCCAACTTTGCCATTTATTCTTTCATCATTTTTCCGGAGCTCCACCAAAAATCCGAACATTTTTGGACCTTCCTTTTATCAAGTCCTAGTTCAAACCCAATTGAATTAAAATCAAATGAGTTTGAATTTAAACTTTCGGTCACGCCCACTTCTATTTTTCCTGGTTCAAGCCCATTTTTATGAGTCCGGGAAAATTGTCCGCATGCGCAAATTCTTTCCCTAACCCTCTCTTCTTTTCTTCTCTCTAATTCTTTTCTGCTAAAGAATATGAGGGAGACAGAGAGCCCACCAGACCTCCGCCACTTCCTTCCCTACCGGGCGGCCTCTAAGGCCCGTTCCATGTGCCCACCAAGACTGTTAACCCTAGCTCCTCGTCCCGATCCCTATCTCTCCCGATTGCCTCCTCTCGCCGCCATCTCCCTCTTCCTCGATCCTCCCATAGCGCCTGAACCCCGTCGCTCGCTAGCCCTCTCCCTCCTGTCGATCTCTCCCTCTGGCCCCGACTCCGCACACCCGCATCTCTCTCCCGATCCCGCCGCCCCTCGCCGTCGCTCAGGCCCGCCGCCCCTCGCCGCCGCTCAGGCCCGCCGCGGTGCCCTGCGCCAAGACCTCCCCTGCCTCGTCTTGTCTAGGGCGAGGAGGACGACCCACATCACCCTCCTGCCCATGTTCAGCCGCTGCCGGCCTCTGCTTCTCAGCAGCCCCGCGTCCCCCGCCTCAAGCGGCGCCGCCTTCACCGGAGATCGCGCCAAGTGCAGCGCCGCCCCGCCCCCGCGGCGTCGACCTGCTGTTGCGCCTCTGCCGCCTGTTCCCTCTCGTCAACGAGCGCCTCACCTTGCGTTGACCGCGCCCCTGCACCCTGCGACCGCATCAGCCGCAGCCGCCTCCATTTTTTTTGTTCCTTGCGGGGAGAAGACCCATGCCCTTCAACCGCAGCATGGTTCGTTGGGTTGTCTCCGCAAGGCCCCGTTTCAAATCAATACCAAGGCCAAGACCATCCCCGGGCAGGACCTCGTGTACGACTACACCCGGTGATGCGCCAAGTCCCACGATGTTGATGACCCTTCAAGTTCGACTACCGTTGCCATGTACCACTACCATCGTAAGAACCGAGACCGGCAAGTCCGAAGACCCCAAGTACCACGACTACCCTCGAGGACGTTGGCTCCGTCAAGTTCGACTACAACTCGTGTACGACTACCGTCGCCGTGTACCACTACTTCCACTACCGTCGCCCCGAAGACGTTGGATTCGTCAAGTACCTCTCCGAAACGAACGTGTACGACTACTTCCACTACGAACTCGTTCCGCCCGAAATGCACGCTTTGAAGGTATAACCCCGAGACGACCTTTCGAGAACGAATGTGGGTTGTATGAGATGCCCGTGTTTGCACTGTGCCCGTTTGTTTCGTGCATGTTCCTCCTCGTTTGCCATGCCGTCGACCCGTGGGAACCCGGTAACCGGGAGCACCCCACCATCTTGCATGACTTGCTCACGCTCACTTCCTTTTGCACCGGTATCTCCGTGAGCTACCGGCACCGGAATGTTGCCGTGGCACCATTTCCGTTTCGCCGCCGTGGCCCCCTTTTGTTCCGCCATGGTGACAAATGCTTCATAACATGCTCATGTCAACGTTTTCATAAAATTGCATAAGACTTGCATACGTCATCCACATCATGATAACAACATTTAAATGCTTAAACTTGTTGTTGCATTAAATTGCTAAATGCATATGGGGATTTACCGGATTTGTTGTTTTTATATCCGGCCCCATTTAAATTGTTTAGATGGTATAGTTTTTGTTATGCTTCACCACTTGCCATGTTAACCAATATTTAATATTGTTGGGTACATAACCGAGAGAGAACTAAATAATTGATGTGGTGTTTCGTCAATATGCAACTCGTTGCATATTGGGCTCCATTTAACTTGTAGTTTTGTTTGTGCATATTGCCATGCCATGCTATTTAAACCGGGCATGCATCATACTTGTTTGCGCATCATGCCATGTTTATGTGATGGTTGTTTACTATGTTGTTTGTTTCTTTCCGGGTTGCTTCTCTCGTTAGCTTTGGTTTCGTTCCGGAGTTATGAGGATTCGTTCGTCTACGACCGTTTGTCTTCTTCTTGGACTCTTTCTTCTTCCTTGCGGGATCTCAGGCAAGATGATCATACCCTTGAAATCACTACTATCTTTGCTATGCTAGTTTGCTCGCTCTTTTGCTATGTCAATGCTACGATGCCTACCATTTGCTTGTCAGCCTCCCAAATTGCCATGTCAAACCTCTAACCACCATGTCCTAGCAAACCGTTGATTGGCTATGTTACCGCTTTGCTCAGCCCCTCTTATAGCGTTGTTAGTTGCAGGTGAAGATTGAAGTTTGTTCCTTGTTGGAACATGGAGATGTTGTTCCTTGTTGGAACATGTTTACGTGTTGGGATATCACAATATATCTTATTTAATTAATGCATCTATATACTTGGTAAAGGGTGGAAGGCTCGGCCTTATGCTTGGTGTTTTGTTCCACTCTTGCCGCCCTAGTTTCCGTCATATCGGTGTTATGTTCCCGAATTTTGTGTTCCTTACGCGGTTGGGCTATAATGGGAACCCCTTGACAGTTCGCCTTAAGTAAAACTCCTCCAGCAAGGCCCAACATTGGTTTTAACATTTGCCACCTAAGCCTTTTTCCCTTGGGTTCTGCAGACTCAAGGGTCATCTTTATTTTACCCCGGGCGGTGCTCCTCTGAGTGTTGGTCCAAACTAGAGCACCGTCTTGGGACCATTCCTTGGCAACTTGGATTACGTCGGTACCATGCGCTTCGCTTATCCGGTGTGCCACGAAAGCGAGATATGTGCAGCTCCTATCGGGATTTGTCGGCCTGGTGGTGGTCTTCTGGTTTAGTTTTACCCCGTCGAAATGTCTTGATGTACGGGATACCGAGTCGATCGGAGTGTCTCGGGTGGAGGTCTATTCCTCCGTTGACCGTGAGAGCTTGTCATGGGCTAAGTTGGGACACCCTGCAGGATTTAAACTTTCGAGAGCCGTGCCGCGGTTATGTGGCAGATGGGAATTTGTTAATGTCGGTTGTAGATAACTTGACACCAGATCCGAATTAAAATACATCAACCGTGTGTGTAACCGTGATGGTCTCTTTCCGTGAGTCCGGGAAGTGAACACTGATGTTGGAGTTATGTTTGGCGAGGTTGCTATAGGATCACTTCTTGATCATACTTTTATCGACCGTGCTTTGCCTTCTCTTCTCGCTCTCATTTGCGTATGTTAGCCACCATATATGCTAGTCGCTGCTGCAGCTCCACCTCATGCCTTTACCTTACCCATAAGCTTAAATAGTCTTGATCGCGAGGGTGCGAGATTCTTTGAGTCCCGTGGCTCACAGATACTTCAAAACCAGTTTGCGGTGCCTATGTTACCGGCGGTGGCGCAACCAAGCTCAAGGAGGAGCTCGATGAAGATCTTGCCCTTTGTCTTGTTTTGTTCTAGTTGATCGAGAGTGGAGCCCAGTTGGGGTCGATCGGGGACCTTTATCGCATTTGGGGTTCTTCTTTTATTTTGGTTCCGTAGTCGGACCTTGATTGTATCTGGATGATGTAATGCTTTATTCATGTAATTGTGTGAAGTGGCGATTGTAAGCCAACTATGTATCTCTTCCCTTATGTATTACATGGGTTGTGTGAAGATTACCTCACTTGCGACATTGCTTTCAATGCGGTTATGCCTCTAAGTCGTGCTTCGACACGTGGGAGATATAGCCGCATCGAGGGCGTTACACAGACCTTCCACCCGGGGGCTTAGCCGCAGCCCAGTGCTCGCCTAAGTTTTTGAAAATCCTACCGAGTGGAGAGCAGACCTCTCACTCGGGGGCTTAGCTGCAGCCCAGTGCTCGCCTAAGTTTTTGAAAATCCTACCGAGTGGAGAGCAGACCTCCCACTCGTGGGCTTAGCTGCAGCCCAGTGCTCACCTAAGTTTGTAAAAATCCTACCGAGTGGAGAGCAGACCTCCCACTCGGGGGCTTAGCTGCAGCCCAGTGCTCGCCTAAGTTTTTGAAAATCCTACTGAGTGGAGAGTAGACCTCCCACTCGGGGGCTTAGCTGCAACCCAGTGCTCGCCTAAGTTTGTAAAAATACTACCGAGTGGAGAGCAGACCTCCCACTCGGGGGCTTAGCTGCAGCCAAGTGCTCGCCTAAGTTTGTAAAAATCCTACCGAGTGCAGAGCAGATCTCCCACTCGAGGGCTTAGCTGCGGCCCAGTGCCAGCCTAAGTATGACGAAGTACAAGTCGATTGCAATCTGTGCTTCATCCCTACCTGCAAAAAAGCATCTCAAAACACCAGCACATAGACCGAGGGAAAGACAATGTTCGTTCGGAGGCAGTTGCAGACATATTTAACGTCAAATTCAAGTTCAGATAGCGTTCTAGGGAACCAGAAGTGCTCAGGCACCAAGCCTGTTAAAGTTTATCGGTTACAAAAACCACTCGGCATACCGAGGCAAATTTAAGGCATCAAGCATCGAAGTTTTTTACCCCTCCTGTGGAGGGCTGGAAGGCGCAACGAACTCGTCCAGGTCGATTCCATCTGCGATCCGAGTGGCAGCAGCGATGAAAGTCTCCATGAAGGATCGGAAGTCATGTTTCTTGGTATTGGCCACCTTGAGAGCCGCCAGCTTGTCCTCTCGCGCGTCCTTGAAGTGAACACGGACTAGAGATAGAGCAACGTCGGCACCGCACCTGGCAGAAGACTTCTTCCATTCTTGCAGTCGACTTGGAACTTCGTTCAGTCGAGTCATCAGAGACTCAAGATCATTCTGAAGTGTTTCTCCTGTCCAGAGTGTTGTGTCGATGCGTGACGTCGCAACCTTCAGCCTTACAAGATAGTCGACAACTGCAGCAACGCGAGACTCGAGTCGGAGCATGTTCATGGCGGCTTCATCCTTCACAGGAGAGTTGATGGGATCTAGGCTCGTCTCCAGTCGACCTGTCTCCTCCTCAAAGTTTTGGCAGAACTCTGTAGACACGACCCCAAAGTTAAGGCAGCAGTTTGGTGGTAGGACCATAATTAAAGGCCTGTTGGATACAAAGGGTTACCTTCAAGCATGAGGAATAGCTTCTTGGCGAGTCCTCCTAGATAAGCCTCCAGATCATTCTTCTTTCCCACCAATTCGCTGGCCTTGTCACTCAAGGCAATCTTGTCATTCTTCAATCGACTGACCTCCTTGTTGGCCGCATCAAGAGCAGCTTTCAGATTGGTATTCTCTTCTTCAAGTTTGCCGATTGAACCCAGCTTCTCCTCTGCGAGCTTGGTCCTCTCTGAAGCTGCTTTCTGCGCCTCAGCAAGGTCAAGGTCCTTCTTCTTCAGAGAATCCCTCAGTTTATCTGTAAGATCACAGTGAGATCAGACCCAGGAATGGAGAAGAGACAAAAGCAGTCGTCAAGGTTCTCACCAAACATACCTTTTGCCTCCTCCTTCGCCTTCGTGAAGTTCTCCTGGACAAGCTTCAGATCAAGTTCAAGCTGGATATGCTTGTTCTCCAACTCAGTATAACGAGCTGCAAGCTCGCAAGATTTCTGCGAAGGACCAATCGACAGACGTCAAAGATAGGTCACTTCCGAGTGACTAAGGAAAAAATGTAGTATCTCTAAGACTACGGCCGAATTTAAACATTGGACTGTAGTCTCGGGGACTACACCCAGTGGGTGCACTCAGCGTGCCCCCACTAGTTCTATCAGCTAGAGTCGATCAGTCGACCAAAAAGACAGAAAGGCTAACCACCAGCAGTTAGCCACAGTAAAAGGAAAAAGAGAGAGAGAGGTGTTCTTCAGACCATAGTCGACTGCCAGCAGTCGACCACGGTCTCGGGGACTACATCCAGTGGGTACACTCAGCGTGCCCCCATCGGTTCTATGGTTCCATTCGACCAGATCGAGCATAGAAAGTAATGAGAAAAAATTCAAGACATAAAGACTATGGTCGACTGCCCGCAGTCCACCATAGCCTTGGGGACTACACCCAGTGGGTGCACTCAGCGTGCCCCCACTAACCTAGATGTTCAATTGACACACCCAGTGGGTGTACGGCAGATACTAAAATTTTCAGAAAAGTTTTCAGGTATCATATCCTAACAGAACAGGCGGTGATCGACTAACCTGAACATTGCTCTGAAGGGCCGAACTGGCGTCGTAAGCTGCTTGGCTGGCGTCTCAGATCGCCTTCACTTGTTCCATCATGACCCCCGCCTGGCGTATGGCTTCTTTAGCAGCGCTTGCTCGGTCCTCTGGGACGTGGTGGGTGGATAAAAGTGAAGGCTGATCAGCACTCGACGACGAAGGGCGAGCACTCGTCAGCGGCACCGCAAAGGATACGGTAGGCCGAGTGACGTTGTCCCCCTCCACAACCAACGTCTCAGGTGCTGACGCGACCTGAGCCGTCTTGCCCGCAGATGCTCTCCTATTCCTCCTATGCCTTAGTGGTTCCTCGTCATCATCATCAGGAAGATCAATGATGATATTAGATGGAGCTGCAGAAAAGATTCAAAGTTAAAAATGAAGATCCTACCGGCTGAAAACGAAACTACAAAGGTCATACCAGGGTTGGAAGTGACATCATCCTCCATTTCATGATCTTCAGGTTTGGTCGTGGTATCAGAAGTAGCAGCACTGCAGTTTCAGAAGTCAGTCGGTCAGCTAACGAATCGACCAAGAATAAATCCATGTGAAACAAGAAAACACAAGTTACGCCATTACCCAGAAATAGTGGGGATCACCATCTTCATCTTCGGCAAGGCCTTAGTCGGCTTTGACGACGCCACTCGAGATTGCTTCGGCGCTTTCTCAGTCGGCGCCGGAGAGAACGTCCGAGGACGCTTGGTCGACTGCACAACAGGCGCGACCCCCTTACCGCGCTCGGATGCAGGGTCATGGACAAGCTTGGATCGTCTTTCAGAACGGGGAGGTGCTACTTCCTCCTCCTCCTCCTCCTCTTCCTCGTCAGAGCCATCATCTTCATCACCATCATCACCATCCGATTCCCACTCCTCCGGGCTCTCGCCTCCACTTCCTTCCTCTTCCTCGGTCTGTGCTTGCGCCCCGTTGGGCATCAAATACAACTCAGTAGAGATCTTAAAGACAACAAAACAAGATAAAAGTCAGTCGACTGAGTTGCAGAAAAACAGAATGAACGGAACATGAGTACAGTCGGAGATAAGTGGTCATACCTTGTCGGGTTCATAAGACTGGTCGAGTGGTGGGATCCTCCTAGCCCCACGAGGGTTATATTTGTTCCCCGTGATGGCGGTCATCCACCTCTCTAGTGTGGCATCGTCGACCTCCTCTAGGTGGACCCGAGTGGTTTCTTCGGTACCAGAGTACAGCCACATCGGGTGGCCTCGGTATTGGAGTGGCTGGATGCGCCGTCGAAGAAAAACCTCCAAAAGATCCATGCCAGTGACCCCGTCACGAATGAGTTGGACTACACGCTCCATCAACATTTTAACCTGAGCCTTCTCCTCCGGAAGCACCTTAAGGGAAGATGGCTTGTTCACTCGGTCCATGGTGAACGGAGGGAGACCAGTCGACTACCCCGGCGTCGACTCGTCTTGGCAGTAGAACTAGGTCGACTGCCACCCTCTAACCGACTCGGGAAGGGTCATGGCTGGGAAGGCACTCTTACTCCTCATCTGGACCCCAAGACCCCCACACATCTGGATTACTTGGGTCCTCTCGTCATTCGGACTCACCTTTTTCACCGTCTGAGAACGACAAGTGAATATGTGCTTGAAGAGGCCCCAGTGCGACCGACAACCCAAGAAGTTTTCGCACAAAGACACGAAAGCGGCGAGATAGGCAATGGAGTGGGGAGTGAAGTGATGGAGTTGTGCCCCAAAGAAGTTCCGAAACCCTCAAAAGAAAAGATTCGGTGGCAGAGAGAACCCGCGATCTACATGGGTGGCTAAGAGAACACACTCACCCTCCTGTGGCTGCGGTTGCCACTCCGTCCCCGGAAGCCTTGCTGACCCATGGGAGATCAGCCCCTCATTGGCCAGATCGTCGAGGTCTTTCTGGGTGATGGTCGAGCGGATCCAGTCTTCCTGGATCCAGCCTTGCGGCAAGCTGGACCGCGACGAGGATCCGCCCCGACTGGTCGCTCTCCCCTTCGCTTTTGCCTTCGCCGTCGCCTTCTTCGCCCGCTCCAGGGCCGCCGTCTTCTCCTTCACCATCGTCACCGGCAAGGCGCACAAGGAGCAGATGAGCGGCGATAAAAACGGGTGCAGCAGGCAAGTTTGAGGAAGAGGGAGAGGGGGATGAGGACGCACTGTTCAAAAAACCCCCGTCTGGCGCCTTATATAAGGTCACTTCCGAGTGGCTGACTGGTAGGCCCGGCCGATCCTATCAAATCCCAAAAAAGTCGCGCGCGCGATACGTGGTGAAAAAGGCGGCGCGGAAATCAAGGCGTCTTTGCCTTATCCCATCCGAGTACCGCGGTCTTCTCTGCTTCGCGCGCTTCCCAAAATTCGGATCCCGCTAAATCCGTCAACAGCAGAGCAACTTGTCAGACGACAGATTTCCTATGATCCGTCGCTCGGAAATCACCGAGTTCATAAAGTTCACTCGACAGAGGAAAAGAATGGATCAAGGCGACTGAAATAAAAGTTGACGCCATCGCTAAAAAGTCATTGATCCAGAGTGAGACATACTCGGGACACAAAAAACAGGTCGGAAAGATTATCAACTCCTTCCTCACTCAAACCTCGATCCATTCGGGGGCTAATGATGAAGTCATGTATCTAGAGTAGGGTCATGGACCTGTCAAAGGTACCCTCCCCAAGGACATCTTTAGAAGAAGCTGCCTTCCAGTCGACCAGGAGGGATTCCACTCGACGGACTCGAAGACACTCGACTATGAAGACTCACTCGACCACCAGGAGATCAAGAGCCACTCTGTATCCAAACGGTCTGTAATTAAGTAGTCTTTATGGCCATGATGACACTTTATGTAAGGCACTACCAGTAACGCTTGGCCTTAATGTACTTTAAACCCTCCGCTACGTGGGCTGGCTGGGGTCCTGGCAGACACTATATAAGCCACCCCCCTCCACTGGCAGAAGGGTTCGCACCCGTGTAACTCATACGCATATAATCCAGTCGACCGCCTCCGGGCTCCGAGATGTAGGGCTGTTACTTCCTCCGAGAAGGGCCTGAACTCGTAAATCCCTTGCGTATACAACTTCTCCATAGCTAGGATCTTGCCTCTCCATACCTACCCCCTATTCTACTGTCAGTCTTAATACCACGACAGTCACCGCATCCGCCATCGCCTCAAAGAGGGACCGCCGCCCCGGAGCCCTATCTCTGCCATCGTCACTGTCGGTGCGCTATCAACCGCCACAGAGGGAAGACCAGCCGAGTTGCCCCACTGCCACCACTACGCACAGGCTTTTCCACGCAGTGGCTACCGAAGGCGGGGAGGAGGAGGAGCGGAGCAAGAAGGGTCACCTATCAGAAGGAGATGGTGGCCACCCGAGTCGCCCTGCTGGGGGACGACGCGAGGGCAGACTCCTTTTTTCCAGATCGTTATTTGTTTCGCTTGGGATTAGTTCTTGTGAGAGCAGAAAGGAAGAGGAGTGTTGTCGGTGCCGTTGTCGTGCCTGATCCTACACGGATGCCTTCACTTGCTTCTCTCTCCTTTGGTAGTTGTAGCCGACGTGATGTTTTGAGTCTTCTTGATATGATCCAATATAGGCCCACGTACATGCGGTTGGGTTGATAGATCCTCGGTGGACGATCGATGATGCAATCCTCCGCCTGAGGGCATGGCTAATCCCAGGGTGATGCCCAATATGCCATGTAGGATTGGATGTCAAGAGAAATAGGTTTGGATGGTAAAGTAGGATCCTCCGCAAGAGGTGGGTGCTTGGGAATAAAAAGTGTGGTCCGGTGCAAAAAACTGAAAAAATTGGTGTGGAGAGTAGAGATCAAGGTTTTGGTTACCGAACGAAATTTCAAGATTTCGCGCGGCTTCCAAGTATTTCGGTGCTCCTGTTTTATGATAATTACAAGTTCATGTTCTATCCATATTATTTTCAAAAAAAATTGAATTCAAAATTTAGTTATAAATTTTGTTCCAAATATGCTCAGTATTTCTCAGTAACCATGGTAAGGGCATCCCAAACGCTGACGCACAAATATATCCGGTATACGTCCGTTTTTATGTCCAGACATGGTCCATGGACATGATGCGGGAGGGAGCCATCCCATGCTAATCACGTAGATGAGGATCATGCATGTGGTGAGATATTTGTGATTTAGTGTCCGGTTGGGAGTAGAGAGGAGAGAGAGAGACCATGCATATGCGGTTAGAAGAAGAGAGAGAAGAGGGAGACCATGCATGTGATTTGTCAAGTTTATGCCTGGACTCCAGCAAAGCCTCGCACGTTTGTCTCTTGGATACCGCACGTTCAGGCTGCTAAGCGGACATATATAGGTCTCTGTAGGATGATAAAAATGGTTCGGACATATAGTGGAGGTTTGAGGGTCCGCCTTGGAGATATCCTAACCACGTTTACCGCCTCGGTTAAAAGTACCCCATTCGGTAATCAAAACCTTAATAGGGATGCATGGCATGTATATATATTTTCGAAACGGAGGCAAAGATTGCCTCATCTATTAATTAAGCAGAAGAGAATTGCCCAGTTAATTACGGAAAACCGGGCAAAAACCGGAACAACAAGGGTCAAGCCCACTCCCATAGACTGAAACACACAGGGCAAAGCCCACCCTAAACGACGACAAGTCGACATGCGGCCAGACAACGCAGCTCCGACTCTGACGAAGAACTCAGGAGAACAAAACCAGGCATGGCTGGCGCCACGGAAAATCGCCGAACGGGCCACCTACAGCCAGTCATCGTACACCACAGGGCTCCGCCGCCGCAGCTTCGACTCCATAGCAACAAGCAAACCGAGGCAAAACCGTGGACACGCCGAAGAAGAGCCGACTACCGCAACCATCGCCGTGTTGTCGACATCGCTCCCACCATCATCGTTGCCACAAAAGTCTGGTCGCCACAGTGATTCTCTCAGGGCCGCCGCCCTAACATCCACCACTCCGTCGCGCCCAGCGCAATCAACCAACACCGCCTTCCGGGGCCGTCCCCCCGACATACCACCGCTCCCCTTGAGCAGCAACGCCGCACAACCCAGCTGCCTGCAGCCCACGTTACTCAGGGCAACCGCTCGCAGACCACGAACGTCGCACCACATCCGAGGCCGCCGCCCCGACGTAAAGTCAGACCGCCCCTCTGGGACGCATCGACCGAACCGACACCCCTACCGCCCAAGCAGGACAAGGATGCCACCCAACCAATGTCGAGATAGAACCCCACCTCATAGATTTGCCACTCACATTGTTCCCGAGATCGCCATCTCGACGCACAATCAGAAACCATCCGGAGCCGCCACCCCGACGTCCACTGTCCCCGTCGACGAGGAGATCCGTGCAAACTGCAACATGCTGACTCTCCAAGACGATGCCCCAAAGAAGGAAACAACGTAGCCGCCGTCATCGTCCGCTTCGACCAACCGAAGCTAGGGATTTCTCCCGGAGAGTTGTGTAATGGAGCTCCATGGCAACACCTTCAAGAAGGGGAACGACACCATGGCCATGGGCACATGGCGCCGCTGTTGCCGGCACCGACCCAAGGTCAGTGCCAGACTTTCGCCCGGAGCTCCTTCACACCTCCGAATCCGAGCAGATTCGAAGCACTGCACAGTGCACAATCCCCATGGTCGACTTCCACCGGCTCCACCTCGTCGTGCAGCTACCGCACCTCGCATCCGCGCCGGCAACCACAAGCTCACCTCCCCAAACCCCGCTCGACGCCAGAACCACGGCACGCGAGCCCCTTGTGCAGCTGCTGCCCGGCCCCCTGCTACCATCGGCTCCGCCGCGAGCTGCAGATGCCCCGAGATGACGCCACCACTTGCGCGCCAGTGTAGCCCGCCAGCACGACCACCACAGACCTCCCCGCGCCCCGCCACCCACCTCTGACAACGCGCCCAGCCGCTGCCACACCGAATCCGTCCTAGGCCGGCCAGATCCGGCCACACACGACTTACGCCGCCACCACCCGCGGCCCGCGCTGCTGCCGGAGCAAGGGAGCAACATCGAGGGCCGACGCCGCCGGACACCCGGAGCAGCCTCCGCGACGCTAGTCGCCGCCGGATCGCTCACGAGCGGCTCGGATCCGCGCGTCGCGCCACCCAACGAGGTGCCCCGCCGCCACCCTCCCTGGAGCCTTCCCGGGCTTTGCCGGCGGGCTCCTCCGGCGGCGGCGAGACGAGGGGGGTGGAGGGGGCAGGTGGCGGCGCTGGTGGGGGCTCCCCGAGTCGCCAGAGCAGAGGCGACGCGGGGGTCGGTATCACTAGGTACTTTCACTATAGTCTCTATTTTATATTCTTTGATGAAGCCCACTAATTATAGCTTGAAGAAAAAAAATCTATGTAGATGTCTCAAACTACTTTTTTCATGGTCACCGTAGTTTTCTTTGCTTCGTATTTCACTCTATTGGCCGGTCAAACGGCACGGAACCCTCTCTTTACCTTTACGTGGGTCCCTGTGTGTCCTGGGCTATATAAGCCTGCTAGCCAGTTAACCGCAGGATCAATGTGTCCACAAGTTGAGTGATTAGTTTTGTTAGTGTCGTAGCCGCCATGTGTGTGCATGCATGCTATTGTGCGCTGGTGGGACAGGGCATCGTGCTCCCTCTCCATGCTATCTACTTCTAGTACATTCTTCCTCCGTTCCTAAATATAAGTTTTTAAAAAGATTTTACTATGAACCACATGCGAAGCAAAATAAATAAATCTACACTCTAAATGCATTTATATACATCCGTATGTGGTTCATAATCAAATCTCTATAAAAAATTATATTTAAAAACAAATAGAGTATATAGGACGTTCACCATCGGAGTGTGAATTTTTGGCGGACAAGCGTCTCAGTGCACGGTATCCTGACCGTTCTAATGGGCCTTGTGATTCGAGCCTGTCAGGCGGCTGTCTCCCACGCCGGCCTGCTAGGAATAGTGTGTAGGCTTTGTAGGCGGGAATTTCCTATTGGACGCTCGTTGCGTCAAACAGTCGACCAAACGCACAGAGCCAACCATCGAGCGCTACCCTTTGGGCCGGCCCATTTAACGTGTTCCAGTGTTTCCGGTTTTGGGAACCTTCTACAGTTTCCCAGCCGGTTTTCTCTGGTTTTGGGAACCTTCTAGATGGTTCCCTAAACCGATTTTTTTTCTTTTTTGTTTATTTTTCTAATTTCTTCTTTCTTTTTTTTTCGTTTTAGTTTTCTTGTTATTTTTTCAACGTTATTTTATCTTTTTAAACTAAGTACATATTCAGATTTGTTCTTAATTTTCGAAAAATGTTCTTGCTTTTAAAAAATGTTCTTTTCGAATTTTTGAATGTTTTTTTGAATATTTTCATATTCAGAATATTTTATTTTCTTTTCTTTTCTTTTTTCTTTTCTTTCTGTTTTCCTTTTCAAGTTAATTTCTCTTTTCAACACATTTTCTTTCTTTAGTTTTTATTTTCATATGTGTTCTTATCTTCTCTTAAAAAAAATATGTTCACCAATTCAAAATATGTTCCCATTTTACAAAATTTGTTCACAAATTCAAAAAATGTTCCCATTTTACAAAATTTGTTCACAAATTCAAAAAATGTTTCTGCTTTCAAATTTTTGTTCTGTATTTTTAGAAAATGTTCCTGTTTTTTCAAAATTTGTTCGAATTATTTTTGTTCATTATTTGTGAAATTTGAAAGTAATGGCATGGATTTCAAAAAATGCCTATTGTCAAAAATTGTTCACAAATTTCAAAAAATGTTCTTCTTTTTCAAAATTTTGTTCATGTATTAAAAAATGTTCACATTCCAAATTTGTTTGGGATTTTCAAAATTGTTCTCCATTTTACAATTTGTTTGTTATTTTAAAAATTGTTCTCCGTTTCAAAATTTGTTTGGGTTTTTAGAAAAGCACGAATGATTTGTTTGGATTTTTCAAAATTGTTCTCTGTTTCAAATTTTGTTCTCAAGATTCAAAAAATGTTCGTGCTTTTGCAAAACTGTTCTTGCTTCCAAATTTGATCGGGAATTTTGAAAATTGTTCTTTGTTTGAAAATTTGTTCTCAAGATTCAAAACATGTTCGTTTCAAATATTTTTTGTTTGCTTTTTCTTTGTTCTTTTTCCTGTTTTTTTCTTTTTCTTTCTTCGTTTTTCTGTTTCTTTATTTCATTTTTCAATTCCTTTTTCTTCTCTTTTTGTCTTCTTTTTGTTCACATATCAAATTATGTTTGGAAGTTTCAAAAAATCTTCCCATTTCAAATTCGCGCTTCCAAATTTGTTCTCCATTTCAAAATTTGTTTTCAACATTCAAAAATTGTTCGCGCTTAAAAAAATTGTTCTCCATTTCAAAATTTGTTCTCAACATTCAAAAATTGTTCGTGTTTCCAAATTTGTTCTCCATTTCAAAATTTGTTCTCAAGATTCAAAAATTGTTCGTGCTTTCAAAAATTGTTCGAGCTTCCAAATTTGGTCTCCATATCAAAATTTGTTCTCAACATTCAAAAATTGTTCATGCTTTAAAAAATTGTTCGTGCTTCTAAATTTGTTCTCTGTTTAAAATTTGTTCTTAAGATTTAGAAAATGTTTGTGCTTTAAAGAAATGTCACAAATTCCAAGAATATTTGGGAAACTCAAAAGTTGTTTGTGTTTCCAAATTTTGTTTTGAAATTTGAAAAATTGTTCCTGTTCAATTTTTTGGGTAGTTTAGAAAATGTTTCCTTTCCAAAATAATATGTTCGCGTCTCCAAAATTCGTTTGTGTGTTGAAAAAATGTTTGAGTTTTCTCAAAATGTTTAGAACTTTCAAAAATTGTTCGCATTTTAGAAAAAAGTTCCAGATTTCAAAATTTGATCATCGTTTCTTCCTGTTTATGAAATATGTTTCGAATTACGAAATTTTTTCACGTTTTTTTAATTTGTTTGTGTTTTCAGAAAGAATGACAATCTGAAAACTGTTCATTATTTCAAAGAAATATAAGAAAAATCATAAAATTTCAAATCTGCCGCTGCTTTCTGTTCATTAGAGTTCGCGCTATACAAATTTTATAGCATTTCTTTTTTTTGGAATGTTTCTGTTCAAATTTATCAGAACTTT
Organism: Aegilops speltoides; assembly: GCA_021437245.1. Lineage (NCBI taxonomy): Eukaryota > Viridiplantae > Streptophyta > Magnoliopsida > Poales > Poaceae > Aegilops > Aegilops speltoides. The sequence continues at coordinate 76,180,699 of CM038145.1, read as the reverse complement.
TTAAATAATGACCGGCATTCATAAAATGTTTATGTTTCAGAAAATTTACAGGAACATTTCGAAATTGTTCGAAATTTTTTCAAGAAATTTTTCTAAAATGTTTTTCCCTAAAATCTCAACCCTGCTGGCTGTTGTTATAGAGTTTCGCGCTTAAATATATACAGCGTAGCACGTTTGTGGTGGAATGGCTAGGTGGTCGCTGTTCTCTCTGGTGTTAGCGAGGTCGCAGGATCGAATCCCAGCGTAGCGTATTTGTTTCTCCGTTTTTTTTTAGGTTGCGCACGATACAGCAAGCATAAATGGTTTTCATAGGAGGTCCCTTGTAGGCGTACATGGCTGGAACACATGCAACCCGTAGCAAGATAGAGTTTCGAAATGGCACATATGCTTGTCACGTGGGCCTGCAAGCTCGTATGCCCCAGCTAGACAAGCAAGGTCCTGCCCTGCCCCTGCCCATCTCGCCTTCCTCCTTTCGACCTGAAGCGCGGCTGCGCCATGGATGCTCCCAGGAAGCTCCCCATGATGGACCATACAGGTAATTAGTGTTCACCTGATTGGCTGTCAACAATCTTCGCATGATGTTTTTTTTTGAAACAAGGCAAAAGACTTGCCATTTTCATTGATTAAGAAGGAGTGAGAATTGCCTGGTTAATTGACGGAAAACTGGGCTAAAACCGATACAACCAACCCACATAAAGTGGGTACCACCGGCCAACCTGGCCACCAACATGGGATCACAGAGGTACAAAGAGGGAAAGACATCCGCCGAAAGCGATGCATAAGCGTCATCGTCATCACCGGCTACCTCCGAACAGCGACTCGACTTCACCAGACCTTCATCGTCGGCCGACCATAAGCAGTACTTGCAGACAAACCATGACGGCACATGCCAGCGAAGGCCACACGCGCGAACAACCGACAGCTCCGACTCTGACGACGATCATCACAAAGAAAATATGCAGGACTTGCGCCGACCATGCCCTAAAGAGCACCTCGGACACGCCGGAAAGATCCGACTACCGAAGCCCGAGCCGCGACCAAGGCTCCTCTCGACGCCATCATCGTTGCCAAGCAATCGGCGCCCAAAAGGTCGCCTCAAGCAAACTACGCGCGAAGATGCCGCAAACCACGCGGCGAAGATGCCGCAACCCCCGGGGCGAAGATGCCGCCATCCACCGGTCTCCCAGTCGTAGGCGGCTCCGAGACGATGCCCCCAAGGAGGAGAAAGACGCGAAGACGCTCCATCGCCCGATCCAGCGGATCGAGGTTTCTCCGAGCCAAAGCCGTGGGAGAAGCGGGAGCACCTCCACGATGGCGCTTCAAGAAAGATCACGGTACCGTGGGCACGCTGTCACCGCTCCGGCGGAGACCGAACAAGGATTTCTCCTGGAGTTGCGCCGTCCACCATCCGCCACCGACCACCCGCATACTAACCACCACCCCTGCTGAGAGCAACCTCACTCCGGCCGCGGGATCCCTCGATCCACCGCAACCAGGCACGCACCACCTCCCGGGCCGTAGCCGCCACCACAAGCACATCCGGGGCCGCCGCCTCGGCAACCAAAGACCTCCACCGCGCGGCGCCAGACGCGACTGACCAGAGAGAAACCCGAGCGGGAGAGGCGCTCCACCCCAACTCGCCGGACGAGCTGCCAGATCCGCCGCCTCGTCAGCCGAAACACCAGCCGGCACCACCACGACACCAAGCAGGAGAACGCAGCAAGGGCCCCTCGAACCCAGCACCACCGTACGCGCGGCCCGCAGCTCGCGAGGATCCAGATCGGGCCCGCACGGGCGCCACGACCGCGACCGCCGCTCGCAACGGCGCGCCCAGCTTTGCGACCAGATCTCCGCATGATGTTTCGTTGCCTGTTTGTTTGATATATGAGACTCAAACAGTCGAAGAAAATATACATATATTTGATTGCTTCTTTTTTTTTTGGCCGAAGCAGCATATGTTTGACTTGTTGTAATAATGTTCTACATTTTCAGCCAACCCGTCCTACACGATATGAATTTGCTCTGCATGCGTTTTCTGATTTGTTGATCGATCATAGGACAAAGATGGAGTGCTCGTAAGATAAACGGCTATTCTAGCTTGATTTCTTGTAAGTTAGGCCCCGTTTGATAGCTCAACTTTTTCTAAGTATTATGAGAATACTACAGTTTTTTTAAAATATCATGGTTTTAATTACCGTGAGCTGTTTGGCACCAATAAAAAACTGTAGTATTGAAACTGTAGTATTCTCAAAACTGTGGTATTTTCTCTGCATTAAAAAAGAACCCCTGACCTCTTTTTTAAAACAGAGCATCTTGAAGAAAACAGACTCTTCGTTATCGCCTTCCTCGCTCCCAAGCTGCCGCCGCCCGGAAGATCATTGGCCATGGGACAAGCCAGCGAAGGAATGGAAAGAAAATGGTGTCCTTCCTGCTCCCACTTGCGCTCCTCTTCTCGTCGTGACGCTGCTGTGCATCGAGTTGGCCCCGGCAACTCATGCCCAGATTGCTCATGCAATAGTCACGACACCGCTGGCTGAGGCTGCTCATGCCGTTGTGTGCGATCACGGCGAGACCGTGCGTGTGCGGCTCTACCATCTCGCGTCCTTGTTTCGCGCGGCTTGCCGTCCATCGCTGCTCCCGAACGCTGCCCCATTCCTCGGTGTGCGCGCTCGCCGCTGCCGGCTAAGCTGCAGCCGAGCCAGAGCGACACAGCAAGGCTTCCGTGCGGCGCGCATTGTGCTCGACCGCTGATGCATAGCATGCCACCGGGTCTGATTATGCATGGCCGTTCAATTTGCGGTCAGCTAATTCGTGCATGTTTGCTACTGCTATGAAACGGCTAGCTAGCCACTTTACGTCGTTGTAAACATGCACCAGCCAAACACTGTCACAGTATTTCCAATACTACGAAATACTTTGATATGTCAAAACTGTGGTATCTAGTGCCTATAAACAAAAATACTGCAGTTTTTAATACTATAGTTTCTGCAGTACTTCGCTATCAAACACATCCTAAAGTGTTCTGGTTTGTGTGTTCAGATTCAAAAGTTTTATTTGTAGATTAGACAAAAGATGTGTTTTATTGACAAAATTAGACTAGACGAATCGAGTAAAATGTAGCCATCGCTAATTAGGTAAAATGTAGCCTGTTAACATTTATTTAGTCAAACATAGACAAATCAATTTAGATTAACAATGAATTATGTAATCGAGTAAAATATAGCCGTCGTTAATTAGTTAGAATTAGACTCGACGAATGGAGTAAAATGTGTTTTGTTTACATTTATTTGATAGATCTCATGGGATAATTAGGAATGCAAGTAATGTCCCGGGGAGATCTAAAGCTGTAATAACGGTTAAACATTCAGGTCATTACCATGATAAGTGTTTCTGTTGAGTAAGTTTGGTATTGTGGGAATGAAATTAATTAATTACTGAAAATGTAACCAACATGCTTACACACTTTAACAGCCACTTAATAACCGTGACTTAAAATGTTCTATAAACAAGTTGATAAAAAGAACCGCCCCGTAATTAGTATTTCAAGAACTACATTCATCTTTTTTTTTTGCGGGGAAGTACATTTATCTTAATGAACAAAGGTCCGAGATGTAATGCTTCGTCATTACCAGGGTCAGATTTTTTTGTTGCGCATGTATACCAGAAAACGTATTCTGTACGAAGATTAGGTGTACATATAAACTTAAATAGGACTGGAAGAAGCAATCAACGATTTTTTCCTTGCGAGATTAACAAGTCAGTACTTGACTGGTCAAAAAGTTCCTAATCTCTTCGTCTCAAAATAACCTGATTAACACATGTCTGCGGGTGGAACATGTCTAAACTCACCGAATAATTTTTCTCGCTGCTTGTAGTCACATCAGCTAGTCAATGGACTGTAGTACTACTAGCTAGATTCGGTACCTGCTGCTGCCTGCCTGACGCGGAATACACGCTGTGGCCAGCCTCTACGAGGGAACAAGAACCGGAAATACAGGGGAAGCTCGGATCCCCAAAGCATGCCAACGGACTGGATAAAGTCCTACCTGGTGCGCGGCCTCTATTGGGCAATTTCGGTTCGCCATCTTCTATCACGCGGACGCATTCCTAGGGCCATTCCACTCCATGCCGCACGCCATCGCCACCTGCACCCCAACGAGCTCGGCCACCATGCCCGCATGCGCTGCGCAGCCGTCAGAGTTAAACACGATGTGGACATCTTGTCCAGTTACACGAGTAGTTGCACATGTCCGTATAGGTTTCTAAATCATCATTGTGCAGGAGACTATTACTGGTTGGCTTAGCTTGTAGTATATCCCGAGCAATGCTACATCCACGTAATGATTTACGTAACTTTATGAACAGATTCGACATAGAAGTGTTTGGTACGGACTGGACCAACAACAGCTCCACGTTAGGCAAGTTTAACAATTTTGACCCGTGAACGCAATCAATTCACAAAATGAACTACCCACAAAACTAATTCACACGGCTGACCTTTTGAGTAGCGCCCGACACGCAGGCACTACACCCTGTGATGCAGCGCCTAGCTCCGGGGAATTGCACATTTGTTCACCGTGCCAGCCCCTGGGCCCGCACCCAGCAGTGCAACGCCTCCGAGCTAGGCGCCACACATGTAATGTGCAACGCCTAGCCCTTAGGCGCTGCACTGTCTGTTACTAGTTGGCTGGCCCCCCTTCCCCGACTCCCCCCACACACACCCCAACCCCAAAAGCATCCTCACCCGAGATTTGCCTTCTCTCCCCCTCTCAAATCCTTTCGTAATTCTTCTAAATTTGAAGATTTTGTCCGTGGCTTTCGAACTCAAACCCTCCCTCAAGGTAATCTTCTCCGATCCCTTTGCTTTTATCCACTAGGAGGCATGCGTGTTCTGTGTGTTGCATGCGTGTTCTGTGAGTATATATGTTCAACAAGAAGTTGTGCTCTTTTATTGAGAAATTAAAACAAAGTTGTGTGGGCATGGTTGTTAGCGTACGTGGGCTTCAACAGATGATCGGTGGTTCTCCTGGCACGCATGGCGTTTCTCCAATGTCAGATGGGGCCCACATAGCTAGAGGGAGGGTGCTGTGATGTTTGACGAGTCAACCAAAAAAAAAGAGCTATACGGTGACCCAGTGACCATATAATCACCTGAAGTCGTATATAGTGACCGTATTATTCGTATTTTCAAATGAGCTTTTGACATAAGTTTAATGACCGCGGGTGCATTTTACTCTTTGAAATACATACCTCCTTTTTGAGAGGATGAGGATCACAAAATTGGGACGCGGACGCGCCGGGGGTGGGGGGTGGGGGTGTTACAAAATTCAAATTTCAAATGTTGGAAGGGGCGCAAGTTACTCGATTACTTTCCCCTCCAAGGCTCCAACGGTCCACGTCTTCGGTTAATCACCCGCGATAACAGCGGGTATCACCAAAATCTCCTGCCTTCAGCCAAACTCCTCGCCCCAATCGCCGCGCTAAAAGCCCACTCGGCCGCCAACTCGACGACGAGCCATTTCGACGCGCTCACTCGGCCGCCAACTTCACCGACGGTGAAAGCCACTGCCGCCAGGATATTTTGCTGCATTCCGCCGCTCCTGGATGGCTGGATCGATGGGGTTCCGGATCCATGTCGGGCGACCACGCCTCCGGATACTGTGGCCTCGTTCGGGCTCCTCGGTTCCTCGGGGGTCCCCGTCCGGTCGAGCTCTTCCTGCCCAGAATCCTGTCTGCGGAAGGACGGGGTCGGCGCGCGACGCTGTGGAGATCAGCTCCGACGAGGAGGACTCTCGCCCCACTCCCGTGGCAAGGAAGTTGCCTTGCGATGATGCTGAGTCGAAGAAGGGCGAGTCGGACGGCGCCGGTGTTGCCACGGATGACGACGACTGCGTGGTTCTAGACGGCGACCCTGATGGGGCGGTTGCCGCTGTGGAACAGAAGGGGGCTGCGGGGAACGATGCCAGCTCCGATGAACTGCAGATAGTTGCAGAGAAAGGGCAGGTATTTAGTTTCTAACGTTATGATCCGTAGCACCGCATTTATGATGTGTATGTGATTTCAGAATCGACTTGCGAAGGTGATTCATCAAATAGAAAAGAGCATACAGAAATGTATTTGTATGAAATCGATAGGCAATTTCCTTAAATGAAATCTATCGTATGTTCAGTCACTGCTGCAGAACACGACTTCTGATTTCAGATAATGTGCAAGCTGTTAAAGATGCATTATTCAACTTGTAGCATAGTGTCTGCCGTTGCATCCTTAGACCACCGGACTTTAGCTGTTTATTTATCCTTTTATTTGTATCCTGTATTGATAGTCAGCCATACCCAACTTGTTTGCGGGTTCATGGTCACTGCTGGTGCTATTTGGGCTTGTTTCTTCTAGTACAAAATGATGCCCATTAAGATGCGTGTTCAAGAAAAGAGAAAAATTGTTAGATAGAAGTTGTTTGCTTAAGTGCATATATGAATAGTACATTCTTCCATGTCTACCTGCTCATATGGTCTATGACAGGCTGAATATCTGCGTTTTTTCAATTGATGTCTGACAGAGACAATTTGGGTTTTTGGAGTTCCTAGGAAGACCCTGCACTACTACTGTGAAGCTGCATTAGCATTAATTCGTTGTTGGATGTGTTTCTCCAGGTAGCATGCAGAGACTTCCCTCACTCTCGCCATTTATGTTCTAACTTGCCCTTCGGCACTACTTCTCATGAGAAACATTGTACCATGGTGAGTTACAAGCTTTCTCACTCTCTGATCCTGTTGGCAATGTGGTAAAATGCGAATTCATTGTTGTTCTCCAAATGCAGTGCTACTGTTTTGTATGTGATGTCCATGCTCCGTGCGATTATTGGGGTAAAGGTCTCTCCATTGATGATCATTGTCATGCTACTGATAAGGAAACTAAGTGGAAAACACTGAGGCTTGCGTTCAAGTGCAAAGGGCTTCCAGCATCTCATCCAGAAAAGGAAAATACCGTATACCCAGCAATGGCGTCAGTCGGCCGCTTTTCTCTTGGCAATCGGAGTCCTCTTCAGAATGTTGTGAACCAAAACAGGCAAATACATGCTTCAGTTAGAACCACGCCGAATGTAGCCCCAACTGTCAGTGCACGAAGAGCATTCCCTGTGACAAGAGCTGAAGGTAGCACAAGCAATGCTCACACATCTCAAGTTACTTATCCTGTAGCGACAACTGTCAGTGCACCAAGAGCAATCCCTGCGACGAGAGCTGAAGGTAGCACAAGTAATGCTCACACTTCTCAAGCTTCTCACGCTGTAGCGCCAACCGTTGGTGCACCAAGAGCGTACCATGCGACAAGAGCTGAAGGTAGTACAAGCAATCCTCACAATTCTCAAGTTACTTATCCTGTAGCTCCAACTGTTAGTGTACCAAGGCCACACCTTGCGGCAAGATCTGGAAGAGGTTCAAACAACGCTCACACTTCTCAAGTTACTTATCCTGTAGCTGTAGCTCCAACTGTTAGTGCACCAAGACCACAGCCTGTGGCAAGAACTGGAAGAGGTTTAAACAACGCTCAAAATGCACAAATTACTCACCCTGTACAGCCAACTGTCAGTGCACCAAGAGCTTACCCTGCGGCAATAGCTGAAAGAGGCAATGCTCAAACCGCTCAACTTACTTACCCGGCCACTGCCAGCCACCACCTGCCGGAGCCAGAGCCGGACCAGTATGAAGAGTACTGGGAGGACACACCAGAGGAATATGCGTCAGAAGGGTCCACGGTGTATGTCGGAAACCTACCCTACCACATTGACGAAGAGTCCCTCGCACTGAACTTCGAGCATGCCGGAGTCGTCGTGTTCTCGGAGGTTAGCCTTTTCAGCTCTTCATCATCCTTGTTCGCTCTATGATATATGAAAAATATGCCCCAAATCCATCACCGGCATGAATGGACTGTTTGTTTGGCAATCTGTTTCATCAGTACTGTTTTTTTTAGAGAATTTCATCAGTCCCGCTGATGCAGCTAGCAGGATTTTTTCTCTCTCCTTGTTCTAAAATGCAGATGTGTGCAGGTCATTTACGATGACAAAACAGGCCAGAGCCGTGGATTTGGGTATGTCACCATGAGTACTGTTCAGGAGGCTGAGAAGGCTGTTAGAATGTACCATGGATACGTGAGTATTTTCTGTAGCTTCATGGGGGCTTGTTTATATTTTAATACGAGCCAACTTAATCGGTCCCTTCATTCTGTTAACCCTGTTTACTAGCTTATTGATTCATGGTTGGTATGAAGGATGTACACCAGAGTGGTCTTTAATCTATTTCATTTCTGGTAGCTGTTAGAAATGTCTGATGTGTAGTTCAGTTCATATGCTAAAGGCAGGCTGTAGAAACCTTATGCTTTGGGCTTCGCTGATTAACTTTTCATGCGGACATTACAGGCGATATATGGCAGTGTCAGACCTCTGACGGTATATATCACAGCTCCCCGTCAATCTGGGTCTCCGTTCGAAATCTTCGTGTGCAATCTGCCGTGGCAAGTGGACGACTCGTGGTTGGAGAAGCTGTTCAGCGCGCACGGCGAAGTGGTTGATGCTAGAGTAGTCTACTATGAGCGCAGAGGAGGGACCAGGCGTTCAAGGGGTTTTGGTTTTGTCACAATGGCGACGGAGGAGCAATCGTACTACGCGATCAATTCTCTAAACAAGCAGGTCTGTGTAACAACTGGTTGGTTTCAGTGTTAGCTCAGAAATCTGGTTTTCACTTTGAATTTCTGCAGGTTCTGGAGGGACGTACCCTGCGAGTGAAGGTTTCGAGGGAGAGTCCACAACAAGGCTATTGAAGATGTGGCACGGCTGATACAGGAACTACAGTAACATGCCTTGTGCAATGGTACAGGAAAGTGAACTGCATGAATTTTTCGTATTGTTCATCTAGGAAGTTTTATAAGAACTCCGCAGGTGAGGTGTTTGCACAGAGAAGTGCCCAAGAGAAAACTTCCATGAGATTGAGACCTTATGTTTGTTCTCCAAAACTTCCATGAGATTGAGACTGCAGATGTAAAAGAAATTCAGAGGTTTCAAATCGTTCAGCTTTTCCTCCATTTTCCCTCGTACTCAGACTGTTTTCATATCTGGCTACTTCACAGACCTCAATTTGTGCAACAACTCAGTTGTTTTGTGCTGATGAGGGCGCCCAAAAACTGAAAGAAACGCCAAAATTATATCTTTGTCACGTGCTGAAACTTAGGTGCCTCCCTAGCTGGTTTTTATGATCTATAGCAAAGGGACTAAGTTTTGCTCTAACCGAACCCAAAGATGCTATTTCTGTAAGATGGTTTTCGACCCCTCAATTTTCAAGGAACAAGTATTGGCAATATTAAGGACAGTTTCATGACTTAAAGCATTTACAGCCGCACGCCCGCGGACGTGCCCCGGCGAATCCGTGTGCAGTTAGTTACTGGGGACCCCTCATTTGTTTGCTCCCACAGCCATGTCCCTCGTATCTGAACCCCGAAATCCATGCAACCCATGCAACGCTACGTAGATGAACATGATGAACACACTTAGAGCATCTCCAACAGCCGCACAAAAATTTCGCGCCCAAATAAAGTTATAGCGCGCCACTGTAGCACTTTTAATGTGCCGGGATCAACATTGCTTTAGCAGACGCACTAAAACACGCGCCCCAAAAAGCACGCAGTGCAAATTGTGAAGCACGCGCAATCCGAAGCCCAAAATATGCCGCGCGTGATAGTGTTTTTCAGCGCGTGCCCAAAACTTTTTAGCGCGCGCAATATTTTACAGCATCTGTTGGAGCTATTCGGCGCCAAAAGAATTTTTAGCGCGCGGAGCTCTTTTTGAGCACCTGTTGGAGATGCTCTTAATAGCAACAATCAGACAGGGCGTGTTCGGTAGCTCTCCACGGCCCCAAACTCCTCAAATCCTCGGCCCCAAAACAACAGCCAGCTTCTCGTAAAAATCCTGGAGTTGCCAGATCGTTCGGCTCGAGAGCTTCTGCTTCTGGCAGCTAGAGAAGGCCGAAAGCCCACTTATAGCCCGGTGACCCATTAGGACACAAGCCCGTTTAGCGGCTGAGACACTTTTCCCCTTTCTTCTCCTGTTCGGGGAGATGCTCCGGGAGACCGGGAGGCAACCGACGAGCTCATGCTCAAGGAGGTGGTAGGTGTTGAGGGTGGCGGCGGTGTGCGAGGGTCTGACGGAGCAGGTTACGAGGGCGTCCTCTGGTCGTTGTCTCGGCAGATCTCGAGCGCTCGGAGGTGCACGCCACCATGCCATTCTGGCGGCGGGCGCGGGCATGGAGGCGCGGGAGCGTGACGTCGGGCGCGACTTGGCTGGTCGCGGCAGAGGGCCGGGACGGCGGGAACCAGCTCCTCGCGCGGCCCGGCGGCGCGCGACACGGGATCCTTGCGGCTTCGCTGGCAAAAAGAATGGAGATCCCGTCGAGAGGAACGCGAAAGTCTGTCGCCCGTGGGTAGGACGAGGGGTCGCGCTCGAACCGGTACACTTGGCGGTGGCAGCAGTACGTAATTTCAAGCAAATCTCGCTTCTCAGTTTCGTAGGAGCTCGGTTTTCTCAACTCCGTGACTCCTTCGAATTTGCACTAGCATATTAGCCATCTTCTCAGTCCAAAAGCCAGGAGCGGACGCGTTCGGCTGGGCTCCGTGCGTGGAGTGAGGATTTAAGAAGCGAGAGAGCTACCGAACACGCCCTAAATTCCTCCGATACAAAAGCATCATAGTTCATTGCCGGACAAAAGGATCAAAGTTCGATGCTACAAAAAACATGGATAAAACTAAGAAGGGCGGAGGGAATCACCATTTCCTTGCCGGGCCTTTCCCCTTGTGGTCACCGGTGCCATTGTGCCCGTTCGTGTAGGCGTTAACATTGGAGCTGGAGCCGTCCGTTACGTCCAAGTCATTGTCGGAGCATATTTGGCCCATCAACCTCCGGAGCAAGCGATCCTACTCCTTCGCATGTCGGACCGCCTTCGCCTTGGCCACCACCTCCTTAGATGCCTCATGCTCCGACAGTTTGATGGCGAGCCGAAGCGCCTTGGCATTCTCGCCGCGCATCCGTCTCTGCCTTTGTAAGGGAGCGTCGGAGAACCGACGCGAGGAGCACGTCCTCGGGATCGACCGGCGCGGCCAATGCTCACCCACTGTCGCCCTCTCCCTCAATCCGCTGCCGCTCATGGTGGGATGCCCGTGCCTCAGATTCGAGCGCCCTCGTCCTTGTCCGTGCCAGCGCCGACGCGAGGACACAGCGGTGGCTGGTTACCCCATTCGAAGCAGATTGAGCTTGCAGTGGGGGTGGCGTACCTAGATAGGCCTGGAGCGGTCGAAGCTGCGCGGCGGGTAGGAGGGCCCGACGATGTCGTTGGCGCTGCATCGATGGGTTATGGCCATTGCGGAACCGGTGCTGCTGCTGCCGCCCTGGTCCAACTCTGGCCACCTCAAAGCGATGCAAAGGGTGATCTCCTCCACATCGCCTGGCTTTGCATCTCACAGCAGGCTCGCCCACTCGTCAGAGCTGCCGGGTCTGCCATTGGAGCCAGCGCTGCTACCGGTGCTTGCCATCGATCGAAAAGCAGAGGGGACTAGGAGTTGAGGAGATGGATAAAGAGAGAGTATAACGGACTGATTGACTTTGATCTAGGGTTTGTCCGAAGGGGATATTTGTGGGGCCTAGGGTGAGCCTGGCTGGCCTCCCCATGTCCGCTGTAGATTTGTGCTGGATATGAGGGGTGCAGGACAGCCCGACGTTTGGGGCCTGTTTGAGGAGGTCGTGCGGGTCTACTCTTTTTGTCCGGTCAGTGACTGATCCGTCTGCCCGGGCGGTTGGGAATGGTTTGAGGCGCCCGACTGTAGATGCTCTTAGTGTGGTCATAGATTATTTTCCAGGGCTCACCCTCCTGATCCGAGGGAATGGGCTGTATGGGTATGGGTGATAACTCCCATGTCGTTCATACCCTGGGGTGCCATGTCCGCCATCGTCGGCTGATCTGACAGGGCCTCACCGTCCTCGCCCGTGTTTCTCCCCTGTTGGGAGCCCACTATCTTCGTCATATCCTCTTGTCCCATCGGGCTGGTGGCGGGCCTAGACGGACATGGATGTGCCAAACAACCCCTTCTTTTCATCATTGTAGTGCCTCTCCTGACAGTGATTGCACCCATGCAGTGCCGCCACAGACCAACCCTCAGCTACTTGTAAATTGTGTTGGGATTTCCCCCGAAGAGGAGGGTTGAAGCAGTACAATAGAGATAAGTATTCCCTCAGTGAGAACTAAGGTTATCGAACCAATAGGAGAACCACGCAAACTCTCGTCTTTAGCACCTACGCACACAAAAGCAAATACTTGCACCCAACGTGGGCAAGAGGGTTGTCAATCCCCTTGAACTCGTTATTTGCAAGGATGAATTCTAGTAGTGATAGATAGATAAAAAGAAAAGTAAAATAAAAAAATTGCAGCAAGGTATTTTTGGTTTTATAGTAATATGATAAAAGTAGACACAAGGGCCATAGTTTTCACTAGAGGCTTCTCTCTCAAAACAATAACATACAATGGGCAAACAAACTACTGTTGGGCAATTGATAGAAACATGCATAGTTATGACGTATTCATGGCAATGATTATGTATATAGGCATCACGTCCGTGACAAGTAGACCGACTCCTGCCGAGATCTACTACCATTACTCCACCAATCGACTGCTATCCAACATGCATATATAGTATTAAGTTCATGACAAACAAAGTAACACCTTAAGCAAGATGGCATGATGTAGACAAAGTATACTCACGCAATATGATTAAACCCCGTCGTTTTACCCTTAATGACAATAATACTATACGTGCCTCGCTACCGCTACTGCCACTGGGTGAGGGCACCACAAAATTGAAGCCATTATAAAGTACCTCTCCCACTGAAGATAAATCAATCTAGTTGGCCAAACCAAACAGATAGATTGGAAAGAAATACAAAGCTATAACAATCATGCATAATAAAGTTCAGAAAAGACTCCACTACTTTCAGTGAATAATCTGATCATAAACTCACAATTCATCAGATCCCAACAAACACTCCACAAAATAAGATTACATCCGATAGAACTCCAAGAAGATTGAGGAGAAGACTATATTGAAGATCAAAGAGTGTGAATAAGCCATCTAGCTATTAGCTATGGACCCGTAGGTGTGTGGTAAACTACTCACGCATCATCGGAAGGCAGCAAGGATGATGTAGAAGCTCTCCATGATCGATTCCCCCTTCGACAGAGTATCGAAAAAGGCCTACAAAAGAACAAAAGTTTGCGGCGGAGCAAAAAGTGTTTCGGGTGGCTCTCTTTGGTTTGGGAATATTTAGGAATTTATAGAGGTGGAATTAGGCCAAACAAAGTTGCATGGGGCCCACGAGCTCAGGCGGCGCACCCTACCCTCCAGGGCACACCCTGTGAGCTTGTGGCTCTCTTGGAGCTCTTTTGACCTCCTCCCGAACCTTCTAGGGTCCCTTTTGGTCCATAAAAAATCACCGTAAAGTTTCATCGTGTCTGGACTTCATTTGGTATTGATTGTTTGAAAAGCCAAAAGCAAGCAAAAAAACCAGGAACTTACAATGGGCACTGGGTTAATAGTTAGTCCCAAAAATGATACAAAATAGCATAAAAATGCATATAAAGCATCCAAGATTGATAATATAATAGCATGAAACAACAAAAAATTATAGATATGTTGGAGACGTATCAGCATCCCCAATCTTAATTCCTGCTCGTCCTCGAGTAGTAAATGATAAAAACAGAATTGTTGATGTGAAATGCTACCTAACATGTGTATCATGTAATCTCTTTACGGTATAATTATTGAGAAACGATGAAGTAACAATATTAACATAATAATATCCATGAATATAAGAAACATAATCATTAATTTTTTCAAAATATACGATCTTTAACGAATGTTATCCCCACTCAGTTTTATCATGCTAGCATGGCATGACTCTACCTTCACCGCATAAATATAAATCATGAGCACCCTAGTGTCAAACCAGGCAATTGGATTGTACTTCTAACGCGCTTCAGCATTTTCAACCCCACGCAATACATGAGTGTGAGCCATGGATATAGCACTATAGGTGGAATGGAATGCGGTGATAGGTATTAATAAGGGAAGACAAAAAGGAAGAAAGTCTCGCATCAATGCGACTAATGAACGGGCTATGGAGATGCCCATCAATCAATGTCAATGCAAGGAGTAGGGATTGCCATGCAACAGATGCACTAAGAGCTATATGTGTATGAAAGCTCAACGGAAACTAAGTGGGTGTGCATCCAACTTGCCTGGTCATGAAGACCTCGGGCATTTGAGGAAACCCATCATCAGAATATACAAGCCAAGTTCTATAATGAAAAAATTCCCACTAGTATATGGAAGTGACAACTCAGGAGACTCTCTATATGAAGAACATGGTGCTACTCTAAAGCACAAGTGTGGAAGAGGATAGTAACATTGCCCATTCTCTCTTTTCTCTCATTTTTTTATTTTTTGTCTGAAGTCTCATCCTGACTTGTGGGGGAATCACAGTCTCCATCATCCTTTCCTCACTGGGACAATGCTCGAATAATTATGATCATCAGACTTTTATTTACTTACAACTCGATAAAGCGAAACCATATGACTCTATATGAATGCCTCTGGCAGTGTACCGGGATGTGCAACGATCTAGCATAACATGTATAAAAATGATGAATGGTGGCTATGCCACAAATATCATGTCAGCTCATATGATCATGCAAAGCAATATGGTGATGAACACACATGTCATGAGTATGGAATGGTGGAAGTTGCATGGCAATATATCTCGGAATGGCTATGGAAATGCCATAATAGGTAGGTATGGTGACTGTTTTGAGAAAGATATAGGGAGGCTTATGTGTGATAGAGCGTATCATACCACGGGGTTTGGATGCACTAGCGAAGTTTGCACCAACTCTCGAGGTGAGAAAGGGCAATACACGGTACCAAAGAGGCTAGCAAATTGCAGAAAGGTAGGAGTGCGTATAATCCATGGATTCACATTAGTCATAAAGAACTCACATACTTATTGCGAATGCCTATTAGCCCTCAAAGCAAAGTACTACTCACATGCCCCTATGCAATTGGTTGGTAGGAGTTAACCATCGCGTGCATCCAATTATAACAACACTCAAGGATTTCAATCAGAAATACAAATGCTCAAACCTCCTCACCATGCCATGACCAACACTTAGATGAGAAGTTAATAACAAGCTTTAATACCAATATTTCTACTAACTAATGACCATGAACCAATATCCTTTCATATTGCGACATCAATATCATTAAACCATGTGTTTCATATTTAGTGATCTACATGAAAGTTTTTATTATACCACCCTTGAATACCTATCCTTCTTGGACTAGTCTTATAACACGTGCATATTACCACTTCCTATTTATGAACTCTCAAAAATATTTGAGTGAAGCATGAGAGTGCAATCATTTCTATAAAATATAACCACCACCGTGCTCTAAAAGATATAACAGAAGTACTAGAGCAACTGCCTAGCTCAAAAGATATAAGTGAGGCACATAGAGTATTCTAACAAATCACGATAAATGTGTGTCCCTCTCAAAAGGTCTTTCCAGCAAACAGTGATTGTGGCAAACTAAAAAGCAAATAAAGCAAAACTATGGCACGAGACGCTCCAAGAAAAATGAGAGACTACACATGCATGCTTCGGGAATCACAAACCTTAACACCAATATTCTTCCTAAATCACAATCATTCACTAGTACCTACCACATATTACCATCTTTATATCACAAAACTATTGCAAGGAATCAACCTTATCATACTCAGTGATCTACATGAAAGTTTTATTACATCCCTCTTGAATACCTATCATATTAGGACCAATTTCATAACTTGTACATATTGCCATTACTATTATTAACTCTCAAAATTATATAAGTGAATCATGAGGGTGCAACTATTTCTTTAAAATATAACCACCACCGTGCTCTAAAATATATAAGTGAAGTACTAGAGCAACTGCCAAGCTCAAAAGATATAAGTGAAGGACAAAGAGTATTCTCAAAAATCATGAATAATGTGTGTCCCTCTCAAAAAGGTGTGTCCAACAAAGATGATTGTGGCAAACTAAAAATCAAACAAATCAAAGACTCATATAATACACGTCCCTCCAAGCAGAACTCCTATCATGTGATGAATAAAAATATAGCTCCAAGTAATTTACCGAGTGTTGATAAAAGAAAGAGGGGATGCCATCTGGGGCATCCCCAAGCTTAGATGCTTGGGTATCCTTGAATATTACCTTGGGGTGCCTCGGGCATCCCCAAGATTGGGGTCTTGCCACTCTCAATTCCTTCATCCATCACGATCTCACTCAAAACTTGAGAACTTCAGCACACAAAACTCAACACAAAACTCGTGAGATCCGTTAATACAACAAGCAAATCATCACTTTACATACTGTTGCCAATCCATTCATATTTTATTATTGCATAATACCTACTAATTATAACTTCACCATGATTTATACTCCCTGATACAATCCATAGATTTATCAAAACAAGCAAACAATGCAACAAAAACAGAATCTGTCAAAAACAGGATCGTCTGTAATGATTCGAACAATGACCATGCTTCTGTAACTCCAAAAAAATCTAAAGAATTAGGAAAATGTGTAAATTATTTGTATCAATATGTGTAAAAAAATTAGAATTTTATCACATTCTAGTTAATTTAAACAATTCTGCTAATGGGCACAAAAGTTTTTGTTTTCTAAAAGAATCAAAGCAACTGTCAACCAAATTATCCCAAAGGCTTTACTTGGCACAAACACTAATTTAAATATAAAAACACAACCATAACAGTACCATAATTGTTTGCACACCAAAAAACTAGAAAATAAACAAGAAAAAATAAAGATAGCTATTGGGTTGCGTCCCAACAAGCGATATTGTTTTACTATCCTAGCTAGGCGTAATGCATAGTTTAAGTGTTGTCATCCTTCAAATTAATTCCATAGGTGGCCCTCATAATAGATTCACATGGTGGATTAATTCTCTTTCTAGGGAAGTGTTCCATTCCTTTCTTTAATGGAAATTGAAAACTTATATTACCCTCTTTCATATCAATAATAGCACATATGGTTCGTAGGAAAGGCCTGCCAAGTATTATGGGACATGACGGATTGCAATCAATATCAAGAACAATGAAATCAACGGGCACATAATTCCTATTTGCAAGAATAAGAACATCATTAATTCTACCCAAAGGTTTCTTTATACTAGAATCCGCTAAGTGCGAATTAAGAGAACATTCATCCAAATCATGAAGGCCTAGCACATCACATAAAGATTTTGGTATTGTGAAAACAGGTAAATCACATAAAGCATTGCACTCATAATTTTTTATCTTTATTTTAATAGTAGGTTCCCATTCATCATATAATTTTGTAGGTATTTAAACCTCCAATTCTAGCTTTTCTTCTAAAGCTTTCATCATAGCTTCTACAATATGTTTAGTAAAAGCTTTATTTTGTTCATAAGCATTGGGTGAATTTATCATGGATTGCAACAAGGAAATAAACTCAATTAAAGAACAACTATCATAATTGAAATCCTTGAAATCCAAAGTAGTGGTCACATCACTATTTAAAGTTTTGACCTCTCCAAACCCACTTTTATCAATTTTTTCATTAAGATTTTCACCCTCCAAACAATGGGGATGCCTTCTAGCTAAAGTTGACTCATCTTTGGTCCCCTTTTCATCAAGTTTTATATTATTAAACAAACATTCAATGGGTGTGACACCAATCATTTTAATATCTTCATCATTACCAAGTGCAAAAGATTCCGGTTTAGCTGCCATTTTGTTCACTAGTGTAGTTTGCATATCAAAAACTTTTCCTAGCAAATTTTCAGTAAGGGCAAGCTGAGATTCAAGATTGGCAACTTATTTATTGACATCATCGAGTTGTTTTCCAATATCATCTAATAAGGTGGAGTATTCTTTAAGTTCTTTAGTAAAGAATTTATTGTGCTCAAATTGCCTAAACATGAAGTCCTTAGTATTTTTCTTGATTTTGGCCATCCTTTTATGATAAGAAATATCATGATAATTTTCTTGAGACATAGTGATAAAGCAAGCAAAAAAGGAAAATGAAAAATATTTTTGTGTTTTTGTGAAAAAAAATTACTAGTGGGGGAGATGAAAACGAGATTCAAATGGAAAATGAAAGTAAATGCAAGGAGATAAAGTTTATGGGATGGTACTTGATAGGTTTTGCTGATGTGATCTCCCCGGCAACGGCGCTAGAAATTCTTCCTGCTACTTGTGAGATGCGTTGGGATTTCCCTAAAGAGGAGAGGATGATGCAGTATAGTAGAGATAAGTATTTCCCTTAGTTAAGAACCAAGGCTATCAATCCAGTAGGAGAACTGAGGGAGTCCTGGACTAGGGGGTATCCAGACAGCCGGACTATCATCGTCCGCCGGACTCCAAGACTACGAAGATACAAGATTGAAGACTCCGTCCCGTGTCCGGACGGGACTTTCCTTGGCGTGGAAGGCAAGCTTGGCAATACGGATATGTAGATCTCCTACCATTGTAACCGACTGTAACCCTAGCCTCCTCCGTGTCTATATAAACCGGAGGGCTTTAGTCCGTGGGACACAACATACATCACAACAATCATACCATAGGCTAGCTTTAGGGTTTAGCCTCCTTGATCTCGTGGTAGATCCACTCTTGTACTACCCATATCATCAATATTAATCAAGCAGACGTAGGGTTTTACCTCCATCAAGAGGGCCCGAACACGGGTAAAACATCGTGTCCCTTGTCTCCTGTTACCATCCGCCTAGACGCACGATTCAGACCCCTACCGAGATCCGCCGGTTTTGACACCGACATTGGTGCTTTCATTGAGAGTTCCTCCGTGTCGCCACCGATAGGAAGGATGCCTCCACCCGCCTTCAAAGACGGTATTTTTATAAAGGGCCTTGGCCGCCAGCCAAACTATCCGGCTAGGCGGTTTTCTTATGACCGCCGTCTGCCATCGCTCGACAATGACTTCCCAAGTCGTCAAAAGCAATCTCGCGTACATTTCGAATTCGCCGAGCGGTGGATCAATAGAGCTCTCGTCGTCAACGAGCTCTTGGATCGCATTGCCGCCAGGAGTCGCCATGACTACAATCAGATTGGGCTTAAAACCGATCCGAGAGAGATTAACTCTCCCGTGCCACCCACCACGTCGCGGTGGTAGAGGAGCAATGCGCGACTCTTCGCCTATATTGAAAACTAGTCACGTCCGGATTCCCGAACCCTCCATGCCGGATTTCCGCGGAGGGACGGACTTCGATCGAGCATTGAACTTAAAATCATGCATCGTTTCGGACTTGCTGGATCGTGTCCAGCAATCCAAGCTTCCAAATTCGAAAACTCCTCGGCCTTTAAGCCCCAAGATGGGCAGGGATCCGGATTTTAGTCCACCCACCCGCCCAGACATATGCGATCTATCTCTAATACGGCAAGAGCCCGCTGAAACAGTACATCACTATTGGGCCGATTCCTCCCGGTTATGGAGGATAAAGGACTGCCGAGAGGAAAACGCAATCTCAATCTTTTGCAATAATTGCACGGACAAGGGAATATTGAACGCCATCGGCCGTCGTAAAATTATACGCTTCACCGATCTGGCATCCATCGTACGAAAGTACTATGCGATGGAGAGTTTCCGGAAAACCGAAAGCCAATTTTGGGATAATCCGGCCCCGAACACAACCCCAGTCCGCAACAAAAGGGTGCATCACACTCAGGCCCCAGATGCAAAAACCAAAAAGCAAAAACCCCATAAAGGGCACGGAACCGTACTGGAGGGATGGCTCAATGGACCCTACAAGCTTCATAGTACAGAGGGAGCCGTCCCAACACATTGCCTCCGAGCATGTTGGATATTACGACAGGTGGCCAAAAGTGGCGAGGAGCTTCTAGCCCCGGAAAACCACTCCAACAACACCGATGCAGTATCAGCGATCTTGAGACCTTCGATCAAGCAATATGCGAAACGAATAATCCGCGGCCTCACCGAAGTCTACCAAGTAGCAACAGCAAATCCATGGAGGACACACTATCACCTTTAACGCCGGCGACGAACCTAAATTCGAACAGCCCGAGCACCACCAGACCGGTGCTTAGTCCCATAGTGGACGGCTTTCGACTTACAAAGGTCCTCATGGATGGCGGCATCGGACTAAACCTCATCTATGAGGAAACTCTCCAAAAATGGAAATCGATTGAGCCAGATTGAGCGAAGCAGCACAACCTTCAGAGGAATAATCCCTAGCCGAAGCGCGCTGCACGGAAAAATCACACTCGATGTAGTGTTCGCTCACGGACAATTACAGATCCGAAGGAGTCACGTTCCAAGTGGCCCCGTTCAACAGCAGATATCACGCTATATTAGGACGAGAGGCATTCACAATTTTTCAAGCCGTACCCCATTACGGGTATATGAAGCTCAAAATGCCTGGGCCCAGCGGAATAATCACTCTCACTAGTGATCCAGACATAGCACTCCGCGCCGAAAACAAGACAGCCGCACTAGCCCTGGAGGCACTATCCGAGGCCCTAGCGGCAGAAGAACTCACCGCGCTGCGCTCTACGGTAAACAGGGACGATGTGATACTTGATAAAAGATCCAAGTCCACCTCTTCAAACCAGCAGATGAAATATTCCAGGTCCATCCAACAGACCTAACAAAGACGGCCTCCATTGGGGCACAATTAAACCCCGAGGTAGACGCCGCACTGCGCGAATTCCTTCGGGAAAATTGGGACATTTTCGCCTGGCATCCGCAGATGGCAGAACATAGCCTAAACATCCTAAAAGGATTCAAGCCGGTCAAACAGGCTCTTCAACGATTTTCCGAACCCAAAAGACAGGCAATGGGAGAAGAGCTAGCCAAACTATTGGAAGCCGGATTCATTAGAGATATCAAACATCCGGATTGGCTAGCAAATCTGGTAATGGTACCAAAGAAGGACAAATCTTGGCGCCTATGCGTCGATTTTAAAGACCTCAATAAGGCTTGCCCAAAGGATCCCTTCCCCCTCCCCCGCATCGACCAAATTATCGATGCTACCGCAGGGCACGATTCATTGTGCTTCCTCGACGATACTCGCTACCATCAAATCAAGATGGCGGAAGCAGACCAAGCCGCAACGGCATTCATCACTCCATACGGACCATTCTGCTTCAACACGATGCCATTCGGACTTAAAAATGCCGGCGCAACATATCAACGCATGATTCAAACATGTCTGGCTACCCAGATCGGCAAAACAGTCGAGGCATACGTAGACGACGTAGTCGTGAAAACAAAACACGTCTAAACTCTAGTAGACGATTTGAGGCTCACATTCGACAACCTCAGAGCATATGACATCAAGCTGAATCCGGAAAAATGCGTTTTCGGCGTACCAGCCGAAAGCTGCTGGGCTTCATTGTATCCGGTAGAGGAATTGAAGCAAACCCGCTAAAATCCGAGCTCATCACGCTTGGATATCCCAAAAGACCTCAAACAGATACAAAAATTAACAGGATGCGTGGCAGCTTTAAGCCGCTTTATCTACCGTCTAGGAGAAAAGGCATTGCCCCTCTATCGCCTCCTCAAAGATCAACACTTCGAGTGGACGGATCGCCACTACCGGACTCGAAGAAATAAAGGCCATATTGGCAACAATCTGGTCCGGCTGCGCCTATCTGGGCGAACCAATGTTATTATACATCGCAGCAACGCATCAAGTTGTAAGCGCGGTACTCGTCGTCGAACGAGAGACAGAAGGGCATAAATCCTCTTCAAAAACCATGTATTATGTATCCACTGTGTTAACTCCCTACAAGTCCTGTTACCCACACTATCGAAGATAGCGATCACGGTGTTCATGGCATCCCGAAGTCTCACACTACTTTCAAGAGTGTTCGATACTTGATGGCCTCAAGTACCACTCAATGACATCATAAACAACCGCGACGCAACGCAGGCAGGATTGCAAATGGGCCATTGAGATCTTACCATTCGATATAACTTACAAACCTCGGCGAGCTATAAAGTCACAAGTTTTGGCTGACTTCGTGGCGAATGAATGTTTAACTCCCTAAAGAGTACGGCGAATACTCCAATTGGACTATGCACTTCGACGGCTCTAAAATGTTGGCCGGACTGGGGGCTGGCGTCGTCTTGACGTCCCCAACTGGGGACACAGTCCAATACGTACTCCAAATAATGTACACGGACTCCAACAATGCAGCCGAATACAAGGCCCTCCTACATGGTCTCCGGATGGCAATCTCCATGGGCATTCAACGCCCAGAGGTGCGCGGGGATTCAAACCTTGCAATATCCCAAATAAACAGAGACTTTGATACCAAGGATCCGAAAATGGCAGCATATCGCAACGCTGTCCTAAAAATGCCGGCTCGGTTTGAAGGACTTGAATTCCATCACGTAGCCCGAGAAAATAACCAAGCAGCCGACGATCGCACGATCGGCGCAAAATGTGACGCTGTCCTCCAAATATCTTCTCGAACGGCTCTTCAAGCCATCCGTACTATGGGAAGGGGAATCCGGAAATGACAAACCGGAAACAACCGCGCCAACCGGCGATTCAGTCGATGACATAACACCTTCAGCCCACGACATAATGGCAGTAATTGCCCCGTGGACGGAACCATTCCTAGCCTATCTGCTTAGACAGGAACTTCCCGAAGACCAAAATGAGGCCCGCTGCATAGTCCGGTGATCGAAAGCCTACAAGGTCCATGAGGGAGAACTTTATAAGAAAAGTACAACGGGAGTCCTTCAAAGGTGTATCTCCAAAGAGGAAGGGTGAAACCTCCTGGCTGAAATTCATGCCGGACTAGGCGGACACCACGCAGCAGCCCGGGCCCTTGTAGGAAAGGCATTCCGTATAGGATTTTATTGGCCGATGGCCCGGGCAGATGCCTAGGACTTAGTCCATAGATGCGTCGGTTGTCAGCTCTTTGCTAATCAGAGCCATATGCCACCCACCGCCCTCAAAACTATACCCATTACCCGCGTTCATGTCCGGGGCTTGATATGGTTGGACCCCTTAAAGGGGAACCCACAAGCAAAGGTACCTATTGGTCATGGTGGATAAATTCACCAAATGGATAGAGGCCAAACCGGTCAAAACGGCAGAGTCCGGACCAGTGATAGACTTTATATCGGGGTGGTACACCGCTACGGAGTCCCCACAAGATCATCACCGACAACGACCACGAACTTCACGGCCGACGAGGTTAAGTCATGGTGCAAAAATATGGGCATCAAGCTCGACTACGCTTCAGTCTATCACCCTCAAACCAACGGTCAAGTGGAACGAGCAAATGGTCTAATAATGAGCGGCATTAAACCCAGACTAGTGCGGTCACTTACTAAATCTGACACGCACTGGGTTGAGGAGCTCGACTCCGTACTCTGGGGGCTGCGGACAACGCCTAACCGTACTACCAGATTCACACCATTTTTTATGGTATACGGCGCAGAGGCAGTCCCGCCCTGCGATATTATTCATGACTCACCTCGAGTGCGCATGTACGAAGAAAGAGAGGCCGAGCTGGATCGGCAGGACAGTTTGGATACATTGGAGGAAGAACGCGATGTCGCCAAGGCTCGTTCCGCATTCTATCAGCAGCAGGCCCGAAGATATCAAAGCAGAGAAGTACGGGCCAAGACTTACAACGTTGGCGAACTAGTTCTACGCCTGCCGGACAAGAAAAAGGACAAGCTCAAGCCCAAATGGGAGGGCCCCTTCATTATCGATCAAGTCCTGACCGGCGGAGCGTACCGTCTACGAAATGCATCGGATAACCGACTCAAGCCGAACCCATGGAACGCAGCCCGCCTCCGAAGATTCTATGCCTAGCACCGGACTAAGAGTTCGTCCCCTTCCCCCGTTCAAATTTTTACACTTCAGCTGTCTTTTGTTTCTCTTTCTTCCCCTAACCTTTTTACTAAAAAGCCCCTACGGGCCTACTTCCGCATTGTTCGCAGTACACTTGATGTGCCATCCACACTCATTATACCGGGGCTTTTTCCGAAGCTCAATTATAAGGGCTTCATGCCCAAGACATGTGTCAAGCTTCCACATGTACCTTTTACTCACCATTATATGCATCGATATGACTTAAGTTTTGGCCAAGCTGGGTTGCTCGGCTCTGTGCTTATCCCTATGTTCCCGATTGTTCGGCTAGGAGGTAAAGGAGCACCTCTGCGATTGTTCTTGCTGGTCACCGGATGTGTACCTCGGTCGGGTGAAGCTAAAAGCTAGCGTTTTAAGGGAATATTCAGTCGGTGACTTGAAAGATGATTTTTACCTACTTATTTATCTGCCCCGGATGTTTTTCTCGCTTTTTTGCATGATCCGGACATGCACTTTAGGGCATGCCTCCGTGAAAGGAACCCTTAACGGAACTATTCTCCTGGAAGATGTTTCTTACTAACCATGTAATATAACATAACTAGTTGGGCACTTGTCCGATAAAGCACTAATGACCCCCACGCCTGGTCTCCATGCATACCCGGTTGTTTCTTAACCAAAAGGTATTCGGACACACTCCGGACTATAGGGTCCCGAGGTTGAAGCGAAAAGGTCGGCAAAGACAAACGATCTACAATCCCGCTTAGAAGGCATTTCACATGTCATTTAAAAAAATACATTGTCAAATTCTATCGATTGTATTCCTCCTCAATCCCGCCTAACAGCTGTCTAACTTACAGTCCCATTGGGAAAATTTAGCAGCCAACTCTACCGGGTGTATACTAAACTCACAGGATCTCCTTCCCATCGGGCCCCACCGTCCAACTTCGCCATGTGGTTGGGATCCGCCTTCTTGTAACGCGTCTTCACCATGGCCCAAGCCTCCCTGGCACCTTTACGGCAAGCCGAAATCTTCCACAAACGGAAGCGCTGCCACACTCCCTGAAGCTTCTCTGCAAGCTCCCCAAGGCCCTCGGGTAGGGAGAGGGCTGGCCATAAAGCCTGGACGACGCCGCTCATTGCTTGCCGAACTCGTTCGAGCAGTTGCAATAGCTCGGGAAGTTGATCACCCGTTGATATGGGCATCTCCTCCGCAGGGCGACCTGTGAGTATACCTACAAGACACATTATGTCAATTTACTTCTGCGCTGAACTCTTCTTTTTAAAGGAGTCCGCTCAAGCACTTACTATAAATGCCGCGACGAAGCCGCTGATTCTCCTTAACGGAGCCGGACAGCTCGGCTTGAGCGCCTTTCAGCTCTTCTCCAAGCTTGGCGTTGGCATCCTGGAGCTTGTTCCTTTCTTGCTGCACCCTATTCAGCACCCTCTCGCCGGCCTTTAGCTGGCGCAGTAATTCTTGCCGGTCCGGATCTTGTCCGGCGGCACCTGCAATGTCATTATTAGACTTGCGCGCACGCCGCACAGTGCTTATATTTATTAACAAAAATGTGTTACCAGGAGGGGTCTCTGCGCTTCCTCCTGTGGCAGCAAGTGCGGCCTCAAGCTGGGCCTTGCATTCTTGCAGCTCCTGAGACAGCTGGGCTTTCTTCTCGGTAAGAGCCTGCGTTTCAAATGATCCTTAAATCAGTTAACATAACTACTTTAAGTCTCGGTGGCTACTGGTATATATAACCATTAAAATTCCCTTACCCGTATATCTTTTACATACTGCTCCGTGGCTCTGGTAAACCGTCTTGAGCAGCACGGAGGTGCGCGCCCCCTGCGTTAAAGGCGTCCAATGCCTCAGGGGAGAAGCACGCTTCACGAAATACTGTCCGGCGGCGCCTGTGGTTCATGGCGCTCTCCACCTCAGACTTGGTGGCGGACAGTCGGTTGGCATCCTCCGTTGGAGGAGTATCCGGCCCGCGCCTTGTGCTTGCCTCCCCCTCCTGACCAGGCGCTGGAGCCTGGCCGATATAGGCTGGATTGGCAACCTCTATGCCCGTAGTCCGGCGGGCGCTTTTTCTCCTATAAAGGATCATGAGCACTCAGATGCTTCCTAGGAACGTTGCTCTGAATATTTAAAATACGAGCTATACCTTTGCGGCGACGTTTCAGTCCGTACCGCGCTCCTTTTCCTCCTGCTGGTCCGGACTGACCTTTGTTGGTCAGCCGCCGCAGGCTCGGCTTCCCGCCTTGAAGGTGCTTCCTGTAAAAACACCATCATTCGCGAAGGTCAGAAATGGGCAAGGAAGAGATAATGGTGTCCAAACCTCGGTCACAATCACCTGGGAAGCCGGATATAATCCGGGGTAGTCCGCCGTAATGGCGACCAAAGCATTGTCCATGCTGAGCTGGTGAAACACCCCGTCAATCAGCTCCACCTTGATATCCGGATCCTCTTCGGAGGCCGGATCCAGGGATCTTTCTGGATCCTCGGGCTGCGGAGCGGGACTTACCATGTCCTCCACAGTCCGGCGTAGTTCCTGCGCCAAAGACATAATGTAAGAAGCCTAAACTTCGAAAGCATGGGTTGAGCCCTTAAAAATGTTCGCTTACCCAGCTTCTAGGGTTGTTCATGGAAAACCCATTCAAGGGGTTCGTTTGAAGGAAATCCTCCTTTTCCCCCTTGTACAGGCTGGACAGGATCTGCACCAGGTCATCGGTCGAATCCGGTCCTTTGCGGCCGTGGCGGGTGGCGTCGTCCTCCCCGTTGAAATCCCACATGGGTGGCCTCAGATTGCGATGGCTGTACTCCCCGCATGATGCATATTGCCATGATTCCGATCATGGTCAATCCGGAATGGGCTAGTAATCTTATTCGGCCCATCAGGTAATGGACGCTCTT
The DNA here is from genome assembly GCA_021437245.1 of Aegilops speltoides. Classification (NCBI taxonomy): domain Eukaryota; kingdom Viridiplantae; phylum Streptophyta; class Magnoliopsida; order Poales; family Poaceae; genus Aegilops; species Aegilops speltoides. The sequence goes on along the minus strand of CM038145.1, from coordinate 76,153,812 downwards.
GTCTTCCTCCAAACGGGGCTCGGGCGCCACCGAGGCGCTTTTCCGAGGAGCAGATGAACTCCGGAGGCCAATCCGGATCGGGTCCGCAATGAGCGTCTTCTATATAAACCACTCAAGGCCAGTCTTGGACGCCTTCTTAGGAGTACCGGATGGGTATCCGGTCCGGCAATGCGCCATATTTGGCGCTACCCACTTGATATATGGATCCTCGTGAGAACGGGCACGAGGCGTAACAGCCTCTTCCACAAAGGCAAAATGGGGCTCGATGCCCAGAATAGCTCAGAAGAGCTACATAGCCCGCGATATGCGTGATGAGGCGGGCGAAGGTGATGGAGCTGGAGTCCGTAAAACTCAGAGCCCGTGGAGAAACGGATGTATTGAAACCGAGTCCCCTTATCAAATAGGGGACGAAGCATACCCGCCCCTTTGTTGGGACTTGGGGTAGCCTCCGCTTGCTTCCCACCTTGGTAGGTGGCCAGCCCGGTTCGAACCGGGACCATGAAGGCCGGAGGGAGATATCCCCCCGCTTGGAGCTTCACTAGCTCGTTGTGTGGAACAGAGCACCTCCTCCAATCCCCTGGCGGTGGGCTGGGAGCGCGAGAAGAGGAGTCGCGTCGATGGTCCATGGTGGAATGGACTTTTAGGTCAAGGGCGCTCCGATGAAGTATTCGCGGAAGGAAGATGATGTGGTTTGGATCTGGATTTTGCCTCTTTTGTAGGCGGATGACTCGCACGACTAGGGGTGAAACATAAAAGACACCTCGGCTTTTCGCATTCGATGCGACGCGTGGAAGAAGGCCATTATTGGGCGAGAAGCCAAGAAGCACAAGATTTATGATGAAGCCGGACCTGCTGGCGGTACATGGAACTTGAAGGAGAACCCGCTTGCAACGCCAAGACTATATAACCGCTGGACTTATCGCCATTGAAGCCTCGATTCGGGGCTACCGAGGAGTCCTAGACTAGGGGTGTCCGGACAGCGGACTATCATCGTCCACGGACTCCAAGACTACGAAGATACAAGATTGAAGACTCCGTCCGTGTGCGGATGGGACTTTCCTTGGCATGGAAGGCAAGCTTGGCAATACGGATATGTAGATCTCCTACCATTGTAACCGACTGTAACCCTAGCCTCCTCCGGTGTCTATATAAACCGGAGGGCTTTAGTTCAGAGGACACAACATACATCACAACAATCATACCATAGGCTAGCTTTAGGGTTTAGCCTCCTTGATCTCGTGGTAGATCCACTCTTGTACTACCCATATCATCAATATTAATCAAGCAGGACGTAGGGTTTTACCTCCATCAAGAGGGCCCGAACCTGGGTAAAACATCGTGTCCCTTGTCTCCTGTTACCATCCGCCTAGACGCACAGTTCGGGACCCCTTACCCGAGATCCACCAGTTTTAACACCGACAAGAACCACACAAGACCTCATGCACAACACCTACACACAAAATAACAAATACTTGCACCCAAGGCAAACAAGGGGTTGTCAATCCCTTAGCGGTTAATTGAAAGGATGAAATCTCGTAGTGATAGATAGGTAAACAAAAACACGAAATAAAATAATGGTAAATAAATTTTAGCAACGTATTTTTGGATTTGAATATATGATAAATATAGGCCCGGGGCCATATTTTTACTATAGGCTTCTCTCTTGAACATAGCATATGGTGGGTAAACAAATTACTATTGGGCAATTGATAGAAAAGCGCATACTTATGAGATATCCAAGGCAATGATCATGTATATAGGCATCATGTCCGAGAAAAGTATACCGACTCCTGCACGCATCTACTACTATTACACCACACATCAACCACTATCCAGCATGCATCTAGAGTATTAAGTTCATAAAGAACGGAGTAATGCCTTAAGCAAGATGACACGATGTAGACAAAGTAAACCCAATCAATATGAATAAACCCATCATTTTATCCTTAATGTCAACAATACAAATACGTGTCTTGTCCCTTTCTGTCACTGGGATATAGAGCACCGCAAGATTGGACCCATTGCAAAGCACCTCTCCCATTGCAAGATAAATGAATCTAGTTGACCAAACCAAACAGATAGTTCAGAGAGAAATACAAAGCTATAATAATCATGCATAAAAGAAATCAGAGAAGACTCAAATAATATTCATAGATAATCTGATCATAAACCCACAATTCATCGAATCCCAACAAACACACCACAAAAGAAGAATACATCGAATAGTTCTCCAAGAACATCGAGGAGAACATTGTATTGAAGATCAAAGAGAGAGAAGAAGCCATCTAGCTACTAGCTATGGACTGAAGGAAATATTCCCTAGAGGCAATAATAAAGTTGTTATTCATATTTCCTTAGATCATGATAAATGTTTATTATTCATGCTAGAATTGTATTAACTGGAAACTTAGTACATGTGTGAATACATAGACAAAACAGAGTGTCCCTAGTATGCCTGTACTTGACTAGCTCCTTAATCAAAGATGGTTATGTTTCCTAATCATAGACATGTGTTGTCATTTGATGAATGGGATCACATCATTAGAGAATGATGTGATGGACAAGACCCATCCATTAGCTTAGCATTATGATCGTTACAGTTTTATTGCTACTACTTTCTTCATGACTTATACATGTTCCTCTGACTATGAGATTATGCAACTCCTGAATAGCGGAGGAACACCTTGTGTGCTATCAAACGTCACAACATAACTGGGTGATTATAAAGATGCCCTACATGTGTCTCCGAAGGTGTTTGTTGAATTGGCATAGATCAAGATTAGGATTTGTCACGCCGTGTATCGGAGAGGTATCTCTGGGCCCTCTCGGTAATGCTCATCGCTATAAGCCTTGCAAGCAATGTGACTAATGAGTTAGTTACAGGATAAATCATTACAAAATGAGTAAAGAGACTTGACGATAACGAGATTGAACTAGGTATGATGATACCGACAATCGAATCTTGGGCAAATAACATACCGATGACAAAGGGAACAACGTATGTTGTTGTGTGGTTTGACCGATAAAGATCTTTGTAGAATATGTAGGAGCCAATATGAGCATCCATGTTCCACTATTGGTTATTGATCAGAGATGTGTCTCGATCATGTCTACATAGTTCTCGAACCCATAGGGTCCGCCCGCTTAACGTTCGATGACGATTTGTATTATGAGTTATGTGGTTTGATGACTGAAGTTTGTTTGGAGTCTCGGATAAGATCGGACATGACGAGGAGTCTCGAAATGGTCGAGAGGTAAGGATTGATATATTGGAAGGTTATATTCGGACAGCGGAATGGTTCCGGAGTGATTCAGGTTTTTTTCGGAGTACCGGGAGGTTACCGGAACCCCCCGGGGAAGTAGTGGGACTTCATGGGCCTTAGTGGAAAGGAGAGGAGGGCCACAAGGGTGGCCGCATGCCCCTCCATGGCAAGTCCGAATTGGACTAGGGAGGGGGCGGCGCCCCCCTCTTTCCTTCTCCCTCTTCTCCTCCTTCCCTTCCCCCCCATGGAAAAGTAAGGGCAGTCGAACTAGGATTGGGAATCCTAGTTGGACTCCCCCTATGGCGCGCCCCTCCTGGCCGCTGGCCTCCTCCTCTCCCTCCTTTATATACGTGGCCAGGGGGCACCCCAAAGTACAACATACAATCTCTTAGCCGTGTGCGGTGCCCCCCTCAAAGTTTAACACCTCGGTCATATCGTCGTAGTGCTTAGGCGAAGCCCTGCATCGGTAGCTTCATCATCACCGTCGCCACACCATCGTGCTAACAGAACTCTCCCTCGTCCTCAACTAGATCAAGAGCACGAGGGACGTCATCATGCTGAACATGTGCTGAACACGGAGGTGTCGTACGTTCGGTACTTGGATCGGTTGGATCGTGAAGACGTTCGACTACATCAACCACGTTACTAAACGCTTCCGCTTTCGACATGCACACACTCTCCCGTCTCGTTGCTATGCATCTGCTTGATAGATCTTGCGTGATCGTAGGAATTTTTAGAATTACTACGTTCCCCAACAGTGGTATCCGAGCCAGGTCTATGCGTAGATAATATATGCACGAGTAGAACACAATGAACTGTGGGTGATAATAGTCATACTGCTTACAACCAACATCTTACTTTGATTCGGCAGTATTGTTGGATGAAGCGGCCCGGACCAATATTACATGACCGCGTTCATGATACTGGTTCTAGTGACGTGCTTCGCACACATGTGGCTAGCGGGTGTCTGTTTCTCCAACTTTAGTTGAATCGAGTTTGAGTATGGACGGTCCTTGTTGAAGGTTAAAACAGCACACTTGACGAAAAATCGTAGTGGTTTTGATGTGTAGGTAAGAACAGTTCTTACTAGAAGCCTATAGCAGCCACGAAAAACTTGCAACAACAAAGTAGCGGACGTCTAACTTGCTTTTGCAAGGCTTGTTGTGATGTGATATGGTCAAGACATGATGAGATATAAATTGTTGTATGAGATGATCATGTTTTGTAACAGAGTTATCGACAACTGGCAGGAGCCATATGGTTGTCGCTTTATTGTATGAAATGCAATCGCCATGTAATCGCCTTACTTTATCACTAAGCAGTAGCGATAGTCGTAGTAGCAATAGTTGGCAAGACGACAACAATGCTATGATGGAGATCAAGGTGTCAAGCCGGTGATGATGGAGATCATGACGATGCTTCGGTGATGGAGATCATGAGCACAAGATGATGATGGCCATATCATGGCACATATTTTGATTGCATGCGATGTTTATCTTTATACATCTTATTTTGCTTAGTACGGCGGTAGCATAAAGATGACCCCTCACTAAATTTCAAGGTATAAGTGTTCTCCCTGAGTATGCACCATTGCTACAGTTCGTCGTGCCGAGACACCACGTGATGATCGGGTGTGATAAGCTCTACGTTCACATACAACGGGTGCAAGCCAGTTTGCATGTGCAGAATACATGGGTTAAACTTGACGAGCCTAGCATATGTAGATATGGCCTCGGAACACTAAGATCGAAAGGTCGAACGTGAATCATATGGTAGATATGATCAACATAGAGATGTTCACCATTGAAAACTACTCCATCTCACGTGATTATCGGACATGGTTTAGTTGATTTCGATCACGTGATCATTTAGATGACTAGAGGGATGTCTATCTAAGTGGGAGTTCTTAAGTAATATTATTAATTGAACTTTAATTTATCATGAACTTAGTCCTGATAGTTTTTGCACGTCTATGTTGTTGTAGATCAATGGCCCGTACTACCATTCCCTTGAATGTTAATGTGTTCCTAGAGAAAGCTAAGTTGAAAGATGATGGTAGCAATTACACGGACTGGGTCCGTAACTTGAGGATTATCCTCATTGCCGCACAAAAGAGTTACGTCCTGGAAGCACCGCTAGGTGCAAGGCTTGCTGCAGGAGAAACTTCAGACATTATGAATGTCTGGCAGAGCAAAGCTGGTGACTACTTGATAGTTTAGTGTGCCATGCTTTACGGCTTAGAATCAGGACTTCAAAGATGTTTTGAATGTCATGGAGCATATGACATGTTCCAAGAGTTGAAGTTAATATTTGAAGCAAATGCCCGAGTTGAGAGATATGAAGTCTCCAACAAGTTCTATAGCTGCAAAATGGAGGAGAATAGTTCTGTTAGTGAACACATACTCAGAATGGCTAGGTACCATAACCACTTGACTCTGCTGGGAGTTAATCTTCCTGATGATAGTGTCATTGACAGAGTTCTTCAATCACTGCCACCAAGCTATAAAGGCTTTGTGATGAACTATAATATGAAAGGGATGACAAAAACAATTCTCGAGCTCTTCGCAATGCTAAAGGCTGCGGAGGTAGAAATCAAGAAGGAGCATCAAGTGTTGATGGTTAACAAAACCACTAGTTTCAAGAAAAAGGGCAAAGGGAAGAAGGGGAACTTCAAGAAGAATAGCAAGCAAGTTGCTACTCCCGGGGAGAAGCCCAAGTCTGTACCTAAGCCTGAAACCGAGTGCTTCTACTACAAAGGGATTGGTCACTGGAAGCGGAACTGCCCCAAGTATTTGGTGGATAAGAAGGATGGCAAAGTGAAAGGTATATTTGATATACATGTTATTGATGTGTACCTTACTAATGCTCGTAGTAGTGCCTGGGTATTTGATACTAGTTCTGTTGCTCATATTTGCAACTCAAAACAGGGGCTACGGATTAAACAAAGATTGGCTAAGGACGAGGTGACGATGCGCGTCGGAAATGGTTCCAAGGTCCATGTGATCGCCGTCGGCACACTGCCTCCACATCTTCCTTCAGGATTAGTTTTAGACTTGAATAATTGTTATTTGGTGCCAGCATTGAGCATGAACATTATATCTAGATCTTGTTTAACGCGAGACGGTTATTCATTTAAATCAGAGAATAATGGTTGTTCTATTTATATGAGTAATATCTTTTATGGTCATGCACCCTTGTTGAGTGGTCTATTTTTGTTGAATGTCGATCGTGGTGATACACATGTTCATAATATTAAAGCCAAAAGATGCAAAGTTGATAATGATAGTGCAACTTATTTGTGGCACTGCCGTTTAGGTCATATTGGTGTAAGGCGCATGAAGAAACTCCATGCTGATGGGCTCTTGGAATCACTTGATTATGAATCACTTGGTGCTTGCGAACCATGCCTCATGGGCAAGATGACTAAAACTCCATTGTCCGGAACAATGGAATGAGCTACTGACTTATTGGAAATAATACATACCGATGTATGTGGTCCAATGAGTGTTGAGGCTCGTGGCGGGTATCGTTATTTTCTGACCTTCATAGATGATTTAAGCAGATATGGGTATATCTACCTAATGAAACATAAGTCTGAAACGTTTGAAAAGTCCAAAGAATTTTAGAGTGAAGCGGAAAATCATCGTAACAAGAAAATAAAGTTTCTATGATCTGATCGTGGAGGCGAATATTTGAGTTATGAGTTTGGTATTCATTTGAAATAATGTGGAATAGTTTCGCAACTCACGCCACCTGGAACACCACAGCGTAATGGTGTGTCCGAACGTCGTAACCGTACTTTGTTGGATATGGTGCGATCTATGATGTCTCTTACTGATTTACCGCTATTGTTTTGGGGTTATGCTTTAGAGACGGTTGCATTCACGTTAAATAGGGCACCATCTAAATCCGTTGAGACAACACCATATGAACTGTGGTTTGGCAAGAAACCCAAGTTGTCGTTTCTTAAAGTTTGGGGCTGCGATGCTTATGTGAAAAAGCTTTGCTACCTCTTGAACTTGCATTGGTTTCCCTTGAAGAGCAAAGGGTTATACAACAAAGTAGTGTAAGTATTTCCCTCAGTTTTGAGAACCAAGGTATCAATCCAGTAGGAGACGACACACAAGTCACCGAATACCTGCACACACACAATCAACAACTTGCACCCAACGCGATAAAGGGGTTGTCAATCCCTTCACAGTCACTTGCAAAATAGAGATCTGATAGAGATAGATAAACGGTAAAACAAATATTTTTTTATATTTTTGGTTTATAGATTGGAAAGTAAAGATTGCAAAATAGTAGGCCGGAAACTAGCAAGATGTAAACGAGATTCAATATAATGGAAAAGAGACTCGGGGGCCATAGATTTCACTAGTGGCTTCTCTCAAGATAGGAAATATTATGGTGGGTGAACAAATTACTGCCGAGCAATTGATAGAAAAGCGCATAATTATGACGATATCTAAGGCAATGATCATGAACATAGGCATCACGTCCGTGTCAAGTAGACCGACTCCTGCATGCATCTACTACTATTACCCCACACATCGACCGCTATCCAGCATGCATCTAGAATATTAAGTTCATAAAGAACGGAGTAACGCATTAAGCAAGATGACATGATATAGAGGAATTAACTCAAGCAATATGATGAAAATCCCATCTTTTTATCCTCGATGGCAACAATACAATACGTGCCTTGCTGCCCCTACTGTCACTGGGAAAGGACACCGCAAGATTGAACCCAAAGCTAAGCACTTCTCCCATTGCAAGAAAGATCAATCTAGTAGGCCAAACTAAACCGATAATTCAAAAAGACTTGCAAAGATATCAAATCATGCACATAAGAATTCAGAGTAGAACCAAGTATTATTCATAGATAATCTTGATCTTAAATCCACAATTCATCAGATCTTGGCAAACACACTGCAAAAGAGTATTACATCGAATAGATCTCCAAGAACATCGGGGAGAACATGGTATTGAGAACCAAAGAGAGAGAAGAAGCCATCTAGCTAATAACTATGGACCCATAGGTCCGTGGTAAACTACTCATGCTTCATCGGAGAGGTAATGGTGTTGATGTAGAAGCTCTCCGTGATAGAATCCCCCTCTGACAGGACGCCAAAAAAGGTCCCTAGATGGGATCTCACGGGTACAGAAGGTTGCAACGGTGGAAAAGTGGTTTCGTGGCTCTCCTGGATGTTTTTAAGGTATAAGAGTATATATAGGCGAAGGAACTAGGTCAGGGGAGCCACGAGGGGCCCACGAGGGTGGGGGGCGCGCCCTCCTGCCTCGTGGCAGCCTCGTTGCGTCTCCGACTTCATCTGTAAGTCTTCTGGTTTGCATTTGGTCCAAGAAAGATCATCGCGAAGGTTTCATTCCGTTTGGACTCCGTTTGGTATTCCTCTTCGGCAAAACTCTAAAATAGGCAAAAACAAAAACAAAAAGAGACTTGCAAAGATATCAAATCATGCATATAAGAATTCAGAGTAGAATCAAATATTATTCATAGATAATCTTGATCTTAAATCCACAATTCATCGGATCTTGGCAAACACACTGCAAAAGAGTATTACATCGAATAGATCTCCAAGAACATCAGGGAGAACATGGTATTGAGAACCAAAGAGAGAGAAGAAGCCATCTAGCTAATAACTATGGACCCAAAGGTCTGTGGTAAACTACTCACGCTTCATCGGAGAGGTAATGGTGTTGATGTAGAAGCTCTCCGTGATAGAATCCCCCTCTGGCAGGACGCCGGAAAAGGTCCCTAGATGGGATCTCACGGGTACAGAAGGTTGCAACGGTGGAAAAGTGGTTTCGTGGCTCTCCTGCATGTTTTTAAGGTATAAGAGTATATATAGGCGAAGGAACTAGGTCAGGGGAGCCACGAGGGGCCCACGAGGGTGGGGGGCGCGCCCTCCTGCCTCGTGGCAGCCTCGTTGCGTCTCCGACTTCATCTCTAAGTCTTCTGGTTTGCTTTTGCTCCAAGAAAGATCATCGCGAAGGTTTCATTCCGTTTGGACTCCGTTTGGTATTCCTCTTCGGCAAAACTCTAAAATAGGCAAAAACAAAAACAAAAGGAGACTTGCAAAGATATCAAATCATGCATATAAGAATTCAGAGTAGAACCAAATATTATTCATAGATAATCTTGATCTTAAATCCACAATTCATCGGATCTTGGCAAACACACTGCAAAAGAGTATTACATCGAATAGATCTCCAAGAACAGCGGGGAGAACATGGTATTGAGAACCAAAGAGAGAGAAGAAGCCATCTAGCTAATAACTATGGACCCAAAGGTCTGTGGTAAACTACTCACGCTTCATCGGAGAGGTAATGGTGTTGATGTAGAAGCTCTCCGTGATAGAATCCCCCTCTGATAGGACGCCGAAAAAGGTCCCTAGATGGGATCTCACGGGTACAGAAGGTTGCAACGGTGGAAAAGTGGTTTCATGGTTCTCCTGGATGTTTTTAAGGTATAAGAGTATATATAGGCGAAGGAACTAGGTCAAGGGAGCCACGAGGGGCCCACGAGGGTGGGGGGCGCGCCCTCCTGCCTCATGGCAGCCTCGTTGCGTCTCCGACTTCATCTCTAAGTCTTCTGGTTTGCTTTTGGTCCAAGAAAGATCATCGCGAAGGTTACATTCCGTTTGGACTCCGTTTGGTATTCCTCTTCGGCAAAACTCTAAAATAGGCAAAAAAAACAAAAACTGGCACCGGGCCCTCGGCTAATAGGTTAGTCCCAAAAATAATATAAAATATCATATAAATGCCTATTAAACATCCAAAACATATAATATAATAGCATGGAACAATCAAAAATTATAGATACGTTGGAGACGTATCAAGCATCCCCAAGCTTAATTCCTACTCGTCCTCATGTAGGTATATGATAAAAACAGATTTTTTTTACGTGGAATGCTACCTAACGTATTTATCCATGTAATTTTCTTTATTGTGGCATGAATGTTCAGATCTGAAAGATTCAAGAAAAAAGTTTAATATTGACATAAAAAATAATACTTCCAGCATACTAATAAAGCAATAATGTCTTCTCAAAATAACATGGTCAAAGAAAGCTATGCCTACAAAATCATATAGTCTGGCTATGCTCTATCTTCATCACACAAAATATTTAAATCATGCACAACCCCGGTTTCAGCCAAGCAATTGTTTCATACTTTAGTATTTTCAAACTTTTTCAATCTTCACGCAATGCATGAGCGTGAGCCATGGACATAGCACTACAGGTGAAATAGAATGGTGGTTGTGGAGAAGACAAAAAGGAGAAGATAATCTCACATCAACTAGGAGTATCAACGGGCTATGGAAATGCCCATCAATAGATATCAGTGTGAGTGGGTAGCGATTGCCATGCAACAGATGCACTAGGGCTATAAGTGTATGAAAGCTCAAAAAGAAACTAAGTGGGTGTGCATCCAACTTGCTTGCTCATGAAGACCTAGGGCACTTTTGAGGAAGCCCATCATTGGAATATACAAGCCAAGTTCTATAATGAAAATTCCCACTAGTATATGAAAGTGACAACATAGGAGACTCTCTATCATGAAGATCATGGTGCTACTTTGAAGCACAAGTGTGGAAAAAGGATAGTAACATTGCCCCTCTCTTTTTCTCTCATTTTTTATTTGGGCCTTCTTTTTTTATGGCCTCATTTTTTTATTTTTCGTCCGGAGTCTCATCCTGACTTGTGGGGCAATCATAGTCTCCATCATCCTTTCCTCACATGGGAAAATGCTCTAATAATGAAGATCATCACACTTTTATTTACTTACAACTCAAGAATTACAACTCAATACTTAGAACAAAATATGACTCTATGTGAATGCCTCCGGCGGTGTACCGGGATGTGCAATGATTCAAGAGTGACATGTTTGAAAAAATTATGAATGGTGGCTTTGCCACAAATACGATGTCAACTACATGATCATGCAAAGCAATATGGAAATCATGAAGTGTGTCATAATAAACGGAACGGTGGAAAGTTGCATGGCAATATATCTCGGAATGGCTATGGAAATGCCATAATAGGTAGGTATGGTGGCTGTTTTTAGGAAGGTAATGGTGGGTGTTATGGTACCGGCGAAAGTTGCATGGCACAAGAGAGGGTAGCAATGGTGGAAGGGTGAGAGTGCGTATAATCCATGGACTCAACATTAGTCGTAAAGAACTCACATACTTATTGCAAAAGTCTACAATTCATCAAAACAAAGTACTACACGCATGCTCCTAGGGGAAGGGTTGGTAGCAGTTAACCATCGCGCGATCCGACCTCCACTCATAAGGAAGACAATCTATAAATAAATCATGCTCCAACTTCATCACATAACGGTTCACCATACGTGCATGCTACGGGAATCACAAACTTTAACACAACTATATCTCAACTTCACAATTACTCTACTAGCATGACTCTAATATCACCATCTTCATAGCTTAAAACAATCATAAGGCATCAAACTTCTCATAGTATTCAATGCACTTCATATGAAAGTTTTTATTATATCCATCTTGGATGCCCATCATATTAGGACTAATTTTATAACCTAAGCAAATTACCATGCTGTTCGAAAAGACTCTCAAAATAATATAAGTGAAGCATGAGAGTTCAACTGTTTCTATAGAATAAAATCACCGCCGTGCTCTAAAATGATATAAGTGAAGCACTAGAGCAATATTGTCTAGCTCCAAAGATATAAGTGAAGCACATAGAGTATTCTAATAAATCACGATTCATGCGTGTATCTCCCGAAAGGTGTGTACATCAAGGATGATTGTGGTAAACTAAAAAGCAAAGACTCAAATCATACAAGACGCTCCAAGCAAAACACATATCATGTGGTGAATAAAAATATAGCCTCAAGTAAGTTACCGATAGACGAAGACGAAAGAGGGGATGCCTTCCGGGGTACACCCAAGCTTAGGCTTTTGGTTGTCCTTGAATTCTACCTTGGGGTGCCTTGGGCATCCCCAAGCTTAGGCTCTTGTCACTCCTTATTCCAAATTCCATCAAATCCTTACCCAAAACTTGAAAACTTCACAACACAAAACTTCAAGAGAAATCTCATGAGCTCCGTTAGTATAAGAAAACAAACCACCACTTTAAGGTACTGTTGTGAACTCATTCTTTATTTATATTGGTGTAATATATACTGTACTACAACTTCTCCATGGTTCATACCCCCCGATACTACTCATAGATTCATCAAAATAAGCAAACAACACGCGAAAAACAGAATCTGTCAAAAACAGAATAGTCTGTAGTAATCTGTAACTCTCGAATATTTCTGTAACTCCAAAAATTCTGAAATAAATTGGTGGACGTGAGGAATTTTTCGATTAATCTTCTTAAAAAAGAATCAACTTAAAAGCACTCTTCTGTAAAAAATGACAACTAATCTCGTGAGCGCAAAGTTTCTATTTTTTTCAGCAAGATCAAATTTAACTTTCACCTAAGTCTTCCCAAAGGTTCTACTTGGCAAAAACACTAATTAACACATAAAACCACATCTAACCAGAGGCTAGATGAATTATTTATTACTAAACAGGAGCAAAAAGTAAACAACAAAAATAAAATTGGGTTGCCTCCCAACAAGCGCTATCGTTTAACGCCCCTAGCTAGGCATAAAAACGCGAATAGATCTAGGTAGTGCCATCTTTGGTATGCAATTCTTCAATTTGTCGGTGGGAAACGACACCTATGGGATCACTGGAATCCCTACTACAGTTGCGGGGCACGGGGATCATATGAAGAGCGGTACTAGTAGACAGCACAAAGGGGATTTACCCAGGTTCGGGCCGCAAAGATGCGTAAAACCCTACGATTCTGCTTTGGTGGATGTATTTAGTGTTCTTGAGCTCTTGAACTAGCTCTAGGTGCTGCTAGGTTCGAAAGAGCCGAATCCTGCTCCAGTGCACCATGGGCCTCCTTTTATAGGCGAAAGGGGCTGCCACAGTGGCACACATGAGGTGGAAAGTGCTACAGTGCTGTGAGCTTATCGCTGGTATTACAGGACAAAGTGCATTTAATGTGAGGCTTAGGTGTCCCTTCACTTTATCGGGGACGGGAGCGAGGCCCGTCCCGTCCATCGCCGCTCCTCCTTGCTTTGACACGCGCCCTGGCCAGCGATGCATGCGGTGCCATGTAGGCAGGCAGGCAGCTGAGGTGGCGCGGTGGTGGAGCCTCCACGAAGGGCTGCATGTTGCCCCGTAGGTGCCTGCCCAGCTGGTTGGGTCGGCAGCTACATGCGAACGGCGGCGGAGACTTGGCTGGCATGGGCCTGGCAGTGTCCCTGCTAGCGCGCTTGGCGAGGGCCTTGTTGGGTGGCCCGGCAAGGGTCTTGTTGCGGCACGCCGTCATCCCCGGCAAGGACCTTGTCGGGGGTCTCGTGGGCTTCCTCGGCAAGAACCCTGCCGAGGATTGTTGCCTTCCTATCCTCATTTGATCTTGACTATTCTTTATCTTCACAAAGATCTGCATGCCACCACGGAGGTGCCTCCCGAGCCTTGTCCCAATGCGTTTGCCTAGCGTTGGGGGGCTCAAAGGTGGCTCGCTCAGCTGGTGTGGTTAGCTGCCTCGGCAAGGGTCTTGCCGGGGCCACTGAGGCTGCCCCGGCAAGGGTTCCTACCGGGGAAACCTGCTTCGTCCATCTGATCTTTGTGGCCTTGGTCCTTGTCGTTGCTTTGTTTGTCTTGAGCTTTTGGCTTCTCTCCGACTTCCCTTTCCTGCCCTGTTATGCGTGGCCGCGGCGGGTGGCTCTGACTGCCCATGCACAAGTAAAGGGGTCAAAAGCAGAGCCCCTACTTTTGTACACCGACAGGAGTCCCCGGGCCTGGGCCATACATAAGCGCAACACGTTGTTGGGATAGGCCCAGAACGGTGCGCGGGCAGTTGGGGCAGATTTTACGGCGGTAACTGTTTTGTCCGCCGTGCTTCCCCATGGCCAGCGTTGAACGCGCGATGCAGGGGTCGTGCGCGCGCGCATGACAGAAGCATGCTGGCGTCACCTTGTGGTGGACAGTAAAGAGGCGGCTTGCATGTCTATTCGAGATCGCAGGGCCGCCTCCCATTTACTGCCCTCGCTTGGGATTCGTCACTCCACGCGTCCCACTGCGCCTGTCCCTTGTGCCACATTTGCTGCATGCATAATGCAGAGCGAATGACAAGCGCACGGGATGTGGGATGTCGTGTGCGCGCGGTTCTATTCCCATGCGCCTTCAATGGAGCGGGGAGGGCGGTCCACGGCCCCGCTTGATGTCACTTCAACGGGCCAGATTGGCCAAGAGGGGGTGGCCGAGCCTCGCCCCCGCCCCTTTATAAAGAGGGGAGTGCTAGGAACGGTGCCCCTCAATCCTTCGTCATCTGCCCTTCCCCATTCCCGCTTCTTCCTTTCTTATGCCATGGCGAGGGGGCATGGCGACGCTTCATCGGTGGTGGCGAGGGTTTCGGCCAGAGAGCGCATCGCTCCTCCTCAAGAGCTCGTTGTCACATCCCTAGTTCCAGTATGCTCTAGGCTAGCCCTTCATGTGTGCATCATGTTTAAAATTCTCAGAAACTTGAAATGGGGATTGCCTAAACCCTAGCATTAAGGAATTCACTAGGTTCAACCAAAATATTTCCAGTAATTCCAAATGGCTTTCAAAAATGTTCATCATTCTTGGAAAATACTGGAAACAGTAACCAGAGGTGATGCACATTTTTCCATGACATATTTGGGCTCTGGATTAAATCATACTCTATTTGCATTTGGGCATTTAATTGCTATTAAATATTTTAAATGCTCAAATAATCATAAACTAAAATGTTTGCTGTTGGTTATATTCCAACCAGTGGCATTGTGTAGTTTCATGATTTTTGGGTCTGTTTAAGTATTTTTAATAAAGCCCTAAAGATTACAGAATAAACAGAAAACTGTAACAGAATTAGAAAGAGAGAGGAAGGAGTCACCTGGGCCACCTACCTGGCTTACCTGAAGTCTTACCTGTGGCCTGGCACTGTTGCTGGCGGCCCAGCCCACCAGGCAACATGCCAGTCATCCCCTTCCTCTCGCCAGTGTGCATTGTGCGTGGCGCACGCACAGGAGGCGAGGGCCACCTCCTGCTTCGCGCTGGAGGCTTGTCCTCCTCCCTGATCCCGTGCCTGGAGACGCCCGAGCACCCTCTCACTTCTCTCTTGCTCTAGCCCCTCCCCCTCTCGTTTCTATGCTCACCGAGAGGAGCCTGTCGCCGCCGTCCACCATTCGTGCAGCCACCGAGCCCTCCTCGTCCTCTGCCTGTGTCCAGAAGCTCCGCCGAATCGCCATCGACCTCTCCGATGACCCACACAAGCCGGGACGCCCTGCAGAGCTGCCCTCGACGTCGTCTTCCTCGTCGATGCCGCAGATCGCCGCCGTCAAATCCGTCGCCGTCCGTGCCTCCCCAAGCTGACTGAGACCGCCTACGGGACCGCTGTGAGCTCTACTAGCTTTCCCCTCTTCCCCCGTAGTCTTCCCACCCGCCGTAGCCGTGCTAGCCACCATACCGAGCACCGCCGTCCGCCATGTACGCCGGGCATGGCGCTGCCGTGCCGCTCCGCTCAAGCCGACGAGCCTAGCGAGCTCCTAGATGTACCAGGAGGCCGCAGATCCCCTTAGCTGGCCTCACCGTACCCTGCAGCACCCTGCGCCACTCGGGGCCGAACTCCGGCCGCCGCCCAACTCGCCGCTGCTGCCGCTATAGCCCGCCTCGCGACCTGCTACCGCCTCCGCTGGATGCGCGGGAGCACGGGCTCCCTCCTGGTGCCCTCAGCGCTCCCAGCCGCTGCCCCTAGCGCCACTCCGGCGAGCCTCCGCCGTGAGATGTTGTCGCCGGCGCATAGTCCGGTGACGCTGACGTGGCAGGATTAGATTAGGTGCTAATCACCCAGTTAATCAACCCCTAGTCGATGACATGTGGGACCCACACTGTTAGAGACACAACTAAAGTTAAATAACCCCTCTTAACCCCCTGTGTCAATGACAGGTGGAGCCCACCAGTCAGATTTGACTTTGGCCAATGCTGACGTCACAGTGACGTAGTGCTGACGCAGTTAACTATTTTCTGGATTAAAAATAATTCAGGAAATTCAATAAAATAGCCAAAACTTCTAAAAATCATAGAAAATCAAACAAATTATATATGAAAAATTATCAGAAAAATCCAATCTATCCATCTGTACTGTCATGCATGTTTAGAGAAGTTAACTTGTTGTTTAGTGCAAAACATGATAAAGCATGTTTAAGATCACAAATGAGTTTGAACTTTGAATCTTTGGTTCAAAATAGCTCAAACCCATCTGATTGTAGTTGCATTAGCCCAACACACTCATTTTACCATGTCATGATCATGCATCATATTGTGCGTTGCATTGATTGTGTTTCTTTCTCTGTTGCCGGTATTTGTTCCCTCTCGATAGACGTGATTCGACGATGAGTTCGATGACACCGATGAAGAGTTATTCTTTCTTCAGAAGTGCCAGGCAAGCAAAACCCCCTTGTTCATTTCGATACAATCCCACTCTCTCGCTCCTGCTCTCTTTTACTGCATTAGGACAACAACGATTCAACTATTACTTGATGCGGTAGCTGAACCCCTTTATCCTCTGCATGACCTGTCATTGCCACAGTAAATAGATGAAACCCACTAGCATGAGTAGGACTTGTTTGAGCCCTGTTGTGCCTACTCATTCATGCTTGTTTGTCATGCCTGCTACTGCTTAGAGTTGAGTCAGGTCTGATTCATCGGGGATGAATCGGAGGTGTGTAAACATGTCCTACTGTGTGTGAGCTAAGTGTGTGAACATGATTTGGTAAAGGTAGCGGTGAGAGGCCATGTAGGAGTACATGGTGGGTTGTCTCATTGAAACCGTCCTCAGGAACTGAGTTCTGTGTTTGTGATCCATGAACAGTTACTACCACACATTGGGTTCCGTAACTCGACCCTCTCGACTTATTAATCAACATGATCTCTGTCCGGGAGTTGCAACTAGTTTTCGTGTTTGTAGGTAGTGTTAGTAGTCTACCAAGTGGCACCGATGCATGTGGGCTTGGGATGACTAGGCCTGATGGTCGGTGTACCAAGTGGCACCCGGATGGTGGGCTTGGGAACCCTGCACACATCGTTTGGGGCCGTGAGCGACACCCCGGCCAGATCTCCTTGCGGATGGAACCCGAATAGGCGATAAACCTGGACGAGAGACTTGTGTGATTAGTCAGGTCGTGGCCGACACCCTCGCTGGGCTTCCGCTTGAAGGTTGCCGAGTACATGTCGTGTAGACGGCGGTAAGTGGTGAGAGCGTGTGTGAAGAAGTACACCCCTGCAGGATTAACATCATCTATTCGAATAGCCATGTCCGCGGTAAAGGACTTCTGGGTTGCCTGTACAGTTCATAGACAAGTGAAAGTGGATACTCTAAAATACGCAAGATAAGCGTGAGTGCTATGGATGGCATTCTCGTAGGGAGACGGGAGCGGATCCATAGTGGTGTATTGATATGGTGAATATGTGGACTCGTGTGCGCCACCTCAAAAGAGTTACATTGCAGTCGTAGTTCAGGATAGCACCGAGTCAAAGCTGGCTTGCTGCAGTCAAACTCCACCATCCCCTTTGTTGATAATGATTCATATGTAGATAGTTCTGATGTAAGTCTTGCTGGGTACATTTGTACTCACGTTTGCCTATTTTATGTTTTTGCAGAGAGACTTCCATCTCGCTAGTAGTTCCGCGTGAACTTCGACGTTTAGCTTGTTACCTCAGCTACGATCTTGTGCCCTCGGCAGGATCTGGTAGTTAGTCAGGCTTCTCAGCCTTTTTCATTTGTAGTTGTCTGTACTCAGACATGTTAAGCTTCCGCATGTGCTTTGACTTGTATGCTCTGAATGTTGGGTCGTGAGACCCATGTTTGTAATATCTCGCTCCTCGTGAGCCTATTGAATAAAATACTTGAGTTGTAGAGTCATGTTGTGATGCCATGTTGTATTTGCACATATCGAGCATATTGTGTGTATGTTATTGAAATGCTTGGTATGTGTGGGATCTGACTATCTAGTTGTTTATCCTTAGTAGCCTCTCTTACCAGGAAATGTCTCCTAGTGCTTCCACTGAGCCATGGTAGCTTGCTACTACTCCGGAACACTTAGGCTGGCCGGCATGTGTCCTTCTTCGTTCCTGTGTCTGTCCCTTTGGGGAAATGTCACGCGATGAATACTAGAGTCCTGTTAGCCCGCTATAGCCCGGTTCACCGGAGTCCTGTTAGCCCAGTGCTACAGCCTGGATTCACTCGTTGATGACCGACACATTCGATGCTGGGTCATGGATGCCTGTCCCTGTAAGTTTGTGCCACTTTGGGTTTATTACTAGCCATGTCAGCCCGAGCTCCTTATCATATGGATGCTAGCGACACTATCATATACGTGTGCCAAAAGGCGCAAACGGTCCCGGGCAAAGGTAAGGCGACACCCGTGGGGATACCGTGCGTGAGGCCGCAAAGTGATATGAGGTGTTACATGCTAGATCGATGTGACATTGAGTCGGGGTCCTGACACTCGTAGCGGCGGAGCCGGCCACTAGAGGAAGGGCGAGGGGGCGAGGTCGGGGCCGTCGCGGTGCTCGAGGGAGAGGAGGACGGGGCGGCAGATCAGCCTCGCCTCCGCCAGCAGCCCCTCCTTCGACGGAGGGCCATGCCGGGGACAACCCTTGCGAATTCTTCAGCAGGCTGCGCCAGCCACCGCGCCGTCGCCTTCGCCTCCCGACTCCATTTGCGTGGGAGATGGAGCTGGATCCGCCGCAGGCGTTGCGGCTGCATACGAGGGGTTGTGGGAATAGTGGCACATGGGCCAACGTCGAGTTCCCCGCCCCTCACGTCATGTATCTCCATCGAGGGTGGAAGACCTTCGCTCGCCTGCACAGCCTGACGGAGGGGCTCACTCTCCATTTCAAACTAATGGAGAGTGGCCTCCTCTCCGTCAAGATCTTTGGGCACTTCGGAACTCGCGTAAGGTGCTGCGTGGAGAGCTCTTCTGACGATGAAGATTCCTCCTCGAGTGAGAGTGGCGAGGAAGACAATGGCAGCGATGACGAGGCTAGCGGGCGGCAGGATGACGGGTCCGACTAGGCGTCGGGCGCTGCCCTGAGCGGCACCGGCGACCCCATCATCTGTGTTGCCGGCTCCTTGAACTTCTCGAGGTCGTCTCCTTGGGTGGCTGGTGTTGGGAGGCTGCGGAAGAGGAAGAGGGCGGGCGGCAAGGCCGTCAAGTCGGAGTACGCGGACACCGACGCCTTCGTCGCGTATTGACGTCCTGTTGCCTCGTCTTCGAGCTCTTCCTCCGGCGCTGCCATCACCATCTATCCCTCGGACGGCCACCGAGATGTTCTCTTGGTGTCTTCTGCCACTCGTAGCTCGCCTAGGCGCCCCTTTTGCCCTTCTGCCTTCTTGTTCCATTTCCTGAGGAGAGGGACAAGAAAGGAATTATGGGCACCTTATCTCTTTTTAGTCTTGTAAGCCTTCGGGCCTTTGTTAACTTTATAACTTGTAATCCCCTTGCTCATGTTTTTCATTTCATATGAATTGTACCTGTACGGGATGTTTTTTAATGAAAAAGGGATGTTTGCCAAGTTTTCCGTTCGCAGGTGGAACCCACGACAAGGAGTGAATCCTCGTTACCTTTAAGATAAACGTTTTTTCGCCCGGCAACAGGCATTGCCGTCCCCCCACTTCACTCGACCTTTCTCACGCCCTTGGCAGAGACATGGATGAGGTGGGCTTAGGCTCCTTGTTTCATTTCCTTGCTGCCGCGACTACGACCAAACTCTTCCCCAGGAGACGAGTCCTAGGGCACGGAATGAGGGGAGCACGGTAGCCTAAGGATAAAACGAGGTTTCACATACCTCAGTCCATAACGAAACGCATGATAGAGGATAGAAGATTATCTGGATCTGCAGCCCCCGACAACCTTGGCTTGCCACGGATGGATCCTTGCTCTTGTAGCCCCCGACAACTTTGGCTTGCCGAGGCCCGGACGCCGGTCCACCCCCTTTCTTCCAAAGTAGTTCGACAAGAATACTCATGTGTCCTGCGAACCAAAGAAGACATAGAAGAACAGAGAGACGCGCACTCGACCTCTAAGCTAGGGGTTAGCCGGTGCCAAGCACTATCAACCCTAATCGAGGAAGAGACTTGACCTAGCATGCATGCTATAACTTAGGGCGCCAACGCTTCGTTTATTTATGCTCAGGGTCTGCGCCTGGCTTTGTACAAAGGGTTACATGCCTTGCCGGCAAGGCTTCTACAAAAGGGTGGCTTGCCGGGAGGCCCGGCAGCCGCGCCTTATGGGTAAAACTTGCGGAGATGCTCGATGTTCCAGGAGTTGCTCACTGGAATGACATCTTCGGTCTCCAGCCGGACTGCGCCGGGCCTGGTGACTCGTGTTACCCGATAAGGGCCTTCCAACTTTGGCATCAACTTGTTGGAATTCTTGACCGACTGAACGTGCCGAAGAACAAGGTCGCCTTCTTCAAAGCTCCGGGCACGAACCTTGAGGCTATGGTAGCGGTGCAAGGCTTGCTGGTAGCGTGCTGCTCTCACAGCCGCCCAGAGACGATCTTCCTCAAGGAGCGTCGCGTCATCTTGCCGCAATTGCTCTTGCTCAAGCTCATCATAAGCGAGCACTCGAGGTGACCCGTATATGAGTTCTATGGGGAGAACTGCTTCTGCCCCGTAAACCAGGGCAAAGGGTGTCTGGCCGGTGGCTCGATTTGCGTCGTTCTGATCGACCAAAGAACCACCGACAACTCATCAATCTAGCGCCTTCCACTCTTTCGCAGCCTGTCAAAAGTCTTCGTTCCTAAACCTCACAGGACTTCAGCATTTGCTCTCTCCGCTTGGCCGTTGCTCCGTGGATGTGCCACGAAAGCAAAACAGACCCTGCTGCCAAGATCCTCAATGTATTGCATGAAGGCATGGCTTGTGAACTGTGTGCCGTTGTCGGTGATGATCCTGTTGGGCACCCCAAAACGGCACACTAGTCCCTTGAAGAATTTGATGGCTGAATGCGCTGTCACCTTCCTCACTGCTTCCTCCTCTGGCCACTTTGTGAACTTGTCGATTGCGAGGTACAAGTACTCCCCCGACAGCACGGGGGAAAGGGACCAATATGTCGAGCCCCCAGACCGAGAAGGGCCAGGAGAGAGGGATAGTTTGAAGGGCTTGAGCTGGTTGATGGAGCTTCTTCGAATGGAACTGGAACGCTTGACACTTGGTTACTAGTGCCGTCGCATCCTGGAAGGCGGTGGGCCAGAAGAAACCTTGCCGGAAAGTCTTGCTGGCAAGGGCCCTCGACCCTATGTGGGAGCGACATATGCCTCCATGTATCTCTGCCAACAGCTTTAGTCCTTCCTCCCGGGAGATGCACTTCAATTTCACCCCATTCGGTCTTTTTCTGTACAATATGTTATCAATAAATTGGTACAGAGTAGACCGGCGGGCTACTCTTTCTGCCTCTTCCGGCTCCTCAGGAAGCTCTCCTTTTTGAAGGAATCGGACGGTGTGCTACGTGTAACACCCCAAAAATTTAACCAGGTTTTTGTGTTATTAAAATTTTTCCAAGAGTTTAAAATTTTTGCCTGCAAGAATATATCTGTTGATCTCAAAACTTTTCTTTTAATATTAAGGAGTTTTTCCCAAGTGGATCCTTCCAAAACATATTGGACTTATTTCCCTCTCATGTAAAAACATCTCTCAATCAGTAGATTTGTTTATTAAATTATTTCACCCTGAGCTTTATTCATTAAATGACTTGTTTTAAAATTTGGAGCTCTTTTTGAACTACAACCATTTGATATATTTATCTAAAAATCCCACCAAAATTTGGAGATGTCATGTGATGTTTTTAAATCACTTTTATACAAAAATATCTTTTATGTTTGAAATATTTTGAGTGCTACACATGTTTTTCTTCTCTGGTCCAGAGAGCAATTTTGCACTACAACCTATTTAAATATCTCTTTAAAACTTCTACCAAAATTAGGGGAGGTCAGTAGGAGCATATTATTCCACTTTGTGCAAAAACCCATTTATGTTCTTTGAAAAATTTGAGTGAAACAACCTCTTTTCCATTCTGGTCCAATTTGAGGAGTTGTACAGAAACCACCATTTTAGTTGATCCTACATCCATGATTCCTTTTTCTATCGGTAGTCCCCCTTGCCAAACCCTTAAGTCCAGGAGAGTGGACCCATTGGATGATTCTAAGTGCTTGCAACAATGCCATTTGCTTTCTCGTCTGAATTGAAGTTTTGCAAAACTTGCACTAGCAAGTTTCTCCTTTCGCAAACTAACTTCACCACCCTCTCTTTCATCCACAGAGACACTAGTATGGAAGATTTGGCCCCTCCAAGAAAAGCCTAGATGCCCTTAGCATTTTATCAAACACCTATGGGCATGAACTATTTTGACATGAGTTTTTGTTTACACTGTGGACTTGATCCCCTGGCCCAACCAGCATGTCAAATAGTTTTGCCTTAGATTTTAACCCCACCCTGCTAACTCCCAGCTCCAACCAAGCGCTCTGGAATGCCATGGCATTTCGCCGAGCACCTGGTGGGCGTGCTCTAGGCGCGCCCAGAGCGCGCGTTTTGCACGTGCGTGCGCTCGGGTCGCCGCGTCACGCCCGGCCCTTACTCGCCTACAGAGCTGCATCCCCCGACCTCATCCGCTCGCAGCAACGCGCCAAGCCACCCTGGCGTGCCTACAGCGCCGCCGACAGAGCTTTTGGCGGCACGCCGGCGTCGGCCGACAGCCTCTGCTCCGTTCGGCGCCGCCCAAGCCACCTCGGCTCGCCACCTGGCCCTAGCACAGCCCGAACTCATCCACAAGGACGTCGCCTAGCCCTCGTCGTCGCCACGACGCCTCTGCGACTCTGAAGACGGTCGCCGACGAGCTTATCCACGGCCGCGCGGAACCGCCTTGCTCGCCTATATAAGGGACCCCGAGCCCTCTCGAGCACGCAAGCAACCTCAAGACACTCCTCCAGTTCCCCATGGCAGCCAATCGACCGAGGGGCCGTCTTCCTCATCTCCGCAATTCCGCCGCCGCCATCGCCTCGTTCATTCCGGCGCCACCAGGCCTCTCCCTCCCATTTCTCTTCGCCAAGATCATCTCCTTCCTTCCAGAACCCAACCCCTACTTGATTTTGATGGGAACCACTTTCGCCCCAAAACCACTCCGTCACAAGCTCCTCCGCCGCGGAGCTCGCGCGCCGACGAACCCTCCGTCCCCCGACGGCGATCGACCACCGGGAGGACCGCCTAGGAGAGGTGGATCCATCCCTGGCCTCGGATGCCCTCGAGGAGCCTCCCTTCGCCCGCGACGATCGCCGGAGCCTCGCCTCGCTCGGACAGAGGAGGGAGAAGGGGCGCGGCGACTGGTCAAACCCGACCAGTGGGCCAGGCGGGCCCACTGTCAGTGACCCACCCCGCCGCCACGCGTGTTAAGTGAAGACGTAAACTCCGCAGTACGTTTTCCCGCTTCGAAAGCGTAATATCGTCGAAACGTTTTCTTTTCTGTTTTATTATTAAAAATAGATTTTGACCAAATCTTTGACTGACTTTATCTTTTTAAATACAACTCCAAATGAAATGATTCTTTTTCCTACCTCTCTCAAATTTCACCTAGTTTTATTTTATGATTTGTTTGAAAAAATTTCAGAACAACTTTTGTGCTGTTTTTATTTTGTGTGTTAATTCTTTATATTGCAAAAATAGGATTTTTGAAGAGAGAAGAGGTGTTTCAAGTTTTGGAGTGCACCCTGCCTTTCCACACATTGAAGGCAAGCATTCTGAACCCGGCATAATATTTTTGGTGTGTTCGTTGACACGTTTATAACACCACCTCATTTCGAAGGACTTGTTATTTCATGTGATATGATCATTTGCATGGATGCATATTGGTGATTTCCATGCTGTTGGAAATGAGTATACTTGTGATGGTAATCATCCTCATGTATCTTGCATGCATACCGGAAAGGAATCCGGGAAAGCCTCTGCCTTGGGTAGGCGTGAGCTTGTCGCCGGTCTCCGTCGGGACGGTTATGTCCGGTATGGCATGGTAAGATATAATGAGTGTTGATTGTATTGGTTGAAATATATTTGTTATACATGTCATGCAGAAACTATAGACCTCTGAGTCGATAGTAGATCGAGTCTTGTTCAAGAACCCCATACTTGTTTCAGATTACCACTGTCTCTCTGACAAGTAGAGTACGGTTCAATAAGTTGTCAACCTCTTCCTAGCACACACCGCATCTGAGAGGCCATGGTGGAAGATACGGTTGTAGCTGGTAGGCAGGCCACCTGGTCCGGGGGCATGGGTGTTTCCGGTTGGGACCGAGAGGGGAGGCCACCCCTTAGAGCGCGATATAAATTTGATCCCATGCTACGCGAGGTTGTAGCCTCCCCACTTAGAGTTTGCTTAACAGGTGTCGTGGGTGATTCCAGACACGTGTGAGTTAAGCTGGTGTGTGCAAGTTAGGTGTGTTTTCAACTAAAAGGCCGTAGACGGAATTAGTCTTGATGGACTAAAGAAATCCGTTACTCGTGGGTAAAGAGTACGCCCTCTGCAGAGATTAAAACCTATTCGAATAGCCGTGTCCATGGTTAAGGACTACAGTCTGGGATGGGTCAAGTGTCGGTCTTAGTGTCGGTCTTCGGAGGTGAAGTGTTAACGTAATCGGAACAACATGGACTGTGACTTGTGACTAATGATGATTATGATTATTATTATCGTTGACTAACCCGTGATATTATTGTTGTTATTGAGTATCTCTGGGATGGTTCTACCTCCGGGATATTCACTATGATTGTTCATTTTAAAAGCCCTTTATGCGGTGTCGCTCAGACGCCCGACTGTGGCATTTCTTTTAAACCCTTTATGCGGTGTCGCTCGACGCCCGACCGTGGCATTTATTTTAAAGCCCTTTATGTGGTGTCGCCGACGCCCGATCGTGGCATTTATTTTAAAAGCCCTTTATGTGGTGTTGCTCAGACGCCCGACTGTGGCATTTCTTTTAAAGCCCTTTATGCGGTGTCGCTCAGACGCCCGACTGTGGCATTTCTTTTAAAGCCCTTTATGTGGTGTCGCTCAGACGCCCGACTGTGACATTTCTTTTAAAGCCCTTTATGCGGTGTCGCTCAGACGCCCGACTGTGGCATTTCTTTTAAAGCCCTTTATGTGGTGTCGCTCAGACGCCCGACTGAGGCATTGCTTGTTATTTATTTCATAAATTTTAACACTACCATGTGATTGCATTCCTACAAATAACTTGCTTGCACGCATCAGAGTTATATTTATCTCTGTGACTGACGTCACGAGCATAAAATATTTTTCAGCACACCATTGTTATGTTATACCTGTGTTCATAATGTTTGCGAGTACATTCAAAGTACTCACTGGCTTGTCCCTGGCTATTGTCTTGGCCAGATTTTCTTGCACAGAGAGGAGCGGTGCGATGACAGCCCCGGAACCTAAGCAATGGAGATAGCAGCCTCGCGAAGATAGGAGTTAACCTGGTCAGCTGTTCCTGTGGGAATTGGAGTCCCATAGACACTGATGATCCACAACCCGCTTCTGCCATCAACCTCTAGAAACCATTTGTTGTACTCACAGGCCAGAATGGTCTTATACCACATATTTTGTATTTTGCTTGGAATTTCAGATCAAGTTGGAGCCTCATCACCTAACAAGAATCACGGGGCTGATGAGCACGACGGTCTTTTCTCGAAATTTATTCCCGGAAAACCGGTCGTGATGACTTGGTATCGAGCCAGTGACCATTGGCTAATCCTATCTTAGCCGGTCAATAAACTTAGGCAAACCAACCCACCGCACCATAACCAAAACCCAGCCAAGCTTCTCGTGCAAGATAGCCACACAAAGGACCCGACACTTTTGGCAATCGGTGCCCAACCTATCAGCCTAGCTTGTCGATCACGCCAAGAATCAGCACCCAAGATGTCTCCCCACAAGCGTGTGAAGGAAGACTCCGTCCCTTTTTCTATAAAAAGGGCATGCTAACCCCAACCCAAAGACAAAGACGTCTTCCCCAACCTAGCCACAATGCCTGGCCCCATAGTGCACAATGAAACCAGAGCAACCAACCTTGGAGGTTTTGTGACCATCCTCGCAAACCTCACCCGTCGTGCCTATGCGTTAGAGGAGCCACCGGAATATGTTGTGTACCAAGGACCCATGAGCGGTGAAGACCGTCACCGGGCCTTTGTGCACATCTACGGTAAGGGTCTAGCGCCTCAACGCCTTACTGAGTTCACCGAAGAACAACTTCCTTTGAGCCACAAGCCATACAACTAGCTGCTCGAGAGGCTATAGTTCATCTTAGGCACTTGTCGCCAGAGTTAAGCGTCGCCGTTCTACTACTACCCTGCACGCCGAAGGGTATGGTAGACCACCCAAGTTGCCAACGGAGATCACGAGACAGACCCCGCCTTATTGCCCCTGGTGCGCTATGTAAGTGCACTAGAGGCACTGTTCGACCAGATCACCATTGATCTGATCGCAGCTCGAGGAGAGTTGGTTCGTCGAGCCCCAGCAAGAAGAGAAGACGAGCCCAACGCCGACAACCCAGTCGTGCTGTTCGGACACCCGATCGAAACCCGGAGTTCAGCTCCAGCCATCAACCGAGATGCTTTGATGACCCCAGAAGTGCTTCGTCACCTTTTGGGAGCACACTCCAACGGGGTTGTGGCTAACAATCCCCGTGATGGTCATCATCGCTACCCCGACCCTGTCGTTCCTCCGCCATCTCCGACTAATCCCGGCAGTGAGACACGTGGAGAAGACTCGACATCCACCAGGAACGCCCGTTTAGACATAAACGAGGTAGACTAAGCCGTACGAGTAGTACCGAGTCTCAGTGTATCCTTACTTTGTAATCGTGCGACCATGCATATTAACGCAGCCCGTCGTTGTGCCTCTGTTTTAATAGTAGCCTTGCATATTTTGTCAGCGCACCATTGCATAATTTCCGGGCACAACTACCAAAACCAACCCGACGACAACTACAGTATCACGTCCCTTTATGAGATATGTGTATCTCCGGCACGGACCCCGACTCTTGAGGTAATCTGGCAGATTTATTACCTTTCACCATGGTAAATAAACCAGCCCAGATGCTATATAAGAAGGCCACCTTGTGACCTTACCCAGCAACCCTCACCTCGTGCACCACTCTCACAACCATCTCTTGTCATGCCGAGCCCCAGCATTCATTTGAGAACCCCAGATGCAACCCCAGATAGCTTTGTCAAAATATTGTGGGACTTTACCCGCAGTACCATGGGTTCTACCCAGCCACCCCAGTACGAGCTATTCAAATCAAGGATCACCCCTTCCACCTCGGAATATTGGGCAGCAGTACACATTCCTCCCATAGACCCCAACCAAGATCCAACAGAAGTTTCCTTCATGGGGAAATCTATGCCAACCCCACAACTGGCCATAGAAGATGCTGCGAAAGAAGCGATTGCTCGCCTTCGATCCGCAGTACCCTATGCCCGCGAACGCGGATATTATTATTTTCGAGAGTGCAACACCGGAGGAGTGACGTCTTTTCCCGGTGGGCGTATTGAGAAAGACCCAGTTCTGGCCAACCTTATCCAGTACATCATCGCTCAAGAGCATTTGAACCAGCGAGTGATGGATTATCTCCAGAGTCTCGCCGATTTAAATCCTCAGATTGCCATCGGCAGATCACTAAGGCCCGACCCGGAGAGACGCATACATCGACTGGTCAATCCACTGCGTCCGATAGAAGAGGAGTGTATCCCTTTACCAGAGACATTTTATCAGGACCACACCCAGTTACCGTTTTCTTTTTAGACGTCACTACTGTATTTGTTTTTGCAGCATTTATATTTGCATTGTAACTTATGCGGGGTACCTCAGATTTGTGCGGTGAGTCGCGTATTTAGTTTCTACTAGTATGAGTAAGTTCCTTCATGAATAACTTGTGTAACCACGAAAAATCCTAGTATGAGATTTCTTTTCCCTGAGTCGCTGCATCGTTTATCCTCTCGCGGCATGGATTATTTTTATTCACGCAGCACCACGGCAAAGAGCTCACAACCGCCGCATACACATATGGAGTATTTATTTCTTCATAACGACTCTTAGCAAATCTCGAGGACGAGATTTTTTTAAGGGGGGTAGTATTGTAACACCCCAAAAATTTAACCAGGTTTTTGTGTTATTAAATTTTTTCCAAGAGTTTTAAATTTTTGCCTGCAAGAATATATCATTGATCTCAAAACTTTTCTTTTAATATTAAGGAGTTTTTCCCAAGTGGATCCTTCCAAAACATATTGGACTTATTTCCCTCTCATGTAAAAACATCTCTCAATCAGTAGATTTGTTTATTAAATTATTTCACCCTGAGCTTTATTCATTAAATGACTTGTTTTAAAATTTGGAGCTCTTTTTGAACTACAACCATTTGATATATTTATCTAAAAATCCCACCAAAATTTGGAGATGTCATGTGATGTTTTTAAATCACTTTTATACAAAAATATCTTTTATGTTTGAAATTTTTTGAGTGCTACACATGTTTTTCTTCTCTGGTCCAGAGAGCAATTTTGCACTACAACCTATTTAAATATCTCTTTAAAACTTCTACCAAAATTAGGGGAGGTCAGTAGAAGCATATTATTCCACTTTGTGCAAAACCCCATTTATGTTCTTTGAAAAATTTGAGTGAAACAACCTCTTTTCCATTCTGGTCCAATTTGAGGATTTGTACAGAAACCACCATTTTAGTTGATCCTACATCCATGATTCCTTTTTCTCTGGTAGTCCCCTTGCCAAACCCTTAAGTCCGGAGAGTGGACCCATTGGATGATTCTAAGTGCTTGCAACAATGCCATTTGCTTTCTGTCTGAATTGATGTTTTGCAAAACTTGCACTAGCAAGTTTCTCCTTTCTCGCAAACTAACTTCACCACCCTCTCTTTCATCCACAGAGACACTAGTACGGAAGATTTGGCCCTCCAAGAAAAGCCTAGATGCCCTTAGCATTTTATCAAACACCTTATGGGCATGAACTATTTTGACATGAGTTTTTGTTTACACTGTGGACTTGATCCCTGGCCCAACCAGCATGTCAAATAGTTTTGCCTTAGATTTTAACCCCCACCGCTAACTCCCGGCTCCAACTAAGCGCTACGGAATGCCATGGCATTTCGCCGAGCACTGGTGGGCGTGCTCTGGCGCGCCTAAAGCGCGCTTTTACGCGTCGCGCGCTGGTCGCCAGCACACGCCCGCCCTTACTCGCCTCTGAGCTGCATCCCCGACCTCATCCCGCAAAGAACGCGCCAAGCCACCCTGGCGTGCCTACAGCGCCGCCGACAGAGCTTTTGGCGGCACGCCGGCGTCGGCCGACAGCCTCTGCTCCGTTCGGCGCCGCCCAAGCCACCTCGGCTCGCCACCTGGCCCTAGCACAGCCCGAACTCATCCACAAGGACGTCGCCTAGCCCTCGTCGTCGCCACGACGCCCTGCGGCTACAGAAAGACGGTCGCCGACGAGCTTATCCACGGCCGCCACGGAACCGCCTTGCCTCGCCTATATAAGGGACCCCGAGCCCCTCTGAGCACGCAAGCAACCTCAGTACACTCCTCCAGTTCCCCCATGGCAGCCAATCGACCCGAGGGGGCCGTCTTCCTCATCTCCAGCAACTCCGGCCGCCGCCACTGCCTCGTTCATTCCGGCGCCACCAGGGCCTCTCCCTCCCATTTCTCTTCGCCAAGATCATCTCATTCCTTCCAGGAACCCAACCCCCTACTTGATTTTGATCGGGAACCACTTTCGCCCCAAAACCACTCCGTCACCGAAGCTCCTCCGCCCATGGAGCTCGCCCGACGAACCCTCCGTCCCGCCGGCCGATCGACCACCGGAGGACCGCCTAGGAGAGGTGGATCCATCCTGGCCTCGGATGCCCTCGAGGAGCCTCCTTCGCCCATGACGATCGCCGGAGCCTCGCCTCGCTTTCGGACGGAGGAGGGAGAAGAGGCGGCGATCGCCAACCCGACCAGTGGGCAAAGCGGCCCCTGTCGATGACCCACCCCGCCGCCACGCGTGTTAAGTGAAGACGTAAACTCCATGAGACGCTTTTCCGCTTCAAAGCGTAATATCGTCAAACGTTTTTTTTGCATTTTATTATTAAAAACAGATTTTGACCAAATCTTTGGTGACTTTATCTTTTTAAATACAACTCCAAATGAAATGATTCTTTTTCCTACCTCTCTCAAATTTCACCTAGTTTATTTTATGATTTATTTGAAAAAAATTTCAGAACAACTTTTGTGCTGTTTTTATTTTGTGTGTTAATTCTTTATATTGCTAAAATAGGATTTTTGAAGAGAGGAGAGGTGTTTCAAGTTTTGGAGTGCACCTGCCTTTCCACACATTGAAGGCAAGCATTCGAACCCGCATAATATTTTTGGTGTGTTCGTTGACACGCTTATAACACCACCTCATTTCAAGGACTTGTTATTTCATGTGATATGATCATTTGCATGGATGCATATTGGTGATTTCCATCTGTTGGAAATGAGTATACTTGTGATGGTAATCATCCTTATGTATCTTGCATGCATACGGAAAGGAATCCGGAAAGCCTCCGCCTTGGGTAGGCGTGAGCTTGTCGCCGGTCTCCGTCGGGACGGTTATGTCCGTATGGCATGGTAAGATATAATGAGTGTTGATTGTATTGGTTGAAATATATTTGTTATACATGTCATGCAGAAACTATAGACCTCTGAGTCGATCAAGATCGAGTCTTGTTCCAGTAACCCCCATACTTGTTTCGTACTACCACTCGTCTCTACAGCAAGTAGAGTACGGTTCAGTAAGTTGTCAACCTCTTCCTAGCACACACCGTACAGAGAGGCCATGGTGGAAGATACCGGTTGTAGCTGGTAGGCAGGCCACCTGGTCCGGGGGCATGGGTGTTTCCGGTTGGGACCGAGAGGGGAGGCCACCCCTTAGAGCGCGCGATATAAATTTGATCCCATGCTACGCGAGGTTGTAGCCTCCCCACTTAGAGTTTGCTTAACAGGTGTCGTGGGTGATTCCAGACACGTGTGAGTTAAGCTGGTGTGTGCAAGTTAGGTGTGTTTTCAACTAAAAGGCCGTAGACGGAATTAGTCTTGATGGACTAAAGAAATCCGTTACTCGTGGGTAAAGAGTACGCCCTCTGCAGAGATTAAAACCTATTCGAATAGCCGTGTCCATGGTTAAGGACTACTGATGCAGGATGGGTCAAGTGTCGGTCTTAGTGTCGGTCTTGGAGGTGAAGCTGTTAACTGTAATCGAACAACATGGGTGTGACTTGTGACTAATGATGATTATGATTATTATTATCGTTGACTAACCCGTGATATTATTGTTGTTATTGAGTATCTCTGGGATGGTTCTACCTCCGGGATATTCACTATGATTGTTCATTTTAAAAGCCCTTTATGCGGTGTCGCTCAGACGCCCGACTGTGGCATTTCTTTTAAAGCCCTTTATGCGGTGTCGCTCAGACGCCCGACTGTGGCATTTATTTTAAAAGCCCTTTATGTGGTGTCGCTCAGACGCCCGACTGTGGCATTTATTTTAAAAGCCCTTTATGTGGTGTCGCTCAGACGCCCGACTGTGGCATTTCTTTTAAAGCCCTTTATGCGGTGTCGCTCAGACGCCCGACTGTGGCATTTCTTTTAAAGCCCTTTATGTGGTGTCGCTCAGACGCCCGACTGTGGCATTTCTTTTAAAGCCCTTTATGCGGTGTCGCTCAGACACCCGACTGTGGCATTTCTTTTAAAGCCCTTTATGTGGTGTCGCTCAGACGCCCGACTGAGGCATTGCTTGTTATTTATTTCATAAATTTTAACACTACCATGTGATTGCATTCCTACAAATAGCTTGCTTGCACGCATCAGAGTTATATTTATCTCTGTGACTGACGTCACGAGCATAAAATATTTTTCAGCACACCATTGTTATGTTATACCTGTGTTCATAATGTTTGCGAGTACATTCAAAGTACTCACCGGCTTGTCCTCGCTATTGTCTTGGCCAGATTTTCTTGCCTGAGAGGAGCGGTGCGATGACAGCCCCGAACCTAAGCAATGGAGATAGCAGCCTCGCGAAGATAGGAGTTAACTGGTCACTGTTCTGTGGGAATTGGAGTCCCATAGACACCGATGATCCACAACCCGCTTCTCGCCATCAACCTCTAGAAACCATTTGTTGTACTCACAGCCGAATGGTCTTGTACCACATATTTTGTATTTTGCTTGGAATTTCAGATCAAGTTGGAGCCTCATCACTAACAAGATAATCACGGGGCTGATGAGCACGACGGTCTTTTCTGGAAATTTATTCCCCGGAAAACCGGTCGTGACAGACTTGGTATCAGAGCCAGGCTGACCATTGGCTAATCCTATCTTAGCCAGGTCAATAAACTTAGGCAAACTAACCCACCAGACCATAACCAAAACCCAGCCAAGCTTCTCGTGCAAGATAGCCACACAGTGACCCCGACACTTTTGGCAGTCGGTGCCCAACCTATCAGCCTAGCTTGTCGATCACGCGCCAGTAACCAGCACCCAAGATGTCTCCCCCACAAGCGTGTGAAGGAAGACTCCGTCCCCTTTTTCTATAAAAAGGGCATGCTAACCCCAACCCAGCACAGCACAACGTCTTCCCCAACCTAGCCACAATGCCTGGCCCCATAGTGCACAATGAAACCACAGCAACCAACCTTGGAGGTTTTGTGACCATCCTCGCAAACATCACCCGTCGTGCCTATGCGTTAGAGGAGCCACCGGAATATGTTGTGTACCAAGGACCCATGAGCGGTGAAGACCGTCAATTCTGGGCCACTGTGCACATCTACGGTAGGGGTCTAGCGCCCGAACGCCCCTACAGGTTCACCGGAAGAACAACTTCCTTTGAGCCACAAGCCATACAACTAGCTGCTCGAGAGGCTATAGTTCATCTTAGGCACTTGTTGCCCAGAGTTAGCGTCGTCGCCGCTCTACTACTACCCTGCACGCGAAGGGTATGGTAGACCACCCAAGTTGCCAACGGAGATCACGAGACAGACCCGCCTTATTGCACAGTGCGCTATGTAAGTGCACTAGAGGCACTGTTCGACCAGATCACCATTGATCTGATCGCAGCTCGAGGAGAGTTGGTTCGTCGAGCCCCAGCAAGAAGAGAAGACGAGCCCGACGCCGACAACCCAGTCGTGCTGTTCGAACACCCGATCGAAACACGGAGTTCAGCTCTAGGCATCAACCGAGATGCTTTGATGACCCCAGAAGTGCTTCGTCACCTTTTGGGAGCACACTCCAACGGGGTTGTGGCTAACAATCCCCGCGATGGTCATCATCGCTACCCCGACCCTGTCGTTCCTCCGCCATCTCCGACTAATCCCGGCAGTGAGACACGTGGAGAAGACTCGACATCCACTGTGCACGCCTGCTTAGACATAAACGAGGTAGACTAAGCCGCTGAGTAGTACCGAGTCTCGGTGTATCCTTACTTTGTAATCGTATGACCATGCATATTAACGCAGCCCGTCGTTGTGCCTCTGTTTTAATAGTAGCCTTGCATATTTTGTCGGTAGCACCATTGCATAATTTCGGGCACAACTACCAAAACCAACCCGACGACAACTACAGTATCACGTCCCTTTATGAGATATGTGTATCTCCGGCACGGACCCCGACTCTTGAGGTAATCTGGCAGATTTATTACCTTTCACCATGGTAAATAAACTAGCCCAGATGCTATATAAGAAGGCCACCTTGTGACCTTACCCAGCAACCCTCACCTCGTGCACCACTCTCACAACCATCTCTTGTCATGCCGAGCCCCAGCATTCATTTGAGAACCCCAGATGCAACCCCAGATTGCTTTGTCAAAATATTGCGGGACTTTACCCGCAGTACCATGGGTTCTACCCAGCCACCCCAGTACGAGCTGTTCAAATCAAGGATCACCCCTTCCACCTCGGAATATTGGGCAGCAGTACACATTCCTCCCATAGACCCCAACCAAGATCCAACAGAAGTTTCCTTCATGGGGAAATCTATGCCAACCCCACAACCGGCCATAGCAGATGCTGCGAAAGAAGCGATTGCTCGCCTTCGATCCGCAGTACCCTATGCCCGCGAACGCGGATATTATTATTTTCCGAGTCATGCAACACCCGGAGGAGTGACGTCTTTTCCCGGTGGGCGTATTGAGAAAGACCCAGTTCTGGCCAACCTTATCCAGTACATCATCACTCAAGAGAATTTGAACCAGCGAGTGATGGATTATCTCCAGAGTCTTGCCGATTTAAATCCTCAGATTGCCATCGGCAGATCACTAAGGCCCAACCCGGAGAGACGCATACATCGACTGGTCAATCCACTGCGTTCGATAGAAGAGGAGTGTATCCCTTTACCAGAGACATTTTATCAGGACCACACCCAGTTACCGTTTTCTTTTTAGACGTCACTACTGTATTTGTTTTTGCAGCATTTATATTTGCATTGTAACTTATGCGGGGTACCTCAGATTTGTGCGGTGAGTCGCGTATTTAGTTTCTACTAGTATGAGTAAGTTCCTTCGTGAATAACTTGTGTAACCGCGAAAAATCCTAGTATGAGATTTCTTTTCCCTGAGTCGCTGCATCGTTTATCCTCTCGCGGCATGGATTATTTTTATTCACGCAGCACCACGGCAGCAGGCTCACAACCGCTCGTACACATATGGAGTATTTATTTCTTCACAACGACTCTTAGCAAATCTCGAGGACGAGATTTTTTTAAGGGGGGTAGTATTGTAACACCCCAAAAATTTAACCAGGTTTTTGTGTTATTAAATTTTTTCCAAGAGTTTTAAATTTTTGCCTGCAAGAATATATCTGTTGATCTCAAAACTTTTCTTTTAATATTAAGGAGTTTTTCCCAAGTGGATCCTTCCAAAACATATTGGACTTATTTCCCTCTCATGTAAAAACATCTCTCAATCAGTAGATTTGTTTATTAAATTATTTCACCCTGAGCTTTATTCATTAAATGACTTGTTTTAAAATTTGGAGCTCTTTTGAACTACAACCATTTGATATATTTATCTAAAAATCCCACCAAAATTTGGAGATGTCATGTGATGTTTTTAAATCACTTTTATACAAAAATATCTTTTATGTTTGAAATTTTTTGAGTGCTACACATGTTTTTCTTCTCTGGTCCAGAGAGCAATTTTGCACTACAACCTATTTAAATATCTCTTTAAAACTTCTACCAAAATTAGGGGAGGTCAGTAGGAGCATATTATTCCACTTTGTGCAAAACCCCATTTATGTTCTTTGAAAAATTTGAGTGAAACAACCTCTTTTCCATTCTGGTCCAATTTGAGGATTTGTACAGAAACCACCATTTTAGTTGATCCTACATCCATGATTCCTTTTTCTACTGGTAGTCCCCCTTGCCAAACCCTTAAGTCCAGGAGAGTGGACCCATTGGATGATTCTAAGTGCTTGCAACAATGCCATTTGCTTTCTGTCCAGAATTGAAGTTTTGCAAAACTTGCACTAGCAAGTTTCTCCTTTCTGCAAACTAACTTCACCACCCTCTCTTTCATCCACAGAGACACTAGTATGGAAGATTTGGCCCCTCCAAGAAAAGCCTAGATGCCCTTAGCATTTTATCAAACACCTTATGGGCATGAACTATTTTGACATGACTTTTTGTTTACACTGTGGACTTGATCCCCTGGCCCAACCAGCATGTCAAATAGTTTTGCCTTAGATTTTAACCCCATCCTGCTAACTCCCAGCTCCAACCAAACGCTCTGGAATGCCATGGCATTTTGCCGAGCACCTGGTGGGCGTGCTCTGGGCGCGCCCAGAGCACGCGTTTTGTGTTGGGGAACGTAGTAATTTCAAAAATTTTCCTACGCACACACAAGATCATGGTGATGTATAGCAACGAGAGGGGAGAGTGTTGTCTACATACCCTTGTAGACCCGGGCGAAGCGATCACAACGTAGAGGAAGTAGTCGACGTTCTCCTCGCGATCCGACCGATCCGCGCCGTTACTCCGACGCCCCGAGTTCTTGACACACGTACAGCTCGATGGCGTCCCTCGTATCCGATCCAGCCGTGTGTCGAGGAGAGTTCCGTCAAGACGACGTGCAGGACGATCTTGATGTTTCACAGTAGCAGGGCTTCGCCTAAGCTTCATGACGGTATAACCGAGGTGGAATATGGTGGAGGGGCACCGACACGGCTAAGGAACGATCTCACGATCAACTTGTGTGTTCCAAGGTGCCCCCTGCCCCAGATATAAAGGAGCAAGGGGAGGGGGCGGCGGCCAAGGGAGGCGCGCCAGGAGTCCTACTCCTCTGAGTAGGATTCCCCAATCCTAGTTGGACTAGGATTCCGGAGGGGAAAGAGAGAGAGGGCGGCCCTTCTCCTAGTCCTAGTAGGACTAGGGAGGGGGGAGGCGCGCCTCCTAGGGCTGCCCTTCTCCTTTCCACTAAGGCCCATCGAGGCCCATTTACCTCCCGGGGTTCCAGTAACCTCCGGTACTCCAGTAAATTCCGTTTACTTGGAACCATTCGAACTCCAAACATAGGCTTCCAATATATCAATCTTTATGTCTCGACCATTCCGAGACTCCTCGTCATGTCCGTGATCACATCCGGACTCGAACTCCTTGGTACATCAAAATACATAAACTCATAATAACATCGCCATCGCAACCTTAAGCGTGCGGACCCTACGGTTCGAGAACAATGTAGACATGACCTAGAACTATTCACGGTCAATAACCAACAGCGGGACCTGGATGCCCATATTGGTTCCTACATATTCTACGAAGATCTTTGTCGGTCGGACCGCATAACAACATCGTTGTTCCTTTGTCATCGGTATGTTACTTGCCCGAGATTCGATCGTCGGTATCCAATACCTAGTTCAATCTCGTTACCGGCAAGTCTCTTTACTCGTTAAGTAATACATCATCTCACAACTAACTCATTAGTTGTAGTGCTTGCAAGGCTTAAGTGATGTGCATTACCGAGAGGGCCCAGAGATACCTCTCCGACAATCGGAGTGACAAAACCTAATCTCAAATACGCCAACCCAACATCGCCTTTGGAGACACTGTAGTACTCCTTTATAATCACCCGATTCGTTGTGACGTTTGGTAGCACCCAAAGTGTTCCTCCGTAAACGGAGTTGCATAATCTCATAGTTACGGGAACATGTATAAGTCATGGATAAAAGCGGTAGCAACATACTAAGCGATCGTGTGCTAAGCTAAGGAATGGGTCATGTCAATCGATCATTCGCTAATGATGTGACCTAATTAATCAAATAACAACTCCTTGTTCATGGTTAGGAAACATAACCATCTTTGATTAACAAGCTAGTCTAGTAGAGGCATACTAGTGACATGTTGTTTGTCTATGCATTCACACATGTATCATGTTTCCGGTTAATACAATTCTAGCATGAATGATAAACATTTATCATGAAATAAGGAAATAAATAATAACTTTATTATTGCCTCTAGGGCATATTTCCTTGATCTCCCACTTGCACTAGAGTCAATAATCTAGATTACATAGTAATGATCCTAACACCCATGGAGTCTTGGTGCTGATCATGTTTTGCTCGTGGAAGAGGCTTAGTCAATGGGTGCGCAACATTCAGATCCGTATGTATCTTGCAAATCTCTATATCTCCCGTCTGGACTAAGTCCCGGATGGAATTGAAGCGTCTCTTGATGTGCTTGGTCCTCTTGTGAAATCTGGATTCCTTCGCTAAGGCAATAGCTCGATATTGTCACGAAGATTTTCATTGGACCCGATGCACTAGGTATGACACCTAGATCGGATATGAACTCCTTCATCGAGACTCCTTCATTAGCTGCTTCGAAGCTGCTATGTATTCCGCTTCACATGTAGATCCCTTCTGACGCTTTGTTTAGAACTGCACCAACCGACAGCTCCTCCGTTTAGTGTAAATACGTATCCGGTCTGCGATTTAGAATCGTCTGGGATCGGTGTCAAAGCTTGCATCAACGTAACCGCCACGATGAGCTCTTTGTCACCTCCATATCGAGAAACATATCCTTAGTCCTTTTCGGTATTTCAGATGTTCTTGACCGCTGTCGATGATCCACTCTGGATTACTTTGGTACCTCCTGCTAGGCTTATAGCAAGGCACACATCGGTCGGTACACAGCATTGCATACATGATAGAGCCTATGGCTGAAGCATAGGAACATCTTTCATTTCTCTCTATCTTCTGCAGTGGTCGGGCATTGAGTCGACTCAACTTCACACCTTGTAACACAGGCAAGAACCCTTTCTTTGCTTGATCCATTTTGAACTTCTTCAAAACTTTGTCAAGGTATGTGCTTTGTGAAAGTCCAATTAAGCGTCTTGATCTATCTCTATAGATCTTAATGCCCAATATGTAAGCAGCTTCACCGAGGTCTTTCATTGAAAACTCTTATTCAAGTATCCCTTTATGCTATCCAGAATTCTATATCATTTCCGATCAGCAATATGTCATCCACATATAATATCGTAAATGCTCTGAGCTCCCACTCACTTTCTTGTAAATACAAAGCTTCTCCAAAAGTGCAGACAAACCCAAATGCTTTGATCACACTATCAAAGCGTTTATTCCAACTCCGAGATGCTTGCACCAGTCCATATATGGATCATTGGAGCTTGCACACTTTGTTAGCTCCTTTGGATCGATAAAACCTTCGGTTGCATCATATACAACTCTTCTTCGTAAATCCATTCAGAATGTAGTCTTTACATCCATTTGCCAAATTTCATAATCATAAAATGCGGCAATTGCTAACATGATTCGGACGGACTTAAGCATCGCCACGGGTGAGAAGGTCTCATCGTAGTCAATCCCTTGAACTTGTCGAAAACCTTTTGCGACAAGTCGAGCTTTATAGACGATAACATTACCGTCGGCGTCGGTCTTCTTCTTGAAGATCCACTTGTTTTCTATTGCTTGCCTACCCTCGGGCAAGTCAACCAAAGTCCACACTTTGTTTTCATACATGGATCCCATCTCGATTTCATGGCCTCAAGCCATTTTATGGAATCTGGGCTCACCATCGCTTCTTCATAGTTCGTAGGTTCATCATGATCTAGTAGCATGACTTCCGAACAGGATTACCGTACCACTCGTGCGGATCTTACTCGTTGATCTACGAGGTTCTGCAGTAACTTGATCGAAGTTTCATGATCAACATCATCAACTTCCTCACTACTGGTGTAGGTGTCTCGAAACCGGTTTCTGCGACGAACTACTTTCAAGTAAGGGAGAAGGTACTATTACCTCATCAAGTTCCACTTTCCTCCCACTCACTTCTTTCGAGAGAAACTCCTTCTCTAGAAAGGATCCATTCTTAGCAACAAATGTCTTGCCTTCGGATCTGTGATAGAAGGTGTACCCAACTGTTTCCTTTGGGTATCCTATGAAGACACATTTCTCGATTTGGGTTCGAGCTTATCAGTTGAAGCTTTTTCACATAAGCATCGCATCCCCAAACTTTAAGAAACGACAACTTTGGTTTCTTGCTAAACCACAGTTCATAAGGTGTCGTCTCAACGGATTTCGACGGTGTTCTATTCAGTGTGAATGCGGCCGCCTCTAGAGCATAACCCCAAAACGATAGCGGTAAATCTGTAAGAGACATCATAGATCGCACCATATCTAGTAAAGCACGATTCTGACGTTCGGACACACCATTACGTTGTGGTGTTCGGGTGGCGTGAGTTGCTAAACTATTCCGCATTGTTTCAAATGTAGACCAAACTCGTAACTCAAATATTCACCTCCACGATCGATCGTAGAAACTTAATTTTCTTGTTACGATGATTTTCAACTTCACTCTGAAATTCTTTGAACTTTTCAAACGTTTCAGACTTATGTTTCATTAAGTAGATATACCCATATCGCTTAAGTCATCTGTGAAGGTGAGAAAATAACGATATCCGCCACGAGCCTCAACATTCATCGGACCACATACATCCGTATGTATGATCTCCAACAAATCCGTTGCTCTCTCCATAGTACGGAGAACGGTGTTCTAGTCATCTTGCCCATGAGGCACGGTTCAAGTGCCAAGTGATTCATAATCAAGTGACTCCAAAAGTCCATCAAGATGGAGTTTCTTCATGCGCTTTACACCGATATGACCTAAATGGCAAGTGCCACAAATAAGTTGCACTTTCATTATCAACTCTGCATCTTTTGGTTTCAACATTATGAATATGTGTATCACTACTATCGAGATTCATAAGAAATAGACCACTCCTCAAGGGTGCATGACCATAAAAGATATTACTCATATAAATAGAACAACCATTATTCTCTGATTTAAATGAATAACCGTCTCGCATCAAACAAGATCCAGATATAATGTTCATGCTCAACGCAGGCACCAAATAACAATTATTTAGGTCTAAAACTAATCTCGAAGGTAGATGTAGAGGTAGCGTGCCGACCGCGATCACATCGACTTTGGAACCATTTCCCACGCGCATCGTCACCTCGTCCTTTGCGAGTTAAGCAATCAGTAGTCCTGTTCGAGTTGCAAATATTAGCAAGAACCAATTATCAAATACCAGTGCTACTACGAGCTCTAGTAAGGTACACATCAATAACATGTATATCACATATACCTTTGTTCACCTTGCCATCCTTCTTATCCGCCAAATACTTGGGGCAGTTCCGCTTCAAAGGACGATCCGCTTGCGGTAGAAGCACTCGTTTCAGGTTTAGGGCCAGACTTGGGTTTCTTTCCGAGCAAAGAACTTGCTTGCTGTTCTTCTTGAGATTCCTTCTTCTTCCCTTTGCCTTTCTTCTTGAAACTAGTGGTCTTATTGACCATCAACACTTGATGCTCCTTCTTGATTTCTACCTCCGCAGCCTTTAGCATTGCGAAGAGCTCGAGCATAGTCTTTACTAACCCTTGCATATTATAGTTCATCACGAAGCCTTTGTAGCTTGGTGGCGGTGATTGAGAATTCATCAATGACACAATCATCCGGAAGATTAACTCCCAATTGTGTCAAGTGATTGTAGTACCCGCACATTACGAGTATATGCTCACTAATGTAACTGTTCTCCTCCATCTTGCAGCTATAGAACTTATTGGAGACTTCATATCTCTCAATCCGGGCATTCATGTGGAATATTAACTTCAACTCTGGAACATCTCATATGCTCCATGACGCTCAAAACGCCGTTGAAGTCCCGGTTCTAAGCCGTAAAGCATGGCACATCGAACTATAGAGTAGTCATCGACTTTGCTCGCCAGACGCTCATAACATCCGGCGTTGCTCAGCAGCGAGCTGTCACCTAGCGGTGCATCCAGGCGTAGCTCTTACGTGCAGCAATGAGGATGATCCTCGTTACGGACCCGATCCGTGTAATTGCTACCATCATCTTTCAACTTTGCTTTCTCAAGGAACGCATTAAAATTCAACGGAACAAAAAGACGAGCCATCTATCTACAATCAAAC
Organism: Aegilops speltoides; assembly: GCA_021437245.1. NCBI lineage: Eukaryota > Viridiplantae > Streptophyta > Magnoliopsida > Poales > Poaceae > Aegilops > Aegilops speltoides. The sequence continues at coordinate 76,111,889 of CM038145.1, read as the reverse complement.
ATAAACAAGCAAGATACTATCGGTACTAAGTTCATGATAAATTTAAGTTCAATTAATCATATTACTAAAGAACTCCCACTTAGAAAGACATCCTCTAGTCATCTAAGTGATCACGTGATCCAAATCAACTAAACCATAACCGATCATCACGTGAAATGGAGTAGTTTTCAATGGTGAACATCTTATGTTGATCATATCTACTATATGATTCACGCCGACCTTTCGGTCTCCGTGTTCCGAGGCCATATCTGCATATGCTAGGCTCGTCAAGTATAACCCGAGTATTCTGCGTGTGCAAAACTGGCTTGCACCCGTTGTAGATGGACGAGAGCTTATCACACCCGATCATCACGTGGTGTGCGGGCACGATTTAACTTTGGCAACGGTGCAT